>OU343217.1:203292584-203773057 GCA_910596185.1 Chrysanthemum makinoi | reverse complement strand
CAACAAAACGCTGTCAAAATCACTTCTCAAACCCAGAAATCTTTGTGTGTTCATCAAATCCTCAAAACAATTTTCATTAAAATCTTCTCTGTAAACAATTTACAAAATGTTTTTCATCACAATACTTAAGAGACTCAAAACTCCTTGATTGTTCTGGTCAAGAAATATTTTCAAAACCCTAAAATTTTAATGGAAATGGCAAGAACACAGTCTCTTCAGTTTGCACCTCAGTGGGTAGGAGATCTTGATAATGTTGAATTTAAAACAAACAATGTTATAGGAACTTTTGAATACCCCTGATGTCCAGTCCTATAAGGGAATCATGAAGTTTTTATTCAACTGCCCACTCAAACAGGCCTTTACTCAGTCCCCTTCTATTCTGTACCAAAACCTCCTCAGGGAGTTTTGGGCAACAGCTATGGCCTATGACCCGACACCCTCTACTGATAAGACTGACCTCAGACCCCTCAGGGAGTATCTCAACAAATTCAGTCTTTTTAATGGGGAAAAGTCAGTCACCCTGGACTATAAAACATTTTGTACATCAACAGGGTTAGACTATAATTCTAGTAACTATGTTGCCCATCCTGAACCCTCCATAATTAAGGATGGGTTAAAACAAATTGTTTTAGATCCAAAGTTTTTGGACAGAACCCCTGTCACCAAGAACTCATTTCCTGCGGCTTGGAAGATCATGTTCACATTTGTGATTCAGGTTCTCGGCGGGAACCACTCATCCACTGAATAAGTTAATTCTATTTAGTTGATGATGGCATATTGCTTGATGACAAGGATCACTGTCGACATAGGGGAGATCATTTATAGTGATCTCGTAACCAAGCTACTGAGCAAAACTAGGACGAAATACGTTTCGTATCCTAGGTTTGTCTCATGCGCTTTACAAGTGTTACTGGGTTGCAATTATCCTCAGGAATACAAATATTGTGCTTTACCAGGTATCCTAAGTCAATCAAATTTTCAAAAAGACCCATCCCAAGTCACTGAAATTGAATTAACGGCCCATATGGTTGTTGTAAACAACCAGAGGGACTCAGTGTCTCCAAACCCTGCTCCCAAAAAGGAGAAGGCGCAGCGAATCTCACACTCTGGGACTAAGACCAAACCCAAGTCTCAGGGCCCTGAGGCTGCTGGAGCACAGCCTAAAAGGCAACGAAAGCCCTAGACTGATCTGCCACCCAAATGAGACCAAACATCATCCACCCCAGTGACAACGAAGGACACTGATACATCACAGTCAGTGCCCTTGGTCCCAACTACTACTCCCCAAGATCCAGAGGGAAACAAACAACCCGCTAGTAGGGGAGCGCCTTCCATACTGCCCAAGGATGACACTCGCCAATCACAGCTTTTGTCTGAGGGCCAAACGAATGGTCCCAAAGACTCAGAGGGAAACACACAACCCACTGATAGGGATCTCACTGCCACCGCTTCTAGGGATAGCACTGGGAATCGCCCACCAGTGCTTAAAGGAGCATAGGGGGACAAAGACTTAGAGGGACAAATACCACCCGCTGATATGGAACCCATCACCACCACTGGACTCTTAACTGTTGCTAAGGTTACTGACATATTATTCTCTAATGAAGAGCTAGCTGACAGTGAGGAATAAATACTTTTAGCGGGAGAGGAAATGGACGCTGATGTTCAAACTCAAGAACAAGAGCATCAGCCTGATCCACAAGAGACGGAAGAGTCACCTGTTCAACCTGAAGAAAATGACTCTGATTCCTCTACTTCATCCTCTCCTGAGGAATTTAAAAAGTTTGACAACATTCTTTCTCTGACTGAAATACAACTGGTTATGTGGATTACAAAGGCTTCAAGGAAGTTATATTCGACGAGTCACTGATACTCTATGGGATCAGCATGTTGAAGCAGCTGCTAGCTATGCAGATCTGAAAGCTGAAGTTATTGTTGCCCATACAAACGCTGATGAGCACAGGGATTTCATGTATGATAATCTTGAAAGGCTTGATGACAACCTGAATGTGGAAAACTAGAAGGGGGTTGAATAGTATTACCAATTAAAACTTCGTTTTAAAACATTTAGATCAACTTATGTCAATCCATTTAGATGTGTGTGTTGGACATTGATAGTTAGATATATAGATGTGTAATGAAAGATAAAGAGTAAGAAGAACATAACCACGACACGAGTATTTATATTGGTTCGGCTACAAGGACACCTTCCTTGCCCTACTCCACTCCCCGAGTCACCTACTCGAGAGTTCGTAATCACTACACGACACCAACTCCTTATGGCGGAGAAGCCTTCACAACGTCGCTGATCCGCGCAGAACCGTCAAGTTTTATCACGCAAGTCCGCCACTTGTGAATGGCAGACCGTAACAAACTTAAAACAGTTCAAGCACGAATGCAATGAAGATCGAGGGAGAGTATAGTGTTTCCCAGTCGTTTAAGTCCCAACGAGCTGTGCGAGAATAGTCAAACGGTATAGTGATCGCGAGATTTGAACGAAAAGAGATTCGAAGATGATTATAACTAAGGAAAAGCCCATAAACTACAGGGGCTTAAATGCAAATTAAAGGAAAATAAAAAAGATAAACTATATTAAATAAACGCTATCACTATTTTTACAGATCGATGAACGTTTATTTTATAAAACAAAATAACTTAAATAAACTATATTAACTAAAACATAAACTCAAATTATCTAAAAACGTGGTTTAAAATAAAAACAGCTGCGTTACGTTTAAAAATTACTTGAAGCGCCAAGCAAAACGTAAAATTTATGAAATAAAAGGCCTACGAGTGTAAAACTAATTTTATTACGTACTATATGATAAAAGAAAATTTAGAAAAAAGATTTATATTTTTTAGATTATTATTTTATTTATTATGATTTAAATACTATAAAACACTAATTAAATGTTTAAAAATACTAAAACTAATTATAAAAATCTGAAACTTTTTGTAAAAATACTTTATGTTAACACAAGGCTAAGAAAAATAAAAATGGTGTAACAGCTTCTATAAATAAGCTACTAAAAATCAAATAAGCTAATAAGTTATAACTCGACAAACTACCTTATATATTTAACATTGCAAAATAAAAACGAGAAAGTCCCAAGGGCGCATTGGCTTACAGGTACCCTTCTAACATCCTCTTGAGGGAGAGGTCTCAGGTTCGACCCCTGCCTCTCCCTTTTTGCAAAACATTTTTATTTTTTGATTTTCTTTTACAGACTTATTATACACAAGAAAATAAGCAACTTTTATAACTATGACTTTTTCTAAAAACAACTTATAAGCACTGAATAAGCAAAGGATTTTTTCACAGTTGGCTTTTTAATGGAAATAAGCACAAGATCAAAGCTAAATGACTAATAAGCTATGGAATAAGCAAAAGGTTAACTGAGATAAGCTAGGTGACCTTAAATAAGCTATATTAACAACTGAACATGCAAGTTTAAATAGGAAATAAGCATTGATTAAGCACTAAATAAGCAAAATTCACCATCTTGTTACACAGTGAACTATTGGTTTTCTAGGCAACTTCTAGCTTAATTTTAAGCACTTATATGAGCTAAGGAATGAAAATAAAGACTGGTACAAGCTAGTATACCAGCTGAGCTTTCCAAAAATCTAAAATACTAAGCTTAGCTTACACTAATAAGCTTGGTAGAAGCTCTAGAAAAACTGGTAAAACCACTGAGTGATCAGTGTTCTCAAAATGGGACAACTTGAAAGCTTATTGCAGCCCCAGAAAATAAACTAGAAAATGAAATATTACACTTGGGATCTTAAGATGGCTAGGTAAGCTTCCTGAAAAACTAAGTAACACAAGCTGAGACCAACTGATAAGCTTTGTACAAGCTTGTGAAAATGGTATCAAAACTGTGCACAGGGGAGCATTTCAGTTAAGGGGGTCAAAAGAAGCTACAAAATAAGCTATCTATGAACTAATTAAGAGTAAGCTAGTATTTTTATATTTTTCTTTAGCAGCTAAATATTATTATGCCAAAAGGATTTAGGCTAAATCCTAATATTTAATCCTATATAAAATTATACTTTTTATTCAAAAACGACTATATGAAAATTTGACTTTTATCAAGAACACTAAAGTTTGACTTAAGTGAACTTGGAACTGATTCTATGGACCTAATATGTTATACTAAACTATGATAAGTTGATTTTAAGCTAAAGCACCAAGGTATGCAACAACATGAAGGATTTCACCTTCCAAATCCTTGACAGTTAACTGTCAAGGAATGGAATTTGGAATTTTGACTTTTTACTATTAAGCACAGGTTTTTAAGGTTTGAATGAGTTATTAAAAACTAATGTAATATGAACCAAGCATCAACAACAACATAAACAAGCTATATCATAGTTAATATGGCAAATCCAAACAGTCCCTTATGAGACTGTTTTGAAGCTAAACTTGCTAAAACAACCTTTTAATCCAAGAAAGCTTTTAAATAACTTATATTGACTATATTTAGACAGGATTGAACTAAAATGAACAAGATTTAAACACTGATCCTAAGAAATGCAAATTACAAGAAAATTGCTTACAAGAAGAGTTAATGCACGAATCTGAATTTAGAACTGAGGACACCCCTATTAGCTTTCCATAAAGCTTCTAAACCAATAAGAAATCCAAATTCAACCTTGCTTCAATCTCTGGTATCTTCTCCATGGCATTTTTATTTTTAACTAATTTATTGGTGATTTTTGTGAATTTTTGAGTTTCAACTCTAAAATGGATTATAAGATTTCTAATAGCTTACAGAAGCTTTATAGAGGGCTTATGAGATCTTTTGAGTCCAATACAACACTTACAAACAACATTCGATCTTATTGAGATTTTTGAAATTAAAACTGCATAAACTGAAAACTTGCATTAAAGCTGAAATTGATGTTTGGAAAAAGTTCACATACACTTAGATAACTTAAATAATTTACTTGAAAGATTTAAATTACAATAATAAGCTTAAGATAAAAAAAACGACATACTTAAACTAATCTACTCTTGTTTTCTTCTTCTCTCTTCCTTTTTATACTTCAAGCAGCTTCCACGTGTCCTTATGACTGTTTCCCACCACCCTATTGAGCCAATGGGAGAGTTTTGGCCGTTTTGGCCATTTCATGATTTTTGGCGGGAAAGGTGCTATTTGACTTATAGGGCCTTCTGACTGCAACTAGGGGGGGTGAGAGGTGTGATGATGAGGGTGTTGAGGTGTGGAAGAGATAAGGGGAAAAGGTGAGGTGATGGTGTTGGGAGATGGAATTTGCAGGCAACAGGCAAGTGGAGGGGGAAGCATGAGGTGGAGGGAAAGAGGTTTGTTTGGTTTTGTTTACCAGGGGTCTAAAAGAGAGAAAGGGTCAAAAGGAAGTGACAGGGGGGGTCAAAACAGGGATAAGTGGCAGGGTCAATTTGTTTTGACAAGGCTTATGTATACAAGGACTAGTTTTGTAATTTTCTGAAAGATTGAAGGACCATTCCTGCCATTTTTCCAAAGTTGTTACAAGGACTAAAACTGACAACCTTCAAAAGTACAAGGACTTGTTTTGACATTTTCAAAATTCCAAGGACCAAACTTGACAATTTCAAAAGTTCAGGGACCTTTTCTGCCATTTGACAAAAGATTTATTCAAGGACCATTTTTGACAAGTTAAAATATTTCAGGGACCTTGAATAACATTTTTCTTTATTTTGTTTTACCAGGGACTGTTTTTGACAACTTTTGAAACTTGGGGGACTAAAACTGCCAATTATGCAAATTTGATACGTTTTTCACCAGATTTTGATATTTTTGCATTTAAAACACATAAAACACTTATTTGTGCTATTTTTATCATTTTGATATATTTCTGAGTGTTTTCAGATGTTTTTGCAGTTTAAATGGTACAAAAATGATGAGTATTTAGACACTCATCAATCCCCCACACTAAGATATTGCTAGTCCCTAGCAATGTTTTGAGAAAAATTAATGGATTTTATCTCTTTACCAAAAGCCATTACTTCTGGAGTAGCCAAATGTTTCAGTTCAAGTAAGAACCTTGGTACACTGATAACCATCTGATTTATTGGCAAATCATAAACCATATAACGGATTTGATGTGTCTTTACCGAAGCCGTTTGCTCTGGTCTAGCCAACTCTTAGATAAATTATCAATATTATCTTTGGTGAGCTGATTACCAATTATGGTTTTTCCACACCCTTTACTTTACACAAGCCATAACCTTGCTGGCTAGCCAACTCTTCACTTTTTAGGATATGGTGAGTTGAATACCATACAATTTTGGGCAAATTGCAAGCCGTCAACGGATTTGAGATATCTTTACCAAGAGCCGTTTGCTCCTGGATTAGCCAATCCTTATGTGGGTTAGACATGGTGGACTGATTACCATTTGTTGTGTTTAGTACATAGTACTTCCACTAAAAAAAAATTTTAAATTTGGCCATTTTGGGGGAAAAAGGGACTAAAAGGGTACATTTATGATCAAAATTCACCAGAATTTCCCCCCCACACTTAGAAATGAATATTGTCCTCAATATTCAAAGTACCGGCTGTTATGCCGAAACTTAGAACGTAAAAAGATAATAAACCTAGCTAAGTGTGGAAACACAACAATTATTCTCTTTTTTAATATTTACAATTTTCATCATTTTTTAGATCTATATACAACATGTGGGGCATCTCCCCCACACTAGGGTGGTATACACGGGTGAAAACCCATGTTAAGCTACTGTTTTTGATTACCGAGTCGCTAGCTTGACTCGACCCCGAATTAATTTGTTCATGGGGAAGTAAGTGGAAGAAACAATCTCCATCGGACTTTCATTCAAGATGTTTGGATAAACATTGAAGTACGTGAAAGTTCCACACCGATGAGATACAGACAGACAGACCCGGCTCACAAATGGTACATGGAAATGCCGGGGTCAAAGATAATGTCTTCATTCCCGAAGGAGTGAAGAACAGGAGAAGTGACAGAATATATGAAGAAAAGAAAGAAAATCATGATACAAATCATGACTAACTCTTCATCCTCAATAGGAGAATTCATAGTTTCATGAATCTCCTCAGTTAAGCTTACTTGATCAAGACATACTATGGGTGTGTCTAGATCAAAATGGAAGTTATCATACTCCGGTGGAGATATGATATGAGTGAGTTCATCGGCGAACTCCTCGTGAAGAGAATCAATCACAAGATGTAAATCTGTGAATTCTTGTTCCACTGTAGACTCATCACTATCCTCAATCTGAGTATCAAAGAGTGGATTCTCAGAAATTAAAGTGAATTCAGGGTCGAATTCAAATAGAGGATTGGTGAAAGTAGTTTTGAATGTTTCGGGAACGAAGTGATCAACATTCTCTATTGGATTGTTGGGATAAGAAGTGAGTGAACGATCATTATCAAGGAGACTTTCAGTTTCTCCCAGATCGGCTTCGAAATCAAAGAGCGGATTGATGTGAGTGAGCTCATCGGTGAACTCCTCAAGATGATCATCAGACTGTGGGAGTGATGTCTCAACATACTCGATGTTTCCATAAGAAGTACAACCGTCGCTAACATCGGAGAAAGTTTCAAAATGATCTTTTGAACACTCAAGAGGGGAAATAGAATCACACACATGATCGAGTTGTTCTGTGACTCTCTCGGGATTGGGACAAGGTTCTCAACACTAGACTTTATGAATTCGTCCGATTCCTTTTTAGGAATAGTGTCAAGATGCTCATCCCCCATGTTCAGAGAGTGAGTGGGAGCTCGGGTGTGTGATAGCAGTTGCATGAGAATGAATCTCAACTGGCTGGGATATCATCGATGAACTTGATGAAGCTTCAAGTGTATCTTCATCATCACTGTCATCAGGAATAAAACGAAATTGAGAGCTAGATCTGGCTGCTTTTTATTTTGCAATTGATTCCCTAATAGATTTTTCAAAGGCAATTTGGGATTTTAATTTAGCAGACCCGCTCTTGACTAGCAATTCTTCCATGGATTTCTCATGTGAATTTTTAATGACGGGACATTGTGGGAGTGGAGATTTGTCAAACCCGGAAGGTTGACATTGATAATCATCATGAGGACCCCACAATATACACAAGAAAAACTGGGAACATTATGAAATGCAGTCTTATTGAACTCCTCACCTCTTTTCAGTAACTCCAGAAGCTCTAGATAAGTGTCTTGTTGGGTTTGTTGAGGAGTTTGAGTCATTTGGCACTGTGGAGGTTGGTCGTGATATGGATAGTCGTAATTGTTACAAGGATATGAATTCCCTGTTTGACAATCAGAGCTGAAATGGGGACCTCCACAGTTCTCACAACAAAATGATTGTTGTGTCTGGACTGGTGAATCATATGGATATTGGTCATAATCAAAGTTCTGAGCATTACCGGAAAACTGTTCATAGACAAACGTGTTTCCGGATTGACACTCAAATCCTTGGTGAGGACCTCCACAAAATTCACAGCAGTTAGGTTGGTTATATGAAGATAAGTCGGGCTGTGGTGGGTAATTGGAAAAGTCTGAGGGGTTGTTAAATGAGTTCTGATTAGGATCATAATCAAATGAATTCCTTGAACCACAAAACAAACAACTCCCGTTACGAATATCATTACCACATTGTACACAAGTACACCAACGACAGGGTGAACCATAAAGAGGCTCACCACAACCGACACAAGGAATAAACGACTCTATTTGAGAGTTATGAGAAGGAATCTGTTTATTCAAAGAATCAACAAAACCAACATGGTGATCCGAATGACTATTAAGTCTCGAAGAACATTTTGAAAAATCCGGAGGTGGGACAAGTGGAGTGCTCTGAGAGCTAGCAATTTCCACCACTTTCGTTATGGTCTCCGGTTCTGATTCTTGAGAAACGTGAAGATTAGGCAAGTCATTCTTGCTAGTCACCGGTCTGAATTCTGCATGTTTGCTTTTAAATGTCGTGTGAAAGTTCGGGATTTATTCTAGACGGCTTAGGAGCAATTGAGGGATTAGATCTTTGGATAACCGTAGGTTGGACGTATTTAGCACTTCCTTTATCAGAGGGAAGTACCTGGTCCTTTGTCACCCCGGATTCTCGTTCTATTTCCCTACGCAGAATTAATGGATCATCACGAACAACACGAATTCTTGACATTTGTGATAAAGTCTGAAGCTTTTCAGCTTCGTCCCAGAATTTGTCCTCGAGAGATTCCTTGAGAAAAAGAATCAAATGGATAGAGGGTAAAGGAATGAAGAATCAAAAAGGGTAGGAGGGTAAAGAGGAATATTTTTGGTATTTTTGAAAAACATGATGTAAAAAAAACTAAGAATGAAAATTTTTTTGGGTTTTTGATTTTTAAAAGATGGTATGAACAAGGAGTGATTATTCAAATCACTAATCTGCTAAACGTAAGACTATTAGCACTGCTCCCCGGCAGCGGCGCCAAAATTTGATCCGCGCAGAACCGTCAAGTTTTATCACGCAAGTCCGCCACTTGTGAATGGCAGACCGTAACAAACTTAAAACAGTTCAAGCACGAATGCAATGAAGATCAGGAGAGTATAGTGTTTCCCCAGGTCGTTAAGTCTCAACGAGCTGTGCGAGAATAGTCAAACGTATAGTGATCGCGAGATTTGAACGGAAAAGATATTTGAAGATGATTATAACTAAGGAAAAAGCCCATAAACTACACGGGCTTAAATGCAAATTAAAGGAAATTAAAAAGGTAAACTATATTAAATAAACGCTATCACTATTTTTACAGATCGATGAACGTTTATTTTATAAAACAAAATAACTTAAATAAACTATATTAACTAAAACATAAACTCAAATTATCTAAAAACGTGGTTTAAAATAAAAACGAGCGTTACGTTTAAAAATTACGATGGAGCGCAAGCAAAAACGTAAAATTTATGAAATAAAAGGCCTACGAGTGTAAAACTAATTTTATTACGTACTATATGATAAAAGAAAATTTTAGAAAAAAGATTTATATTTTTTAGATTATTATTTTATTTATTATGATTTAAATACTATAAAACACTAATTAAATGTTTAAAAATACTAAAACTAATTATAAAAATCTGAAACTTTTTGTAAAAATACTTTATGTTAACACAAGGCTAAGAAAAATAAAAATGGTGTAACAGCTTCTATAAATAAGCTACTAAAAATCAAATAAGCTAATAAGTTATAACTCGACAAACTACCTTATATATTTAACATTGCAAAATAAAAACGAGAAAGTCCCAAGGGCGCATTGGCTTACAGGTACCCTTCTAACATCCTCTTGAGGGAGAGGTCTCAGGTTCGACCCCTGCCTCTCCCTTTTTGCAAAACATTTTTATTTTTGGATTTTCTTTTACAGACTTATTATACACAAGAAAATAAGCAACTTTTATAACTATGACTTTTTCTAAAAACAACTTATAAGCACTGAATAAGCAAAGGATTTTTTCACAGTTGGCTTTTTAATGGAAATAAGCACAAGATCAAAGCTAAATGACTAATAAGCTATGGAATAAGCAAAAGGTTAACTGAGATAAGCTAGGTGACTTTAAATAAGCTATATTAACAACTGAACATGCAAGTTTAAATAGGAAATAAGCATTGATTAAGCACTAAATAAGCAAAATTCACCACTGTTACACAGTGAACTATTGGTTTTCTAGGCAACTTCTAGCTTAATTTTAAGCACTTATATGAGCTAAGGAATGAAAATAAAGACTGGTACAAGCTAGTATACCAGCTGAGCTTTCCAAAAATATAAAATACTAAGCTTAGCTTACACTAATAAGCTTGGTAGAAGCTCTAGAAAAACTGGTAAAACCACTGAGTGATCAGTGTTCTCAAAATGGGACAACTTGAAAGCTTATTGCAGCCCCAGAAAATAAACTAGAAAATGAAATATTACACTTGGGATCTTAAGATGGCTAGGTAAGCTTCCTGAAAAACTAAGTAACACAAGCTGAGACCAACTGATAAGCTTTGTACAAGCTTGTGAAAATGGTATCAAAACTGTGCACAGGGGAGCATTTCAGTTAAGGGGGTCAAAAGAAGCTACAAAATAAGCTATCTATGAACTAATTAAGAGTAAGCTAGTATTTTTATATTTTTCTTTAGCAGCTAAATATTATTATGCCAAAAGGATTTAGGCTAAATCCTAATATTTAATCCTATATAAAATTATACTTTTTATTCAAAAACGACTATATGAAAATTTAACTTTTATCAAGAACACTAAAGTTTGACTTAAGTGAACTTGGAACTGATTCTATGGACCTAATATGTTATACTAAACTATGATAAGTTGATTTTAAGCTAAAGCACCAAGGTATGCAACAACATGAAGGATTTCACCTTCCAAATCCTTGACAGTTAACTGTCAAGGAATGGAATTTGGAATTTTGACTTTTTACTATTAAGCACAGGTTTTTAAGGTTTGAATGAGTTATTAAAAACTAATGTAATATGAACCAAGCATCAACAACAACATAAACAAGCTATATCATAGTTAATATGGCAAATCCAAACAGTCCCTTATGAGACTGTTTTGAAGCTAAACTTGCTAAAACAACCTTTTAATCCAAGAAAGCTTTTAAATAACTTATATTGACTATATTTAGACAGGATTGAACTAAAATGAACAAGATTTAAACACTGATCCTAAGAAATGCAAATTACAAGAAAATTGCTTACAAGAAGAGTTAATGCACAGAACTGAGAATTTAGAACTGAGGACACCCCTATTAGCTTTCCATAAAGCTTCTAAACCAATAAGAAATCCAAATTCAACCTTGCTTCAATCTCTGGTATCTTCTCCATGGCATTTTTATTTTTAACTAATTTATTGGTGATTTTTGTGAATTTTTGAGTTTCAACTCTAAAATGGATTATAAGATTTCTAATAGCTTACAGAAGCTTTATAGAGGGCTTATGAGATCTTTTGAGTCCAATACAACACTTACAAACAACATTCGATCTTATTGAGATTTTTGAAATTAAAACTGCATAAACTGAAAACTTGCATTAAAGCTGAAATTGATGTTTGGAAAAAGTTCACATACACTTAGATAACTTAAATAATTTACTTGAAAGATTTAAATTACAATAATAAGCTTAAGATAAAAAAAACGACATACTTAAACTAATCTACTCTTGTTTTCTTCTTCTCTCTTCCTTTTTATACTTCAAGCAGCTTCCACGTGTCCTTATGACTGTTTCCCACCACCCTATTGAGCCAATGGGAGAGTTTTGGCCGTTTTGGCCATTTCATGATTTTTGGCGGGAAAGGTGCTATTTGACTTATAGGGCCTTCTGACTGCAACTAGGGGGGGTGAGAGGTGTGATGATGAGGGTGTTGAGGTGTGGAAGAGATAAGGGGAAAAGGTGAGGTGATGGTGTTGGGAGATGGAATTTGCAGGCAACAGCAGTGGAGGGGGGAAGCATGAGGTGGAGGGAAAGAGGTTTGTTTGGTTTTGTTTACCAGGGGTCCAAAAGAGAGAAAGGGTCAAAAGGAAGTGACAGGGGGGGTCAAAACAGGGATAAGTGGCAGGGTCAATTTGTTTTGACAAGGCTTATGTATACAAGGACTAGTTTTGTAATTTTCTGAAAGATTGAAGGACCATTCCTGCCATTTTTCCAAAGTTGTTACAAGGACTAAAACTGACAACCTTCAAAAGTACAAGGACTTGTTTTGACATTTTCAAAATTCCAAGGACCAAACTTGACAATTTCAAAAGTTCAGGGACCTTTTCTGCCATTTGACAAAAGATTTATTCAAGGACCATTTTTGACAAGTTAAAATATTTCAGGGACCTTGAATAACATTTTTCTTTATTTTGTTTTACCAGGGACTGTTTTTGACAACTTTTGAAACTTGGGGGACTAAAACTGCCAGTTATGCAAATTTGATACGTTTTTCACCAGATTTTGATATTTTTGCATTTAAAACACATAAAACACTTATTTGTGCTATTTTTATCATTTTGATATATTTCTGAGTGTTTTCAGATGTTTTTGCAGTTTAAATGGTACAAAAATGATGAGTATTTAGACACTCATCAGTCGCCTACTCTTTTTCCGGTACTAGGCTAACCACCGGGTTCTTTTCACCAAGGTGAACCACACCTACCACAACGTCGCCTACCCTTTATCCGGTACTAGGCTAAGTACCGAGTTCCATTACAATGGAGGAACTACTACCCAACACTACACAACACCTAATCCCAAAGGAGACCCACTCCTTATTACAACACTATCAAGGATATCAACATCCTTGGAAATAGACTATCACTATATGTATAACGATGCACCTCATCGATTATACGACCTTGGCATTCTTCACTAATGCCACTTGATTTGATTTCTAGGCATCCTTCACAAATGCCCTTGACACAACGCTTAGCACCTTTCACTAATGCCTTCGTCTTGACACCTTTAGCATTCTTCACTAATGCTCTTGACACGGACGTTAAGCATCTTTCACTAATGCTTTCGTCTTGACTCTTTCGGCATCCTTCACTAATGCCTTCGACACAACACTTCTATGGAGGAAGAAAGAACTATCAACAAGAGAACCTCAGTAGTCTTGATGATGACGAAGCATGGCAACTCATGGACTTGAGCTTGCTTGACTTCAAGAGGTGGTGATCTCGCCTTTAAGAGGAACCTAGAGAATCACACGAAAACAAAAGACAAACTACGTAGAAAGATCCTTTAGGATCAGTTACCTGAGAGCAGGGGAAAGTATGTGTAGGAGTGGCAACCCAAAAGGAAGAAATTGCTCACTATTTATAGAGGAGAAACAACTACTGTTCCACGGATCCCACGGATCCCTCCCTTAAGGGATCCGTCTAGTGTAAAGCTAGGGATCCGTGGGATGCTCCTCTTTGCCCATGGGTATTTTGGTTATGGGTAATGGGTTATGGGTTGATGCATGGATATTTCATTAGATACAATGTATCTAATAGATGCAATGCATCTAGTCAAATGGGTATGGGTCAATACCATGGGTTGTAGTTTTTACCCATTTATAATATATACTAGTTATGTATATATTTGCCCAATATGTAAACACTAGTTGTTGTACATATGTATTACTAAATCATAAAATCACTTATATTTGTTTTAGTGTTTTATGTGAAAACGTAAGTGTGTTAGAAAACTATTGGGTCAAACCATTTACGTATTTTATTTGTTTCGTTAAAATGATTTTATTTTTGTTATCGACAAAACATTAGAAGATTGTAAAATATAAATAAACGTTTTTACGGCTTATTTGTATTAACAATCTCCCCCTTTTTGTTAATGACAAAACATAAAATTATTTTAAGGAAAAACTAAAGTTCGTAAAAGTTTGAATTGGATTTTTTACTCTCTTCTCCCCCTTTTTGTCGAAACAAAAAGAGCGTCGAAAAGAAACTAACACATTGTTTTAAGAAAAACATGTAAAAAATTGTAAAAAGAGCAAGTGATGGGAATAGTTCTCGTCTTAACTCCCCCTTGACGAGTCCATCCCTTTGTGAGAGCATCAAGCAAATAAACACTAGTAAGCTAATGTTTTGCAACTTTGTTTGCAAATGGTTTCGTCCTTGTGACGAAAATGCTCCCCCTTGAAGATTGCAACTTTGCAATGGGGTGTCATGAAGTGTAATCCAAATAAGGATTATGTTGCAAATGGTTTTGCAATGTATGGTTTGACACAAAGCTCCCCCTAGCTTAGGGTGTCAAGGTCTTCATGTGTATTTTGAAAATCTCTATGCTCTTGATTGTGGTTTGTGAAGACATGAGACCAAGAATACTTCATGAGCTCTTAAAGTAATCCTTTATACTTAGAGTAAGTAGGTTGTGATTACTTTTAGATATTTTCTTGAAAGTTGACTTCATTACTCTTTGAATAAGAATGAAGGTCTTGGAGAGATCCTAGCATGAAGATTTCTTGAAACGAATATGTTAGAATAATGTATCAATATCCAACATGAGAAAAGAAAAAAAATGTTTTTTTTTAAATATTTCCTTCTTTGTAGTTTTCAAACATACACGGATAGTATGAAGTTTTTAAAGTACAACATACTCTAAGAAACTTGGTAACGAAGCTCTGATGCCAATTGTGGAAAACTAGAAGGGGGTTGAATAGTTTTACTAATTAAAACTTCGTTTTAAAACATTTATATCAACTTATGTCAATCCATTTAGATGTGTGTGTTGGACATTGATAGATAGATAGATATATAGATGTGTCATGAAAGATAAAGAGTAAGAAGCACATAACCACGACACGAGTATTTAGAGTGGTTCGGCTACAAGGATACCTTCCTTGCCCTACTCCACTCCCCGAGTCACCTACTCGAGAGTTCGTAATCACTACACGACACCAACTCCTTATGGCGGAGAAGCCTTCACAACGTCGCCTACTCTTTTTTCGGTACTAGGCTAACCACCGGGTTCTTTTCACCAAGGTGAACCACACCTACCACAACGTCGCCTACCCTTTATCCGGTACTAGGCTAAGTACCGAGTTCATTACAATGGAGGAACTACTACCTAACACTACATAGCACCTAATCCCAAAGGAGACCCACTCCTTATTACAACACCATCAAGGATATCAACATCCTTGGAAACAGACTATCACTATATGTATAACGATGCAGCTCATCGATTATACGACCTTGGCATTCTTCACTAATGCCACTTGATTTGATTTATAGGCATCCTTCACCAATGCCCTTGACACAACGCTTGGTACCTTTCACTAATGCCTTCGTCTTGACACCTTTAGCATTCTTCACTAATGCCCTTGACACGGACGTTAAGCATCTTTCACTAATGCTTTCGTCTTGACTCTTTCGGCATCCTTCACTAATGCCTTTGACACAACACTTCTATGGAGGAAGAAAGAACTATCAACAAGAGAACCTCAGCAGTCTTGATGATGATGAAGCTTGGCAACTCATGGACTTGAGCTTGCTCGACTTCAAGAGGTGGTGATCTCGCCTTTAAGAGGAACCTAGAGAATCACACAAAAACAAAAGACAAACTACGTAGAAAGATCCTTTAGGATCAGTGGTTAGAGAGTTACAATACTTGGGGAAAGTATGTGTAGGAGTGACAACCCAAAAGGAAGAAATTGCTCACTATTTATAGAGGAGAAACAAATACTGTTCCACAGATCCCACGGATCCCTCCCTTAATGGATCCGTCTTGTGTAAAGCTAGGGATCCGTGGGACGCTCCTCTTTGCCCATGGATATTTTGGTTATGGGTCATGGGTTATGGGTTGATCCATGGATATTTCATTAGATACAATGTATCTAATAGATGCAATGCATCTAGTCAAATGGGTATGGGTCAATACCATGGGTTATAGTTTTTACCCATTTATAATATATACTAGTTATGTATATATTTGCCCAATATGTAAACACTAGTTGTTGTACATATGTATTACTAAATCATAAAATCACTTATACTTGTTTTAGTGTTTTATGTGAAAACGTAAGTGTGTTAGAAAACTATTGGGTCAAACCATTTACGTATTTTATTTGTTTCGTTAAAATGATTTTACTTTTGTTATCGACAAAACATTAGAAGATCGTAAAATATAAATAAACGTTTTTACGGCTTATTTGTATTAACAATCTCCCCCTTTTTGTTGATGACAAAACATAAAATTATTTTAAGGAAAAACTAAAATTCATAAAAGTTTGAATTAGAGTTTTTACTCTCTTCTCCCCCTTTTTGTCGAAACAAAAAGAGCGTCGAAAAGAAACTAACACATTGTTTTAAGAAAAACACGTAAAAAATGTAAAAAGAGCAAGTGATGGGAATAGTTCTCGTCTTAACTCCCCCTTGACGAGTCCATCCCTTTGTGAGAGCATCAAGCAAATAAACACTAGTAAGCTAATGTTTTGCAACTTTGTTTGCAAATGGTTTCGTCCTTGTGATGAAAATGCTCCCCATTAAAGATTGCAACTTTGCAATGGGGTGTCATGAAGTGTAATCCAAATAAGGATTATGTTGCAAATGGTTTTGCAATGTATGGTTTGACACAAAGCTCCCCCTAGCTTAGGGTGTCAAGGTCTTCATGTGTATTTTGAAAATCTCTATGCTCTTGATTGTGGTTTGTGAAGACATGAGACCAAGAATACTTCATGAGCTCTTAAGGTAATCCTTTGTACTTAGAGTAAGTAGGTTGTGATTACTTTTAGATACTTTCTTGAAAGTTGACTTCATTACTCTTTGAATAAGAATGAAGGTCTTGGAGAGATCCTAGCATGAAGATTTCTTGAAACGAATATGTTAGAATAATCTATCAATATCCAACATGAGAAAAGAAAAAGAAAAAAAAATTAAAATATTTCCTTCTTTGTAGTTTTCAAACATACACGGATCGTATGAAGTTTTTAAAGTACAACATACTCTAAGAAACTTGGTAACGAAGCTCTGATGCCAATTGTGGAAAACTAGAAGCGGAGGTTGAATAGTTTTACCAATTAAAACATCGTTTTAGAACATTTAGATCAACTTATGTCAATCCATTTAGATGTGTGTGTTGGACATTGATAGATAGATAGATATATAGATGTGTCATGAAAGATAAAGAGTAAGAAGCACATAACCACGACACGAGTATTTAGAGTGGTTCGGCTACAAGGACACCTTCCTTGCCCTAATCCACTCCCCGAGTCACCTACTCGAGAGTTCGTAATCACTACACGACACCAACTCCTTATGGCAGAGAAGCCTTCACAACGTCGCATACTCTTTTTTCGATACTAGGCTAACCACCGGGTTCTTTTCACCAAGGTAAACCACACCTACCACAACGTCGCCTACCCTTTATCCGGTACTAGGCTAAGTACCGAGTTCCATTACAACGGAGGAACTACTACCCAACACTACACAACACCTAATCCCAAAAGAGACCCACTCCTTATTACAACACCATCAAGGATATCAACATCCTTGGAAACAGACTATCACTATATGTATAACGATGCACCTCATCGATTATACGACCTTGGCATTCTTCACTAATGCCACTTGATTTGATTTCTAGGCATCCTTCACCAATGCCCTTGACACAACGCTTGGTACCTTTCACTAATGCCTTCGTCTTGACACCTTTAGCATTCTTCACTAATGCTCTTGACACGGACGTTAAGCATCTTTCACTAATGCTTTCATCTTGACTCTTTCGGCATCCTTTACTAATGCCTTCGACACAACACTTCTATGGAGGAAGAAAGAACTATCAACAAGAGAACCTCAGTAGTCTTGATGATGATGAAGCATGGCAACTCATGGACTTGAGCTTGCTCGACTTCAAGAGGTGGTGATCTCGCCTTTAAGAGGAACCTAGAGAATCACACAAAAACAAAAGACATACTACATAGAAAGATCATTTAGGATCAGTGGTTAGAGAGTTACAATACTTGGGGAAAGTATGTGTAGGAGTGACAACCCAAAAGGAACAAATGGCTCACTATTTATAGAGGAGAAACAACTACTGTTCCACGGATCCCACGGATCCCTCCCTTAAGGGAGCCATCTAGTGTAAAGCTAGGGATCCGTGGGACGCTCCTCTTTGCCCATGGGTATTTTGGTTATGGGTCATGGGTCATGGGTCATGGGTCATGGGTCATGGGTTATGGGTTGATCCATGGGTATTTCATTAGATACAATGTATCTAATAGATGCAATGCATCTAGTCAAATGGGTATGGGTCAATACCATGGGTTGTAGTTTTTACCCATTTATAATATATACTAGTTATGTATTTATTTGCCCAATATGTAAACACTAGTTGTTGTACATACGTATTACTAATTCATAAAATCACTTATACTTGTTTTAGTGTTTTATGTGATAACGTAAGTGTGTTAGAAAACTATTGGCTCAAACCATTGACGTGTTTTATTTGTTTCGTTAAAATGATTTTACGTTTGTTATCGACAAAACATTAGAAGATCGTAAAATATAAATAAACGTTTTTACGGCTTATTTGTATTAATACTGGAGAAATTTCTCAACAACCTTCAGGAGTCTCACACCAAGCTGGATGAAATAAAGGACTCTGTGAAAGAAGACCCATCACTTAACTCTAAAGTGCTGGAGGCTACTGAAGCTTACATGAAGCATTCCTCCAGCCTTGCTGAACTGATCAACATGCTTAAATCTGCAAATGTTCAGGGTCTTCAGTCCTCCCTTCAGTCTCTTCAAACAACACTGGGTTCTTTGGATGCTCAAGTTACAAATCTGGCTAAGGCATCGTCTTCTATGGCCTAGAATCTTAGGCCTAGAATGACTGCCCTGGAATTATCTCAGGCCAATCTTGCTGAACAGGTCACCAGTCTTCAACAAGATACAACCGACATCAAGGCCATGGTTACGGAGATATACCAAGCCTTCAAAGGTCAAGCAACTCCAACTCCCCCAGTATCCCAGGCAACTCTTGCTCTCACTGATGTTGCAGCAACAGTTGAGGGGGAGAGAGCCACTGAAGAGACTCCCTCTCACACTGAGGGGGAGCCAGCTCAACCAGTATCAGCAACTCCTATCTCATCAGTCCCACCATCAACAACAATAATAATGACAATGACAGTAACAACACCACCACCTATCATGACAACACCACTTCCACTGGTAGCATCCTCTTCTTCTGCTCATGACAAAGGAAAAGCCCTGATGACCACACCTGAGCCTAAGAGGATTCCATATGTCATAGGCAACACACAGTACCTGCTTACTCCACAACAGCTAACAACCTTTCTTGAAAAGGAAGACAAAAGAAAGAAACTGGCTGAGGAAGAAAGCAAAAGCAAAGAAGCATTGGTACAAGTAGTAGCTGAGGAAGCTGAAAACATTGGAATTGATCCCAAAAAGCTTCAAAAGGGTCAGGCTGGACAAAAGTTCAAAGATGCTCAGGCTGCTCAAATGGCTGCAATGAGGAAGAAGTTGGATGAAAAGAACAGGAAAGCTGCTGCCTTCAGGCAAGAAAGAATTGACCACTACAATTGGTCAATGACATGCATAAGGCTACCTGAAAAGATCACTGATGTGAGAATCATCCCCAAGTCCAAACCACTGGCAATGAACGTCTATAGGGGGATGATAAAAGGCACTTTGAGGTTCATGATCCCATGAAGTTCACTGACTTTGGGATCACTAAACTTGATGAGCTTGGTCCCATCATATCAAAGAAGCAGAATGCAGTAGTCAAGGAGCTGATGAAATCCCTAAGCAAAAGGTATGAAAGACTGAGGGAAGCACCAGCACAACTTGGGATTCAGCCAGCTTTAACTGCACCTCAAGGATCTCAACCTCAATCATCACAAGGCAAAAAGAAGAGGGTTGAATCTGAGCCTGAAATCAAAGTACCTGGCCTGGACTGCAACAGGGAGCTACCAGAAGGTGTGAAGTTTGTTAACTGTCTTTGCATAGAAGAGCCTGAAAGAGGACTCTTCTTTATTGATGTCTATGGAAACCCAGCATTCCAAAGGTAGAGTGATATTGATCTTGTAGGGGTGGGTACAATGGCAAGTTATCTACCAGTGGCCTCTCAAATTCAGACTCCAGCAAACGTCAGGTTCTGCAATGACTTGAATGCTAAGATAAGAGAGCACCCTGACAAAGAAACACTCCTCAAGAAGAAACCAAAGCTAGAAGCACTGGGAATCCATATTGAGTGACATCTTTTGTTTTATCCTTTGTACTAGTGATAGGAACTATGTAATTTGATCAATAAATGATGTATGTTTTGTTAAAATATTTAGTGTTCCTTATTATGTTCATTAGTATATTCAGTGTAAGAAGAAGCCATTTTCTCACTTACACTGATCAAACACTTAGGCTATTTGTATATCCAAATAGGGGGAGACTGTTGGGTTCAGTAAATACCCAAACCCCTTAAGTCTAGGATTTGAATAGAAAATACCCTAAGTGTTGTCCCTTAAACACTAACAAGTCACTGAGCGCATAGTCACTCAGTGAGCTATCTTCGAGATACTAAGTAAGAGGCAAAGAGGTCTCTCCACTCAGTAAGGTGGAACTTAAGGGGTGAAGACTGAGTCAAGAAGAAGATGGTGGATTCAGTGAGTGATGACAATATCTCACTGAATCCCGAAACTCCTCACCAACTACTTACATTGAAGACAAACTGAAGCTGAAGATTGAAGGCAATGAAGACTTAAGAATGAGCGGGACAAGGTGGGATAAGTTTGAACAGATAAGACGAAGTCCTTTACAACCAAAGTCAGCTTTCCCTGAATGGCTAACTATCAAGCTTAGTGTCATCACTGACTAGAAGAAAGCAGCCTTGTCACTTACCCAATATAGCCTTTGTAAACAGAGACAAAATACATCAGTATTTTATCTTCTGTAACCTGTTAGTTTGTCCTCTAGGAAAGAGTTAAAAACCATACTTGTCTAAATAGCATAAGAGTTGGAGTGGAAGATTTTAGGCTTGTAAACTAGCTGTAAAACACACACACAAGCCATCTTTCACTCCTCCAAATACAACTATGTTCCTGAGATAGCTCAGTGGTTCCTTGTAGTTGTGCTCAAACTTAGCCTGAGCTTAGTGAGGAGTTATTATACTTTGTCATTTCAATCCCAAGTACTATTCCGCAAGTACTTGGGTAATGTATTCTTTTTGATTCACTTCTAATAAAGAATACAAACGTTGAAAATTTATCAGTGTGTTTTTACTTACGTCTTTTCAGTCATTGTTCACAATTACTTATCTTTAATCATTTTATACGATTGTGAAACAGGAACAACACATGTTAAACACGCAAAAATACATATACAATCGAAGACATAATGAAATAAATGAAGTAAAACACTTATCTTGATGTAAAATAGGGTATGAGAACCCTAATATACTGTCCAAACCGGACTACAATCGTTTTAGGTTTTTACTCTACAAGTCTACCTCCCAAAATTCTGAAAATTCGATTTCTATATATAATTTTACATTTGCGACGGCGTCGCCTTATACGTGGGACGCCGTCAGATCTCTGTCATTAGGGTTTCGTCTTTGCCAAGTCATCATTGGGAAGGTGTCACGTTGTGGTTGTGACGCCGTCAGACTTCAGCAGTGACGTCGTCTGAATCTAGATCTAGGCCGTCTGAGAAGAAAAGTCTTCGTGACGCCCTTACTCTTCAAAGCCTAACGTCGTCAGGTGTAAATTAGCAAAAAGTCTACTGAGCCGTCACAAATTTAATTACGTATAGAGGGACGGTGTCGCCCTTGGAGCTTCAATTCCAGCAGCTTGAGTGTCTTTGATCTTGACTTAGCTATTTTCTTCTTATATTCACTTCTTTTCATCCAAATATGCATCATTCTAGCATTTTGCTTCCAAAGAGACCTAAAAAGTGAAAAGGAACGAAATTAAGCAGTAACGGATATAAAAATGGGAGATTAAGGGATTAAATGACCCCTTAAAAGTGTACGTTTTAAATCCTTATCAAATGTCCCTACACTTGGTATTTGCTTGTCCTCAAGCAAATGTGCTTTTGGCCAATCAATTTAAAAGTTAGGGGGCATGAAGCATTGGTTTAACATAATTCATAACAAGTAAAAGCACCGCAATACTCATAACAAGCACGAAAATTATATACTAGCACCTCACAAGGGGTGTTTGGATTCTCTCATCTCTCGGGTGTATATGAAATATAGTAAATGGAAATGGAAGATAAACACTCATTAACCGGTCTAAGAGGTCTTTTAAAGGGTTGTAATGTTAGGCTTACGGTAGGGAAACAAAGGGTTTGGTTGGATAGGCGATTTAGTGGTGGCAAGTCAAGAATATTATGTTACAAGCATGAAAAGAATGGCGTTGCTAAGCCAAGACTAGACTCACTAAACTCTAGATACTTGAAACAAACAAACATAAATATAAAGATAGATGTAGGATGGTAGTTCGTATGTATTTTTTTTAACACTCTTATTTTTCAATTTTTTTTTTTTGCATACACTTTTACTCTACCATCTTCTACGATAACATCAAAATATAAGTGATTTATAGGAGCATCCCTACACTTGATTTTTTATTACTCTAACCCTAATTTGACCCGAATTGAAAAGATCAAAACACTTGGAGTACTTTATTACGTAAATAAAGGGAATTTGAATTTAACGTTCTTTCCCGTCACTCAATAAAATTTTACTTTACCCATGAGTCCCAATCATCCCAAAACTGTGTACAAAAGATATGACTCGAATTATCAACCATGCAAGTAACTAGATAACTGAACTAAGGGTTTAGTATGATAACAACAATGCACTAAAGGTGAGTGCATACAAGGTAGGCTAAGGCGATTTGGGTGTACATTTGGGGGTGGATTGTAAACAATGCTCTTCATTGATATTCTGGAAAACCAAAACATCATGAGAACCGCGAAAAGGATAGGCTCTGAGGGGTTAACTAGGGGTATCGTGTACTAAAGATGAGCACATCGCAAGGGTGTGGGGTAATTACTCGATCGATGTGGAAGAAGTAATTATAATACGGGTATCAAACAAGGGTTATCCTAATGCCTCTTATCATTTAGTTATTCCTAACTACACAAGTGTAGTCTCACTAGCGATCTCGGAATGCATCACAAAACAAGTTCTAGAATCTATTATACTACTGGTACACTCTCGAATCATTAAAGGTGAATGCTTTAATTCCTATAGATCTATGGGCGAACCTCACATTTTTGGGGTGGAATTTGAGTGGTAAAAGGTTTTTGTGATAGTCATATAACTCCTATCCATGAGACGCTTTATTAAGACTAAAGTCCCACCCGTACATGTCATGAAAATTTTTAAATTTGGTGCTAAAATTGCCCTAACAAATATTTCTCATGGTTTATTACACAAATGAAATAGGACAAGACAAATGATCAAGGATAAGCATAGTTTCAAAGTTCCCGTTTTATTCTCCCTCCCTACACTTAAACTGAACATTGTCCCCAATGTTCTCCGAAAGTATCAAAGTTATGATAATGGAAGGTAATTAAAAGAGAAAGAAACTAGTACTCCCCTGATTAGCTCGGTTGGATCCGTGTGAAGTAGTTTTTAAATTCTTTTCCAAAAAGAATGTATGCATGATAAGCTTCATCCAATACTATGTTTCTTCTTCTTGATAAATAAAACCTGCACACTTTAAGAAAATAGACGAAACCTTCGCGAAAAATCGGCGGTAAAACTATATATGACTCTACTACACTAGGATATAATGCTTGTGGAATGGATGTTTGTAGATTTTCTGAAAAATTAAGACCTGAGAATTTCCAAAAATTTATAATTAGCACAGAAAACGAGAGAAAGTTTATAAGTTGTTTCTGCTCCTCCTGACGTCGTCAGGTTCTAATCCTGACGCCATCAGGTTATCCTGACAGAAACTGGTCTGCTGCGTTTTTTTGGAAAAATTACACCTTTAAAATCTGGAAAAATTCCTGCAAAACATCCATTATGACTCGATACAAGCATTTGACTCTAACAAACACACATATATATCATTTTCAATAATCGTAGTTCTCATGTTCACGTTCTTTAAAAAATGTGTGTAATCCTCCCTACACTTATCCTTTTTGTAAAATACCTTTATATGTAATTAAGACGAGGTTAAAGACAAAATAAAGCATTTTTACAATTTCAAACATGAGAACATACAATAATGAAAAGATATATGACACACAAACAAGCAAAAAATTAAGCATGGGTTGCCTCCCACGAAGCGCTTTTCTTTATTTATGAGTCTTGTAGCTAGACTCGAAGTCGTGCTCCTACGTGACTTCATTGCCGTCACCCTCTTCCTCATGATGGTCTCTATTGGGGTTTTCCATGTTCTAATAATGCCCTATTATGCATCTTTCTAAGAAGTCATCATCTCCCCAATCAGTTCTATATTTCGGTCCTAGTTTCAAACAATCCTTATAGAACCCAAAGATCTTATTCATTACATAATCTACTCCTTCATCCTTATCCTCCTCATTCCTATAGTAGACCGATAGCTTAAGTTCCTTTTCATCATTGGATAGTGATGAAAATTTTTCAATCTTAAATGGCATTTGGTAAGCTACGTCATCGGTCTCATCTTTGAACCTAACTATTCCTAACGACAGATCATAAGTCATCCCGGTGTTTTCTATGAAAGGCTTTCCTAGAATTACGTGGGACAAGCTAGGATCTATAGTCGTACTAATATCCTCCACAATTATGAAATCCGTAGGGTACGTGAAACTACCTACATAGATGGGCAATCCCTTAACTCTGCCAAGGAAATTACAACTAACTCTAGGATCATCGGGGTCTTGCCTATTTGGGATAGGTTTGTTCATTACCCAATTATAGTAGGTGCTAGTCATGATGTTTATTCAGGATTTACGATCAATGTAGGCCTTTGCCATGAAAAGATGTCCTATGCAACATGGTATGTTGAGATTCCAAGGATTTCCAAATTTGATCCGAGGGCTTTTCCTAACATACATGTGACGAAGGTCGCGCACTAAGTATGGGTGGCGAGAGAGTTCCTCTTCCGTAGGAAACTTATTGAAGTATTCACCACCTACTTTTTCTACTTCGTCGGTCAATTCTTCCTTAGGAGTTTCCTAACCTCAAGTGTCGTCTCATGGTTCGCTTCGTCACTAGTCCTATTTGGTTTCACTAAGGTGATGGTGTTGACAAATTGAACATGCTTGGATAACTTACTTGGGTCCTTAATTTTCACACCAGAAGCTTCAAGAGAATGAGTCGAGATGGAATTAACCTTTTCGGTGGTCTTTCTATCACTATTGGTCATGGCTTTCAAAAGGTTATCTATCTTCCTATCCATCTCGGCTTGTTTTTGGTTAACACGGTCCGAAAGCTTGGTGATTTGAGCTTCTTGGGATGTAACTAGGTGTTGCAACATCCCTTATATGTTTTGTTGGCTAGGACCGTGGGACCATGGGGAATCATTAAAGGTGAATTCTTTGGTTTGTCCCTAATTATAGTCGGGTTTGCCCTTCCATGCTTCTCGGGCATCATTGATAATCCAAGGTCCGGGTGTTGTGGGGGAATCTTCCTCCCATTCCATTGGTACGCTAGGATGCGTAGTCAATGGAATCTTGTTCGGGGAGCCTCGTGCAAGTATGAGTGTCATGGGGACCACTACATAGCTCACACAAGGAAGAGACTTTGTTCACTTGGCGTGAGGACTTAGGATTCTTGTAGGAGCTTATTAGGAATTTGACTTGACGGTTTTGGGCAACTCACGGGGGTCATTCCAACTTTCGTTGTAATAGAGGGCAAGGTCCTATATTGTACCCCACGATTCTTCCGCGGTGACATCACTAAGTTTGCCACCGGCCGCTTGGTCGATGGATTGCTTAGTTGAGAAGATGACATGATCGTAAAAGATTTGGACTTGAAGCCAAAGATCGATGCCATGATGTGGGACTTTATGGGGCAAGTCCTTGAATCGAGTCCATGCCACGTAGAGAGATTCACCTTGACGTTGTTGGAACATCAAGATTTCATTCCTAAGTTTGGTAGTTCTCCCCGGTGGGAAAAATTGGGCAAGGAAACGAGTGGTGAGATCATCCCAACTTGAGATGGATCCGGCGGGAAGTCGCTCAAGCCAATTACTAGCTTGGTCCCGTAGAGAGAATTGGAAGAACGAAAGCGCATGGTCTCCCGTGTGGTAGCATCAGGGTCGATGGAATCAACGATTTTAAGGAAGTCCTTTAGATGCTGATTAGGATCTTCGGAATGAAGTCCATGGAATGAACATCCATTTTACACCAACCGGATGGTGTCGCATCGCAGGGCCGTAGTTTGAGCTTGATCGAGGAGCTCAATAGTGTTCCTATAGCCTTGGTGGCTTGGTCTAGAGTATTCACCAAGAGTACGGCCTCTTGGCGGGTCAATGATTGGTGGGTCGATGAGTGGTGGCGGGTTATCACCTTCCATGATGAAAAGTGATGGGGTTACAAACAAATTCACGAAGAAGGGGGATAGACTACGAGGAAGCTAAAAATGAGAAAAAATCGTACTTGATAGGAATCAAGCAAGGGAACCTAAACGAGATAGAAATCTAACTAGCTATTCTATTCCCCGGAAGCGGCGCCAAAAACTTGATGCGCGTATAACGCATTCGGGGTCAAAGAAACTTCCTTTTCGTCGAGCAAGTTTTTCAACACCCTAGGCAGTGAACCTAATCGTTGTAGTGTAGTATTGGGTAAGCCTAGAGTATTGATATCGTTCTCTATGGGAATAGGAATGCTAGTGAGAAGTGTACTACGCTAAGGTTGAGGTTGAGGAAGATTATTTTTTATCTTTTTTATATTTTTTAGAAAGCTAAGGGTAAAATCTCGAGGTTTGGATTTGGGGGTTGGTACTTCTACCGATTACTTCTACTATCTAAATATCTAATCTATGCGTAGTTTTATGTCTATTGATGTGTGCTCGTATGATGATTAAAAATGTGTCTACCTAGATACTATTACTCCGTAGTTATCTTTTATTGGTAGTTGAATTGTCACGTCCTTATTCTTAACGCGTTGTGTTTTCTAAGGTCGTAGGGTATGCGTTTTTCCCTAACTCTTTGAGACTACCTTAAGGTTATTGCCTACGAAATCTCTAGGTTTCATAAACTAACTCTAAGGTTATCTTTGGATGTTTAACCTACAATTCCGCTACATGATTCATAAGCTAAGGTTCACAAAGATTACTCAAGCAATCAAACACAACAATGGCCTAATGCACTCCTAAGCCAATTACAATTAAGATAAGAGATAACCAATCAATAATTAATAACTGGGTTTCATAGATCTAAGCAAAAACACAAGAAATTTAGCCGGACATGTTAAACACGCAAGCATACACACATACAATCGAAGACATAATGAAATGAATGAAGTAAAACACTTATCTTGATGTAAAATAGGGTATGAGAACCCTAAGATACTCTCCAAACCGGACTACAATCGTTTTAGGTTTTTACTCCACAAGTCTACCTTCCAAAATTCTGAGAATTCGATTTCTATATATAATTTTACATTCGCGACGGCGTCGCCTTATAGGTGGGACGCCGTCAGATCGCCATCATTAGGGTTTCGTCTTGGCCAAGTAATAGTTGGGACGGCGTCACGTTGTAGTTGTGACGCCGTCGGGCTTCAGTAGTGACGTCGTCTGATTTTGGATCTAGGCCGGCTGGGATGAAAAGTGTTCGTGACGCCCTTCCTCTTCAAAGCCTGACGCCGTCAGGTGTAATTTAGCAAAAAGTCTACTGAGCCGTCACAAATTTAATTACATATAGAGGGGAGGCCTCGCCCTTGGATTATGACGCCGTCAACTTCAATTCCAACAGCTTGAGTGTCTTCGATCTTGACTTAGCCATTTTCTTCATATATTCACTTCTTTTCGTCCAAATATGCATCATTCCAGCATTTTGCTTCTAAGAGACCTAAAAAGTGAAAAGGAACGAAATTAAGCAGTAACAGATATAAAAGTGGGCGATTAAGGGCTTAAATGACCCCTTAAAAGTGTACGTTTTAAATCCTTATCAAATATCCCTACACTTGGTATTTGCTTGTCCTCAAGCAAATGTGCTTTTGGCCAATCAATTTAAAAGTTAGGGGGTATGAAGCATTGGTTTAACATAATTTATAACAAGTAAAAGCACCGCAATAGTCATAACAAGCACGGAAATTATATACTAGCACCTCACAAGGGGTGTTTGGATTCTCTCATCTCTCGGGTGTATATGAAATATAGTAAATGGAAATGGAAGATAAACATTCATTAACCGGTCATAGTACATAGATTACCATAGGCTTGAGACTAGATCAAACCTCCACCGCTTTGGCATAAGCACCTAGGAACAACTATCTAAGAGGTCTTTTAAAGGGTTGTAACGTTAGGCTTACGGTAGGGAAACAAAGGGTTTGGCTGGATAGACGATTTAGTGGTGGCAAGTCAAAAATCTTATGTTACAAGCATGAAGAGAATGGCGTTGCTAAGCCAAGACTAGACTCACTAAACTCTAGATACTTGAAACAAACAAACATAAAAACAAATTGTGGAAAGCACATCGTCAAAAAGATGGCTGTTCCTACTCAAATGTTATTTTTTTTCTAAAAATTCTTCAGAAAAATATTTGTTTCAAAAATGGTGGAAAATGAGTTGCTTGAAAATCAATCAGACTTGGAGTTTTCATAAAAATTTGGAAACTCAATCAATGACTACAGCGTTGTTAAACTTTTCATAAAATGAGTCATTGATTGAGGGGGAGAATTTTTTTCAAATTTATTTCATCTAACGGGCTTATTTAATCATCCTATATACTTAACAGAAAAAAATGTTTGCCTACGTTGAAGGACTAGGAGCCTAGGATATAATTCCTACAATTAGATGATTCGAGTTTGACATTCACATTATTCTCATACCTTTATCTGATTTGATTAAATAGTAGATTGTGGTTTGGGTGTTGTCGACCACCATATATATGTATGTATGTCCACTAACGTATGCAGATAACATGGTATTTAAGAACGTTCCCGTTCCGGATCCCACAAAAGTACATGATTGGATGCCGAAAGGAAAGGGCAATGATATCTTGGGTCGACAAAAGAAGAAACGGAACTTAATCAGATCTCTATGGATATGTTGCATGATATATACAACTTCAGAGGTCTCACTGCTTGAGCAGATGGTTTTCTTCCAGCCTTAGTGCAACAACAGAAGCAACTTAACCACCTAACGTATCTTTGTGCAGGAAAAGTAGTGGATGAAACCATTTTTGAATTTCTCAAAATGGAAAAATATTGTTTGAAAATAAATCAGACTCAAAATTTTGAAAATCAACCGGACTTCATTTTGTAAAAACATAAGTCACTCAATCAACAACTACGGTCATCGATTGAGGGGGAGAGTGATTTCAAATTAAATATTTTTCAAACGATATTTCTTCAAATAAGTCCATTTGTACAAAATAAGTGGTGATCTAAAGATTTAATGTTATGTGTTAGGGTATGATTTTTTTGTTAAAATCAAAGATCTTTCAAAATAAAAACTTTTATTTTTAATTTTATCATACCTGACACTAACAATCTTTAAATGTCAAAAACTTTCCCTTATCAGTTAATTTCAAAATTAAATCAAGCCACGTTTTTCCCCAAAATTTTCTAAATAATTTAAATCAATTGGGATCACAAATCTCAAAAGGTCTGAAATTTTTTATCGGGGGAGAGATCGTGATTTAAATCTCAAATCTGTTTAAATGGTGATTGTTTTAAAAGCACTCCTTCCTCCATGTGCTAAACGATTTCAAATACATGATGCACATGATTGAGGAGGAGCATTTATCCAAAACCAGAAGAGAATTTAAACCAGGCCACATTTTCTCCCATGTTTTCTAAACCTAATTAAATCACTTGGGATCCAAAATCTCAAAGGGTTTGATATTTTTGATCGAGGGAGAATTTGTGATTTAATATATGAAATAATCTGATAAAAGGTGATCATTTTGATTCAATGTGCAGGCTGCTCTCCCATATGTGCTAAACGTTTTCATTAATTGATGCACATATTGAGGGGGAGCATTTCAAAAGAAAATAAACTATCAAGGTACAAAGGCTTTTATGTTTTAACAAGTACCTTGATTGATTTTGAAATGGTTACTCTATGGCAAATGTGATCGTGAAAGTACTTCTAAGACTTCCTTCCTCTATGTGCTAAATGATTTCAAATAACCAACGCGCATATTGAGGGGGAGCATTTACCAAAAAATCAAAAGGCCTTTTCTATGGAAATTGTGATCAAGGAAAAACTTCGAAGTCCTCTTTCCTCCATGTGCTAAACAATTTCAAAATCACATAGTACATGTTGAGGGGGAGCATTTCTAAATGATTAAAAACAATTAAGGTACAAAATGCTTTGATATTATATCACAAGTACCTTGATTGATTTTCCAAATGATTTTTCAATTGGTTTCAAGAAGGAAAGAACTATACCTCAAGACCGACCATTTTATTTAATGCATTGGAGATATAAGGATGGTAAGGTTAGGTATTAGTTCCCACGATCCCACCAGAACCGGAGGGATCTACCCAGGGACAATTCACTAGATACTGTAGAAGTCCTTAGGTATGATGAAAAAAGGAGAAAAGTGAGAATAAGGGAAGAGTGCCGACTGAGAAAGAGCTAGAACTGGAATAAACCCAATAAGGTTCTAGTGATGAAGTCTCGGCAAGCACTGAAGGGGTTGAAGAATGAAAAAGAAATGAAAAGTGAAAGGGTGAAAAGAAATAGCCCTCCAATAATTCAACCTTAGGGCAGAAACCGGGTTCAATACATATGTTACTGGTGATTACCAAGGTAACACTGGTATTGAAGACAAGACGTCATGGACCCAGTGGCGCATTGCACTAAACTTCCCAAGCCACTCAAGTTCTCTTAAAAGGACTTGTTTCATTCTCACAAGGAACCTACATTATCTATCGACTTTCTCTTAGAGATAGTTGATATTGAAGAAGGAGACCCTCTCCCTAGTCTCCGATTAGGAAACCAAAGAGCACTATTGAGTCTAGAGCAAAGAGATCATCCACAAAATTTCACTAGGACACACAATTAATGAAGACTTGTTGTTTCACACAATGTGGAAAGTAAGAATATAATTAAGAGTCCTACGCATTATCCTTGTGGTATTGCAGGAACATTTGACGGTTGTAGCTGATCGATATTGAGAAGTCAATTCATAACCGCATGCTCACAGCACCCACACTTAATTGAAGAAAATCATTACAATCAAAGACATGCAACAATGCTTCCGCTACTCTGATGAAAAGATGTCATGATCCAACAAGTGTGAGCATGTCGGTCCAAAAGTCACAACATCACATGGAGACGATATAAAAAAGGATGACTCAGAGATTTGTTGTGGCAGATGATCTCAAAGAAAGCTCAAAGATCATCAAGATGTGGATCAGTTAAAGACCTCCACTGAAAGTACAAAGTATGCGGACTTTGAAAAATGACTGCTAAAGCACAAAGATTGCGGAATTTGAAGAATTGAAGTCCACGAGCTCAAGAATGAAGTTAAAGATAGAATGCTAGGATTCATAATGTAAATCATGGGGTGACCTCCCTTAGGGGGAGATTGTTGGGATTTGGAAAATCCATATTAAAGAGTCGGTCACCCCAATTATTTTTTAGCATATCTTAACTCGTAGAAATTACGTTATTTACTATTTTATTAGTTAGTTAGTTAGTTAGAGTAACACCGTGGAGGACGGACGGGTCTTTACCCATTGTATGCCTGATTCACAGCCCGACAGGAGGGCGTGTAGGTTTTAACTATAAATACCTCTTCCCACTTGGGAAGAGGTGGTGCTTTCTAATCTAATATTACATTTTCCCTTTTACTTTCTCTTTCTAAGAAACACCCTCTCTACTATTTCTCTCTCTAAAATGGCTTTCATGTATTATCATCATCCTAGACCACCCGAATCATCAAACAACATAAAATATGATCCTACAATTCATGTCCTTCATTATGTCAAATATTGAATCTTTTGTGTCTTTTAATATGATTGGGTAAGCACCCTTGGTGCTAGCCTAGTTTTGATTCCTTGATTGTGTTGTTTGTGTTCTCATGCTTCTATAATTGTTTTTAGTGTATGCATGCATAGTTCGATGGTAGTTACCCTAGCTTTAGTAGTTTTGAAGTGCGGTTGTATCTAATTGCTTAGGATAATTGACCAACTGACCCTAAGTAAGTAGGTAGAGAAGGGGCTGGTAAGAATTTACCAAACGACTACCTTTCCCTCTTGTGCGAATTGACCAAAGGATCACCGTTCGGATGGATGAACTTAAGAAGTTAGGGATGTGTGTCTAAGATGCTAGCGCCCGGACACACATTGTTTCGAATCTTTCATGTAGGGTACTTAATGACTTGGCTTAGGTTGCTTGAGATCCTCGACTCCCCAAAGGGTAGGCCTTTGACGTCGGGTAGGAGCCTTTGTTTATAGGTTATGACGAATTGAACAAATGATGTAATAGCGAATTAAACCCCACTTGAATCAATAGGAAGTAATTAGAAAACATATACATTACATGATAGGATGAATAATTAGGTTAGCACACTTTCTCACCACTGTTCACAACCTTTATTTTATTTGCGCATTTCATTTATTGTCTTTAGTTTAATTAATCATTTCAATCTTAAAAATAGTGACACTTAGACTTAATAGGATCCTCATCTACATAGATTTTGGGAACGACCTCGGCTTTACCACCTTCTATACTACGCACGATCGGGTTCACTGCTCGTTAGTGCATTTGGTAGACCTTAGGTAGGCGAGGATTATAAATATTAAATCCTAGTCGGAAAACCTGCATCAGAATTTTGGTGCCGCTGCCGGGGAGCTATATTAGGTTTTTTATTAAGTCTATTATTATTTAATTTTCTTTTTCTTTTATCATGTCAGGATTCAAAACTCGGATATCTAAACCATTCCTGGCCACTCCAATCGACAATCCGGAAAGACAATTTCAGAAAAGAAGAGACTACTCTCCTATTCCAATCCATAAAATCTTCTCATTTATGAGTCTGATCAGTCTGATTCTGAGCCCGAAGCAATTGAGGAGATTAGTATTGATGGGCTAACAATGGAACAATACCTGGAAAGATCAAACATGAACTGTCAAAGGACTTTCACACAAAACCCTGAAATCAGGGAATTCTCTATCCCAAGCCAGTTCATCTGAGAATCGCATGATTTACAATTTTCAGGAGACAAGAATGAAGATGTGGAAGAGCATGTTGAGGAAGTACTTTATTTGTCTTCTCTTTTCAACATCCGGAATATTTCAAGGTACTCCATCATGGTGAAAGTATTCTCTATGACTCTGACTGGAACAACTAGAAGGTGGTTTAATAAACTCCTTGCCGAATGTAAGGGAACATGGGATCAACTCATAAAAGAGTTTGTGCAACAATTCTGCCCACCGGAAAAAATCGCTAAGCTTCTCGGTGATATCTATAGGTTCGTTCAAAAAAGGGAAGAAACACTATATCAGGCATGGGAGAGATACAATGAGCTTCTCTATCGTTTTCCTACACATGACCTCAATAAGCATCAAATTGTCTACATTTTTTATTGGGGTAATAATGTCGAGACCTGTCATATTCTTGATTCACAAAGACCTATTCCGGGAATGACACCTGACCAAGCTTTGGAATCTATTCGACGGACAGCTGATCACTACCACAAATGGCATGTGGAAACAGGTTATGGACGTAAGGACAATTTTCAGCAAAAGGTCATGAAAACTATGACCAAAAATGGAGATGATTCTGGAACAAAATTTGAGACAAGAAGACAATAGAAGGCTAAAGAAGATGAAGCTCTTACGACAGAGGAAGTAAAAAATTTTACTTGTAACCAAAGTGAGAATTAACTTGGAAGAAGCGGTTCTTAAACACGTTGAGGAATCCAAAAAAAGAGATGAAAGGCAGGAGAAGATGATGAGGGAATTTGTTGATAGCACAATATCCTCCCTTAAGATTCACGATGACCGAATCAAAAGCTTAGAAAAGAAAGTGGACTTGTGCTCCAAAGCCATTACAAGTTATTTGGATAAACGTGATGAAGAAATTGTCAACTCAGTGACAATTGAGGCAGTTTCTGAGGAACCAACTACCTTCTCCGAGAAGGTCAAAAGGAGGCTTAACAAAGAAAACTCCTGCTTCGAGATCTTGGGGCTCTTCCGGTAAATTTACTATTAATTAATTCCATTAAAACTAATGAAAGTCAAATTTTGCAGGAATTAAGTGATGAGAAGAGTAAACTTGAAGAGACAGTTTCAGTTCAACTAAATGCTCGGTGTTCGGAAATTTTTAGGAATGAATTGCCACATAAGGAAAAAGACTTGGGATGTGTTACTCTCCCTTTCTTAATAGGCAATCTCAACGTCTTCAATGCTTTGGCTGATTTGGGAGCCAGTATTAGTATCATGCCCCATTCGATGTTTTTACGTATGGGAGTTGGGAGTCTAAAGCCAGTTAAAATGGACATCGAGATGGCGGATAAGTCCATGCAGTCGCCTAAGGGGATTGTAGAAAACGTCTTAGTGAAAATCAACAAGTTTCTTTTCCCAGTGGCTTTTGTTATCCTGGATATTGCTGATGACAATCGGATCCCAATTATTCTAGTGAGACCCATGCTTGAAACTGCTCACACAAAGGTTAATGTTTTCGCTCGAAAAATGACATTGGAAGCTAACGGAGAAGTTATTACTTTCAGGGCAAATGAACTTTTATCTATCCCAAAGAAGGTTTGTGAGGTCGATCATAACAGTTATTTGGATGATGTCTTGGAAGAATTTTTAAATGAAGCTCCTAAAACTCCTTCAAGGCATAACGATTTTTCTTTAGGAAAAGATTTTGACGTGTTCGTTGACTATGAAGAAGAGGATGAGAGATTGGGAATTAGTCCCGATGACTTTTCTAGCGACATTGACATGGTCCCCTGGCACAACAATCATGAAGAAACTTTTTCACCACCGGACAAACCAATGTTCTTTGAGACGGGAACTCGGATTCATCATCGAAATCCCTATAACCTTCAAATCTTGTGCAAAATAGGGTTCATCGATTTCCATCCTTTCGTTGACATGAATTCTCCGGTGAATATCATGTCAAAAGAATGTTACAACCAAATTATGATGAAAGAGTTGGAATATAAAGGGAATAATTTCCTTGGGATAGCAACTAATATTCGTGTTTTCGTCAGGATGCATACGTTTTTGGCCGACCTCGTGGTGTTAGATGACATTAGTGAATTTGTGGAGAATGGACTCCCCGGTGTAATTTTGGGAAAGCCTTTCAAGAATATATCTGGATTAGATGGGGATGCTGAAAGGGGGTAGTTTGGTTAAAAATTGGCAATGACAAAAATATTTCTAAAATGCCAAGAACCGTTCCAAATTTCAAAAAGTGGACCAAGAGGCAGTTAAGCCACGCCCGCCCGCTTCTTGATATAAGCGAGGAGGATAAAGTCAGCGGATTTAAACACCCGCACCAAAAGATAAAGAACTTTTACATGGGATGCCTAAAACTTGGGGATGAATATAAGAAGGACGAAACACTCATCGAATGGATTCAACGTTGAGAATTCTTCATCCACGAAATGACCAACAATCACTTTTGAGCACCCCTGACTTTGAGTCTAACTTAAAGACTCGTTAATAAAGAAAGTGCTCTTTCGGGAAACAACCCGAATTATCCCTTTCATTTTTGTTTTCTTTTCATTTTCATTGTTGGGTTTTGTGCTTATAACATTTTTGCATGAATTGGAGTTATATGATCGGCTTTTAACAGAAAGATGGATTATGTCCCAATAAGCAAGTTACGGCGTAACTTTTCTTATGGTTACGCCATAACAATCTTACAGTAGCAATACACTCCATGTTTTAACCAGTTACGACATAACTTTCTTCCATCATTACGCCGTAACAGTCTTCTGTAGACAGTTTCCAGGTTCAAATCAATTACGGCGTAACTCATTTTTATGGTTACGCCGTAATTCATTCTGCAGTTCAATTTTAATTCTTAAACATTAGCACAATAATCTTGTATTAGTTCTAAATGAACTTTGTGGGTATGTTCGTTGTAAGCCCTCACGAGACTACACTCGTCCACTTGGGACACCAAGTGGTTTAAAAGGCTTGTTGCATATGCTAAATGCAACCGTGATTCCTATGAAAGGAATTTAGATTTGTTTTGTTTTTCCTTTTTATTTTTAGAATTATACTTGTTGGTTAGTTGTGATTTCAGGGATCAAAATTTTCTCATGGACACTTAACGAAGGCACGATTTTCTTCATGGGTCTTCTCTTTTTAGAAGCAAATTTCAGGAAAGTTCTCGCTCCAATTCTACTTTCTCTTCACCTTTATTTAATGTTTAGTACAAAAGGGACTTTGTACATCTCAAGTGGGGGTACGGGAGTAGAATTATTACTTGAACTTAATTTCCTTCGTTTTTCTAGTTTATTTTGAAAAATTATGTCATTTTTAAAATTGTGACATGTTTTTCTTAACCTAACTAGATTAGACCTTATCCGAGCACATTTTAACCTTTGATATTCTATGGTGAGATTAGCCTTATCCATTTCCATTTATTTACTCAAATCCACCAAATTATGAGTATGTTGGTAGCTTGTAAACTTTAGAACTTGGCATTTGCATCATTTCGAGACCATAAACGAGGTATGTCGAGTTAGCTTGATATATATGGAATAATCAATTTGAGAAGACAATATTTTAGGATTATCACCCAAATAACCTATTTATGTGTGTTTATCGATTAGTCACCTCAACTATTCGACCCCCACGTTAAACCCTTTTGTTGCACTCACCTTTAGTGCAAGATACCCCTAGATATACCCTTCAGAGCCATTCCTTTCGTTTCATACCCTTATTATGTTTGTTTCATTGCACCCATTCACCTTAGCCTACCGTATAGTCTTAATTTATGGTCGGGAAGTCACTGTTTGCCCAAGTTCGAAGTTTAAGTAGAGAGGTTCAGGAATCATGCTTTCGTCAAAGACTTAAATTTGAAGATCATCGAAGACCCCCATATTCTCCATATATGTTCATCTCAAGTGGGGGGATGCTTATGTTTTTATTTGTAATAGTTATGATTTTTAAAAAATGTTTATCGTTTATTAGTGATGTTATTAAGTGAAATGTGTTAATACAAATATCGTCATTAAACGTTATTTATATTTTTGATCTTTACCTAAGTTTTGTTAACGACAAAAGTAAATTTAATTTGTATAAAAGCTTAAAGCTTGTCAAGTTTAATAGATATTAAAACAAGCTTTTTCAAACAATATATTCATCATTCAAGCATTTACATTTATGATTAGTAACATCTTGATATGACTCTAATCATTATGTATGATAGTAGTTTTTAGAATGTGTTAGGTTCTTAAAACCAAACACTACTTATGTACTTGCATATTTCTAAAAATAGAAATACAACATATGACATCATGTGATGCATCATGGAAATCATTGGAAGATTTCATTAGATATTTTGTGTGGATTTGTACTCTTCATATCTTGCACAATCTCACTTAGATAGAGTTGACTTTAGCAAAGATTTGATATCTTGGCTGTCAGACCGGCGGTACCAAATTGGTACACGGGCGAAACCCTTTTAAGAATTCCGCGGTCCGTGGACGCTCCTGTCCATTTTGGCTATAAATAGCAATGCCAAGCCAAGTAGTTTTTCATCCCTTTCCATCATACTCTCTAACATATCTTCTCTCTAACCTTTCTAACTCTGTTTCATATCATATTAGTGATCTCTTTTGTAGCAAAGAAGATCAAGTCACATTCAAGCTTCAAACGCGAAGTTGGAAGTCTTGTTTGTTTAGTGTTGTATGATCTAGTATTGATTCATACTTCATTGTTATATTAAACCATCTTGTGAGTGTGAGTGGTTAGTATTTTAGTCCTCAAAATACATTGTGTGTGGGAGTAGTTGTACCCTTGGAAAGAACTCGACATCTAGCTTAGTGTCAGAAATAGTGTAAGCGAAGTGTAAAGGTTTTCTCCGCCGGTGAAAGGAGCTTGTTGACTAGTGAAGTTAAACTCTCGAGTGTGAGACTCGAGGAGTGGAGTAGGGCAAGGAAAAAGAGTCCTTGTAGACCGAACCACTATAAACAACTTGTTGTGGTTTGATCATTTCTTTCCTTATTTACTCTTTACATATTGCTTGCATATTTCATTAACATATCCAAGATCAATATCAATTGATCTTTTCATTAAGTTTCAAAACAAGATTTTAATTGGTAAACTATTCAACCCCCCTTCTAGTTTTCTACAATTGGTACCAGAGCCTCGTTGCTCAAGAATTTCTAAAATAATCTGTATTTTATAAACTTGAAACGATCCATGGATTCTGGAAACTTTAAAGAAGGGCAATCTATGCAAAGACCACCACTCTTTGAAACCAATGGATTTATCTATTGGAAAAACCGTTTTGAAACATATGTAAAATCAAAAGATATAGATCTTTGGTTTATTATTGTTAAAGGGGATTTTAGTTCTACAACAAAGGATATTTCTATTGATGAACAAAAGAAATTAGTTGCTAAAAATAACGAAGCTAAAATGATGCTTTATAATGCTTTACCTAGAAAAGAATATGAAAGAATTTTTATGTGTGAAACCGCCAAAGATATTTGGGAATCTTTAATTGTTACACATCAAGGTAATTCACATGTAAAACCTAAAAATCTAAAACATAGATAAAGACTATAATACCCTCGAAATCAAAAAAATTATAAAATACGTAAAATACGTTTATAATCATTTAACGAAATTAAAACCTAACTTACGAACAAGTAAAACTAAATGAATGTGTGTACGTGATCGATTTTGGTACGACGAAAGATTTAAACGTTTCGCTAATATGTTGGGCCTCGTTTTCGTTAACGGTGAACCACTTGGGCCGAGTATTTTGTCTCGTTTGGATCAAGGGAGCCGAGAGCCAAGAAGGCCATTTGGGCCGTGGGTTTTGTGTGCTCGGTTGGACCAAGCCTAAACCCAAACCCCCTCCTCAAAGCCCTAAAACAAAAATGATACCACCTATAAATACAATACATTTACACAAAATTGAAACCCTAGTTTTGTTTGCCTCTTCTTTTCTTTCCTTGTTCCATTCGGCCGAACCCTAGTCTTGTGGTGTCGAGACTTTTGCTTCAACAAAGCTAAGGTATAACAATGTTTATTCGTCTTCTTTCGTTACACCTTACGTTAATATGTTGTGATATGTTTTGTTTAGTCGAGTTTTGTACTTTCTTTCGTGGCCGAGCCGTGTGAAACCAAACAAAGACAAACCGTAATGACTTGAACCTCATAATTATTAAATAACATGTTATGTAATACGTATTATTAAATCGGATCATAGATATATGTTGAGCCATAGAACCGAACCATATGTATATAAGAACCGAACCATGTATATGTTTCGACTAAGATAAAAACATGACAACTTGAATATGTAAAGTACGTAGGTGAGCTAGAGTTTGCGTAAAACCTATTAGCTGAACCCTCTACATGTAAACCGAACCATATAAAAGTTTTGAACAAATATTAAACGAGTAAAGATCATGTAAACCTAAACCCTAGTTTGAAGTGTGAACCGAATAATGCAAGCCGAACCATAAATGGTTTGTGAACCGTGTCTCATATGCGTGCGTTTTATAAGTCAAGTAAGTTTGTGGATATGTAAACGTAGTACGTGGTCGTATCTAGTCTAAACTATTGTGCATGTGTGTGTAGATGTGTAATTAATCCGAGTAATAAGTAACTTGTGTGTCACATAAAATCATAAACGTGCATGGGAATAAAAGTTGAAGTATAACATGTATATAAGTAACGTATGGTTAAGACATGAAGGTGTTAGGTTAAGTAGCGAGTCATTAAAAGACGTAACATGAAAAGTAAATGCATATTAATGTGATATTAAAAGAAGGAGAAACCCTAGAACATAATGAGAGTCGATTAGGGTTTGAAGCTAAGAGTGTTAATTCGTTATTTCATGTGTGAGTTATGACGTTTAAACTATTTTCACATTTAACCCTAAACTTTAATAAATGACATAATGAACCCTAATCTACGATATTAATTATAAAACACTTAAGTCTCATTTAATCATAAAACCCTAAAGTATGAAGATCACTGAATACACTAAGTATAAACACCAAATGTTAAAAGATCATTTCGACGATTATGGAATCATAAATAACATGGACGACCGTTAATGTGTATAGGTTCTGAGAAGAAGGAGTAATCCTTTGCTTTCCGTATTTCTGCTTTTCGATCATTTGCTTTGGAATAAGGTACAGATATTCTGACCTTTTCAGTAAAGGTTCCTTTTAACGTTCTCTTTCGTTAGCTTTTCTATTAGGGTTTCCTAAGCCTTTGCTATGAACCCCATTCCATTTTGTTTGAGCTGTTGCTTATCTGAACTCTGATTTCTGAATTATGAAACATCTGATTTTGAACTATATGATATGAAAACTCTGATTTTGAAAATATGAATAACCTTCTGATAAAGTATGATCTGTGTCAGTTATGACATTCTGATTTGACCTAAGATAGTTTGACACACGAGCCAAATATTTCACTAGTCATGGGGGTTCCATGTCCGTATCAGTGATGCACCTCTGATATGACTCTAGGGCAGTAGAGTGATGTTCTGCCACGTTCCTGGATGGTGGAGCATATTTTGTATATGTAGGAAGGGCGTATGGATGCATCCTAGATCTGTTATCTGTTATCTGTTATCTATTATATGTTATCTGATGATTGATGCTGCATGCATGCACGTCCTTCATAACTCTGGTAGGTCTCCCCTACAAATGTTGCCTTATGTGAATATGATTATGATCTGATATTTGTTTCTAGGCTCGTGGTAGTTAACTGTAAAATTTATTTGAAAATTCTGATTTATACTTTGAAAATGATTATGATTTTGCTATCTTTCGTTTATTATATTTCATATTCGATATCGTTTAGTATTCGCTTTGCTTTCATATCTGTTCACTGGGCTTTTGAAGCTCAGCCGCATTTCTTTTCTTCCGCGGCAGGTATCTAAGCATTGGAAGCTGGGTTTTGCTTTGGGATGAGTGCATAAGTGGACTTACCTTAGAGATTTATTTAGCTTTGATCTTATGATGCCATTTAAGAGTTCATTATTTTCAGATTATTTCTATTGGAGTTATTTTTCCGCTGGGACCTATGTATTGAAGTCATGTTGACTTGAATTATTTCAGTATTTGTGTTAAGACTTCTTTTGGATATTTATGTTTGCTTTGATATGACACCATTATTTTTGATTCCTTTACCTTTGTCGGGTCGGGGCGTTACAATTTATGACATCAGAGCCCAGGTTTACGACTTGTAGTCAAGACCTGTGACATATGGACCCTAGGTTTTGAGACCTTAGAGCTTAGGCTTTGACATGTGAGGATTGGGTAGACTTTAGGTTTCCTTCTGCGAACTTCCATTTCGTATCTCACCTTTGTTCATTATGCTAATCGTTTGAATATCGTTCAGATGGTTCAAACTCGTCGTAACGGTAACGTGGATGGAGACGATGATGCTCCTAACTTGGATGCTGCGATTGCTAATGCTCTCAACACTCTTTTCCCTGGTCTTACCACACCTGAGATGATGACACAGGTGATCAACAACATTCGTAATCAGAATGGTGCTTCGGGTAGTGGTGGAGGAAATCAACCCGTCGGCATTCATACTTGGCTCGAGCGTTTCGGTAAGCTCAAGCCTCTTTCTTTTAGCACTGCTGCTACTCCCACTGAGGCCGAGGACTGGATCACTCATATTGAGAAGCTGTTTGAAGTACTGGGTTGTGGAGACGAGTTTAAGACTCGTTTGGCTGCATTTAAGTTGGAAGGTGATGCTTTGAATTGGTGGAAGGCACCCAAACAGGCGAGAGGAGGAGATGATTTTGCTATTACTTGTACTTGGGCTGAGTTTCGGACTATCTTCTATAACCGTTACTTCCCTGATGCTGAGCAGCAAAGGTATGAGAGGGATTATCAGGCGATTTACCAGTTTGATCATGAGAACTCCAATGAGTACATGGGCAGGTTTATGAGGCTGGTAAGTTTTGTGGGAACAATTGCTGGAGATGGTAGGCGCCAAGCTAAGCACTTCAAGTGGGGACTGAAGAAGTGGGTGTTGGACCGACTGCTGAATATTGAGTATGAGGATGTGTCGGCCTGCAATGACGCAGCTCGTAACATTGAGATCTTTCATGAGGGTTCGGGTTCCAACAAGCGTAATCGCGATGGTGATCGGATTCAAGGTAGGACTCAAAGTAATGATTATAAGGGAAATTCTGGCAGGAGTTATGATTCGAGGGGTCAAGTGGATAGGAGTTATGATCAGCGGGGTCAGTCAGGAAGGAATGTGGACTCTAGGCACCCTGAGGCGAGGAGTCAGGATAGCAGAGCTGCTGGTAAGAATGGAAATGATCGTCAGAATCAAGGTAACAATAACCAGCGTTACAACAAGGATCAGTCAGCTCGAGGAGCATATCAGGGTCGTGCTTCAGGATCTTCTGGTCAGCAAAGGATAGCTGAAGTTTTGCCTCCCCCACCTATCTGTACTACTTGTGGAAAGGCTCATCCGGGACCGTGTTTTAAGGCCACTGGTGGATGTTTCTCTTGTGGTTCCACTACTCACAAGATCAAGGATTGCCCTAAGAGGAACCCGGTGATTCCTGGAAACTACATCAAGCCGCCACCTACTACTGGACGTGTTTATGCTACTACTCGGAATCAGGCGGAGCGCACTTCAGGTACCATTACGGGCACTCTTTTCATTGATGATTATTCTGTCTTCGTTTTATTTGATACCGGTGCCACACACTCCATTATATCTGTCACATTTGCTAAGAAACTTAATATGAAGCCCAAACCGCTAACGAATCACTTATCGATATCTACGCCTATGAAAAACCACATGATCATTGATCATAAATACGTTAAGTGCCCTCTTCGTTTTGATGATCGTATTCGCTCTGCAAATCTGTATCCTCTCGATATGGTCGACTTTGATATCATTCTAGGCATGGATTGGTTGGCTTACCATAGAGCTTCCATCGACTGCTATGCTAGAACTGTGATCTTTGGAGACGTAAAACATCCTGAATTCGTTTATTATGGTTCTCAACCCCTCAAATCTGTTAAGCTCATTTCTGCTATGAAGGCACGGACTATGATTTCTCATGGGTGCCAAGGTTTTCTGGCATCTGTTAAGGACACATCTTTGGAGAGTCCTAACATTGAAAACCTTTCTGTTGTTTGTGAATTCAATGACGTTTTTCCCGACGAACTTCCCGGTATTCCCCCAGCTAGAGAAGTTGAGTTTAGCATTGAGTTAATTCCTGGTGCTGAACCGATTTCGAAAGCTCCATATCGTATGGCACCTGTAGAACTGAAGGAATTGAAGGAGCAACTGCAAGAGATGATAGAAAATGGATTCATTCGACCCAGTGTTTCTCCATGGGGTTCACCTGTCTTGTTTGTGAAGAAGAAGGATGGAAGTATGCGTCTATGTATCGACTACCGTGAACTCAATCGTATTACCATTCGAAACCGTTATCCTCTTCCGCGTATAGATGATTTGTTTGATCAACTGCAAGGAGCTAAGTTCTTTTCTAAGATTGATCTGAGATCTGGTTATCATCAGCTACGTGTGAGGGAGCAAGATGTTCCTAAGACCGCGTTTCGTACCAGATATGGTCATTATGAATTCCTCGTTATGCCTTTTGGTTTGACAAATGCGCCTGCTGTGTTTATGGACCTAATGAATCGTGTTTTCCATGAGTTCCTCGATAAGTTTGTTATCGTTTTCATCGACGACATTTTAGTTTACTCCAAGTCTGAAGAAGAGCATGAACAACATCTCCGGATAGTTTTGGAGATTCTGAGGAAGAAGAAGTTGTACGCCAAATTTTCGAAGTGTGAGTTCTGGTTAAAACAAGTCGCTTTCCTTGGTCATATTGTATCTGCTGATGGTATCACCATGGATCCGTCTAAGGTTGAGGCGATCACTAAGTGGCCAAGACCTACGACAGTGACTGAGGTTAGGAGTTTTCTAGGACTTGCTGGTTACTACCGACGTTTTGTAGAAGGTTTCTCTCGATTAGCTTTGCCCCTAACCCAACTGATGAGAAAAGGTGAAAAGTTTGTATGGACGGATGAACGAGAAGAGAGTTTTGAAGAGTTGAAACGGAGATTGGTGTCCGCTCCTATTTTGACTCTTCCATCTGGTTCTGGAGGATTCCAAATTTACAGTGATGCATCTAAGAAAGGATTAGGCTGTGTTTTGATGCAACATGGAAAGGTGATAGCTTACGCTTCAAGACAACTGAAACCTTATGAGGAGAATTACCCAACTCATGACCTTGAGTTAGCTGCTGTGGTGTTCGCATTGAAGATCTGGAGACATTACTTGTATGGAGAGACGTGTGATATTTTCATTGACCATAAGAGTCTCAAGTATATTTTCACTCAGAAAGAACTTAACATGAGACAAAGAAGATGGTTAGAACTTCTTAAGGATTATGACACCAACATTCAGTACCATCCAGGTAAGGCTAACGTAGTTGCTGACGCACTTAGTCGGAAATCAGGCATTCTTGCAAGTATTGAGATTGAACCTAGGATTCTTCGTGACTTAGAGCGTTTGGATGTTGAGTTGTGCGTACGAGGTTTTGATGGATACTGGGCTAGTATGAAGGTGGAGTAAAACCTTATACTGCAAATTAAGGAAGCTCAAAAAGATGACGGCGAGCTGTGGGCCGTAGCGCAAAATGTTGAAAAAGGTAAGCAGACGGAGTTTAAGGTTGATAATGACGGAATTGTATGGTATGAAGATAGGCTCTGTGTTCCCAATGATTCGGTACTTCGCGATAAAGTTATGACTGAAGCTCATAGTTCTCCTTTCACTATCCATCCTGGTTCTACCAAGATGTATATGGATTTGAAACAGTACTTCTGGTGGAATGGCATGAAGCAAGATGTGGCGACGTTTGTGTCAAAGTGTATGATTTGTCAGCAGGTTAAGATTGAACATCAAAGGGCTAGTGGACTGTTGCAACCATTGGATATTCAGACATGGAAGTGGGATAAGATATCTATGGATTTTGTGAGTGGACTACCTCTTACTCGGAAGAAGCATGATGCGATTTGGGTAGTTGTTGATCGACTAACCAAATCTGCTCATTTCTTACCAATCAGAAAGGATTATGGTATTGGTAGATTGGCGGAAATTTTTCAGCAAGAGATAGTTAGACTTCATGGTACTCCGGCATCTATTGTGTCCGACAGAGATCCGCGTTTTACTTCGTTTCGGAAAGGTTTGCAAAATGCTTGGGGTACTCGACTTAATTTTAGTACGGCATTTCATCCTCAAACAGATGGTCGGTCAGAGAGGACTATTCAGACCTTAAAGGACATGCTAAGGGCTTGTGCTTTAGAATGGACCGGCAGCTGGGATGAATATTTGTGTTTAGTAGAGTTTGCATACAACAACAGTTGGCATGCTAGTATTAAGGCAGCACCGTTTGAACTTCTTTATGGAAGGAAATGTAGATCACCTACTTGTTGGGATGAAGTAGGTGAACGCTTAATTGAAGGTCCGGAAATGATTGAGATCACTAATGAGAAAGTAGTTGTTGCTAGAGAAAAGTTGAAGGAGGCTAGGTCTCGTCAAAAAAGTTATGCCGACAAGCATCGTCGTGATTTAGAATTTCGGGTGGGAGATCGTGTATTTTTGAAAGTTTCGCCGTTTAGAGGTGTGAAACATTTTGGAATCAAGGGCAAACTCAGTCCTCGATTCATCGGTCCGTTTGAAATTTTGGAGCGTATAGGAGAAGTTTCGTATCGGTTAGCACTTCCGCCTCAGTTATCGCATGTTCATGATGTTTTCCATGTATCTCTTCTAAGGGGATACAATTATCATCCGTTACACGTTGCTTCTTATCCGTTTGATCAAATTCTGTTAGGAATTAGAAATTCCAGGTATTAAAGAGTCGGTCACCTCAAGTATATGTAATCGTTAGAAAGTTCGTAGTCATAGTAATATTAAGTTAAGTAGTATTTAGTTAAGTAACACCGTGGAGGACGGACGGGTCTTTACCCACTGTATGCCTGATCCACAGCCCGATGTGTGGCGTTTTATGTAAGACTATAAATACTCTCTACCTCCCAAGGTAGAGAGTTGGAGCTCATAATAATATCTTTCACTTTCTCTCACTAAGTTCCCTAAACCTCTAACTTTCTCTCTCTAGAATTCCATCTATATGCTACCTTGTGTTAATGTTATGATGTGTATGTGAAAAGTTATATCCAACAATTGGTATCAAGAGCCATGGTTAGATCATATCTTGCACATCTTTGGATTTCTAGTGGTTTTAGGTGGTTTTGAGTTTGAAAAAGTTTAGTGGTTTTTGCATCATTTGATTGATTTCTAGTGTTAAAGTTTGGATTTTGGTTGTACTTTTGTGTTTAGAATCATCACAAGTGTTTAGGTTTTGATCTAGAAGGTTTGAATCATAGTGGTTGGGTTGTTTTGGATTGAAAAGTGGTGTTTATGTGTTTTTCATGCTAGCGACTTGAGCCACGGAAAAGTTTCTTCGTAGCGACTTGCTTCACATTTTTGTAGCGAGTTACGGTTTGTAGCTAGCGAATTACCTAGCGATTTACAGTACAAGTAGTGGACTCTCCACTACGGGTAGCTACTTGGTGGTAGCGACTTGGTCTGTAGCGAGTTGCTCTTTAGCTTACTTGTATTCCTAGCGACTTGAGTAGCTAATTGCTGCCAAAATTTCGCTAGCGACTTGAGGTTAGCGAGTTACTACTTAGCGACTTGCATTTGTCTAGCTTACTTGGGAATCTAGCGACTTAGTGGTGTAGCGAATTAAGTCCTAGCGACTTGGTCTTAGCGACTTGGTTCAAGAATTCTTAGCGACTTGTTGACTTTTCCCGACAAAACTTCAAACGGCTATAACTTTTGATCCGTAACTCCGTTTTCAGCGTTCTACCCATCAAAACGACCGTGAGAACGAGGAGAATGTCACGCCGAATGAACTAAAGTTCATTCGGGTCAACCTTCGAGGGCTAAATCCGCTCTGAACAGAAGTTATTGAGGTTTTTATGTTTTTAGACCTAAAATTCTCGGGAAAATCGTGCAACAACCAACCCAAATCACAACCAAACAACATCTCTACTTATCCCACAAACAATCATAAGTCCTAACACACAATTGTCTATCATTGTGTCGATCCATCAGTCATCTTAACACATTCCATTGGTCATTGCTTAACGGTTTGGTCTTGATTTTAGTAAAATCCCGCGAAAGATTCTATTTCTCGGTTTAAATCATAGACTTGTAAAATCCGTGCATTCCACCATATCATGTCTTACTCTACTTACTCTACTGACCCAGTGATTTCAGAAGTGCTTAAATTGTATGATGATGTGGACAATAATGTTAATGATTGCTACACTGAACGATTAAAGATGTTTGAATTAAACAATGAGGATGTGAAATCTTCATGTTCTGAGTACAATGAGAATGAATTGCACCTGCTACAGAATGCCATGCAAATGGAATGCAGCATTGAGCCCTATCAGCTACTTCATCTGCACCTCATACAACTGTTATCCATAGCTGGGGATCGAACATGTAGTGCTCTTTTCCGCCAGGACTTACCTACATTGACAAGAAGCTTGCTGTTGAACTTAGAACACTTAAAGCTGCAACTTACCAATAAAGAGGTTCAAAAGGATGGTTCCAGTGCAGCTCTTCAAGTAATCTACAAACAATTTCAGCCATTCATCGTGGGGAATATTAAGCGATTACGATCAACACTTGACTGGAATTTCCTTCAAAAACATACTGGAATGGAAATTGTGAATTCATTGAGACATTTATCCAACTCATGGATAATGTGAAAAGTACATTGAAGAATCTGCTCAAAAGAATGAAGACGTGAATGAGTGTCAGGTGCAGTTGAAAGATTGTTGTGATAAGTTGGGTAATGTATATGTTGAAGAATCGGGTGTTGCTTAATGCAGAATGTCAGTGACAACAAAAATTGATGAGTCGGATAATGGAAAAATGGAATCTTCGTGCTCAAATTCACAAGAGAGAGAGTGCACCGGACACAACCTGTGCAAGTTAATGCAAAGGAACGCTCCATGGAAGCTTCGGATGTACCCAAGATAAAGATGCACCCGTCACAGCCGTGCATGTCAATGCTCAGGTAAGTTGCATGGATGTTTCTGCAGTACCTAGTTGTGCATCTTCTACTCAAAATGATGATTATGAACTGCATGAGTACGCTGCATTTGTGCCGGATGATTCCCTTACCACTGAGCTTAACATATATAAGGATCAGGTTGCTATTTATGAACAGCGTGCTAAGTTTGAGTTGACCACCCGTGAGCAGAAAATGGATGTCCAAATACGTACAACTATTAGAAAAAGTAGGTTTAGAGAAGAAGTATTAAAACAAGAGTTAAACTCCTTACAAGAAAAGCTTTCTAAAACTGCTAAGCAAAAACACGAACTTCAAGAAAATGTTAAAATGCTTAAGCAAGAATTCAAGGCTAAGGAATCAAAACTTTTGAATGATTTTTCCAATCTAAAAACTTTGAAAAACAAGCTTGAAAATAAGTTGTACGTACAAGGGAATACCATTCAGACTGCTCACATGATCACTAAGCATAGAGTCTTAAGCGATAAGCATAGCATTCCCCTTGTTGAGGAACCTAATCCAGAGGTAATTAAAAAGGCTAGAAATGCTCATAAGGTACTGTATGATGGTAATGAGATCCTTAAGCCTAGACAGAAACCTAGTTGCGTGAGTGCGAGGAAGATAAGAAAACAGATGAAGTCACTAGGGAGAAAATGAATAAGAAGCTAGAAGATCCTGAGTGTAAAAAGAACAAGATAACGATAAAACCCCATGATTACACTAAGGAAAATTGGATATCCTTAAACATGTTTAAGCCTCAGACTCTATTGACCCCTGAACAAGTGTTCTAGAAAAAGGATATGGACTTGCAAAAAGCTGAAAATCTTGTTGAAAAGAATCCCCTTGTAGGAAATTCCCTAAAGCGACTGTGTATCCTCCAAATACACCAATGCATTTAGTTCCTAGAACTATTGCCACTAAGAGCAAGACCTTAATCAGTCAATATGTTATTCTTCAACTATTTACCGATTTTGAGAAAACTTGTAAGAAAAGGATCACACCCACTGGGATAACTGAAGGGGAAAGGGGTTTTGAGCAAATGAAAGAATGTTATTTAACTGAGGTCATGCCTTTCTTTAAACAACTAAAAGATCATTTTGAGAGTCTTAAAAAGGGGATAAAATCAGATATTAAAGAAATGGAAAAGGAATTTGATGCAATGGTAGTTGAAGTTAGTGATTATGAGCGTGCACTAAAATATAATGAGATTGAGAGGAAGAACTTGCATACCTTAAATGAGACTCTTATTACTGAATGTGTTGCTCAAGATATCTTTTTCAACTCGCTTCAAATTGCTCTCTTAATGCTTCCAAATTTCATGAACTATCTGTGGCCCTGAAAGTCTCCCATGATCGTGTCATTGAGCTTGAAAAAACTAATTCTAAACTAAACGATAAAATTGAACTGGATGATCACGACAATTTGGTTAAACATTTTTCTAAACTAGAAGTTGAGCATTTTAATTTACAACTCAAATATCAACATCTCAAAGAAAATGTCAAAACTTCAAATATCAAGACATCTTCGGATGCTCCAGAGTTTGATGCAGTTTTTCAAATTAACAAACGTGATGAACAGATTCAAGCTCATTGCAACACGATCGGAAAGTTGAAAGCCCAAATCTCTCAATTAAAGGGTCAAGCGAACAATATGACAGGCTCCCAAATGCCTCCTCCTTTAGATTCTCAGAATTCTCAAACGTTTCATCTTCAAAACCTAGTAAATGCTTTACAAAAGGAAAACGAAAGTTTTCTAGAAGAAAATGAAAAGGTTAAACGACATTTTAAAGAGTTATATGATTCAATAAACGTCACCCGTGACCAAAACAACGAAAAAATAACGTCTTTACAAAAGGAAATTGAGAATCGAGAAGTCGTGGAAATGGGAAACTGTCACTTGTTTTCAATAAGAATGTTGTCTCAAAATCACCCTTAGATTGCAAATACACTGTGACAGTTAAATATATTCCTCCTCATCTTAGGAATAATGAACATGCTTTTCATGACTACTTTGCTCACCTTAAGGATAGTCTATAATGTCTCCGTGAGATTGTCGAAGAGGATTTCATTAACAAACCTCTTGATAGTGAAATTAGGTTTGCTTGCCTCCAGGCCAAACGATCTCAAGAGTTGCTTGAATGTGTAATTGCAACATGTCCAAAACCCTTAGGTGAAAAAGGCAAAGCTGTGAAGCCTTGTTCTATGCCTAGTGCCAAGCAGGAAATCCGTTCTATGCCTAAAGCCAAGCATGTGACCCTTGATATGCCTTGTTCCATATCTAAATTCAAGCAAGCAACCTGTGATGTGCCTCCTAGAATTTCAAATCCCAGCACTTCTAGACCAGGAATGCAGAAAGTAGTGAAGCCATGTAATGTTCCCATCATTACTTCTACAGATGTTAAGATTGACACTAAAGTTAGCGGGTCAAAACCTAGAAGCTATGCAAAGAAGGATAGGATTACGCAAACTAAAAGTGATCATGATAAGGAAGTGAAAGAACACCATAGGGACAAGAAGTTTGATTTGAACAAAAGAATCGTGTTAGTTCTAGTATTAGCTCTAAGCTTACTAAAATTAATTGAGGCCTTATCTGTCTGCAAAACATGTTAAAAATGTTTAATTTCTGGTAATCATGATAAATGTGATGTGTTATTTCTGAGGTCTAAGATTCATAACCAGTTAAGAAAGTTTGGAGAGCAAAGCAGTTAAGCAATCCGGAAACCTACAGGGATGGTTTTTACCAATGTAGGATTTCAGTGGAAGCCAACAGGTCGAATATTCACGAATGGCAAACCTTGCCCCTTAACTAGACCAACTATGCCTAGAGTAGTGCCTGTTAAGGTTTGGAAGCCAACTGGTAGAACAATCCCATTAAGCACAAAATGTCCCTCGACTAAGTTTGATGCTTCTACTAGTTTAGCTCCTAGTGACAATGACATTGCACCTAGGGTTTCTGGTGATTCAAAGATTGTTTGTGCTAACCAAAAGGACCCCATGAGCACGTGGGGATCCAATGTTTCCAATTCTATGTCTTCGTCGTTATCCAAAGCAGTCGTACAAGTCATCCCTTGGTATTTGGATTCGGGGGGCTCTAAACATATAACTGGGCTCTAAACAATGACGTCTGTTCACATCATTCAGCCTCGTTCTTCATCACTATGGTGTCTGCAGATAACACTTCAGGCCCCGTTCTTCAAAGAAAAGAAAAGTGTACGCTCTTCGTGCGCTTTATCTTGACTAAAGAGAAATTCTCTCATGAATGGTCATACTCATCTACATTCTTCATCAACAAGCTTCATGTTTTTCCACGCTCATTCAATCATCAAGTGGATCTATGTTCATTGGTGTATACTCTTATTCACTTGCTAAATCAAAAATGGCAACTTCGGATGCAATTTTGAGGGGGAGAAGAGTGAATATACTACATGATGATGGATGTTTGAATAATGGTTATACGACTTTATTTTTGATGATGATGAGTGTATATTCTTTTGGATTATGAGTGAATATACTAAGGATAAGCGGGATTCATTGTTTTTGATTTTTGATGACTCTCCTCCAACGCCTAATGCTTCACTTACTAAGGATAATTGGGAATCAATGTTTGGGATTCATTGTTTTTCAAAGATATGTTTGATGAGTACCTTCAACCTTCGACGAATGTTGATCATCCAGCTTCGGAAGCTCATGCTCCGGTATCTATTGACTCAACGGTTCCTCATCAAAGTACAACTCGGACTACTCAAAAGCCCTATCTCCGTTATTCCTCAAAGCGTTGATAATGATTATCATAATATTGAAGTTGCACTCATGAATAATGATCCGCTCTTTGGTATTCCTTTGCCAAATCTTCACGGATTGTTGTTCATGGATAATGATCCGCTCTTTGGTATTCCTTTGCCAAATCTTCACGGATTATTGTTCCTCTCATTGTGCACGCTATAAATCAACCACATGAACATTAAGGAAAATGACTACCTCATTCGCCCGAAGACATTTGTGGTGAATCTTCCAGATCGGTCTCTACATGTATACCTTTAGGAAGAATGCATTAATGTCGAGAAATCATTTGTTCGGTTCATTCATGGATCGACGTACATCCGGTTGTACGTCTATTCACGTGATGGGCATTTGACACAAGCTGATTACTTCAAAGTTAATCAATTATCACTTATTTGAGATTGAAGTTAAAATTCACAAAGGCGAGCTTAAGATGCAAATGCATGGAATTCTTCTTCAGTTTCAAGTTTGGTATATCGGGTTTTCTTTATCAGTGGTCACTTCAAATTGTCTACATATGGGTTGATAAAGATAGTCAGAGAGAGAGTTTCTATCGCAGTGGTCCTATGGCTCCTAAACAATCCATTCGGACCCGCACTTCAAATCAGTCCAATTGGTTCATCCCTTGTTCCAAACTCTTCTCAGAAACTCCATATATACCTCCATCTGAAGATGATTTAAAGAAATTGTTTGATCCCATGTTTGATGAACATTATGAGCCAAGTGCTAATGAACTGACAATTCCTACTTGAGGTCGCTCATATTCCTGTGAATGAAGTCAATCCTTCAGTCTCAATATCATTAAGTCAAGAAGCGCTGCTGCGATCACTCGTCTCATCAACAAATCATCAAACTTCGAGGGTACATCATGGAACTATGTCTGGTATCAATAATGAAGTTAATCCCTTTGCTACTCCCGAAGATGCTCCATTTGAAAACATGTATTTGCTCCGAATCTTCATCGAACCATCTTCTTCAGAGACATCGACTCGCTACTTCAGTCCCTCACCCACTGCCACATGAACACCTCAGTAAATGGACTCACGATCATCCATTGGAAAACATCATTGGAAATCCCTCTCATCTTGTATCCACACGGAAACAACTTGCAAAAGATGCCTTATGGTGCTTCTTCAACTCCGTACTCTCTAAGATCGAACCAAAAGATGTTAAAACCGCCATGGATGAAGATAGCTGGTTCAATGCCATGCAAGAAGAAATTCATGAGTTTGATCGACTTGATGTATGGGAATTAGTACCTGGTCCAGATTGTGCTATGATCATTGCTCTAAAGTGGATCTTCAAAGTGAAACTTGATGAGCATGGTGATGTGTTAAAGAACAAGGCTCGATTAGTTGCTAAAGGATACCGTCAAGAGGAGGGTATAGACTTTGAAGAATCTTTTGCTCCTGTTGCTCGAATCGAGGCAATCGAATCTTTTGGCTAATGCTGCAAGTAAGAACATGGTAGTCTATCAAATGGACGTGAAGACGGCATTCTTGAACGGAGATCTTAAAGAAGTCGTCTACGTCAGCCAACCTAAAGGATTTGTAAATCAAGAGCATCCTACTCACGTTTATCGTTTGAAGAAGGCCTTTACGGTTTAAAGCAAACTCCAAGGGCATGGTATGATACACTGTCAAAGTTTCTTCTATCAACCGGATTTAGCAAAGGAGCAGTTGATCCAACATTGTTCACCAGAAAGTCAGGCAAACATTTAATTCACGTTCAAATTTATGTTGATGATATTATCTTTGCCTCGACTGACCCCAATGAATGTGATCGTTTTTCAAAAGAAATGAGTTCCAAATTTCAAATGTCGATGATGGGACAAATGTCATTTTTCTTGGGATTACAAATTTCACAAAGTCCCGGAGGCATTTTCATAAATCAATCTAAATATGCAACTGAGATCTTAAAGAAATTTGGATTTGATTCATGTGACCCTGTTGACACTCCCATGATTGATCGAACCAAACTAGATGAGGACCACTCGGGGATCATGATTGACCAAACAAAATATCGTAGTATGATTGGATCCCTGATGTACCTCACAGCTAGTAGACCGCACATCTTGTTCGTTGTATACATGTGTGCTAGATATCAGGCTAAGCCTACTAAAAAGCACCTTGAAGCGGTTAAACGGGTCTTTCGGTATCTCCAAGGAACCATCAATATGGGACTTTGGTACCGAAGGACACCGGTATGTCACTAACGATATGCGATGCGATCATGCAGGTGTCAAGATACTCGTCGAAGTACGTCCCGAGGTGCTCGTTTTTGGGTGATAAGCTTGTGAGCTGGTCTTCAAAGAAGCAAATGAGTACTTCTATTTCCTCTACAGAGGCTGAATACATAGCCATGTCATCTTGTTGTGCTCAAATCCTATGGATGAGATCCCAATTATCTGACTATGGCTTTGAATTTAACAAAATCCCTCTGTACTGTGATAATAAAAGTGCTATTGCTCTCTCATGCAACAACATACAACACTCAAGAGCAAAGCACATCGACATTCGACATCATTTCATCAGGGAACAAGTGGAAAAGGTGTGGTGGAACTCTATTTTGTGAGGACTGAATATCACTTAGCAGACATCTTCACCAAAGCTCTTCCAAGAGAACGTTTTGAGTTCATACTTCCTCGACTAGGCTTGAAAAGTCTTCAACCAGAAACACTCAAACGTCTTCATGAGGAAGACGAGGAGTAAAGGTCTATCTTCATCTATCTCTTGTAAATATTTATTCGAAAATCAAAATACAAAATTATAAAACCCTCAAAAATCAAATAGAAAATTATAAAACTTTCAAAATCCATAAAAATCTAAAAAATTCAAAAATCTTCAAAAAAATATTGTCAATTTGTCATGTTTTTCTCGGTTCGATAATATCTACGGTCTTTGTGCTGTCATTCAAAGAATGACACGGGACTTTAGATGTTGTTCAAATTAAAAAAAAAAAAAAAAAAAAAAAAAATAGTTTTGGGAGAAAGAGAAACAATGGTTTATTGTCATTTTCGTGCAATAACCGGTTTTAAAAGAAAGAACAGAGCCATGTTTTACCATGTTTTCAAATTCCATGCTCGGATTCTATAACATTTATCTCATGAAAACTAAATGCTTTGTAAAATAACTCGGTCTCTATTTTTGATAATCATCAGGACTTATTTGTCAAAATCTCTATCTCTCAATCAACAACCTATGTCATTGATTGAGGGGAGAATGATTTCAATTAAATTAAAAAGTTATTTGGCATTAAATTGTTTTCAAAAGATGTACATGCATGTTTAACCAATGGAGTTTAAAATCTCAACATCGATCCTTATCAGCTTAAAACGCTTTCATATCAAGTCACAATTCTCCTTAAAAGCTTTCAAAATCAATTTAAATCTACAGAGATCACAAATCTCAAATGTTTTAATAATTGTGATCGGGGAAGAAGTTGTGATTTAAATAGGATTTAAACTGATAATTCGATAAATGGTTTCTTAAGTGATTAGCATGTTTGCCTCCCGTAAGTGACAAACGATTTCAAATTTTCCATGCACACATTGAGGGGGAGCATCTATAATTTGAAACGTGATCATTTATCTCAATGTGCGGTTCCTCTAGTATGTGTAAAACTCCTTTCAAACCTAGAAGCACATATTGAGGGGAGCAAAATCATGAAAATCTCATCCTTCCCCAAAATGCTTTATCTACTTGATTCGATTTGGGAAGTGATGTTGATATCTTTTAGAAAATGGTAATCAAAGAAGTTAATTCTTTCTCTTGCCTCCGTGTGCAAAACATTTTCAAATACTTGATGCACATGTTGAGGGGAGTTCTCGTTCTAAAAATATCAAAAACAATTCAGGTACAAAATGCTTTGATAATATATCACAAGTATCGAATTGATTTTCAAATGGTTTTCAATTGGTTCCAATGGCGGATGAACAATACCAAATAGACCGACCAACTTTACTTTATGTATGGTGATATAAGGATGATAAGGTTAGGTTTTGTTCCCAAGATCCGCCAGAACCGGAGGGATCTAACCAGGAACTATCCACTAGTTAGTGTAGAGTTCTTAGGTATGATAATAAAAGGAGAAAAATGAGAAATGGGAAGAGTGCAGACTGAGACTGAGCTAGTATTGGAATAAACCCAACAAGGTTCTAGCTATGAAGTCTCGGTAAGCACTGAAGGGGTTGAAGAATTAAAAAGAATTGAATGAGAAAAGGGTGAAAACAAATAGCCCTCCATTTATTCAACCTTAGGGCAGAAACCGGGTTCAATTCATATGCTACCGATGGTAACATCGGTATTGAAGACAAGACGTCATGGACCCAGTGGCGACCGCACTTCAACTTTCCTAACCACTCAAGTTCCTCTTAAAAGGACTTGTTTCATTCTCACGGGGAACCGACATTATCTATCGACTTTCTCTTAGAGATTGTTGATATTGAAGAAGGAGACCCTCTCCCTAGTCTCCGGCACAGGATCCAAATATGCACAAATTGAGTCTAGAGCCACGAGATCATCAATAAATCTCATTAGGACACTTTCAATGAAGACTCTCTGTTTCACACAATGTGGAAAGAGAGATTATATCTTGAGTCCTACGCATTATCCTTGTGGTATTGCCGTAACATCCGAGTGATATGCTAACATACTCACAATGAAGATGGAAAGCCTTCTGGAGCCAACATCTAACAAGCTCCTGGTAGGTGGCATGTGAGATCTATTATACAGATCAACCATGTGACAACTGAACGGAAACAATGGGGCGATTCATTCTTTTGAATCAATCCTGGTTCAGGTTATGGATTGACGGATACCTTTGAAAAACCGGTCTTTGTGCTTTAAAACTCTTTTCATTAAGCACGTCGACCGTGTACTAATTTTCAAATCAAAAGGTGTTTTATGATTGATAATTGATTTTCATTAAAACCTTCGTTATATTGCAAAAACAATTTCTATTGAGCAATACACGATTGTTTTTCAAATCTCTTTTCATCAATCGATGGACGAAAATTTGGTTCACTCACTCTGTGTTGTCTTCTTTGAGACGTTCGGTTTGAGAACAGCTAGAGCAGCTGCGAAACCCTGTCAAGGAAATTCTTCGAATTATACCGATCACAGCAGACTTGTACCGATCAACGGGGAACCGTGGGCCGTGTACCTCAATTCATCGAAAGTAAACAAAGACACTTTCGTGCGCTTTATTGCTAACTGTCTTATGCGGTACACCCGACGCGTTTGCAGCTGATCAAAATAAAGCGGTCAATCCATAGCCGCATGCTCACCTAACACATTCATCTCAAAAGAAATCATGATTAGTGCATCAATGACTCGATATTTTACTCCATGCTTACGCTGCGCCAATATCATGAATCAACAAATGCTTCCGCTACTCTGATGAGAATATATCATGATCCAGAATGTGAGCATGTCGGTCCGAATGTCACAACATCACATAATACCAACACCACAATGGATGTATCGAGATTTTCTACTAGCTGATGATCTCAAAAGTTGGCTCAAAATTATTATCACGTGGATCAGTAATAGACCTCCACTTGAAGTAACCAAACATGCAATGTGAAGAATCAATGACTACGAGCTTAGGAACAAAGGACTACATCAAGAATGCAAGAACAATTGTTAATGTCATATCTGTTTGTATTCAATGTAATTTTAGTGCATGATTGAGGTGACCTCCCTTAGGGGAGATTGTTAGGAATTAGAAATTCCGGTATTAAAGAGTCGGTCACCTCAAGTATATGTAATCGTTAGAAAGTTCGTAGTCATAGTAATATTAAGTTAAGTAGTATTTAGTTAAGTAACACCGTGGAGGACGAACGGGTCTTTACCCACTGTATGCCTGATCCACAGCCCGATGTGTGGCGTTTTATGTAAGACTATAAATACTCTCTACCTCCCAAGGTAGAGAGTTGGAGCTCATAATAATATCTTTCACTTTCTCTCACTAAGTTCCCTAAACCTCTAACTTTCTCTCTCTAGAATTCCATCTATATGCTACCTTGTGTTAATGTTATGATGTGTATGTGAAAAGTTATATCCAACAAATTCAATCCGATATGTCTTATTCTGAAGAACCGGAAGCTATTTTAGAAAGACAAGAAAGAGTCATGAGAAACAAAGTCATTCCGTTCGTTAAGATTCTTTGGAAAAATCACCCGGAGCGTGAGGCTACTTGGGAAACCGAGAGTCGATGAAGCTAGTTATCCTCATTTCTTTGAATAGTTTGGTATGTTCTCATTTCGTTTTCGTTTCGATTCATTTCAATTTTCGAGGACGAAAATTCTTCTTTTAGAGGGGAAGAATTGTAAAACCTGAAAATCTAAAACATAGATAAAGACTATAATACCCTCGAAATCAAAAAAATTATAAAATACGTAAAATACGGTTATAATCATTTAACGAAATTAAAACCTAACTTACGAACAAGTAAAACTAAATGAATGTGTGTACGTGATCGATTTTGGTACGACGAAAGATTTAAACGTTTCGCTAATATGTTGGGCCTCGTTTTCCTTAACGGTGAACCACTTGGGCCGAGTATTTTGTCTCGTTTGGATCAAGGGGGCCGAGAGCCAAGAAGGCCATTTGGGCCGTGGATTTTGTGTGCTCGGTTGGACCAAGCCGAAACCCAAACCCCCTCCTCAAAGCCCTTAAACAAAAATGATACCACCTATAAATACAATACATTTACACAAAATTGAAACCCTAGTTTTGTTTGCCTCTTCTTTTCTTTCCTTGTTCCATTCGCAACCCTAGTCTTGTGCTGTCGAGACTTTTGCTTCAACAAAGCTAAGGTATAACAATGTTTATTCGTCTTCTTTCGTTACACCTTACGTTAATATGTTGTGATATGTTTTGTTTAGTCGAGTTTTGTACTTTCTTTTGTGGCCGAGCCGTGTGAAACAAAACAAAGACAAACCGTAATGACTTGAACCTCATAATTATTAAATAACATGTTATGTAATACGTATTATTAAATCGGATCATAGATATATGTTGAGCCATAGAACCGAACCATATGTATATAAGAACCGAACCATGTATATGTTTCGACTAAGATAAAAACATGACAACTTGAATATGTAAAGTACGTAGGTGAGCTAGAGTTTGCGAAAACCTATTAGTGAACCCTCTACATGTAAACCGAACCATATAAAAGTTTTGAACAAATATTAAACGAGTAAAGATCATGTAAACCTAAACCCTAGTTTGAAGTGTGAACCGAATAATGCAAGCCGAACCATAAATGGTTTGTGAACCGTGTCTCATATGCGTGCGTTTATTAAGTCAAGTGAGTTTGTGGATATGTAAACGTAGTACGGGTCGATCTAGTCTAAACTATTGTGCATGTGTGTGTAGATGTGTAATTAATCCTAATAATAAGTAACTTGTGTGTCACATAAAATCATAAACGTGCATGGGAATAAAATTTGAAGTATAACATGTATATAAGTAACGTATGGTTAAGACATGAAGGTGTTAGGTTAAGTAGCGAGTCATTAAAAGACGTAACATGAAAAGTAAATGCATATTAATGTGATATTAAAAGAAGGAGAAAACCCTAGAACATAATGAGAGTCGATTAGGGTTTGAAGCTAAGAGTGTTAATTCGTTATTTCATGTGTGAGTTATGACGTTTAAACTATTTTCACATTTAACCCTAAACTTTAATAAATGACATAATGAACCCTAATCTACGATATTAATTATAAAACACTTAAGTCTCATTTAATCATAAAACCCTAAAGTATGAAGATCATTGAATACACTAAGTATAAACACCAAATGTTAAAAGATCATTTCGACGATTATGGAATCATAAATAACATGGACGACCGTTAATGTGTATAGGTTTCTGAGAAGAAGGAGTAATCCTTTGCTTTCCGTATTTACGCTTTTCATCATTTGCTTTGGAATAAGGTACAGATATTCGACCTTTTCAAGAAGGTTCCTTTTAACGTTTCCTTTCGTTAGCTTTTCTATTAGGGTTTCCTAAGCCTTTGCTATGAACCCCATTCCGTTTTGTTTGAGCCGTTGCTTATCCGAACTCGATTTCGAATTATGAAACATCCTGATTTTGAACTATATGATATGAAAACTCGATTTTGAAAATATGAATAACCTTTGATAAAGTATGATCTATGTCGCTTATGACATTCTGATTTTGACCTAAGATAGTTTGACACACGAGCCAAATATTTCACTAGTCATGGGGTTCCATGTCCGTGATTGATGCACCTCGATATGACTCTAGGGCGTAGAGTGATGTTCTCGCCACGCTTCTGGATGGTGGAGCATATTTTGTATATGTAGGAAGGGGCGTATGGATGCATCCTAGATCGTTATCTCATTATCTGTTATCCGTTATATGTTATCGATGATTGATGTTGCGTGCATGCACGTCCTTCATAACTCTGGTAGGTCTCCCCTACAAATGTTGCCTTATGTGAATATGATTATGATCGATATTTGTTTCGGCTCGTGGTAGTTAACTATTAACTTTATTTGAAAATTCTGATTTATACTTTGAAAATGATTATGATTTTGCTATCTTTCGTTTATTATATTTCATATTCGATATCGTTTAGTATTCGCTTTGCTTTCATATCTGTTCACTGGGCTTTTGAAGCTCAACCGCATTTCTTTTCTTCTCAAGGCAGGTATCTAAGCATTGGAGTTGGGTTTTGCTTTGGGATGAGTGCATGAGTGGACTTACCTTAGAGATTTATTTAGCTTTGATCTTATGATGCCATTTAAGACTTCATTATTTTCAGATTATTTCTATTGGAGTTATTTTTCCGCTGGGACCTATGTATTGAAGTCATGTTGACTTGAATTATTTCAGTATTTGTGTTAAGACTTCTTTTGGATATTTATGTTTGCTTTGATATGACACCATTATTTGTGATTCCTTTACCTTTGTCGGGTCGGGGCGTTACATCACAAGTCAAGGATAACAAAATTGATCTTCTTGTTCAACAATATGAACAATTTGTTATCCCTGAAGATGAAACCATTGATTGTGGCTTTGCTCGCTTTAATACTATTATTACATCACTTAAAGCACTTGACGAATCTTTTCGTAGTAAGAACTTTGTCAGGAAATTTCTTAGAGCACTCCATCCCAAATGGAGAGCTAAAGTGACCGCCATTGAGGAATCAAAAGATCTCTCAATAATGTCACTAGACGAGTTGATCGGTAACCTCAAAATACACGAAATGGTGATGGAGAAAGATTCGGAGATCATCAAAGGAAAAAGGGAGAAGATCAAATCCGTTGCTCTAAAAGCAAAAGCGGAATCAAGTGATGATGACGAATCTTGCTCGGGTAGTGAAGATGAGGAATATGCCATGGCCGTTAGAGATTTTAAGAAGTTCTTTAGAAGAAGAGGAAAGTTCGTAAGACAACCTCGAGAAGAAGAAGCCATTCGAAAAGATCGGGACGAAAAGAAGGGTAAAGGTGAAAGAAAATGTTTTAGATGTGGTGATGCAAGTCACCTCATAGGAAAATGTCCCAAGCCACCTAAAAGCAAAACTCAACGAGCTTTTGTAAGTGGTGCTTGGAGTGATAGTGAAGACGATGAAGAATCAAGCAAGGAAGAGATCGCTCTAATGGCACATGAGTCAAATGAGGTACTTTCCGACTCTTCTTATTCTTCTATTGATGATGACACTTTGCAAAGACAATACAATCAATTGTGTGAGCTAAGTCTAAAAATCATAACTAAAAATAAATTTTTAAAACCAAAAAGGAATTTTTGGAAAATGAAGTTTATGAGTTAAAAGAAAAAGCAAAACGACTTGAAAAAGGAAAAGCAAATGACGATGATTGTAAATCATGTCAAGAGCTTAATCTTGAAATAGAAAAACTAAAGCTCACACAAGATGTTTTAATCGAAAATAATTCTAAGTTTAAAAGGTTTAACAAAAACATCGCTCTTGCCGATGAAATAGTTAAAATCCATAAAACACCGGGAGACATGAATGGGCTAGGTTTTAATGAAGTATTAATTCCAAAGAGTCAAAACAAAACGGCCGAAAAGGACGAACATTCATCAAAATTGCTGCGATGCAGCCGCGGACGACGGAACCAAAATAAGGGTTCCGTCCGTTGTGAAAAATGGTGCCGTGGGTACTTCAGCAGAAATGTTCTTAATACGGACCGCATCGAATTTGTTAAAATAACAAAGAAAACCAATAATAGTATTAAACTAAAACCATTTACTTCGGGAGTAGGACTTGTCAAAAATGAATTTAGATCAAAAACTACTCAACAACGATATAAAACTCCTTTTACCAAACGCCCCTTTCCTAAGAGCAACCACAACGTACAACCCAACTACCAACACAATGGTTGGAATCAAAACTTTCCTAGACCATATCAAACTCAGATTACATGCCATGGAACTCTTACCCATCGTTTCCATACATGAATCAAATAAATGGTATGTTTAACCCAAATGGACCCATGAGATATTGGGGACCAAATGCTTGAGTTATTTGCTTCTTAGGTATGCTTGAAAGTTGGATTGGAACCGGATGAATGGATAAAAGATAGTGGTTGCTCACAACACATGACGGGCAACAAAAGTCTCTTCTCATCATACCAAGAGTATGACGGAGGTAATGTCACCTTTGGTAGCAATCTCAAAAGCAAAATTATTGGCAAAGGTACGATTGCTCATAACTCCTTAACTATTGAAAATGTTGCTCATGTAGATAGGTTAGGATTTAATCTACTTAGTATTAGCCAACTATGTGATAAAAAGTATAAAGTACTATTTGATGAAAATGGTAGTAAAATACTAAAAGATGGTATCACCATAGCTAAAGGAGTTAGGAAAAATAACATATACGTCATGAAAATAGATAAAACATATAATGACAAACTTTGCCTAACAACATTAGACGATAGCTCATCTCTTTGGCATAGACGTTTAGGTCACGCTAATATGAGACTTATACAAAACCTATCTTCAAAAGAATTGGTTAGGAATTTACCAAAACTTAAATATGACCAACACTTTTGCGACGCTTGCAAAATTGGTAAACAAACACATAGTAGTCACAAATCTAAAAATATGGTGTCCACATCTAAGTGTCTAGAATTATTACATATGGACTTGTTTGGACCATCCGCTATAAGAAGCTATGGAGGCAACTTATACACTTTGGTCATAGTAGATGATTACTCAAGGTTTACTTGGACGTTGTTTTTGAAAACCAAAAATGAAGCTTTTGATAAATTTGAAATACTTAGCAAGAAAATTCAAAATCTTCTAGGTGTCAAAATTGTGTCGATCCGAACGGATCATGGTCGTGAATTTGACAACGAAACTCAATTTGGAAACTTTTGTGATACAAATGGTATAACACATAACTTTTCCGCTCCACGAACACCTCAATCAAATGGAGTAGTAGAACGTAAAAATAGAACAATTCAAGAAATGAGTAGAACAATGCTTAATGAACAAAACATTCCTCAAAAGTTTTGGTGTAACGCCGTAGACACTTCTACATATATTTTAAATAGAGTCTTAATACGTCCCTTCTTAAACAAAACACCATATGAACTTTATAAAAGTAAAAAGCCAACGTTAGGATATTTTAGAGTTTTTGGTTGTAAATGCTTTATTCTTAATACTAAGGATTATCTCACCAAGTTTGACCCAAAGTCTTATGAAGGTGTATTTCTTGGTTACTCTCAAACTAGTAAAGCTTACATTGTCCTAAACAAAGAAACAATGATAGTCGAGGAATCGTTGAACATAACATTTGACGAAAGTCCACCTCCCTCTAAGACATCACCTTTGGTTGATGATGACTTAGTTGAAAGTCAAATAATAGAATGTCAAATTAATAATAACAAGGAAGATGAATCATTAAATAAGGAAATTGTCAACATCAAAGAATCTAAAAGTCATCCTTTAGAAAAAGTCATAGGACAACTTAATCAAAGAACCTTAAGGTCACAAGCCCAAAATCAAAGTAATTATTTTTGTTTTGTATCCACCATTGAACCGAAAACCATAAATGAAGCAATAAAAGATGAATCATGGGTTATTGCCATGCAAGAAGAATTAAACCAATTCGTTAGAAATGATGTTTGGAAACTAGTTCCAAAACCCAAAGATCAAACTATAATTGGAACAAAATGGGTCTTTCAAAATAAAATGGATGAAAATGGTGTCGTGTCTAAAAACAAAGCTAGGCTTGTTGCACAAGGTTATAATCAACAAGAAGGAATTGACTATGATGAAACTTATGCACAGGTAGCTAGACTTGAATCTATTAGAATATTACTTGCTTATGCATGTGCTTATGACTTTAAATTATTTCAAATGGATGTTAAAAGTGCTTTCCTTAATGGGTTTATTAACGAAGAAGTATATGTTGCTCAACCTCCCGGTTTTACCGACTTTGAGAAACCACATCATGTCTTCAAACTCAAGAAAGCATTATATGGCCTTAAACAAGCACCTAAAGCTTGGTACGACCGTCTTAAGACTTTTCTTATTGATAACAAATACACTATGGGATTAGTAGATAATACTCTTTTTACCAAGAAAAAGGAATCACAAATTATCATTGTTCAAATATACGTTGATGACATTATATTCGGATCAACTTGTCAAGAACTATGTGATGATTTCTCTAAAATCATGCATGACGAGTTTGAAATGAGTATGATGGGTGAGTTAAACTTCTTTCTAGGACTTCAAATTAAACAACTAGAAGATGGCATTTTCTTTAACCAATCTAAATATATAAAAGACATGCTTAAGAAATTTGGTCTTGAAGATTCCAAACCAACTAAAACACCCATGTCCTCGGACACTAAACTCACCAAGGACGAAGAAGGTGAATCCGTAGATAACACTAAATATAGAGGAATGATTGGTAGCCTACTCTATCTTACGGCTAGTAGACCCGACATTATGTTTAGTGTTTGTCTATGTGCTCGCTTTCAAGAAAACCCAAAGGCATCACACTTAGAAGCCTTAAAAGGATTTTTAGATACATTAAGGGAACAACGTGTTTAGGATTATGGTATCCCAAAGGAACGGGTATAGAAACCATAGTGTATGCCGACTTGGATCATGCCGGTGATTATGTTGATAGAAAAAGTACAAGTGGTATTTGCACTTTTGTTGGACATTGTCTCACCTCATGGTTTGCAAAGAAACAAACGGCCTTAGCCATCTCAACCACTGAAGCCGAGTACGTCTCAGCCGGAAAAGCATGTCAACAAGCTCTTTGGATGAAGCAAGCTCTAGTAGATTACGGAATTCATCTCAACGACATTGTGATACTTTGCGACAACAAAGGAGCCATCGATCTCAGCAAGAATCCCGTTCAACATGCTCGTACAAAACATATTGAAATCCGCCATCACTTTCTTAGCGACAATGTTCAAAAAGGAAACATTTCAATCGAGAAAGTATCCTCCGAAGACAACATTGCCGACATCTTAACTAAGCCTCTTAAACGAGAACCTTTTAATCTTCTTAGACTTGGTTTAGGGTTAATGGAACCAAACATGTAGGATAAACATAGCCCAAAACATTAGAATAGTCAAAACAAAACAAATTTGTCTTGTACTGCTCAGTAGCCACGGCACCAAACGACAACAAAGACGGAACCAAATTTTGGTGTCGTCGTCCGTGGTGTCTCTAAGCAAAACCGCTATATACAAATCATCCTCTTCCTCAAAACCCACTTTACCAAAACGTGTAAAACTTAAACCAAGCTCATTATTGTCATCTTCCCACTCACTAATCACTGAAGATAACATCATTGTAAGTATCCTAACTACATTTCATCTCTTAATTCGGAGTCTAGGATTCTTATTTATGCACAAAACTATCACAAATCATTACATGGGGTTTTATGTATGCTTTTATACCAAATATGAATTCAATTGGCAAATTGCATAACTAGTCATTGAAATTAGGTACTACATTATCATATTGCATAAACAAATCATGCTTCCCACTAATTGATAGATAATGAATATAAGGCCCTATTCAAACAACCAAACACCCCATGTCAAAAGTTTTGAAAAGCTTCTCACTTGTAGGAAAACAATTTTTTCATTGCTAATACAAATAGAAACGTTAAATTTTCATCACTTGCATGCTCTTGAATACTAAAGGTATTGCATAACTAATATGCATTCCGGGTATATTCAAATGAAGCCACATTGAATTAGGAGCATTTGGGTTATCTCATGGTATTTGCCAAACACCCCACTAAAACCATTTTGTGCATAAAATGAGTCGAGATAACCGCAACTCCAAATTGTTTTCATATAGGCACACACTAGAACCAAAAACGTTAAAACTTATTCTCATTTTTAACATATTAACTCTTGTCCTTAGGAATAACCATGGTAGCCGCAAGATTCTATGATCACAAAGACACCCTTAACTACATTCCCAAACACCACAAAACCAAAGGACTTACCAAGGAACAAGTAGAAATATTTAGGGGTCTAGAATCAAGGTATTTCCATGAGGGTAGAACCATTCACTCATCCTTCCTTGAAAATACCAACCTTCGTGAAGAACTAGCCGCCATTCAATTCGACTGTCTTCTTGACATCGATGAACCAATTTGTCCTAGGTTTGTGTTAGAATTCTATGCTAGTGTGATCGGCTTTAATGATGAAGACGATGCTGAACTTTGTCTTAGGTTTAGAATCAATCAAAACGACTACACCATCACCTTAGGCAACTTTGCTCAAGTGTTAGGAATTCCCAACCGAGGAACTTGTGTCTACACGGATAAGTGGTCACTCACGGCTATTGATGCAATCAATGACCGCTCTCTACCCTACCAAACCCGTTTGGCCGACAAGGATGTCATCCGTGAACACCTTTTAACCCAAAAAGTGATACAACCCGAGTTACCCGAAAGGGAAAAGAACTAAACCGAGATCCATATGGAATGGAGCTAAATGAACTTAAGCCCGAATTTAAGAAATGGGAGGAGCTACTTAGAGCCAACGTCATTAGCACCATAGGAAATAGGGATCACATTAACGCTTGCCTTTGTCATATGCTCTACAACTTGTCCACCCGTCAACCATTCAATTTAGCCTACTACATAGCTAGGAGAATGATTGATATTCCAACTCAAGGATCGGTTGCTCTTCCATACGGGATGCTTCTCACCCGTCTCTATAGAAACTTCGCACCAATTCCACCAACCCCAAGAGGAATGCACCTTCACTATGAACTCATCCCTCACATCTTTGTACCTTTGAGTGATGCACGAGTTGCTAAGACAAAAGGCAAGAGAGCAAAACCTCCAACTCCATCATCATCATCATCAAATAGCTCAGAGGATGGTCTTCCAAGCTCTCGTCTTCCGCCTCATGAGTATTATGCGTCTCTTCCCGAACTAGAGAATGAATCAGCGGAGTTCAAGCAAACTAAGGGAATGTTCAAGTGCCTTGGTAGGATGATGAACAAGATTTACAAGAAGTTGGACAAATAAGGGTAATTTTAAGGAGTGTTTGGAACAATGCATTCTCGTTAATGTTTGATACAATTTCGTCATTTTTATTATGTAGGATGATAATATAAACTGAAACAATAGTGAATGCTAACAATCTTATGCAGGGGGATAGCGTAAGTATGCTATCAAATTTTACCCATTTTTACTATAATGTGAAAATCAAAAAGCCTTGCTCAAAATACATGCTCCACTATGTTTATACATGCGTTATTTACTTTTCCTAACTAGAAATGTTTAGTATAACAGCTTTTGAGAAAAATTTCAGGTTTCGGAAATGTCCCCGACACCTAAAAACGTACTCTGTCCATATTTCTGCACTCCACGGATCGAGGCGGCACCATAATTTTGGTACCGTCCGTTATGTAATTGGTACCGCCGTGCATGCAGGCGGACGGGCGGCATCCTTTTAGGGTTCCGGCCGTGTAAGTTTTGGTGCCGTGGATCCTTCAGGTAACTTTCTCAATTTCGACTATTTCGTGATTCCAAACTACCATCCAATGCTTATAAATCAATCCTAAATTGCTTATACTCTTATTAGAACTAGTATAATTCACTTAGGAATATAAGAAATCCATTTCCCACCAAAATTCAAAAATTTGAAAAATCCACCCAAGGAGCCCTTTTGCATAAAGGAAGGAACCAAATTTTGGTACCTTCAAATCCGTGGGTGATCTGAATATTAGGAAATTCCACTCACTAGAACACATTTATTGCAAATCTTTTCTTCTTCACTCCATCTCTCTTGAATGGCTTGACTTGGGTGATATGACTAGCATTCAACCTACTTCCAAATCATTAGGAACCTCATCTCTTCAATGGCTTAACATCAAATCAAACACATTTCTCCATGATTTTTCACTTCTATAAATTGAGAGGTTTTACCATGATCATCCTCACACCTTCTTCATTCTTACTATCATCTAGCAAAGAAAAACCAAAGTCAAAATGACAAAATCATCTCCAAAACCTTGCAAGAAGACCGCTAGAATTAGTGTGAGGCCTTGTTGCTTCGTTAACCTTAGCTCCTCATCCGAGTCTTCTCCACTCACAATCTCATCTCCCATCCGAGATGATACAAACCTTACCTTAGCCACACCTACTCAATCACACATTGTGATCACCACTCCACCACCAACAAAAACACCAACTTCACCTCCACCGGCACCCATCCAAACATCCAAAACACCTTCACCACCTTCACCAAGGTCTCCAACTCTCACTCCTATGGAGTTATTTTCCACTCCACCTACTTCACCAAATCCTTTTTTGGAGGACTTGGATGACTTGCCCCTAGGCCAAATCATCCACCACCATTGCCATCATTTGACTCCATTGAGCGGATGGCTCATGAGTCACCTCGGTCATCCTTTGACCCAAACGCCCCATTAGGGCCTAAACCTCTTCTCTTCCACCCCATTCACAAAGACATTCATGGTCCTTTGTATGGGGATCATTCACTCCCACATCAATGTCACATCATCTTGAGGACATTGAGGAGTGTATGTGGGATGCCAATCCCACTAGAGAGGAGATTCAAACAGAACTCCACAACCTCCACCAATTCAAAGGCATGGTGGACTCTCACTTGAGTGAGACAATGCAAATGCAAAGTGCTTTGCTTGCTTCCATCATGACCACCCCAAACATTTCCACCAACACCCATACATCTACCATTCCACCACCACAACCTCCCCAAACATACTACCCCCCCTAGGCATGGTTGCTCCACTTGTGAGCAAACGGCCCAAACCGTTGATAGGACTCGGGTTATGGTCCTTGACTTTCAAGAAGAAATGAGGTTCATCCTCAATCATATCCTTGAGCGCCTCAACGCTCTTTCTCATCCACCATCAAATTAGGATGGTCATAGTTTAGCATTTCTAGTTTTCTCTTCTTAGGATAATTTTGTTTTTTTTTTCTTTTCTTGTACTAAAACACATCATTGTGTTCCCATTTCATGATCTTTATTCATGAAAATTTTAACTAATGAATTGTATTTTTATTATAGTGTTGGAGCTTTTACATAGTATTTGGAAATGCTTGTAAATGATCATTATTACTAACATTTTTTTTTTGTAGCTTTTATTTTCACAATCCATGTATCTTCCCATTAAGCACCCAATTTAGGGGGAGCTTTGATCAAGGGGGAGATAATGGCACGGGCTCATTACATTCGCCTCTTCTTTTGTTGAGACAAAAGGGGAGAAAATATAGAACTTGATTATATTTTGACTTTTCTTAAAAGTCAATGCATACTTTGACTTTCTTAAAAAGTCAACATCATGCATCAACTAGTGAATACTTTGACTTTCATAAATAGTCAAACATCATACACTTGCATTATCATTCTCTTTTCAAGTTCTAAAACTAATATTTTTATAACTCTTGCACAAACTTTGTATCTTTTATAAAAATAAAATTTATATTTTGTCCTCAACAAAAGGGGGAGATTGTTAATACAAATATCATCATTAAACGTTATTTATATTTTTGATCTTTACCTAAGTTTTGTTAACGACAAAAGTAAATTTAATTTGTATAAAAGCTTAAAGCTTGTCAAGTTTAATAGATATTAAAACAAGCTTTTTCAAACAATATATTCATCATTCAAGCATTTACATTTATGATTAGTAACATCTTGATATGACTCTAATCATTATGTATGATAGTAGTTTTTAGAATGTGTTAGGTTCTTAAAACCAAACACTACTTATGTACTTGCATATTTCTAAAAATAGAAATACAACATATGACATCATGTGATGCATCATGGAAATCATTGGAAGATTTCATTAGATATTTTGTGTGGATTTGTACTCTTCATATCTTGCACAATCTCACTTAGATAGAGTTGACTTTAGCAAAGATTTGATATCTTGGTACGTCGGGGCGGTACCAAATTGGTACACGGGCGGAACCCTTTTAAGGGTTCCGCGGTCCGTGGCAGCTCTCGTCCATTTTGGCTATAAATAGCAATGCCAAGCCAAGTAGTTTTTCATCCCTTTCCATCATACTCTCTAACATATCTTCTCTCTAACCTTTCTAACTCTGTTTCATATTATATTAGTGATCTCTTTTGTAGCAAAGAAGATCAAGTCACATTCAAGCTTCAAGCGAGAAGTTGGAAGTCTTGTTTGTTTAGTGTTGTATGATCTAGTATTGATTCATACTTCATTGTTATATTAAACCATCTTGTGAGTGTGAGTGGTTAGTATTTTAGTCCTCAAAATACATTGTGTGTGGGAGTGGTTGTACCCTTGGAAAGAACTCGACATCTAGCTTAGTGTCGGAAATAGTGTAAGCGAAGTGTAAAGGTTTTCTCCGCCGGTGAAAGGAGCTTGTTGACTAGTGAAGTTAAACTCTCGAGTGTGAGACTCGAGGAGTGGAGTAGGGCAAGGAAAAAGAGTCCTTGTAGACCGAACCACTATAAACAACTTGTTGTGGTTTGATCATTTCTTTCCTTATTTACTCTTTACATATTGCTTGCATATTTCATTAACATATCCAAGATCAATATCAATTGATCTTTTCATTAAGTTTCAAAACAAGATTTTAATTGGTAAACTATTCAACCCCCCTTCTAGTTTTCTACACAATGTATAAGCACTATGAGCTTATAGATATTAGCATCGAGGAGGCCACCTCGGTCACATTTGAATATTTGAGTTGGTGACATATTACACCAACAGTTTGAAGAACGGGTGATGTGCCCATCACTAATGGCACATTTACTTGATACATCATGATCCTGTTTATTCATCTTGAAGCTTGAACTTTGCATGGACGGTGGGCGGTGACAACTTGGTTATAGATTAAGACCATTTGTTTTGTTATTTTTGATTTTACACCAATTATTTCTCGTGTCTTATCCTACCTTTTAGTCATGAAGCGTGTCTAGGTGATAAAGCGAGCAATCTTTCCGATTTAAAAAAAATACGTTTTTTTTTTTTTTTAAATATGTCATTTTTTTTAAAAAAATACGTCATTTTTTTTTCCGATTTAAAAAAAAATACGTCATTTTTTTTAAAAAATCGTTTTTTTCGATTTAAAAAATACGTTTTTTTAAAAAATACTTCATTTTTTAAAAATACGTCATTTTTTCGATTTAAAAATACGTCATTTTTAAAATTACACCGTATATAAGCGGACAAAAGCGTAAGAAAAGCGGACAAAGCGTAAAAAACGAAGGAAAACGTATAAAAGCGGACAAAAACGTATAGAAACGGACAAAAGCGTAAAAAGCGAAGGAAAACGTATAAAACGGACAAAAGCGTAAGAAAAGCGGACAAAAGCGTAAAAACTAAGGAAAACGTTTAAAACGGACAAAAATGTAAGAAAAACATACAAAAGTAGACGAAAACGTTATATAAGCGGACAAAAACGCAAACGTAAGAAAAGCGGTAGCGATTAAAACCGCTTAGAAAAGATTTTTTTTTAATAAAATTTTGGAGTTATTAACGGTCGTTAGTATAAAGGACTAACGCTGCAAGTGATCGCTTGGTTAGGACTAACGGTGCCATTGAGATAACGAAAAAGATAACGGCAGTTAGCGATAAGGACTAACAGCGTGCAATATGTAAACCACAGGGAGCAAAAAAGCAAAAAAAAAAAAAGAACAGTGACTACCGGTGTGATTTGGAGCAAACCACAGGGACGAACGGTGTAATTTACTCTTTTTTAAATTGAATATATTTAATTAAAAAATTGTATTTTGTAGGCATTAAAAAGATGTCTAGTTGAACATCTTTAACAAAATTTCGCTAATATATTTGCTACCATCAGTTAGTCAGCATGAAAGCTAACTTTAATATATTGGAATCTTTTCAGAATCACTTGTATGTCTTGTATAACTTTTATTTTTAAATATGTCACAGTAATTATTTTAATTTTAAGTTTGTTTAGTACTTAAATTTTAAAACAAGAAATGACTACCTTTCGCAATACGTAACAAACTTAAAAATGGGCATATGGTGTTAAACAAGCTATCCCCTTGGAATGACATGGTGGCATTCAGCCTCCCTAAGATGGCCCAATGAAGTACAAACTAAGGACCACCGACACTGCATTCTACTATTATACCCATAAACTTCACATTTTATTTACATAATAATTTTGACTATAATGAACTATGTTTTCTTAAAAAAAAGAGAGAAAAAACACAATCTTTAGAAAATATGAGTATAACAAAAGTTGTATATCTTATGTTTTAAACAGTAAGACTTGATTTTAATTTTATGCAAAAACAAGCTTGGAAAAAAAATTGATTCAGATTAGCTTTTCATCTAGTAAACCACTTATAAGAGATCAAAGAAATTTTTTAAAGTTAATAATCTTTTAAAACACTATAGTTGTCAAGAATGGCAGTTCAGCGTAGCGAACTAAAAAAATAACTATTTTAGACATTAATGTTGACATTTTTGTCTTTCTTTAAGTATTATGACCATTTTACCCTTCGAAAAATATTTCAAAAATTAAAAAAAAAAAAAATCGAAAAAAAATTTCAGAAAATTTTTTTAATCTAAAAAATAAAATAAAAAAATCGCATGTCACAAAAAAAAATTCTAAAAAATATTATTTCAGAAAAAAAAAAAAGGAATTTCGAAATAAAAAAATTCAAAATTTTTTTTTATACGTTTTACTCCGTTTTATACATTTTCACCTGTTTTTTATTCATTTTTTATTACTTTTTTTTTGTCACAAGTGAATTTTTTTATCGAAATTTTTTTTATATTACGAAATATTACAAAAAAAAAATCAATTTTTTTCGCGTGTCACAAAAAAATTTCTAAAAAAACACATTTCAGAAGAAAAAAATTGAAAAAAAGTATTTCGAAAAAAAAAATTGGAACAAAAATTTTGAAAAAAAAGTATTTCGAAAAAAAATTAAAAAAATATTTTGGAAAAAAATTTCGAAAAAAAAATATTTCGAAAAAAATTCAGAAAGGGTAAAATGGTCATAATACTTAAAAAAAGACAAAAATGTCAACATTAATGTCTAAAAGAGTTATTTTTTTAATTCGCTACGCAGAACTGCCATTTTTGACAACTATAACACTTTAAATGGTTATTAGCCCATGGCTAATTCGTATATTCCCCCCACCCCCCATCATTAGAACTCATAAATATGGGTAAAATATGATATTTTATCTAGCTAGTTTATACTCCGTGTATGGCAAGAATTAATTCAAAGACAAGCTTGATATTTTTTTTTTGCTTTATTAGTATTTAATCTTTTGAAGGTGACCTTGTTGTACATGCTTTAAAAGTTATGTTTTGGGCTAATCCCATTGGCCCGCTATTTTGTCGGTGCTCCTTCCTCTACCACACACACTATTGCCCTACTCATTATTCACATTTTAGTGAATTCATCACTATCGTTTTTGTCATTATTTTTTGTTTAAAGCATGCTACATTACGAAATATGTACTTGTACTGAAGGCAAGATATGGTGAGGATCTCTGTTCTGGATCATCGAACATTATACTTGATTTTATTTATTTATAAGAATTATGATAAAGTATTCGAAATATAATCAAATATGATTTTCGGAATTCCTATTCCTTCAAAAGCTTACGAGTTGGTGACGTGGTTTATTTTGAAAAAAAATCTCGAATCCAACAACGACTTTTACGTTCTCAATCGAAACTCTACTTTTATATTGTCTTTGAGGTTGCTTTTTTGCATTTGATGATACAATGGCACAATTTTTTTAATGGGAAAATAGTTTAAAAAAGCATCCAAATTGTTAATTTTTCTTTTTTTAGGCATCAAATTTTTAATTTTTTTATTATAGCATTCAACTTTCTTAATTTTTTTATTGTAGGCATGTAGCGCAAAAAAGTGAGGTGACAATAGAAAATTTAAGGATGTTGGATGCCTACGAATATAAAGATTAAGGAAGTTGGATGCATACAATAGGATGATTAAAAAAGTTAAATGCTACTAGGAAAATTAAGAAAGTTGAATGCTACAATACGAAAATTAAAAGTTTAATGCCTACAAAAGAAAAAAGTGACAAATTGAATGCCTTTTTATACCATTTTCCTTTTTTTTAAATGATACGTTCAAGTTTCAATTGCAATTTAAAAACAAGCTAAGAGCAAACCCTTTTATGATGAATCATGGATGAAGTGTTTACTTCAGGATGACTTGAATCATAGCATTAATTGTAGGACAGGTTGAGTAATTAAGCATTCAAAAAATAATAATATTAAAATGAATTCAAATCAATTATATAAAAATGAATTCAAATCAATCATATAAAATGGGATTCAAAAATGAGTTTTACAGTATATTTTTATGGATTCAAACATTAAAAAAGATGTTAGATTAAATTACATTAAATCAAAAAGATTGTCACTTTCTCAGTGGTCTCCATATCTTGACAAGCCCTCGTGTGCTTTCTTTATAAACTTGTAGTTCCTCCTAACTTCACACACACTAGAAATAAATTCAATTCCAAGTTCAATTTTTGTTTTTCAAATCCTTTGATCACACTCATCAAAGGTTAGTATGTAAAACTTACATTATCTCACTAATGTATGTCTTACTGTATTTAAGTTGAAGTTTGTATGATTGCATGAAAGTGTCTTAAAATTTGGTTACAGTTTTATGCATGTGTTTGGCAAGTTTAGTTTCACTTTAATCTATCTTCTATTTTTGACATTCTTTGCTTGCATTTGCTAAAGAAATCTGACTTTATGGTTTTAATTATACATTCACTTTTCTGATTGATATTGCTTTGTTATGAATTTGATTTCGAGTCAACTCTTGTTTGTTTCTAACTTACAAGATTGATTTGATTTATTTTGTGATCACTAATTAAGCTCCTTTTTTCTTCAAGTTTAAGTGATTTTTTTTTTTTTTTTTTTTAATTATATATGAATGGACCAACATGCGATATTCTAATTAATTTTTCTATTTTGTATTCAGGATTTATCTTCATTGCAAGCTAACTAGGATTGAATCTTAATATGTTTAATTTCTAGGTGTGGAGTTTATTAAGTATAGAGTTAAGAAATATATAAATACTGAATATTGATGGAACACGAAGTTTGTGTTGATCTTGAGAGTGTTACGGGTGCCATAAGTGGTAACCAAGAGGGAACCCTTGATCTTGGTTTAAGCGAAAATCAGCCGAAACCGGTTTTCACCAAGTTGAGTGACCATATCTTGAGTTTGGATGGTCATTTGGTAAAAAATGAGGGTTCTCAGGAGATGGATGGAAAAGAAAAGCGTAAAAAGTCTGTAAGTGCGAAAAAGCCACCAAAACCTCCAAGACCACATAGAGGTCTTTCTTTGGATGCTGCAGACGAGAAGTTCATTAAGGAGCTTGCTCAACTTGCTATGATTAAACGTGCAAGAATCGAGCGGATGAAAGCAGTAATGCAAAAGAAGGCTTCAAGGGCTTCATCATCGAGTACAAATGGTAGTTTATTTGCCATGATTTTTACCATCATCTGCTTCATTGTCGTCCTATTCCAAGGTAAATAAGTACTATTTATATCTAATTGTTTACTTTCTGCTATCATCAATGCATTTTACATGAGCCAATTTGTTCTCTTCATTCTGTCATTTTCAGTTTGTTGGTCAATTTAAATTATAGATAGATATAAGTACATTGTCGGTTCACTATCGTTTACAAGACAAAAAATGATGAGCTAAAAAGTTACATTTGACAAGTTTTTCTAGAACCACATATAACTTTCCCTACATGGCGATATGGAAAATACAGTTAAACTTTACGAGTTTTTGGTTTTGCGTTTACTAGAGAAAATAGTTTATATCTGGACCAGATCGAGCTTCCTTACTTTAATAGTAACTTATTAAGCTTTGTTTATTTGTAGAGAATTATAACTTTGGCATAACATGACATGTGGTACTCATCCAACACATGATAGGGCAAATAATTTGTCGACCACCTAACTGTTCTGCCCAAATTGGGGGTTGATATGATTAGAGTCGATCCAAAAGACTATATGTTTTTCAATTTTGGTATTTTTATATTTGAACAGGGGAGTGACTAATAAGTCGCTTTTGGCATTTGTTATTGCCTTTCCAAAGATAATAAGAAAAACAAATGCTTGTTATCGAACATTTCTCAGATGATGTGACGCATTTTAATCTTTATGTAACATATGCTAATGATCAATTCACACTACCTTATGCAGGAGTGTCATGCCAAATTTCATGTGGAACATTTACAGGTTCTCCTCCAACAATGGAACCAAATGAGAGTGGTTTTATCTTTATACAAGAGGATTTGAATCCATCTGCTCATGATTCTGTTTGACTTAATTAGCTCAAAAATCATTGAAGTAAGAAGATATTATAGATTGTATTCCTTGTAAATATTTTATGTTATTTCTCATGTGAATCTAATGGTTTGTTTTGCTTCATTTTTGTAGTCTTGGGTTCAAATGAATCTTCGCTACTTGAAGGAATGTTGATTACTGCAACAACTACATTGTGGCATTGTATAGTTAAGAGTACTGCGCATGGGAATTTTATCTGTTTTTTATTATATAGGTGTCACCAAGTGAATCAAGGTTGCAACCTCGGCAATCTAGGATCAAATAGGGTATTTATAGATTATACTTGATGATAACACAATACAAGTATTGTATTTAAGGTTTTTCTCGCAAATTAGTTGACCTTGAGTGTGTTATCTTTTGTCGAACTCAAGAACAATCATGATTTGGTTTTTATGCAATCAATAATAATCCCACTTAGTTTCAAGATTTGTGTTGAATTTGTTAGTTTTGCTTCTTTTATTTGTTCTGCATCTAGGCGCGGTTGGTGTAAAAAGACCATTACGCCCTTTATTTAATTCAGTAGCTGATCCAGAACACATTTGTAGAATATGCGCTTACTGTCATACTCTACAAAATCTATATAAAAGAGATTTCATTACTACGGGTGCTGAAAGAGTTGCACGCACATGCCTTCTATAGTAAATATGCCTCGCATTGCCTTCATTTACTATGATGAATGGCAAAGGCGCAAAGCTAAGTTTTGGCCAAAAGTCGGTCTGCGTACGAAAAATAATGCTTTAGGCAGCTGGAGTTTATTTATTAAAACTTGTATCTTACTATTGTGAGAGTTAGTGAAGAATGGCGTACAATATAGGATGATGAGGTTATGATTCAAAAATTTGAATTTGAGGAAATGCATGTGCATAAGATCCATTCGATTCTATTTCTGGGGATCTCAAACTTCCATTGACTTTTTTTGAATCTTCTAAAATAAGCATTCATGTGTCTCTCCCTGTCTAATGAATCAATTAAATATATACTAGCATTTATTCAAAATATTTTTAAATGCAATGCATTTTTGTTTGATATCAATCTTATAAGTATAAAAGATGTTATACTGAATCCACTTCTAAATACGCGCATTTTACTCAGGTCGGAAGTTGTGCATTGCACAGATACTCCATGTTTAAAATCGCGTTGTAAGAGAATGATTATCATGATGCACGATTACACCATTGTTATGACGTTCAGAATGTATTGTGGCGTTTTTCCTTGTCAATCGATCATATATGCCACAAACTTTTCTAGTAATCATGCCACAAACTAAATTGTCTCTGATTACTAGAAATGAGATTTCAGAAGCAATATAGAAGACGGGGAAAGAAAAGACTTGCGACCTTGCCTTACATATATAAAATATCAGGCTTGATCTTCAAGCATCCATTTTTGTTGACGATGTTCAACAAAAATTAGTAGCCGAGACAAGAACTAGATTTTGTACTACTTACTTATTACATTAGAAGACAAAGTCACAAAACTTGAGTCTAGTTTTTACTAATTACATTAGAAAACATACATCAGAGTCAAAATTGAGTACTAGTTGCTCATTTCATTATGAGGCTCGTATAAAGTCGCAAGAAAAGTAGAGAACTTGTATGAGTTAAGCGGCATTGACTCATGCGATAGTAAATAAATGTGATCTCTATCACACACAACAACATAATTACTCATAATTACATCTTAAAATCCACACAAGTTGAGGACCAGTATGAGTTAAGCGTTAGGGATCTCGTGCAATAGTGATTAGATGTGATCTATGATACCTAAGCACCACAACTTAATTGGTAGTTGCTCTCAAAGTCACTAAAAAGTTACGACCCAAGCAAGCTCGTGTGTAGTATTTGACAGTAGTGTAGTTAAGTTCTATCTTCATTAATGATTTAATGAATAAGACTTGTGCTTTGCTTTTACGTTATTCATGCTCCAGAAAAGCCCAAAAACTTTAGCAAACTAAATGCAACCAATCTAAATGTTTAACAACAACAACAAACCCTTTAAATTAGTGGCGAAATTCAAAAATCTTGTTGCTAACTAATGGCTAAAACTGAAATTTTTTAGGTAGAATTCATTATGCATATCTTGATATAAACTATAAAGTTATAAATTATTTGTTGACGGGGGAATAAGAATTATATTGTTGTTGTAAAGTGTCCGTCCAAGAAAACTAATATTTGTAAGAGCACACGTTGAGGGAAGTTTTTAACACGCCAAACGCAACAACTGTTGAAAATGTATATATTTACAAACATGTGAATGTCCGGATTCGAACTCGTGACCACGGGATTGCACACATTAGCGAATGAGAATTAAAGTTAATAATTAATGTTTATGTTTACGATTAATTATTGCACATTAAGTCCGGTTAACGATCGTTAAGTATTTAACGGAAAAATGACTAACGACCGTTAAAATGAAAAGAGAATGACTAGTAATGGAAAGACTTGAAAAAAAATTATGGGTTTTCTTTGGGCTTGTCTACATGACCGGCCAAGGGGTGAGTCCACTACCAAATCCCTAACTTGTTCCCAAAGTATTACATTCACTATAAAAGCAAGGCTAGGTTCTAGGGTTTCATTCATAACTTGTGCATTGAATTAACCCTAGATCTCTCCTCTCCTCTCTCTTGTCCATTTACGGCCGAGCACCCCAAGTAAGGGAGTTTGGTTTCGTTTTTCTTAAACGAGGACTTGTGTTAGATCTAGCAATCGCTTGATTCGTTGGTAAATTCGTGTGTACAAGAACGTGGTTGTAAGACATTATTCTTACACAAATTAGTACTTCTTTGTTTTGGTTTGCTCAAGAGGTCTAGCATTCGCAAGAGGTACGTTACGCATACTTTCAGTTAATTATTTATTTGTTATGATCTTTAAGTCTTCCGCTGTGTACTCTTGATGTCTTTATGTTTTATTGTATTTTATATATCATAAACTCAACAGTGGCATCACGAGCCTTGTATAACAAGTAATTAATTACTGAAACACATAATTAAAATAAACATGAATGTGTTATTATTTGTATGCTTAGATCTAGGGTTTGCAAAACCTAAACCCTAATTTTAGGGGGGGCGTTTATTTTGGTGCCCTAATTAGGGTTTTGTAAACTAAAGTTTTAATTGGATTAGAAACCCTAAGATGCATGCAACTTTATGTGTATATGCGTAACTTTGATTTAATTGCATTAATTGTTAAGTGTAATTTTATGTCCATGATAATTATCTGCATGTTTTATCATGGATCTATTTTTATTGTATGTCTTTCTTGTTTAAGTGATATACACTAAATTATGATAGATCTAAAATTGGGGAAGACCTCAATAATAATTATTTAATCAATTATGTGCTATGTGGTATATATTTAATTTTGACTTACGCAATCGATGAATCGATGCATGTGGTTCACCTTGTACATAGATGAAAACGGGTGAAAGTCTTAATTAAATATATGCATATTGACAGATCTGGAATTGGTTATTAATAGAATTTATCAAAAAGGTTTGCATGTGGCTATTTGATATGCATGACTTATTTTTTGTTATGCATTCATTGTTTATTTGTTTATTTTTTCAAATATTTGCTTGTTTGTTATGTGTAACAAGGGTATTTTTACAAGAAAAATAAACTAACCTAAACAATGGTGAAACATGTATTTTTAAGCATAGTAATCATAATCGTTTAATTGATTGATGATTTTGGTACAAATGGTCTTGAACGGCTCACCCATGAGAATGAACTATAAAGGGGTTAATAAAGAAGTGCGCACAGTCACACTGAAAGGATGTCTAAGGTTGTGCTTTAGCGCGTACCTGGTCCTCTGCCCTCTGTAAGTTCGAATGGAGCTACTTAGTAAGCCATTAAATGTGCAAGCTCATCTTAAGGGCGAATTAGTTTTAATTCCATGCACCACTTTGGTGGTAATTATCCGAAACACTAAGTGTTTACACTTATGCAAAAGTACGGTATAATGGATGATAATTAATACTAAATTCCTTGATTGGTGAATCCAATACCTCAATTAAAGTTTGATGATGAAAAGCTTATACATTAAAACAAGATATAAATGTTTTAATAAAACCTATGTTACGAAGATGAATGCATGACATCTTTGTACATATTTGATTTGACATCAAAATTATTACCCTTTAATTTAAGTTATATGCCATCCAACGAAACGGAAACACCTAAGATTATTTTTTATTTGCGTGAGACCGTGACTTAGATCGTAATCAAAGGGTAAAATGTTCACGTGTCGTGAGAACGGGCATGGACGATTTTGCAGTTTCTTAAGTTGGACAACTTAATTGAGTTAGGCAGTGAGAACAGGCAACTCAAGGCATAAGATGGGATAAAACATGTTTACATGGCAATTGAAATTGGCTATATGTAAATCCCATAAATCTAGGAATTGCAATTGAAATTGGCAATTGAGCAAAAGCTCTACCACTTTGTATAAGGTTCATTACTAGCAGATCAACTGATGTGATGAGATTATGACAATTTGGATCCGAGTTTTTCAGTGAAAATTAAATGGTTATATGCTTATAAACCATGGGTAAATAATTTTCTTGAAAAAGGTTAATTATCGAAAATACTAAAATTGAATTTTATAATTCTTTTGAATGTATAATTGCAACATTTAACCGTAAACGAAGTTTAGTCTTTGATCGATAAATTGCTCCATTCGCTTTCAAACAAATGTTTGATCGAGAATAATTTATTGAAAAGACAAACGAAGTCTCTTTTCCATGGGAGAAGCATTAGACTCAATCCTATTCCTTTTCATGAATGAGAAAGGTATAATAGGAACGTTTTGAATTGTCTAAATTCTAATGTAACTCATAGCAATGAATTGCACGTCATATTTTCCATAAAGATTTCATTACCTTCATTTGGTGAATGAATCCTTTTGTAACAAACATGAATGTTGGTTAACTGGAAAACATGTATATGAGTTACAAAGTTAGAAGCTAGACAAATTACCACGAAAATTGGTAAAAGGAAAACTAGCTTAATTTATCTAGTTGGTTTGCTTTAACCTTTAAAGGTGCTACATACCAGTATGGGGATGGTAGACCTGTTAAGGAAGAAATTGCATACCCAATTTTTCAAGTTAATAACATTGATGGATAACCCATCATTCACATAGTAGAATACACCTTTTAGTACCTTAGTAATGATTACGTATGGTTCTTCAAAGGTGTAGGAAAGTAAAAGCAAGCAAGTTGTTTTCATTGGTTATGCAACACTTACAATGTTGTCGATTCGGGAGCATTTGTGTTACTGAATAAGAAGTTGTTTTATTGATTTCTAATTCAGTGGGAGCTACATGCCTTATTTCCTGTATAGTAACCTAGATTATCTTCAAAGATAATTACTTTCCAATTGTAGGCACTTATGTTTTTTAAGGAGAGTCATGTGCGTTTCCTTACTAATCAATATAGTCCTACATCTACTGGTTATATCTATGACGCAAATCATATTAATCAAATAAACGAGCGTGTATCGTGTTGTTTATATGCTACATGATGTTGTTCCATGCACAAGTGGGAGAAATCTTTATTGTGTGCAAGGTACAACACATATTAATATGATTTAAATGGATTCTCTTGACTGTAAAGAAAGAGAATAACGTTCTAATAGGTAGTATACATTTAAATATGTATGATTGCCCTATTAAGAACATGTGTCAAGATGATAACAAAGACTACTTTATTTTAAATATTTATGTCATTCAATATTTAAGAAACACTTGTAGTTACAATTTATGTTACGTGAGAACGTGAACTAGATTGTAGCCCAAGGTAAAATACCCACGTGTCGTGAGATCGAGCATGGATGATTTTGCAGTTTCTTACGTTGAACTTTTCATGGAATGACATAATTAAATGAAGTAATACTACTTTGAATTTAAGTATTCGTTGAATGACTTAAATATATGTAGTAAATATTAATTGAAACCTGAGGTGGTGTTCATAATTACTTTAATTATAAATGTTTATGATTTTGTAAAGTCACAAACATGAAGTCTTTTAATACAAGACTTATAATATAAAGTAAGACGTTAACTTGCTATGTTTTAAGACATATGCATGAAGTCAATGAGTTGATCAATGACTTATAACGTATAGTGGGATTATAACTGTTATGTCTTTTGACTTGGTCAAGAATACTTGTGTTATAATTCATGCAATTGACTTGGTAATTATGTTGTATCATCAAGTTTTACTTTGTTGGTAAATAGGTAAGCCAAAGGTAGATGGTTATCTTAAAATATTGTTAGATTTTCTTACAATATTAATTCTAATGAAATACCATAGTTTTATGGTATGTTCAGTTAGAAGAATCAAAATCTATTGGCATGTTTGATTCAAGATAACTATAGTTTCTTCCACATGTTATCAAGGTTAGAAGATTGAGTATAGATTGAATATACTCAATAAGACTCCAACCTAGAAGATTGATAAGACACCATTTGTTTATGGAATGTGATGAATCACATTAAGTCTTATAAATGAAGTTCTGAATTAGTTAAACTACTTATAGAGTGAGTTGTAACAAACTAATGTCAGGAACTGTCAATGTTTTTGTAATATCCCAAAAGAGAACAATATATTGTTGTTCTACTGGCTTAACTATTTAAAGGTTATCTTTAAATTTTTAAAGGCAAGTGGGAGTTTTGTTTAGATCTTGAAAGATTGAATTACAAAATACACAATCTTCTAAAATGCACTAGCAAATATCATGATGAGGCTAAACATGTAAATGATAGACCTCAATATGATGAAATTATCGTTCATAGATCCGTAAGGATATCTCAGATATTTAATATGCTGAGGATTATGAGTTACAGGATCATGGTAAGCCTGTTAATCATAATGATGAATTTACCAAATGTTGAATTGTGATAAATCAATCATACTATGAATGTAGAGATGATGTCCATAAAGATAATCAACTTAAGATACTTGGTTTATCTTAATAAAGATGATTTTCTTCAAAGGATGAAAACACTAGTGGTTTAAATCTTTGTATAGAAATCATATGGACAATATTGTACACGTATTTAATGCATGTCTAGTGATAATAATATTAATCATACTTAAGCAATTAACTATGATTGAATATTCTTTCCTAGATACATTAAATAGAAGTATAAAGATTATAATACTTAGTTTCATTGATATGAAATTTTGACAATGAATATATAAAACTCTTTATTGTGGAATTACTTTTGCGAGGACGATAAGTAATACAAAGTAGTTTTATGAATTCAAATAATCTTTAAATATGTACAGACTGCAAGAATTCATGAATGGATATATGCATGCATCTAGGAGATGATTCTTATGTTTAATATTAAATCCTTGTTTGATTTAATAATTAAAATAAGATAGCTCATAAGTATTCCTGAAAGCTAGTGGGAGCATTATTTTTATTTTCTTAAATCTTATAAGTTGTATGGGCAACTACATTCCACTTAAATTAAGTTTTAGTTGGGAATGAAACTTCGTTTGTAAGATTTGGAAATAAGACATACAACTTTGGAATATATGTTTATTACTATAAATATATGCGGTAAATAAATGAGTCTAATAGAACATGATGGATATATAATGAGATCTTAAAGTATAACTTCAAGATTCATCATGTACATCATGTTGTAAGACTGTTGTGTCATGCTTGATTACAAGATGATTTGACAACATTGAAAGTTGTTAGTGTAATAAATATTTTAAAAGGAATATGTTTGGATTTAGAATCACATTCCACAGTCTGGAGATGCTTCTAGATTCTATGGATGATTATATGACAATTGTTTCATAATTGTCATTGCCAACAAACTTGAGTTTTGGTAGGCACCAACATTACACTATAACTGTTCAAAGTTTACAGATGTTTAAAGAGCATATTGTTGTACACAATGATGCTAGTATAATTGAGATGACACTCAATTCTAGTCACGGTATCCTTGATGATGACCATGTTGACTAGTTACGCTCAACTAAGAGCATAGTTGCATTATACATTAAAGAATAAAGAATACTTTAAACTTTAAAAGTTTTGAAAGATGATTGTCATATAAAGGTGGTTTAGGTTATCACGCACCTTATGGAATGATATGACAATGTGTAAACATATACAAGAAATTCACTTATTGAATTCTTGAAATAAGTATTCTCAAAATTCCTATAGATCAAAGTTAGTTGAAATTATGCCCTGTCAACAAGTATGATTATCATGACTTGAGGCAAAATTCATTAACTAAGAATTATCATGCGTTGATCTATTTAGTATTTGGATAAAGGATGTTAAACAATTATTATTTATAATGAATTAAAGTACGGTATACGTTTAATTTCATTTATAATATTGTGTCCTGTATTTGCATGTTTAAATCCTTGAATAACTTAAGTTATTCTAAATGGTCCATTGTCAATCAATAACATGGGAATGATATTGAATTAAGACAAATCTGAGTATTAGTTAGAATATACTTGAAAGTATATTGATGCGTAGCATGACTAATTTCAGATGATATTCAATGAATTGAATATAGGACTTATCTCACCCGCATGATAATACTTTATGGATCTTTTTCATTAAGTATATCATGGATATTTATCCTCTGACTTGAGATACAAGAGATATGTCATGGATGTAGTGCATTTTGTGAAGCAATCTAACGCTATACGTAGCTGGTAGTTATAAGGGTTGTTTTCAGAAGTGTTGCGAAATTTATGAATCCTGCTTGTAGTCAAAATGGGATTTGTTTCCTTCAAATTTATTTTGAAGTATAATACTACTTGGGTCCTCGTTGGATTGTTAAGATGTTTGTATGGCCATACCCAAGGTCTTCGGAATATGTTGAAGAATTGGTAATCTTAATCAATCACATAAAGCGAGAAAGAGAATAGTTAATTAAGAAATGAGTGAGATCCATATTCTTATTAACATGGTATTAGAAACGAAATGATGAATATGATGATGAATCATCAAACTTAGTTTTTCTCCAGAAAACCATACACGAGTTGTACCGGGGGCATTGGCGCGTTGCTAGACGCTAACCAATGTCATTTCACGTTTTGTAAACATATCCAAGTGGGAGCTGTTGGAAATGTATATATTTACAAACATGTGAATGTCCGGATTCGAACTCGTGACCACGGGATTGCACACATTAGCGAATGAGAATTAAAGTTAATAATTAATGTTTATGTTTACGATTAATTATTGCACATTAAGTCCTGTTAACGATCGTTAAGTATTTAACGGAAAAATGACTAACGACCGTTAAAATGAAAAGAGAAGGACTAGTAATGGAAAGACTTGAAAAAAATTATGGGTTTTCTTTGGGCTTGTCTACATGGCCGGCCAAGGGGTGAGTCCACAACCAAATCCCTAACTTATTCCCAAAGTATTCCATTCACTATAAAAGCAAGGCTAGGTTCTAGGGTTTCATTCATAACTTGTGCATTGAATTAACCCTAGATCTCTCCTCTCCTCTCTCTTGTCCATTTACGGCCGAGCACCCCAAGTAAGGGAGTTTGGTTTCGTTTTTCTTAAACGAGGACTTGTGTTAGATCTAGCAATCGCTTGATTCGTTGGTTAATTCGTGTGTACAAGAACGTGGTTGTAAGACATTATTCTTACACAAATTAGTACTTCTTTGTTTTGGTTTGCTCAAGAGGTCTAGCATTCGCAAGAGGTACGTTACGCATACTTTCAGTTAATTATTTATTTGTTATGATCTTTAAGTCTTCCGCTGTGTACTCTTGATGTCTTTATGTTTTATTGTATTTTATATATCATAAACTCAACAACAACAAGGACGGATGGCGGCGCCATTCCCGTACCTTGCAACCCGCCATTCGTATGCCAAAGGTGATTTCACCAATACAATGGCTGGCGCCATCGGTTATCTTCCTTTTTTTCTTTTTTTAAGTGGGTTTTATATTGTGTGTTGTGCTTGCGTGAGTTTTGTGTTTGTGTGTTGTGTTTGGGTTTGGGTTTTTAAGATTTTGCAGGTATTTGATAGAGAAGTGAGGCAGTTATCTGAGATGGAGGAACAAGATAAGGTTAGGTTGTTTTTTTTTTTTTTTACTTTTTCATTTTATTATCTTTTGTTTGGAATTTTTATATTTTAAGTTCATTTGTCACTTGTTTTACACAAAAGGTTCTTTGATTTTGATTTTGATTTTGATTTTGATTTTTTTTTTTTTTTTTTTTTTTTTTGGTGAGTGGGTGGGTATATTTAGTGGGGTATTTTGTGGGACCTACAGGTGGTGTTATTGGTGTTATGAGGGAGAGGTGTTTTAGTTAGTAGTGTGTTATTGAGAGGTGTATGATGTGACGCTGATATTGCATACAATAACGTGTTATTGGTATTGCCCATACCTTGTGCTCTAAGAACATATAGGTAAATCACAAACATAGATAATTATTCAGTTTTTTATTCAAAGCAAATCAAACTCATAATAATCGGACAAAATTTATCGTCAGATAAGCAAGATTATGGACAATTGTGTTAAATTCTGTCAAAGGTAACGGGAGGCTACGCCTCATGAAACCCTCCTCGCATGCTTGGGACTTGATAGTCGTATCCATCATACCATCCCTAGCAAGCTCATGTCGCCTCTCATTAACGCCTTTAATGGCCTTAGGCACATCATCATCTACCACTGCTTTGTATTGAAAGTTGCATTCATACAAAGGCTCATAACCATTCTGGATTTGTCTTGTTTAATGACTTGACCTTTTCGAGTGTTTCGTACCCTTTATCTTTTATAACATCAAGCAAGATAAGAGTTAATCCCTTAAGATCAGCCTCTAAGCTTGTATCATTTGCCATTAGAGTTGCAATGCATAAATCAAAATGTTTAATGACTTGACCTTTTCGAGTGTTTCGTACCCTTTATCTTTTATAACATCAAGCAAGATAAGAGTTAATCCCTTAAGATCAGCCTCTAAGCTTGTATCATTTGCCATTAGAGTTGCAATGCATAAATCAAAATGTTCGGTGATTTCACATGTATGTTCTATAAGTTTTTTGTCTCCGATTACTAGAAACAGGATTTGAAGAAGAAGTAATATGAAGAGGGATAAACATAAATACTTGTGCATCTTTGAACAAGAAAACGAAATGTGGAAATGGTTTGATGTCAATGTGTGTGTTTACCAGGAGATGCGATTAGCATTGATTTATCTACAGAAGTTAGCATTGAATTCTTGGTGAATAACTGAATACTGTTACGAAAGTTTCAATATTGTATTAGGTATATATATAACGTATTACATGTCGTATTACATATAACAACATAATAGACTAACAGTAGAGTACTTTATCTCTACGAATTTATAAATTTTTCTACACAAAAGATTACAGTGTTAACGAGTCGAGCTTTTAACAAGCTACTCGAGCTCGAATCGAGCTAGATAATTAATTTTGAGCTTGAGTCGAGCTTAAACAAAATGTAAAGCTCGAATAATTTCACGAGTCGAGCTTTTAAAACTAAGATTTAGCTTGGCTCGTGGCTCGTTCGAAAGCTTGTTTAGTTATTCAAGCCGAACGAGCCAAACAAGCTACTCGAGCTAAACCAACTGAATAAGCTAATTGAGCTAAATATGTACTTTCAAAATATTTTTATTCTAAAATAACTTAAAAATTAAAACTAATAATATGTTAACCTTCAATTACATCAAAAATCTATACTTTATAATATATACTAGCAGGGTACCCGCGCGATGCGGCGGCGAGTACCCTGTAATAAAATTTGCGGCGATGAATATATTTTAATTTTATGTTTTTCGTTACAACAACTCTATAAATTGAAAGAATTTTATATTTGAGTAATTTTAACAATGCTGGTCTTTTAAGTTGCGTAGGTTGTGTTTTTTATGCTCGTGTTTTAAGTGCTTGGGTTATTGGATTTTAATAATAGATTGTTAGTAGCTTGATTAGATTGTACCATATGATCAAATGGTTGTGCTTTTGAGTAAAACACCAATATCCCCAACCTAAAACCCATCATAAATTTTAAGATTCAGCCACTCAACCCAATATCCGAACCTAAATTTACACATACCAAACCAACATACAAGCCTAAAAAATTTCCAAACCAACAAAACCATTTCATCTCTTATTTCCTCAGATTTTCCTCACCCTAAAAGTACACAATAAAACAAACCCTTTCATCTCTTACAACACACACACACACACACAAAAATCACTCTCACATCTAACAAAATCTCCACGACCATCTCCTCCACTACCGAACCCCACCATCACCGAACCACCATCCCCACCGAACTCTACCACTACCGACACACCCACCACCATCGTAACCGTCCACCAACGATTATGGCAACCCCACGACCACAACAGGACCACTACAACCGAGTGGCACAGCCAAGAGCCACCACCACGGGTTTTGCAATTTTTTAGGTATTTTTTAAATAGACCTATATATGTTAATCAAGTTTTGAAGGTTTTTTTTATAGATCTATAGTTTTTATTTGCAGATCTATATATTTTGTTTGTAGATCTATAGATTGTTTTTAAAGATCTATGTAATTTAACATTTTTGTTATTTTTTACAGCCAACGTTAAGCGTTTTTTGATGCCGTTATCTCGCCGGAAAAGGTTGTCGTTGTTATCGCCGGAGAGTGTTGCTGCAGCCGCCGGAAAATGTTGTTACCATGTCTGAAATGTTTTATTTTAATTTTAATTGTTTTTTGAAGGTTTGAAATTTGTTTAGATCTGTGGTTTTTGTTTTTGTAGATCTCAGTTGTAATATTTTTAGTTTTGATTGTTTTAAAGTTTTATTTTAGTTTTGATTGTTTTTTGAATGTTTTTGTTTTTGTTTTAGATTTGTGGCCAACAACGAACCTCCCATCACCGGACAATAACGAAATGGTAACTTTTTTAGTTATTTATTATTTTTATTTTTTTGTAGATTTGTGTATTCTTTATGTTTTGATGGTAAATTTGAGTTATAACAGTTTTGATTCTTTTAGATCGGTTGTTGGCACCGTTGTTGTTGTTGCCGGAATCTCCATCAGCCGTCACCTGAATCTACACTTGTTAGTAACTTGATTAGATTGTACCATATGATAAAATGGTTGTGTTTTTGAGTAAAGGGGTGATTTAAGATTAGTATTAATTGCACATGTTTAATATAAATGGTTGCGCATAAATTAATTGTACATAAAGCATTAATATATGTATTTGCTTAAATTCTGTATTTGCTTAAATGGTGTACATCATGATTAGAGACATGTACTCTTTTGTGAAGGGGTGTTTTAAGTTGTGTATTAATTGTAGTTTGATTTGTATTTTTATTTGTGCTTTAAGTATTGTAACTAATGCTTTGTAACTTGTATTTGCTTAAAATTCTATATATGAAAATCTTAAAATAATTAATATGAGGGAAGTGCATCCCTCTATTATAAAATAGTAAGATAAGATTAGTAAACTGTCATCCAATGTGAGATGTAAAATAAAACCTTTTTTCTTTTATTTTCTTTTTAACACTACATAGATTGTTACTATTTAACCTTAATTACTTTTAGTTATGTATCAAATAAATTGCTACTCATATATACTCATTGAGTATATAATTGTTAACATTAGTTTTATGCTAATTAAGTGTTTTTTAAAAAAATAATCAGATGTTTAATAACTATTCATCAAATATATAAATGAATGAAATCCAATCACAAATACCATTTAATAAGAATTATGAATCATGAGTACGACTCTCGTTTGTATACTGACGAATTGCTCACGTGATGTTAAGAGTTATATCAAGGGTTTTGTGACTATAGTATACAAACAATTCTCTTTTATAATTTTCACGCTCACACATATAAAAGACACATATGATGAAACTCAAATTTGTGTGAACACATGTGACACATACAAATAAAATTCAAATATTTGTAGACATATAGGACACGTACGTACGAAAGTCAAATATATATGGACACATATTAGTGCGACCAGTATTGACATACAAAACACATAGATGATAGAAAATAAACAACATATGCATAAACTCATTATGTATTAACACATATGTGATAGAAAATAAACAATATATACATACATGTGCATAAACTCATTGTGAGGTTATTAAACACAATTAGTCCATGGTTTTTAGACGACAGAAAATAAACAATGTTATCATCTCATATCTATTTGTTGATGAAACACGAAAATTATTGTTGGTAATATTCTTGTAAAAACTCTTTTTTTGAGTTTAATTATGAACTAACTAACTCTTACACTCGTTTAAAGGGGTGTTTGGGATTGCTTATTTAAAATAGATTATGCGTTTTGATAACGGATAATTAGATAATCAGCTTTTAGAAAACGTGATTCTGAAATATAGTGTTTGGATTTGATTATGCGGTTTGATAACGCAATAATCAAATAATCAGTTTTTCATGTTTGGCTTATTATAACTTAACATGTAAAATGACTAAAAAAGACATCCGTATTATTATTATTATATATATATATATGAGGTTAACATATAAAGTTTATTTATTTATTTTATTATTATTTTTTAACTTGAGAGTTGAGATACATATTATTTATAACAAATAATTATGCTCCAACACTATTTTTAATTATACTTAACTTTGTAAACAAAATGCCTAACTTATCCTTTCTTATTCTCATCCACATACCCCATATCACTTTCATCTCCACACCCAACTTTTCACTTTCCCATGACTGTGAACACAAAACTCATCGTCACCCTTGTCTTCATCCATTGCCATCGTCCGCACTATAGTTCTTCACCATCGTTAACCATGAACATCTATTATACATCGAATATGTGAAACTATATGTAAGAATATATTTTATTTGATCATTATCAGTAGGTAAATTATAAGTTTAAGTGTTTTAAAAAGATAGCAAAAGGGTAATTATGTACTTTTGGGTTTAGGATGAACTTTTTGCAAAAGTATGTGGGCACCTGCTTTTTCAAAATGGCGTTTTGAAGGACTCCAAACGCAGATAAGTGATTATTCATGTTTCTTATCCAAACACTTGCCAGTAGATTATTGCGTTTTAGAAACGCAATAAGCAGATAATCTGCTTCCAAACGCAAGGCCAAACACCCCCTAAATCATGTTAACTAGTTGCTAGATTTATGATAATGGTTTATTGATTATAATCTATTACATGTGAATACAAATATGTTTACGCATACACATACAATGTCTCTCATATGAACATTTAAACATTTATTCTATTTTATGAGCATCATATTTTCTCTGTTATTAGACCAAGTGTATTAACTTTGTTATTCAGTTTAATTAGTAATTTTGTTAGTATTAGTTAATGATAAAAAATATATATATATATCATATAAAAAATATGAAAAGTATCCCACTTTGAAAATGATAAGAAAAATAAAAAGTGATGGACACTATAAAAGAAAGACCAATTTCAATTTTCATAAAGGAATTACATCTATTTGAAATTATAAAAAATGTAAGTATGAGTATAATTACCTCTTGTGCTTTAAATGCAAATTAGTGTTTCTTATAAGTTACATAAACTTTAGTTTGAGCATTAGAACCATTTTTATAATTGTAAATGAGCTTTCAAGCTCGAGCTTGAGTTAATAAACGAGCCTATTGAGCTCGGTCTTTTATACGAGCATCTTAAGCTTGAAAGTTAGTTTATTGTATGATTACCAAAAAGGTTAAAAGTTTTAAACAAGCGTTGAGCTCGAGCTCGAACAATATATAAATATTCGAGTTCAAGCTAATTTATAAAAGTTTATTCGAGCTTGAGTCGAGCTCAAGTCGAGTAGTTATTAAACATACTTAGCTCGTTTAGGCCAAAACTCTACTCAGCTCGGATCGTTAACACATTACACCAACTATGGAATTTGGATCGGAGATGAGCTTGTGCATCAAGTATAGTGTTTTGATGCATATGCAAAAAATTGTGTTTGGTATATGCCCATGTGTATTACTTGGTAAGTTGGCATATCCAAACATGGAAAAAGGAAAAAAAAATACTCTTTCCGTCTCATATTAAGTGTCTACTTTGACTTTCTAAAGTATTTCCTATTCAACTTTAACTTTAAATATTTTTATTTTTGTTATATAATACTTTTTTGAAAATTATACTAATAAAGATACATTTAAAACCCGATCTATTTATATATTATGCATAAAGTATTATATAACACAAATAATAAAATTTAAAGTCAAAATTGAATAAAAAAGACTCAAAAAAAAACAAAGTGAACACATGTTATGAAGCGAAAGCGGTAATAGAAAAGGAAATAAGAATGATAGTAAGAAAATCGGCGACTGGCCTGCAAAGCCCATAAAACTCATTTGAGCTTAGAATTTCCAACCAAATCTTGTAAGGCCATCAACTTTTCTACATCATGCAGCTCATATATATGTAGACGAGTATTGTAACGTTTTAACTCTTTAATATATTTTAAGATAAATAGTATTGTTATGTTATTACATTAATACAATATGTTACACACTAAAAATACACGTTATATACCAAATACAATTAAGAAGATTATGCAAGTAGTGTTTTGAGAATCTAGTGCTAAAATATCTATAAATCAATGCTAAACGCATCTCCTAGTAAATACATACACACATAGTCTGACATCAAACCATTTCCCTATTTAATTTTCAAGTTCAATGAAGCACAAGTATTTGTGTTTATCCCTCTTCATATTACTTCTTCTTCAACTCCCGTTTCTAGTAATCGGAGACAAAAAACTTATATAAGATACTTGTGAGATCACCGAATATTATGATTTATGCATGTCAACTCTAATGTCAAATCATTCAAGCTTAAAGGCAGATCTTAAAGGATTAACTCTAATCTTGCTTGATGTTATAAAAAATAAAGGGTACAAAACACTCGAAAAGGTCAAGTCCTTAAACAAGACAAACCCAGAGTATGAGCCTTTATCTGAATGCCACTTTCAATACAAAGCAGTGGTTGATGATGATGTGCCAGAAGCCATCAAAGGCGTGAATGAGAGGCGATATCAGGTCGCTAGGAATGGAATGATAGATACGACTATCAAGTCCCATGCATGTGATGAGGGCTTTAAGAGGCGCGGCTACCCTTTACCGTTGAAAGCATTAAACACGATTGTCTATAATCTTGCTTACTTGACTTTCAACTTTATCGGATTGCTATGATACCGATATGTTTTGAATTAAGACTAAATAATAATAAATGTCAATTTTAGCGTTTTAGACACAAATAATGTAAAAAAACAAAAAACAAAAAGATATATAGAGAAAAATACCTTCTCACCCACCCACCACACAAGCACAAACAAAAGAAAAAACCACCAACTCTCGGCGCCATAGTAACGGCGTCAGGCCATAGTGTCGGCAACTTGCGGGTTGGAGTGCGGTGTGTAGCGCCATAAAGCATTAAAATGCCCTATTGCGTACCTATACCAAGTACCTTAATGGGGCGTTTGGTTCGCATAATATATTTAAGTTAATTATAATATGTAAAAGGAATTGTAATGTAATAATATGCAGTCATAATAATAATAATAATTTAAATTTAATAAAAGTAAATAATTATCAATATAGCAACAGCAAAATATTTAATAATAATAATAATAATGATAATAATAATAATAATAAGTAAAATTTGATGAAAAGTAAATAATTATTAATATAATAATAATTAAATATTTAATAATAATAATAATAATAATAAATACTGATGCTTCAAAGTAAAAAATTCTGAATTACAACGTAATTCAAAACTTTCATTCAACTTTCTATGTAATTTAAATTCTCTCACTTGATGTAATTGGAGTGACTGAATTACAATAATAACGAAAACCAACCAGTCCTGTAATGTAATCTGAATTACAATTCATTCCAATCTTCAAAACAAACAACCTATTTATGTAATCAAATTATAATTACATCCAATTAAACCATATTACAACGAACCAAACGCCCCCCCTGAGTTTTGTGGCATTCCAGGACAAGCTCACATATATATATTTCAAGATCTGTAGATACGTCAACCTGGACAAGAAATACATAATTTCTTCAAAATTATAACTAATGCAAAAGATCTGTAGATACGTCAACCTGGACAAGAAATACATAATTTCATCAAACAACGGAAACCAACCAGTCTTGTAATGTAATTTGAATTATAATTCCTTCCGGTCTGCAAAACAAACAACCTATTTATGTAATCAGATTATAATTACAGCCAATTAAACCATATTACAACGAACCAAACGCCCCCCTAAGTTTTGTGGCATTCCAGGACAAGCTCACATATATATATATATATATATATATATATATATATATATATATATATATATATATATATATATATATATATATTTTACGTCAACCTGGACAAGAAATACATAATTTCTTCAAATAATTGTAACTAATTCAAAAGATGGCTTCATTTATTTATAGGGTTGGTTATTGATAAAGTGATTGTGATACCTCCTAGTAAAAAAATAATAATTTTTTTTTTAATTTTTCTTTGTACTTTGTCCTTTTGTTGTTTTATATTTTTTATCTTTTCTTTTGTTGTCGACACTTTCGTCATTAGTATGAAAATACCTTCTAATTTCTTTTTATTAATACCCATCCTAACTTATTTTTTCTTTAATTTAAGTTTAATCTTTTTTCTACTCTTTTATTGGTGTGCTATCTGAATTTAAATAGTTAACGATATAAGAAGTTGTCTATTAAAAATTAGCAACATATAACAATTGTAATAACTTTATAAAATAGGGATTTATGGTTACATTAACGAAAATGTTACATTTCTTTTTTATTATGAATATATTCAGGATACGTGAAACGCCGCATACCAAATGTAACAACCCGCAAAATTCACAAGTCACTTGTAAACATAAACACGAATCAATGCCAATTTTGATACTGTAATTTTTTTATGAATAACGATTTCATAGACCATCTCGCATATGTATAGCGAACCGAATTACAGAAATGAGAAATGCGTCTTGAACCATTTTTACCCGATCAAATTTACCACTCCTCATATAATAACAATTTATTTAATTTAATTTCTTAAATAAATATTTTATTTATTTATTTTTCTTGTTGGGCTACTATACCAAACAAACTCCCCAAGTTATCCTTGGGCCTCGACCCATATCAAACACTTAAACAGCCTACCCATTCTATTTCGACTTGGACTAAATATAGTGCCAGCTCACACCAAATCATTTGTCGTTTTTGTTGGCCTGCTAAGCAACGAACACATTTTTTTTGTGGCAAGTGATATCAAACGCACCATTTGTTTTCCTTAACCTTGTGACAGCAACACATATGACACAAGAAACAATCATACGTAGTATTTCATTTTTGAAGCATACACGAGATCTCCCCTTTTGATAAGCATGTCCCTAAACTCCTATCTAAGTACCTAAGCTACTAATAAACAATTTTTTAACTACATACTTTGACCCTCACTTGACCTTGCCACCTATCGAGTTATATGTTCCCTCCAACCCAACACAAGCCCATTTGATTTTATACATTTTCGTATATACATTTTTGGTATTGGACTCAATTCCATTCCAAAACCCGTTTAACCACTCTCTAAATCAGTCGCATTTCATTTTGGTTGGCACAATAACCCGACATTCAATATTATATATATCAATACATAAATAAAACCACAACAAGTAATTATGAAATATACTTAAAACACTTAATAAACCAAAGAAATAAATACAACCTACAAAATAGTACATGTACTTAGCTAGTTCATTTTTTTCCTTCCCCTTATCCAACCGAACACACAGCCATCACCTCAATTCTTTTACAAACACAAACATCATGCTTGGTCCTCTAGCTTCCAACATGCCCAAGCAAACAAGACACATTTTTTTCTTTTTCTTTTTAATCTCTAGCGATCACCTAGCTTATTTTAAAATCCCAAATGCCATGCTTGAGTTTGTAATAAATATAATGATGAGACAAAACATGATGTTCCTCCGTTTCTTTTCCTTGTTAGACCAAGATTCCCCCAAAGCACCAACATATATATTTTTTTTACCTATCCTAAACCTAGTTTAATAAACAAAACTATATACCATGCTTTACCGTTTCTAAGTTTTAACCATTAGGTAATTGGTAGAAAGCACCCTCTATGCTTCTTTATAACCGAACAAACAAGCACACACACATTTAAACTAAAAGCAAATGCAATATACTTGGCTAAATCCCCCATCTCACATCTACACTCAACCGAACATAGATTTATCAAAGTGATTAAGAATGTATCTTCTAAATCAAAGTATCAGAAACCAAGGCTCTGATACCACTTGTGCGGATCTAAACACCTTTGAGACCTGTGTTATTAGATACTTTGAGGTTATACCAAGTAGTATGCGGGATCTACTACTTAGCACTTTAGAAGACAATGGTAATTGAATGTATATGGAACAATAAACAAAGATGTAACAAAACAATTCAATATTATTGATGATAATACGAGTGATCTTCACTTATCACTAATTTACAACCTTGAAGCTTAACTAAAAGATACGTACAAAACATCTAACCCTAGGACCTCCTTTTATAGCTTAAGGATTCCTTTACAAGATAACTATAATATATTCGTATCACTCAAAATGTATAAGATATACATGCAATCTATTCTATAATTACAAAACGCGTACATATCCTATTAGCAGTACAAACCATATATAATAGCATTTAGTACTGCTAGTATATTCTTTACTAGTCGAGTTTGTATGCCTGGCAGTACCTATAGCAATTAGTACTGATACGTTTAATTCCCAACACATATTATTTCTCTCTTATATATTCCATGTGAGGAATACCCAAACTACCCCTATCCAGTTATCCCTTCTATCTTTCTCTCTTTGATAATTGGTTTTACATAATTACTTCACAAATGATTTTTACCAAATGGCTATTTGAGTTTGTTGACTTTGAGGATAAATAATGGAAGGTCAAAGTGTGAAGTACAATTGGTAGTTTAGCAAGATCGGGTAGTTAAAGGCAAAAACCAGAAGAAAAATAGTCTTGGGTCTCTGGTGCGTCGCTTGCGCTCCGACACGCCAGCAGCGGTAAAATATTTCCCACTTTGGGATTTTGGCCTATAAATACCCCACCTTGGCTCTTGTATTCCTCACCCCTTGCCATTCATTCTTTCTCTCTACTTTCTCTTCTTTCAATCTCTAATTCTTTCTTGTGTTCTTGATCTGATGGATCTTAACACACACCTTGTGTTAGTGATATTTTGAGTTATATTAATAAGCACGCGGAATATACTTAGTAATACTTAGAAGACAGATTATATGATGTAATGTAAGTAAGAACAATAAACACAAAGCTCCAATATTATTAAGAAATAATACGAGTGATCTTGCTTATCACTAGGGTTACACCTTGAAGCTAATATGAATAATACGTACTCTAAGCAATGACCTAGAATATCCTTTTATAGCACAAGGAGTCTTTTACAAGATAAGTATAAACCTAACAATATAGAATATACACAAGATCTTTTCTATACTTATCAATACACGGATACATAACATTTATCCTAATAGCAGTGGTAATATTTGTACTGGCAGTGGTAATGAGTTTCCACTGCTAGTGTAATCTTTAGCAATGTTAACCACAAGACTATCAGTGGTAACTGTTAGTATTATACCCAACAATCCTCCCCTAAACTTATGATTTCTCTGCAAATCAATAAGTTTCTTCAATCTTCATTATCTGCAAGGATTTGGGGAATTCTTTCAAACACTTCATCTTCTTCTCAATGCTTGAATAGCTCTTGAACATTGATCTTGAAGCCTGAGTAACAATGCTCTGACTTTCTCACTATCTTCATGAACTCTTATAGTAGTACACAGATCACGTGAGAGTTCCAGCTTTGAGTGGATATTCTTTCTCAGCAAGCATGAATGCATCTACTCCATTTGCTGTAGAAACATGATGAACTTCACATGAATCATAGTAGAATCATTTAGTACCAGGACATGAACATGAGAATTTCCAAAAAACATCATTAACATCTGGTTCATAGAGCCTTCTAAGATTAACCCATAACTGCATCTCCTTCATATCTTTGAGATCTTCAGCATCAAACATTTCTTGAACTAATTTCCATAATGTATCAAGATCATCTCTGTCACAAGCTTTGATGAGATCTTCAAATTAAATGAATGATGAAGTTTCACCACCTAGCCTTGTAATCTTCCATGTTGGAGCAAAGTTGCTAGCAGTAAACACTTCTCAGTCAATGATAGGATGTCTAACTTGCAGTGTTTCAGGGTAAAAATCTTCTTCTTCTATCATAATCATCTCACTCAGTTGTTCTTCAGTGAATTTCTCAGTTGGAACTTCTTGTTCTTCAGCAAATTTTGTCTTCTTAAATGTCTGAGATTCACTATCTTTGGCCTTTCTCTTCAAATTAGGATACCTTCTTGCTTCTTCTTCAGAGTCCATTGGAATAAAATCTTTATCTTGTCTTTGAACTCTGTAGTAGATACTTTCAACTTTAACATCAGGCATTCCTTTGAATTGATGTCTTTTCCAACCACCAACCTTGCAACAATAATCTTTCATCATTGAAATCACCTGTGCCTTTGTTGGTTGTCTTGGTTTCTTTTGGCCCTTCTTGACTGAAACAATAGCATCTTGAAGTGTTTGATTATTCTTCATATGAATAAAGTCCTTTAACTGCTGTTCTTTGATCTTTAGTTAAAGACTTATCAGCCACAAGGTCAATTGCTTTCTTCTTGATCACTGGATCATTTGCAATCAAGAAATCAATTTCATCTTCAGTAGGTACATAGCTGAACTCTGGAGTCTTCTCTCTGAATCTAGTAGGTCCAGTAGTGGAAAGTGGATCTTCCATTCTATCCAGCCTTTTAGCCTCCATAAAGCTTGCAATCTCCAATTCTTCAAGCTTTTTCTTTTCAGCAACTTCAACTTCAAAAAAATTTCTTGCAACTTCAGCATCATGAGCAATCTGAACTTGTTCTTTCTTTGAAACATTTCTTCTTTTTTGCTCCTTGCTTTGCATAACAGATTTACCTTTGTCTTTCTTCAGTTTATCAATTTCTTCACTTGCAGTGGCAACATCATGTCCAGCAGTGAGAATATTTGGCTCTGCAGTGAAAATTGGATCAGTGGTAAAATCATCAGTTGCAGTACTAAAAATGTCTTGCTCTAGTTGCTCTTCTTGAGTATCAGCTTCCTTTACACCTTTACTAGAAACACCTTCATCTTCAAAATCAATTCTCCTCCCCTGAGTTTCAGCATCTGTTTTCCTCCCCTATTTGGGAGAATTTCCCAAATCTTTATTAAAATCAGCTGAATCACCATCATCAGGTGAGGATGAAGATGATATCACTAGCTTTGCAGTTTTCCTTTTCTTTTTCAACCCCTGCAACTCCTCTTTCAAGGTCTGAATCTCCTCTTTTAAGTGTGTAATGTCCTTGGCATGCTGTTTCTTTACATGTGCCAGGTCTTGTTGGAGAGATTCAACCTGCTTGGCTAATTTGGTACACATATCCATCAATTCCATTTGTTGCCCACTGGCCTCAACACTTCCAACTGTGTGACTGTTGAGAGGTGAATCATGGGACATTGGCTCAGATTCCTCCCTAGTTGGACTAGGTTGAAGTCTAGAACCACCACTGCTTGTTCCTAAACCAAAAGGATCAGGGACATGTTGTGTTGTAATAAGAGGAGTTGGCTGTTTGTGCCTCCTCTCATAGGTGTGAGAAACAGGTGGTGTATAATCAATGTTTGGAACAATGATTATTGGTGAAGTTTGTACCTGTGAAATCTTTGCAAGCATTTGAGGAAAAAGAGGTGTAATATTCCTATTTTTTAGAGTGTTGCGCAAGAAAGATTATCTAAGGAAAATATTTATCTTAATAAGATAAATTATAAGTAGGAAAGTAGATAATCTTCTAAAAATTTACCCTATTTATATATGGAAAGAAATTAACTCTCAACGGCTAGTAAAATTTTTGTTACAGACACAACAGTTGTAACGGCTAGATCAACAGTGGTTAAAATAACACTGTCAGTGGAAACTGTGAACTAGCAGTGGGAATTTTTCACAAAGATTTTCAAAGAGCAGTGGTAAAGAAAAACATATGAAAATTGGACTGCCCTTTATCATAGTTTTTAGCAAACTACCAGCTATCAACGGATTTGATATGTTTTTACCATGAGCCGTTTGCTATGGACTAGCCAACTCTTAATCACAAGGAATATGGTGAGTTGATAACCATATAGTTTTTGGTAAACTATCAACCATAAACGGATTTGTTAAGTCTTTACCAGTAGCCGTTTACTCTAGACTAGTTGATTCTTATGTAGGTTAGACATGGTGAATCAATAACCATTTGTTGCGTATCTCAGTTATACACCTTTTAAGATCAACTCCCATCTATGCAGCATAAAAGTTATTGAACAAGCAAAAACACAAGCACAAAAACATATACAACAATGTTAGTACCTAGAGACTGCCACTCAACGCCAAAGACCATTAGACACAAAAAGTTTACGGATTTAGCATTCCAATACTTGTTACCAAGTACTGAAATCTACCCACATCAAGTCCTTTTGTTAATAAATCAGCATAGTTGTCATCAGTATGGATTTTGACAACTTGAATTAGTCCTTTTTCATAACAGTGTCTTATGAAATGGTGTCTAATTTCAATATGTTTAGTCTTTGTGTGTTGAACTGGATTCTTAATAATGCAAATGGTACTGCTATTGTCAATATGAATGATGGTATTCATGAAATTGTACCCATAGTCCAAAAGTTGATTCTGAAGCCATAGAACTTGAGCACGGCAACTTGCAGCAGCCACATACTCTGCCTCAGTTGATGAATTAGCCACCATTGTTTGTTTCTTGCACTGCCATGACACTAATCTGTTGCCAAGAAATTGGCATCCACCTATTGTAGATTTTCTATCCAAACTAGCTCCAGCATAGTCACTATCTGAGTAAGTAACCAAATCTAGAGGAGATTCTCTAGGGTACCATAATCCCAGAGTGGGAAATGCTTTAAGATATCTGAAAATCTTCTTCACAGCAGCCAAGTGAGAGAACCTGGGAGTGACTTGAAACCTTGCACATGCACACACTGCAAATATAATATCTGGTCTAGATGATGTAAGATACATCAAAGATCCAATCATAGACCTGTACATGTGTACATCAACTTCTTCACCACTATTTTCCTTCAAGAGTTGATGTGTAGTCTTGTCTGCACGGGTGCTTGATGACTTTGCATCAGTGAACTTGAACTTCCTTAGTATCTCAGCCACATATTTATCTTGATTGATGAAAATACCATCTGGCCTTTGTTGTACTTGAAGTCCCAAAAAGAATGTGAGTTCACCCATAGAACTCATCTTGAATTCTTCCTTCATTAGCTTCTCAAATTCTTTGCACATCTCTGTCTTTGTAGATCCAAAAATGATATCATCAACATATACCTGAACTAACAAGATATCATTCTTGTCGTTCTTGATGAACAAAGTTTGATCCACTCTGCCTCTATGAAACCCATTATCAAGAAGATAAGTAGTTAAGGTTTTATACCATTTCCTTAGTGCCTGATGCAAGCCATACAAAGCTTTAACTACCCTGTACACTTTATTTGGATAGTCAGAGTCTTCAAAGCCTGGAGGTTGTGAAACATATACTTCCTCATCAATCTGCCCATATAGAAAAAGCACTCTTTACATCCATTTGATAGACTTTAAAGCCCATAAAGGATGCATAGGCTAAGAACAGCCTGATTGCTTCAATTCGTGCAACTGGGGCAAACACTTCTTCATAGTCAATACCCTCCTCCTGAGTGTATCCTTGAGCCACAAGCCTAGCTTTGTTTCTGATAACAATTCCTCTTTCATCCTTCTTGTTTCTGAACACCCATTTAGTACCTACTACCTTCTTGCCAGAAGGCAAATCACAAAGCACCCAAACCTTTTGAAGCTTGAATTGGAGCAACTCTTCTTGCATTGCTTCCACCCAACTTTCATCTTCAAATGCCTTGTATACATTATTTGGCTCCATTTGTGACAGAAAACACATAAAGAGACATTCATTCTTGCCTTCATGAGTCTTAGATTCATATATTTCACTAATGAATCCATGAATATCAGGCAGCTTTGTTTGTCTTCTAGTCTTCACAGGTGAATGGACATCCCCAATCACATTTTCAAGAGGATGTGATTTATGAATAGAAGTGTGGGGAGTCTGAGGAACTGCAATCTCACTTGGCATATTTGAGATTTCAACATCATTGGCTTGAGCTTCCTCTGTAACTGGAGTTGTAATTTCTACTTCTGGTGTTGCAGTGGAAACTTCTGGCCTAGCAGTGGAATCTGAATTTCCACTTCTTTCAGAATTTTCAGCATTCAAGTTGCTACTTCCTTCCTTTCCAAAATCATTAGAAGGTTGAGCATCTCCAGTATTTCATATATCATCATTATCTGCATAGTCGCAAAGTGGCAGACTGAATTCATCTTGATCATCTGCATGATCCTTGCTTGGTTCATCATCATCAAGAAACTCTTCTGAACCTGCAAAATCAAAAGAAGATGTACCTGTAGAGATAGGCACATAATTCATAGTATTGGTTAGAGTATCAAGATCAAACAGCCTTTCTGGACCAGTTCCTTTTAGATTTACTTTGTTTTCCAGGAACTCAACATGCAGATTCTCTTCAATCTTTTGGGTTCTTAAGTTGAATACTCTAAAAGCTTTACTGACCACGGAATACCCAACAAAATACCCTTCATTATATTTTTCTTCAAACTTGCCCAGATAATCTATGGTATTAAGAATAGATACATGACATCCAAATGGTCTCATGAAGTCAAGGATACGTGGTCTACCCCTAAATAACTCATAAGGTGTCTTGTTCTTTGTTTTTACTACTAAAACCCTGTTTTGCACATAACATGCAGTGTTAACTGCTTCAGCCCAAAAAGTGATTGGCAATTTTGAATCTGCCAACATGGTTCTAGCAGCCTCTATAAGTTTCATGTTCCTCCTCTCAGCAACACCATTTTGTTGAGGAGTTCTAGCAACACTAAATTCTCTTTTAATACCTTTATCTCTGCAAAAATCATCCATAACTCTATTCTTAAATTCTGTCCCATTGTCACACCTAATGATTTTAACTTTCATATCATATTGGTTTTCAACTTCTGTGATAAAGATCTTAAGGATGCTAGTTGTTTCATCCTTGGTTCTAAAAAAAAAACCCATGTAAACCTGCTAAAATCATCAGTCACTACAAGACAATATTTCTTTAGATTCAAGCTGCTCACAGATGTAGGACCAAATAAGTCCATATGTAACATTTGAAGTGGGTGAGCAATAGAGTTAACCAGCTTTGACCTGCAAGAAGCTCTGTGTTGTTTGCCTTTAAGACAAGCCACACAGGTTTGATCATTTTTAAATCTTTTCTGAGGTAAACCTCTCACCAAACCATCTTTGACAATCTTATTAATGGTTTTGAAGTTAACATGACCAAGTCTTCTATGCCATAACATGGATTCATCCACTGTGGCCTTTGCAAGCAAGCAAGCATAATCATCTTTAGCAACAATGTTGTTCATATCAAAGCTATATAAGTTGCCTTTTCTAGGAATCTTAAGAAGAATTTGACTTTCATCAGGCATCTTAAAATCCTTAGAGAGAACAAAGCACATATCTTTGGTAAAAAGAACATTGTTCTTCTTGTCACACATTTGTGACACACTAAACAGATTATACTTAAGCTCTTTTACATAGTACACAGGTTCAAAGTCCAAGTTACCAGTTTTGATTACTCCTTTACCAGCAACTTTTCCATTAACTCCACCTCCAAAGCTGACATACTGTCCATCATAATGTTCAAAATCTGAGAGATAGGACTTGTTTCCAGTCATGTGCCTTGAACATCCACTATCTGTGTAGCCTTGATCTAATCTTTTTGTTCTTGGATGTTCCTGCACATACAAGTAAAGAGTTAGTTTCTTTTGGGGACCCAAGCCATGATTGACTTGGATCTGCCTCGTGTATCAATAGAGTTAAATCTATCAAAGGTCATTGATACACCATTGGGATTGGTTGATGAGGTAATTCCTTTAGGTTTCCATTCCCAACGTGCTGAGGCCTTCACAAAGATTGCCCATGTCCCCTTTTTTCTTGTTTACAACCCTTGCAGTGGGAACTTTTGAATGAGCAGTGGAAACTGCTGGTTTGGTTTTAGGTACCTACTGTTGGTTATAATGAACCTTTTTATTTTGAAAAGTTCTTTTCCCTGTTGGTGCAGATTTTGCAAAAGTTGTTTTGGATTTTGCACTTGCAACAGGTGATTTAGGGTGAGCAGTGTTAACAGTTTTTGCAGTGGTAAAAGTTTTAAGTCCACTTCTTTGTTGAACTGCTCTTGGGATCATTTTGTTGTGTGGATTAGGGTGCAAATTATTTTAAAACCTATTAGACTCCACCCTTTTATTCCCATGCACTTCCCTTCTCCCAACATGATAGTCACAATAAGCATGTAAATGATCAAAACTACCACAGATATAGCATGCTTTATTGTTCATCACAAAATCACTACCTAGTTGTTGAGATTTAACATGATTCCAACTCCTCTGGTTACCCCTAGGAGCTGTAGGCTTGTTCCTATATATCTCAGCATACCTTACAGTTGATCTAGGTTTATTAGCATGTCTCCTAGGTTCCTCTGTAACAGTATTAAAAACTTTTGGAATAGAAGCCTCTACATCTTGGTTTAAAATTGCGTTTTGCTATCTGATGCGCTCACGGTCCCAGAGGCCGATGCGTAATGCGTGATGCGAATGCGAGCGCAATTTAGACGTGATGCGTTTAGTATTAAAAAAATAAAAAATATATTTATACATAGTATATTTTTACCAACTACCAAGTAAATGCAATAAACTTATAAATAAATCACTATATACAAGTTACAAGTTATATAAGTAACAAAGAATCACAATTTACTCATAATTAAATCAATAGAAAAAGATAATATTATAAAGTTTAGTCAAAGTTGAACAACATATGAGGTCTAACATTGAACCAAAGAAATTAACTTACTTTGTATCTAATGATATAACACATGTGATTATTATAATCAAAAAATAATATGTGAGTTTACAACTTGAACCACACAACAATAGGAAGAAAACTATTCGATTATGCATTAAAGTAAAAAATTTGCTCACTTTGTGGAATCAGTCGCACCACTACGAGCTTGAATGAAATAAAAATGTGGTAATTTGGATGTACGGCAAAAATTATGGCCTTCAATGCGTATTTTTATGAACGTCATTTACTAAGGTCCTCATTAAAATAGTTAGTCTTTGTATAAACGGTTTTATTTTTACAAATCAGCCCAAATTCCAAATTGCGCTAATTGCGACTATTGCTAGCAATACACAATGCGATAAATTGCGGCCAATTGCGAGCGCAATCTGCAATGACCTCGCATTAGGTACCATGATGCGAAATTTCAAATGCAATGCAATGATGCGTGCAATTTGCGCAATGATGCGCGCATTTTTAAACCAAGCTCTACATTCTTTTTAACATTCTCATCAACAACTGATGAGTCACTAGCACTTTCAAAAATATCATTATCAAGCTTAACCTCTTCCTCACATTTCACAGTTTTGGGAGGACCATATTCAAGAATAGGTTCCTGAAAGTCTTCTAAACCTGTATGAGCTAAATTTATACCTGGAGGTGATGGAACACCTCTTAGTGGTGGAGGCACTGTATTATAACCCATACAAGACTTAACTTTACTATGTATTTGAGCATTCCAAATTTTATCAATTGACTTACACTGATAATAACAAGTGTCAACAGTTAAATTGACATTCTCATTTTTCTTTCTAAGTTTTTCATGCTCTTCTTTGAAAGCCTCATTCACAACCGTCGTATGATCTACCTCTCTTCTAAGAAGAATCATATCATCATTATATTTTGACTCATTTTCTCTATAGTGCTCTAGTTGTTTTTCTAATACAGCTATACCTCTCCTAAGGTTTGACACAGCATAATTAGCAGCAAACAACTCTGTTCTTTGACTTTCATAAGATTCATTAAGTCTTTCAACTTCTAGCACCCTACATGTTTTAGTACAACTTTCAAAGTTTTGTACCTCAGAGTCAGAGAAAGCCATGAGAGCAAATTCAGAAGACACAAGAGCAGCATCTGAAGGTTCTTCCTCTTGTTCATCAGCTATGAAACTCCAATTATAGCTCACACCATCAATTGCCAACATTGCCTTTGGTTCTTCCACAGTTGGTTCTTTATTTTGCTTGTACCAAGTAGACACATTTGTCCTTCATCTTTAGTCTTCTGCATTCCCTAGCAAAATGCCCCAACTTGTGACAATTGAAACACTCTACTTTCTTTTGTCAAAGCCTGCAGTTTCACCACCATTGATGTGAATAGGCTTGCCAGTCTTCTTGTAGAATTTCCTAGCCCTCATGCTAAGAAGAGCTATTTGCCATTTTATATCCATCTCCTCCAAGTCATCTTCATCAATTTGCTCTATGTCTTCATGAGTTAATATAGAACCATTAACTTGAGTGGAGATAAAAGCATAAAAGGTAGGATCTCCAATACTAGCAATCTTCTTCTTTGAACCTGCAGTGGTAACACTGACATTACCATGGAAACAGAGAACCAAGAGTGGCAATATCATCATCACAGTCATCTTCGAATCATCACGTCAACAGAGGTTGACATCAAAGCCAAGCTGCTTGAGCTTGTACCAAGTTTCCCAACCTTCTTTAATCTTTGTTCAATGAGTTTGAAGTTGTTGTAAAGATCATTGAGCTTCATAGTTTCAATATCCGGTTTATTTTCCCGACTATAACATTAGTATGAAACTCTGAGGGCAAACTTCTTAGAAACTTCAAATTGAGGTCTTCCTTTTCTACCTCAATGCCAAACACACCGGTTGTGTAACAATCTTCGGAGTTTGGTGAAGATGCTATCAAGTGAGTCACCGCTTGAAGCGAGAAGTTTTCATAACTTTGCTTCAACAATGTATTTTGTGTCTTCTTTGTAGCATCATTACCACCAAACACTGAGCAAATCTCTTCAAAAGTTCTTTAGCTGTCTTGAACTTGCGAATGCTATGATCCGGTCTCTAGGGAGAGTCATCAGCAACAAACTTCTAGCCTTTAGATCATTCTTCTTCAGTGCTTTTTTAGTATTAGTCTCAGGCACAGAGACTGTCACAACATCTGTGTCACCAACCTTCTGAGTCTTCGACACAGGCTTGAAAGAATCACCAGTTAAGATGATCTCCCATAGAGCATAGTCTTGAATGAGAAAGTATTGCTCAATCATTATCCTCCACATCTCAAACTCATTAAGTTTGAGCTTAGGAAGTCTTGGAGTAAAAGAGTTGGACTGGTTGTTTTCCATCTCCATTGAATTGAGTGAGTAGGTTAAGTGTATTCCTTGGATCTTCTAAATAAAAATATCAGAACCTTCGCTCTGACACCACTTGATGGATCTAAACACACACCTTGTGTTAGTGATATTTTGAGTTATATTAATAAGCACGCGGAATATACTTAGTAATACTTAGAAGACAGATTATATGATGTAATGTAAGTAAGAACAATAAACACAAAGCTCCAATATTATTAAGAAATAATACGAGTGATCTTGCTTATCACTAGGGTTACACCTTGAAGCTAATATGAATAATACGTACTCTAAGCAATGACCTAGAATCTCCTTTTATAGCACAAGGAGTCCTTTACAAGATAAGTATAAACCTAACAATATAGAATATACACAAGATCTTTTCTATACTTATCAATACACGAATACATAACATTTATCTAATAGCAGTGGTAATATTTGTACTGGCAGTGGTAATGAGTTTCCACTGCTAGTGTAATCTTTAGCAGTGTTAACCACAAGACTATCAGTGGTAACTGTTAGTATTATTCCCAACATGATCTATCACATCTCATCTTTGGAAGAACACATATCTTTGCAAGGGAAGAATCACAAGAACCTAATCCACTATTGTGATTGTGTCGAGGGTCTTTTTTCTATACCCTTTCTATTACAATCGAGTCTTTAGGTTATTTTAGGGCTTGATTGTGTTATCAAACATTCTTTCATTTGATTTGGTTGTAAGGGAAGTCTTGTGTCTTGGTGACCAAGCCTAGATCGTGGTGGATCTAGTTGGGGTTTGATACTTCCGATGGGAAGTCTTTGTGATTTTTGTGGGAAGTCGAATTGCTAGATTCTTTTGGCTGGTTTCCGAGGGCGGAATACCATGAGGAGTAGCTCTTCTTAGTGAGCATCAATCTTTGTGCATATCGGTGGAGTGAATTTGTAACGGTTTATAGTCCACCGAAAGGATTATACTTAGTTATTAGTATAGTGTCGCGGATTCGCAACTGGACGTACGGATGGTATAAACCCCCCATCCCGAATCAGTATATATCATGGTGTCTCTTTACTTGCTTTATATATGCTTTGGTTGTGATTGTGGTTGTTGTGATTATTGTTGTATGAACCACTTGGTGATCTTTGAGTCTTGAAGGCTTTAAACTTTGAAGAAGCCGAAAAGACCGTATTCACCCCCCTCTACAGTTCTACACATACTATAAAATTTTGTGACAAGTTAGATACATTTTAAAGTGATTATCCATTCTTTTTATCCTTATTATTTTTTTACCATTATCAACCATTTTGACAGATTAACTGTAACCACTCGTAAATTTTCATGCCGATTTTCGTGGCTATTTTTTTTCTTTCCTTTCGAACTATAATCACAAAAAGATACGGATTATATTTTTTTGAAACTTACCGCGACCTCGATAATATTTTCCTTTATTTTATATATTATATATAATAAAATTTTTATATATTTTTTTTCTCACCGGGCCTCTTAAGCCCAACCCGATCCAACTCCACCTCACTTCTTCTTGGGCCTCGTTTGCAAAGTAAATCCCAACCCAACTCCTTTGTCTAACAAATACCATTAGTACACAATTATGGTTGTATCTTTGTTTTTGTTTCCTGCTCGCTCAACACACCAACGTAACACATATTTATTTTAACAACTCACATGCAAATATTTTACAATCCTTTTTCCCTTTAGCCATGTGATAAAAGTTCTTAGTTGTTTTGGTCCTTGGTCGCTTGTTCACTCCACACGCACACACTACACATTATTATTTCCTTTCTCCTTTGCATGTCAAGCCAACGAAACCCAAGACAAAAACATGTGGTCAAACCTTATTCTTCTCTTTTGATACCATGCGTTTCTGTGAAAGAGACACAACAAAAACATCACCTTAGCCATTTTAGCATGTGCATGTACTTCCCTTTCTGTGGTACCAGCGAACAAGACCCCAAAAACAAATCTCACCATTGGTCAATAACAAAGCATGTGCGTGTGTATGAATGCAAAAGGAGGGACAAAACACCAAAACCCAACAAACTTTACTAATATTTATGCTTGTCATATGTTGGTACCACATGTGCATGTGTTTCTGTGATCCCACGTGAATACAAGACAAACCCACGCCCCACCTCTGCATCTCCCTCCTCCCAAATTGCTTCTCCCTCTAACTTCCCAAATAAAGCTTCTTCACCCTCTCCAAAAATAGCTAACTTTCCAAACTACTTCCCCCACCTCCAAGGACAACCATAACCAAATATTGATATAACTCTTGGATTTTCCCATAGAAGAAGTCGACAAAATCAAGGCCCCATTGTCCTTCTTGGACACACATACCTCTAGTTTCAATTCAACATTTATTTATTTATTTTCTTCTTTCTGTACGAAGTACACAAACACAACTCACCCATCACTCTCGCCTTTTGGACCTATTAAGAAGCTTGCAACACCTATGTCCATTACCTCCCTTATATAAGATGACATCTCAAACTCACTAACTCATTCAATCTTAAAACATTCTTCCATCTCAAAACAAATAAACGTCCACTGTGGATATTCGTGGGTCGAATGGAAACGCAAGGAGTCTTGATCATTTTGTACGGGTATAAGGAAACAAGGAAATATTCGGGTCACGTTCGTTCACTCCTCTTTGAATCTCGTCACCACTACCCTTGGTGTAGTAAGTCTTCCCAAGCTCCATTTTCAATACATATCGTAATACTTTGGGTCTCGTTATGCGCTTTAGTTGCGATTTTGTTTTGTACGTAACATAGTTTATTTTCGCTTTATAGCGTGAGAGCTCACTTTAATCAACATAATGTATCGTAAAAGCTTGTGTGGAAAAATCTTAATGTATACTTTTACTAATAAGCTCATGAATAAGCTAACACATAAACCTAGCATATTTTGAAATATTTAGAGAAGATGTATTTTGGAAAAATTCTACAGAAACCAATGTAACCACAAGTTTTAAACATAGCTCATTGAGCATGTATAAACCAAACCCAACCCAGTTTTGAATCGCATATAGCCCACTCAAGTGCAAGACATAATACCAAAGGACTTGTAGTCCAGTTGGTACGTTGCTTGCTTTTTCTCCCACCACACCCATGTTCAAATCCTGCCAATGGCAGAGTATACTCTCTATTTTTTTGTTATTTTTACAACTTTCACTAATTGGCAGATTCAGCCCCTCGACTTTGTACCACTAACCAATTTCCTTAAAAACTCTTAATAAGCCTTATAACTTGTATTAAACTTTACATTTTCCCCTCCAACTTTAACTCACTTGACACTTATTTAAAAACTTTTATAAGTTTAAATATATTTTATTATTCTTCGTTTAAATAAATATGTTTAGCATATTTTTTTGACGACCACATTCGCGTAAACTTTAAATGATATATTTGTCCTAGTATATTATTTCCTCCGACTTCAATAAATATAACTTATATATATTTAGACCCTCGAAAACCAAACAAATTTAATAATTACTTGTCTACCTATATTTATTAATCCTTCGGCAATACTCTTATATGATACATTTCGTACTCATTATTATCCCATATCTATTTCAAGAGCTAATATTCACAAAACATTTTGAAACGATTTAAACGTAAGCATTGCCATACAAGCAATATTAAACACAACCACTTGTAAACACTTAAATTTATTTACACACTGAAGTCGTGAGTAAACAAAACTGCAAACTGAGTTTTGCCATCTCATTCTTAGGTTCCGGGTAGGAGCCACTGCTTCATCACACTTGATCTCTTTGTGCTTTATTCACCGAACTGCTAAGGTGAGTTTATAGCCCCACTTTTACTTTTATTTACTTGCTTTATAAAACTATGGGATGAGAAACATGCAAAACTCTTTTCGGACCTGAAACCGAAAATACTATTACGTGAAACAACCTTGAATCCCAACTATGCTACCGTTAGTTCCCTTTGGGGAGGCCCGATTGTTATGAATAGATCTATTGGGGATGACACCCCCGTTCGAGTTTGACCTGATAGGCAAACGTCGAACGTATACCATATCGTATTGATTGAGTGTACTGGAAATACACTTGCTGGGCTTTTATTTATCATGCTTCTAGATGCATGCACACTGTTGTAGTTTCGGTCGCATAAACTTGGTACTAGCGTAATAGCCTTTTTGCATATGGTGTCGTTCACGGAGATGCTATATGTGCAACTGTGGTCCAACTTGAAAACTTGATTACTTAAACCTATGAACTCACCAACCTTTTTGTTGACATTATAGCATGTTTTTCTCAGGTTTACTTATTGGCGTGGGCAATGGCAAAAGCATTCGTTGAAGACTAGCATCCGAAGTGTTTTTAATTCATATCTAATACAACTTTTAATGGGACAACATATATTTTTATGGGCTTTACTTCCGCACTTTGAAACAATGTTGTAAAACTATTTCTTAAATCAATCTATCTTTCGATAATGGAATAAAATTTTCCATTCTTTATCACCTTGTGTTATGATATTTGATTTAGTAGCACCCCATGACCCGAACGCTTCCGCTGTGAAATTTTGGGGGTGTTACAGATTGGTATCAGAGCTAAGGTTATAGAGAATTAGTTATTTTTCAAAACCTAAACTATAACCAAATTTTCCTAAAAACACTTCAACGCCGCCACAGCTGCCGATGTCTGCCATGCCTTGCCTACTGTTACACGTTGTAGTCGTGCTATGTGTTACTGCTATATTTTAGGTTCGTATAAGCTCTCATTTGAATTAAATTAATTATTTCTCAAAATCATTAAGTTTCTTAATTAACTCACATTTAAACTTTAAGGCTGTTCTTGTTTGATTGGGTCGCGAAGTTTAAATGAGAATAATGTTGATGTAACAAACTGAATGAAATTAAGGAATAATTAACTTTAAGAGAGTGTAGAGTAGACTACGAATGCTTATACTTGTTACATTTCTATGTTAAACTGCTTAACATGCCTACTATTACAATATCACACTATGTTATGCTTCCATAACTGCCTCTACGTTATTTCTATATGTAACGTACAACTCGTCACTGTATCGACCTCTACGTTATTTCTATATGTAACGTATAACTTGTCACTGTACCGACCTCTACGTTATTTCTGTATGTAACGCATAACCGTCACATATCGACCTCTACGTTATTTCTGTATGTAACGTACAACTCGTCACTGTATCGACCTCTACGCTATTTCTTTATGTAACGTACAACGCCTCACTGCTTCTATGTTATTTCTTTATGTAACATACAACTACTTCATTCTCGCATATGTAGTTAAATTACCTCTGTCACTGGTCACGATCTCTTATGGCACTCTTATGCTCCATCCTTTATAACCTCATATGACTCTGTTCTTTCTGTTTTGAACTAAACTATCGTACTCTTTTATGAAACCGCGTAGTATTCCGTTTAATGAATCCTTTATATGTTGTTCACTTCTCGCCTCACGTCACCGAATCTTTATTGAACGACTAACCCCTTTTCCACATCACATTTTAAGCGTATATACTCACATCTCGTCACCGTATCGACCTCGGCAATCCTCGCATCATAAACCACGAGGACGTGGTTTCTTTTAAGGGGTAGGTACTATAACCACTCGTAAATTTCCATGCCGATTTTCGTGGCTATTTTTTTCTTTCCTTTTGAACTATAATCACAAAAAGATACGGATTATATTTTTTTGAAACTTACCGCGACCTCGATAATATTTTCCTTTATTTTATATATTATATATAATAAAATTTTTATATATTTTTTTTCTCACCGGGCCTCTTAAGCCCAACCCGATCCAACTCCACCTCACTTCTTCTTGGGCCTCGTTTGCAAGTAAATCCCAACCCAACTCCTTTGTCTAACAAATACCATTAGTACACAATTATGGTTGTATCTTTGTTTTTGTTTCCTGCTCGCTCAACACACCAACGTAACACATATTTATTTTAACAACTCACATGCAAATATTTGACAATCCTTTTTCCCTTTAGCCATGTGATAAAAGTTCTTAGTTGTTTTGGTCCTTGGCTGCTTGTTCACTCCACACGCACACACTACACATTATTATTTCCTTTCTCCTTTGCATGTCAAGCCAACGAAACCCAAGACAAAAACATGTGGTCAAACCTTATTCTTCTCTTTTGATACCATGCGTTTCTGTGAAAGAGACACAACAAAAACATCACCTTAGCCATTTTAGCATGTGCATGTACTTCCCTTTCTATGGTACCAGCGAACAAGACCCCAAAAACAAATCTCACCATTGGTCAATAACAAAGCATGTGCGTGTGTATGAATGCAAAAGGAGGGACAAAACACCAAAACCCAACAAACTTTACTAATATTTATGCTTGTCATATGTTGGTACCACATGTGCATGTGTTTCTGTGATCCCACGTGAATACAAGACAAACCACGGCCCACCTCTGCATCTCCCTCCTCCCAAATCGCTTCTCCTTCTAACTTCCCAGAAAAAGCTTCTTCACCCTCTCCAAAAATAGCTAACTTTCCAAACTACTTCCCCCACCTCCAAGGACAACCATAACCAAATATTGATCTAACTCTTGGCTTTTCCCATAGAAGAAGTCGACAAAATCAAGGCCCCATTGTCCTTCTTGGACACACATACCTCTAGTTTCAATTCAACATTTATTTATTGTTTTTCTTCTTTCTGTACGAAGTACACAAACACAACTCACCCATCACTCTCGTCATTTGGACCTATTAAGAAGCTTGAAACACCTATGTCCATTACCTCCCCTATATAAGATGACATCTCAAACTCACTAACTCATTCAATCTCAAAACATTCTTCCATCTCAAAACAAATAAACGTCCACTGTGGATATTCGTGGGTCGAAGGGAAACGCAAGGAGTCTTGATCGTTTTGTTCGGGTAAAAGGAAACAAGGGAATATTCGGGTCACGTTCGTTCACTCCTCTTTGAATCTCGTCACCACCACCCTTGGTGTAGTAAGTCTTCCCAAGCTCCATTTTCAATACACATCGTAATACTTTGGGTCTCGTTATGCGCTTTAGTTGCGATTTTGTTTTGTACGTAACATAGTTTATTTTCGCTTTATAGTGTGAGAGCTCAGTTTAAACAACATAATGTATCGTAAAAGCTTGTGTGGAAAAATCTTAATGTATACTTTAACTAATAAGCTCATGAATAAGCTAACACATAAACCTAGCATATTTTGAAATATTTAGAGAAGATGTATTTTGGAAAAACTCTACAGAAACCAATGTAACCACAAGTTTTAAACATAGCTCGTTGAGCATGTATAAACCAAACCCAACCCAGTTTTGAATCGCATATAGCCCACTCAAGTGCAAGACATAACACCAAAGGACTTGTAGTCCAGTTGGTGCGTTGCTTGCTTTTTCTCCCACCACACCCATGTTCAAATCCTGCCAATGGCAGAGTATACTCTCTATTTTTTTGTTATTTTTACAGCTTTCACTAATTGGCAGATTCAGCCCCTCGACTTTGTACCACTAACCAATTTCCTTAAAGATTCTTAATAAGCCTTATAACTTGTATTAAACTTTACATTTTCTCCTCCAACTTTAACTCACTTGACACTTATTTAAAAACTTTTATAAGTTTAAATACATTTTATCATTCTTCATTTAAATAAATATGTTTAGCATATTTTTTTGACGACCACATTCGCGTAAACTTTAAATGATATATTTGTCCTAGTATATTATTTCCTCCGACTTCAATAAATATAACTTATATATATTTAGACCCTCGAAAACCAAACAAATTTAATAATTACTTGTCTACCTATATTTATTAATCCTTCGGCAATACTCTTATATGATACATTTCGTACTCATTATTATCCCACATCTATTTCAAGAGCCAATATTCACAAAACATTTTGAAACTATTTAAACGTAAGCATTGCCGCACAAGCAACATTAAACACAACCACTTGTAAACACTTAAATTTATTTACACACTTCGAGTCGTGAGTACACAAAACTGCAAACTGAGTTTTGCCATCTCATTCTTAGGTTCCGGGTAGGAGCCACTGCTTCATCACACTTGATGTTATGAATAGATCTATTGGGGATGACACCCCCGTTCGAGTTTGACCGGATAGGCAAACGTCGAACGTATACCATATCGTATTGATTGAGTGTACTGGAAATACACTTGCTGGGCTTTTATTTATCATGCTTCTAGATGCATGCACACTGTTGTAGTTTCGGTCGCATGAACTTGGTACTAGCGTAATATCCTTTTTGCATATAGTGTCATTCACGGAGATGTTATATGTGCAACTGTGGTCCAACTTGAAAACTTGATTACTTAAACCTATGAACTCACCAACCTTTGTGTTGACATTTTAGCATGTTTTTCTCAGGTTTACTTATTGGCGTGGGCAATGGCAAAGGCATTCGTTGAAGACTAGCATCCGAAGTGTTTTTAATTCATATCTAATACAACTTTTAATGGGACAACATATATTTTTATGGGCTTTACTTCCGCACTTTGAAACAATGTTGTAAAACTATTTCTTAAATCAATCTATCTTTCGATAATGGAATAAAATTTTCCATTCTTTATCACCTTGTGTTATGATATTTGATTTAGTAGCACCCCATGACCCGAACGCTTCCGCTGTGAAATTTTGGGGGTGTTACATTAACAAGTAAAACACACAATATCAAACAAATACACAGACATAACAACCAAACAAAGGCTCAGAGCCAGCACCAAGCAATCAGAAATAATCTTCCTCAATTAATCCAACCAACAACTTCAACAATCAAATCAGCCTCTTAACTTAACCACCAATTTCTAAACAATAATAAAAATGAAAAATAAAACAATAGAGTGCGAGGGGTGTTACAATACACACAAAATCACTCCAACAGCAAGATCAAGAAGATCTTTAAACCACACACAAATGCACAACAAAATAAACTCAAGATCGTGTAATGAAATAACAAAAGAATCAGTATAATCAACAACCACAACAATAATAACAGATCTTAACAATACATAACCCTAAAACAAAACAAACAAGACAAATCCTGAAAATTAGGGTTGACGACAACAAAAACTCTCCAATAAACCACCACGGATACCAGATATGACCTAATAGACTACAAATCCATAACCCATAACCCATTGCATGACATCATGCATGAAATCATGTTGGGTATTATTCATGACCCATGACCTAAGACCTATGACCCATTGATTAGGTACATTGTATCTTGTTGGGTATCCATGATCCAAAGTCCATGACCAATGGTCCATAACCCATAACCCATAACCCGATTTGCAACCCAAAATCCCGACTAAGCTGACCCAGATAGTCGAATCCCTAGAATTGCACTGGTTGGATCCCTTTGGTAAGGGATCCGCTAGAACCGTGGAACAGAAGGCATTTTTTCCTATAAATAGTGTGCCATTTCTTCATTGTTTCTCAAACCTTCTTCTTACAACTCTCTCATATATTATCTCACTATCCTAACCTTTGATCACTTGGTCAATCTAGTAGTTCTTCTCTCTTTTGTTGTGATTCTCTTTTAGGTCCTTCACGAAGGCGAGATCACGCTACTCTACAAGTCATCCAAGCAAAGGGTCCTTGATTGATTTGTCCATCCATAAGATTTCAGTAGCATATACTGTATTTCATATTTCACATATTCGTTGTGTAATAATTGTGTAAAGGTTTGATTCTATCTCGTGAAAGAACTCGCTATTTAGCTTTGTACCAAAAAAAGTGTAAGCGACGTTGTGAGACTTCTCCGCCAATTTGAAGAAACTTGTTGACATAGTGCTTGAACTCTCGAGTGGGGTACTCGAGGAGTGGAGGTAAGGCAAGGAAGGTGTCCTTGTAGCCGAACCACTATAAATCACTTGTGTCGCTACTTTCTATCATTTACTTTACTTGCATTCTTTACTTTATTTATTATTTGGTACTATTTATTCATCCACAAGAATTCACATAAGATTGAATCTAAATCTTTAAAACTTAAATTAAAATCGGTAAAACTATTCAACCCCCATCAAATTTTCCACATCGGCATTGAGGTGTGAGACGTGACTTTCACATTACGAAATAGACCAAGACGTCGATTCTAGGCGTGGCGTGAGATAAGGCATAGCGATAAGGCGTGAGGCATGGCGAGTTTTTTTATTCAACTCTAATATATATATTTTTTAAATGAAGAATATTACATGTAAGTATAGTTTCTTAACCTTATTTAGTATGTACAACGCTTTCTGTAAACTCGATATATATGAAATATGATATGAAATATTTTTCATATTTTGTGTCGCCTTATGTCACGCTTTAGAAATGAAAAAGCTTTGCTTTAACCGCTAAGATGTGAAGCTTGGTCATGCCGTCACGCCACACCTCGCGCTATTTATAACCTTGATATCAACACCACATGATTGGTGAAATGTTTTAAGGACTGAAATAAAGATACAAAGACTTAACTATACAAACCGTAATCAAAATATTATGAACCTTAACAGAATACACATGTAAAACACCATAGAAATGCACAATGGTTGAAATAATATGAAATTTAACAGAATACACATGTGAACCACCATAAAAACACAAAGTGGTTGAGAGAAAAAATAAAATGATTGAATGAGAAAATGCTCTATGAATGTTCCTTTTATAGTTCCTCATGACCATAAACTAGAACTTTGCAAAGATGTCACCATAGTCCCCTCGTAGAACCATATGTTGCAAGGTTGTCAGGATCGGGATCCTATTTAGGATTGTTTTCGGCATCGCAAGATCGTAATCGTAGGATCGGATCGTGATCGTAAGATCCTATGAAAATGTATATATTTTTGTTTAGGAGTTGTAGTTTTGTATTTCTATATATTATTTCATATGATATATGAATCTAAATGGATGATAAAAGAAAAAGTTATATGTTCAAAAACTGTAGTAGTAGAATATTAGATATATTGCAATGCATACTTGCATAAAGTTACTACATACGTGCACCTACTTCTTGTTTCAATGTTTTTGATTATAGGTTTTTCATGATAACATTTAAATAAATGCAAAAAGACAGTGTTAATTTATTGGTACGTGATTCTGTGATTTTTTTGTTACAATATATAAATTAATGCAAAAAATAAATGGAATATATCTAAAAAAGAAACGGCATAATTTATAATAGATGGCAACACAATTTTCTTTTTCTTGATGACCAAATAAATTAAATTAGGATATTCTGATAATATTACTAAATTATTTTAACAGATAGTTCATGAAAATATGTAACATAAAATAAATTAGAGTAAAGTCCAAAATACATCCTTGTGGTTTGTCCCGTATCTCGCTTTACATCCCTAAACTTTTTTTTGGCACAAAACCATCCCTCCGTTAGTAAATTTGGCACAAATAAATCCCTCTGTTAGTAAAATCAGTTAATGAGGACTAACGGTGTAAATTTTTCTCCGTTATCTCCTAACTAAAAAGAAAATATTTGCACCGTTAGTCCATAGGACTAACGATGCAATAAAATAAATTGCATCGTTAGTCCTAAAGACTAACGGTGCACCCCACCGCCACCTCCACCCACCCCCACCCAAGGCCACCAGCCCCCACCTCCACCGCCGGCACCCACCGCCACCACTGCCACCACCACCACCTCCACCGCCGCCATCTAATTTATAACAAACTTTACATTAATCTATAACAACAAAATTAATGTAAACTTTATAACAAAATTCATATCAAGTTCATAAAAAAAAACTTAGACAAACTTACAATTCACCAACCAACTTACAAATACAAAATAAACTTCAGCTATAAAACGTTACCATCAAACTTGATTACAAAAATTAAACAGAAACCTCATTTTACGGCGACAACTTCAGTTGGCGGTACAAAATTTATCGAGTCCGGCGGCAGCAGTTTTCCAGGCGGCGGCAACACAGAGATAGTAGCGACAACAACTACAGAAACTTGTTGTAGTCTATAATTATTAATAAATTTCAAAAGTCTATAATTATCATCCCAAGATTCAATAAATCCGATCCAACTCCCTCTCACCCTAATTTTTGGGTATTTAAATCACTCAAACAGACATAATCTTAACCCTAATTCCACAAACCTCCGCCCCTAATTATCTCATTACTCTAAAAAACGTTCGTTTCACCATTTACTTGTCATCAACAATCACAACCTAGTTAATTACATCAACCACCGGTTACTCATCAAGACCCACAATTAGATTAATTCATACACCACAAAATGAATTACTACTAACCATACTCTTACATTCATCCTTTCCTGCTCAAACCGAACCACGAGTACGGCTTCAATATTTTAAATAAGGTAGGTTCGTGAGTGATTGATTTGTGTTTTAGTCTTTGTGTTTCTTTAATCGAATAAAGGAATGAACATAACAGATTTGTTATGATTCTTGCTTTATATTCGTATATAAACGAGAAGGTGTCTTTCTCATAGATCGATGATGTGATATTGTTCAAAACTCAAGATCTTTTAAAGATCCGAGATGAACAAAAAAAACTGAGGTCAAGTATCAATTATGTTTCGTATCTGATAGATAATATGGAGGTTGGTTTTGTTGTGGAGATGGGATAAGGATTTGTAGATGTAACGTGAGTCGTCTTTTGTTGTTTGGAGATGTTGGCTAATAGGAGGTGGGTTTATGTGGTGGTGGGGATTGTGGAAGATGAGAGTATTTTTGGGAGATGAGACTTAGCAGCTTGTTTTTTTATTGTAGTGTGTGTGTATGATTGTATGTGATGAGAGTATAAAGATAAAGGATGGTTGGTGTGTGTTTTTTTAGGTGAAAGTAAATAAGATGGGAGGATGAGTGTATGTGGGTATTTGTTTTTATGGCGGTGGAGGTGGTGGCAGTGGTGGCGGTGGGTGCTCGCGGTGGAGGTGGGGGCTGGTGGCGTTGGGTGGTGGTGGGTGGAGGTGGCGGTGGGGTGCACCGTTAGTCTTTAGGACTAATGATGCAATTTATTTTATTGCATTGTTAGTCCTATGGACTAACGGTGCAAATATTTTCTCTTTCGTTAGGAGATAACAGAGAAAAATTTACACCGTTAGTCCTCATTAACTGATTTTACTAACAGAGGGATGTATTTGTGCTAACTTTACTAACGGAGGGATGGTTTTGTGTCAAAAAAAATTTTTAGGGATGTAAAGCGAGACACGGGACAAACCACAAGGATGTATTTTGGACTTTACTCAATAAATTATAAACAAAATTAGGTCTAGTATCTAGATGATTTACTTTAAAAAACAAGCTTTTGACATTTACAAAGTACAAAGTCGTTTTTCATAATAAACCTAAAAAGACACTTCTAAACTATTTCTAAATAGTCTATAAAAGCATAATGATTTGACACTCATTAATCTTGCAGAAGACAATCGATTAACAATACAAAAATAATAGCTTTCATGAAGAATTCTTAGTCATTTGGGCTATAAAACATGGGCTTATGCTTAATAAGTTAATATAGCAAAAAAAAAAAGAAAAAAAAAATGATCCAATCCTAAACTATTTTACGATCTGATCATACGATCCTGATGCGATCCTACTTGAATTACGATCTTGATCACTTTTTGTGTATAGGATCGTAGGATTGTACGCTTTTATGACAACTATTTCATGTTGCACCAAAAGACTTGAGCACAAATAAACTTACACTTTAATAATAGATTCTAATACTTTTCACCTTATAATAGAGTAACTACAAAAAGGCTATCACATATTTTTTGACAAGGTGCAATTAAAAAAAATCATTGTTTTCAAAAAAAAATTAAACGCTACGAACATAATTCTATCGCTTCTTGGAACATAGTAAAACACTCCCTAATTCCGTCCTTGCACATAAGTTATTTGTATACAACAAGCCTAAACAAACACCACATCTTATTTATAGCTGTATCTTTTTTTTTTTGAACGGATTTATAGCATACATCATAACTACAAAGTTTAGACTTTGGAAATAGTATAGTGCCAATCGGTTTTAAATATCAAGTTTATAGTTTAACTAGCTAAAAGACCCGTGAAATTCACGGGTTTTTTTAAGAGTAATAACAAATAATGTTTATATATTACGTAATAAGCAGAAGAATTAAACAAATGACTATACATATCCGGTATTTTGTGGATGAAATATATGTATAATCCCATTCCGCATCAAACAATAAAAAGATAACCTAAATTTGCATACAAACATATAATTGTATATGTTGTGATAAGCCTATCGTTGTGAAAATGGAAACGCGTGTTGATAGCTTGTCTTAACATGAAGATCTTGCACACAATTAGATATGTTTATTTGATTTCGAGAGCAAAGATTGATCTAAAGATTGATAATCTTTGATTACACATATTCAGTTACTTTTTCGTATAAAATGTTTGCTATTGAATTTGTGAGGTTAATGTTAAGTTTGCAAATGACAACTTTTAATCTTTTTTTTTTCTCCTTAACACGAGGCACGTTAACATGTAGTTGTCCATGACAAATAAAAACCCACTTGCCCAAGCTATTATCCCTTGCTTTTGTTAACCGAACTGAAAAATGGAAATTGAAAAGTGCATCCTTCATATTTTAACGATAACAATTTATCCGAGGGCGTGGTTTTCACCTTTTGGATAAAATCTTGCTTCCAAAATAACTATCGATCGATTAAACTGGCCTCGATGCAAGTTTTCATCAACATTGTAACACGCATTCTTGTTCCACTCCACAACTCAATTGATTGATGAATATTCTGGAAAATCATTACGGAAATACCCACCTTCAATGTAAGTTTGTGTTTAGAAACATTAACAAATGTAAAACCATTGATAAGACATATTAAGTACACATCTTCATGTATAGTCGTATCATTTTTGTGATTTGCAAACATTATCAAACTTAAGTACACAAGTTTGTCACCTAAATAATTGACAACAAATTATCATTAATAGTGTCTACAACCTAAATTTTATGAGCAAATATGGTTTTTGCGAAGAAACTCATGGGTCATTAATGTTCTCCATGACAATCAGAATCAAGTACATAAAATCTATGTGGATGCTATTGCGTCACTTAATGAGGATTTTATCAGGTATGTCTACTTGAACCTCGCAATCGTTTACATCACCAAGCTTACCATCATCGAGCTTTAATTTCCCTTCAACAAACCCTTTTGTTTCATGTAAATCTTCTTAATTACATCCAGATCCAGTTGCCTGTTTGCGGTCAACCTTAATACTTTACAATTTACAAAGAAACGTTTACAATATTTTTTCTTTTGAACCTTTTGTGAATAATGGGTGGTAAATTTTAAAACAAAACATTTATTTTGAAAAAAGTAATCGAGGGTGTCATAAGTCATAACCATCAAATGCTTTCTCGTACTTGTTGGAAAACTGTTTGTTTTTCGTTATTTGCTACATGTTTCCCTTTTTTAAGAAGCTACTTGCTAAAACATGATTCATGTGGAGTTTTTTAAAACGACTTAATTCTTCTCGTTCTTCTCTTGCACTAAGGTGGTGTTTGAATTCAATTTAATTGCTTTAATATGAAAAAACTTAATTTATTAAGTCATGTGAAAAATTGTTTGTTTTTCACTTAATCCAAAAAAATTATTTAAAATAAAAAGTGACAAAAAGAAGGGTCTTCACATTACTCATATATTAATTAACATAACTTAAGAAAAAAAATTAAACAAAAGGCCTAAGACTTTTTCTAGACTTGTTCTACTTTTCGTCTCTACACGCAATGTTTTTGTTTGGGTATTCCCTTAAACACATCCTATATCAAAATGTGTGATTCCACACTTCTAAATTTTTTAGCAAGTTAGTTGCTTCTATGTTTTTCTTTATTTATGTTGTCACTATTAACTTGCAATTTAATCCGAACCTAAATAAGAAACTGAATTTCAAACATTGTTAAATAATATAGGTCACAAATCTATTGGGAAAAAAATCAACTGATTTAAGATATAAAAAAAAACTAAACAAATATATAATTATTTTAAAAAGCTATGTGTACCGTTACAATAACAAATCTTTAAAATGTATGAAAGTGGTTTCAAAACTGAGGTCCAAAATTTTAGCTATGCACAGTAGGGGTTCACAGAATTCGGGTTTCAGCTACAAAAAGCTAAAACGAACCGAACCGAAGAAAACTGAACTGAATTTGTCAAAACCGAACCAAACCGAGTTAAATATTCAGTTTTCAGTTTGGTTATGGTCTTGGCAAAATGAAAACTTATGCGAACCGAAAATCGAATATATTAAAAATAAATAAATAAATAAAAATAAAAAATAAAACTATTAAAACTATTTCATAATATAAATATACATTTTTATAGCTTGATTTTATTTATTTATTTATTTATCTTTTTGCAAAAAATCTATATAAATAAATAAATAAAATTATTTGGTTTCAAAAATAGTCCTTAGCCTTGCAAATTTGGGAAAGCATATCATCATCAAATAAACAATTAAACTTGAATCACCTATATGATCATAAATTTGACCAAGTTAGCAACTTTAGTTACAATACCACAAGTTAGAGCATTCGGTGTGGGCTCTTCATCCTTCGCCATAGCTAACATGGCAACCTTGCCATAGCTCTTCATGACATCACCCCCTTGTTATTTCTTGCTATCCCAACCCTCTTCGTCTGCACGACGAGGGTATAATTTGTACCCTTTGTCAGTTTTATTTATTTATTTATTCCTAAATATGTAATGTTTTTTTAAGTGGTGGACCTCAAATGAGTTGAAGTCAAGTGTTAGCCAGGGCTGGCATGTGAAAAGAATTTATAATGATGTGACACTCAGAAAGCCAATGAGTAACTTTGATATGTCATGACACCTAGTGCTCTTTCACCCAAATTGCAAATATAGAGTCATACATTTCAATAAACACCTTACCTATGATCATAAATTTGACCAAGTTAGTAACTTTAGTTACAATACCGCAAGTTACATCCAAGTTGCAAATTTAGAGTCATACATTTCAATAAACACCTTACATGCATGTATAGCAAAACTAATCGCTATAGATCTCAAGTCTATATCACACAACGGATTGTTGGTCAGTTTGTCATGTTGAAGACTAATGAACTTTGAGTTTAAGGCAAATGCTTATAAGGTATAAATATCTAGAACTCTCGAAACTCATCAATTAGGAAAAACACATCATTGGCCATTAATACTTAACCACGGAAGTCATATATAGTTTTAGTATTACCTGTGGAGAGCGTTTCATCAACAATAACATCACAGGTTCATTCGTTTAACCAATTCACGTAGCTAGGATTATTATAAAAATCTATGTATTTGTCAAATTAGAACACATAAGTTACTGAAACATGGAGGCCCATGCATGTTGTATATATGTCTCAAGATTTGTGTATTTCTAAAATAAGTAATCCAAAAATAAGTTAGCATCATGTTCGAAGCCATATGCTTTCTAGTTTTTTCATCTCGACCAATCTTTGTTGTAACTTAAGTTCGACAAATAAGTTCTTAAATTTCTCCTTTTGTAATAACTAATAACATGCAACAATGCCAACATGTTGGAAGCTAAAAAAAATAAAATAAAATAAAATAAAATAAAAATAAAATCTTTGAGAGAAAACTAACCTAGTAGAAGGGTATATAAGCTTATCTTCAAAACGACATGTAAAATAACACACTTATCTCACAAATGATATTTTGACTAAAATCAGAGACTTAATTACCGTTCCAAATTTCTTTACTATCGTTCTTTTCATTAGCATCGATTTTCTTGAGTATATCTGTGGCTCTCCTATGCATTGTCCTGCATTACAACCGTGTAATGTATTTTAATCAATTAATGGGGAAAAAAGCATGTGAGAAAGAAAGATAAACATAATGTAGTTAGTTAGTCTCAAATTAAAAATTAAACATTAAAAATGAAAGATGAAAAATGACAAGCAATTGTAAAATAAAAGATAAACACAATTTTGCTACAAAGAAACACACGACTATGGTTATTTAAACAATAATATGGATCTCGGTTCTTTAAATTTCAAATTTATAAAAAATTTAGAAAAAAAAAAAAAAAAAAAAAAAAAACTTGTTACGAAGGTTAATGAATTATTTAAAAATGTTTGAAAATTTGGTACCATATTTGTTTAACTTTTTTAAATTAACAAATTGACCCAATTTTCATTCCATGAAAATGTTTTTTTGAAAGTAATTGATTGGCCAACATATTTAATGACATTTTAAAGTTTGTTAATGTTACTATAACTTTCACACGACAAATTCAAAGTAGCTAACCAAAAATATAGTTGTACACGTGGCATAATGTTAGGCCTTAGTATTTTTAGAAAAATTAATTAGTAGGAGGCTAAAAACTCTCTTTTATTAGTATTAATAGATGGCATGTGGCGAGTACCAGAAATTAATAAATTAAGATTACTAGTTATTTAATTGATGAAAGTGGATTTAAATGTATAAGTGTGAACTCAAGAAACAATAATAGTCGGTGCACTTTTCTGATACATTTTTTTTTAGTTTCAATAATAAACATTTTGAAAAGGGCTTTATAAATTTTGATCACTGATTTTTGGGTTATAAAAATGGATATAGCGAGCAAAATTGTTTGCTCTTTATCCTCATTTGCTGGCTATCTATCTCATTTGCATGCTTCAAAACTAGATGTAGCAAATAAAATTGTTTGCTCTCCATCTCATTTGCTCTCCATCTTTTTTTCTTTTATTATTAAAGATTACTTGCATAAAAATATACTTGCCGCTTTTTGTCATTGTATTCTTCGCACTTTTTTTTTCTCAACTTGACACCAACATTTTGAATTCGTGCAATTGTGTGTATCCAGTTTGGTATCGTTAGTCCTTTATGTTAACGACCGCTAATAAATAACTTAAAATTACGTTATCTTACCTTTTTATACGTTTTTATACGGTTTCGTCGGTTTTTTAAGTTTTCGTCTGTTTTTTTTCGTTTCGTTCATTTTTTACGTTTTCGTCTATTTTTTTACGTTTTCGTCCATTTTTTTAGGATTTACTCCGTTTTTTACGTTTTTGTACGTATTTTTACGTTTCCGTATAATTTTTTACGTTTTACTCCATTTTTAACGCCAGTATGTATTTTTACGTTTTCATTCATTTTTTACGTTTTCGTAGGTTTTTTACGTTTTCGTCCGCCGTTTTACGTCTTTGACATTTTTTTTACGTTTTCGTTTGTTTTTTTTTACGTTTTTGTCTGTTCTTTTTCGTTTTCGTCTTTTTTTTTACGTTTTCGAATGTTTTCTTGTGTCCGTTCTTTTACGTTTTCGTCAGTTTTTTTACGTTTTCGTCTGTCTTTTTACGTTTACGTCCGTTGTTTTACGTTTTCGTACATTTTTGTCATTTTTACGTTTTCCTCTACTTTTTACGTTTCGTACTTTTTCGTTTCTTACAGCGCGTTTTACGCCGCTGCTTACTTTTTACGTTTACATTTTTTTCGCCTTTTTTCGCGCTTGCACTTTTTCGCTTTTGCTTTTATTTCATCCTTTTACATTCCTTTGTCTTTTTTTAATGTTTTCGTCTATTTTTTTTTTACGTTTTTGTCCATTTTTGTACGTTTTTTTATCATTTTCGTCCATTTTTTTTTTACGTTTTACTCTTTTTTTTACGTTTTCATCCGTTTTTTCCGTAAAAATATGGACGAAAACATAAAAAACAGAAGAAAACGCAAAAATACAGATGGAAACGTAAAAAAAATAGACGTAAACGTAAAATAACGGACGAAAACGTAAAAAACATAAGAAAACATGAAAAAATGGACGAAAACATAAAACAACAGGCGAAAACGTAAAACAAGAGACGAAAACATAAAACAACAAACGAAAACGTAAAATAACAGAGAAAAACGTAAATAAAATGACGAACATGTAAAAAAAACATACGAAACGTAAAACAATGGACAAAACGAAAAGCATCTAAAAGCGTGAAAACGAAGAAATGTAAAACAATGGACGTAAACGTAAAAAACAGACGAAAATGTAAAACAAGAGACAAAAACGTAAAAATACAGATGAAAGCATAAAAAACAGACCGAAAAAAATAGACAGAAATGTAAAATATCGGACGAAAACGTAAAAAACGTACAAAAACAAACAAAAACGTAAAACAACAGACGAAAACGCAAAAAAATGACAAAAACATACAAAACGTAAAAAAGACGAAAACGTAAAAAAACAAAGTAAAACGTAAAAAAAATGGACGAAAACATAAACAAACGTACAAAACGTAAAAAAAAACAAATGAAAACGTAAAAACAGACGAAAACGTAAAACAACAGACAAAAACGTAAAAAACAGACGAAAAAGTAATACAACGGACGAAAATGTAAAAAAACATACGAAAACGTAAAAAAACAAACTAAAACATAAAACAACGGACGAAAACGTATAAAAACATATAAAAAAGTAAGATAACGAAATTTTAAGTTATTTACTAACGGTCGTTTGTATAAAGGACTAACGATGCCAAACTGGATACACACAATAGCACGATTTCAAAAGATTGGTTTCAAGTTGAGAAAAAAAAAGTACGTAACATACAATGACAAAAAGTGACAAGTATAATGACTTTTTATGCAAATAGCCCTATTATTAAATAACTTTCTTTTGAACAAATTGGCGAGCAAATGGTGAAGTAGCGAGCTAATGGTGGTGGCGGGCACATGTATTTGCTTGCTAAGAGTAGATTTTGGTAATGTGAAAAAAATAGTGTTGATTTTGGTTATTGGGTATGGTAAGAGTAGATTTTGGTAACTGTTTATTATTATTATTATTATTGTTATTGTTATTATTATTATTATTATTATTATTATTATTATTATTATTATTATTATTATTATTAATATTATTTTCACTTATGGCACCATTAAAATGCACCAATCATATGCTATTAGGGTAGATGTTTATGTTACATGAGTAAGGGGTGAGCAAAAACTACACTGCAAAGTGTAAACTCGTACAAAACCGCAAAACTCACACTGCAAAAACCGAAACCGCAACAAAACCGCGATGCGGTTCCTGAAAATAAGAAAAACCACATTTTGCGGTGCGGTTTCGATTTCTACCGAAAAACCGCACCGCAATAACCGCATCGAACCGAAAGTCATATTCAAATATATTTGTTATGTTTATTTTAACTAAATTTCATAATCTTTGTATGATTAAATGCTTTTGTTTAGATTTTCATAATTAGGGCTTGTTTGGTACGCAACTTTTTTGGAGCTGTAAGTCTTTTGTTGCAAAAATAATCTCTTTTGTTGCAAAAATAACCTCCTCCAAAACAAGTAGCTCCATTTTGATATATCAACTTCATTCTTTTATTTTGATCAAGTAGCTCTAAAATGAAAAACTGATTCATAAAGCTTTTAAAATATTTTGGAGCTGTTAAAACATAAAACTACTGTTAACAACTTATAATTACATTTAATAACCAATTTATCAAAAACTTTGATTGAAAAAAATAGGTTGTAGCTCATATTACTTGATTTTGCATTTTGACTTCTGATATCTGGCCTTCTAGTAGTTTTTGCCATCTACCATTTTATTGGTTAATTATTGTTTGAGTTTTTATATCATATAATTTTATTTTTCTATCAATTTATTATCGAAATTTTAAAAAAATTTCATCTCCTTTAACTTTTATTATTGTAAAGATTTATAATTTTATACTAGTATCTAACATTTGTATATCTATGTTTCTATTCATTATGTAATTTAATAAATATATACCAAAAAATATAATTTAAAAAAAAAACTTTAAAAACCCATAAAACTCACAAAACCAAACCGTGAAACCGCAAACCCGCAAAACGAGGCGGGTATAGATTCTCATTTTTAAAAACCGCAATTACATGTAATTAAATTTTTACCAAAATCTGCACCAACTCGCACCACATTAACCCCTTACATGAGCTGTGATAAAGTGTATACGCTGATGCGAGAAAAATTACAAAAGCTCACCCACCGGTCTAACACAAGATTTCATTTTCCACTCACTCCCATACTCCAGATCTACGCGCTCTCCCAAACTTTTACTATATAAAACCGTGTCGGTGGCCTTATTTCTTCATTCATTCATTCATTTTTTATAAACATACAAACAAACAAACACTTTGAACGCATTTCTATTTTCATTAGATTCTTTAAATATACTCATAACAAATAACAATTAACAACTTGGATCACTGAAAGAAAAAAAAAAGAATGGTGACGAGTGGGCCTTTAACCCCTGGTCAGGTAACTCCGTCACTAATTCATTCTTATTCATCTTGATCTTCTTGATTTAGTTAAGTGATAAAATATTTATCAACAATGTGCAGCTATTTTTACAATTTGTTGCAATTTAGTATATCTGTTGCTGAGACTTGATACTATTAAGTAATATTAGGCGCTTAATTAGTGATTCTTGATACTCATTATTATGTTAGTTTTACAGTACTTAGTTGATACATACTAGCATTTTTTGGTAGTGGATAAAAGTTTTTTTCTAGGGATTGTATGTTTGTTTGTGTAAAATGTGATTAAAAAGAGAAAAGTTTTTGTTTTTAAATTGAATGATTTCGATTGGTTAACGTCTTGGTCTTTAAAAAATCGGGGTCGACAACTTAAGTGTTTTATAATATGGTATAATGTGCATTGTCAAGTGATGTTGCTTGAATTGGTTATTCTGGATATTGCAGGTGTCGTTTTTACTTGGGATTATCCCGATTTTTGTAGCTTGGTTATATTCAGAGTTCTTGGAGTACAAGAAAACCGCAGCCTTAGAGACGTGAGTTCAAACTTCAGTCCCTAATTGGAACCTGGTCATTTTATAGATGCCACATGTTTCACATTATAGCAATGACATTGTTGTACAAGCGATTATTTTATATCGTATCCCAGGCGAATTGACTTTGACTATCTTGGTGTCGTTTAACTTTTAGAATTAGATGGCATCGCGTTTTAGAATTACAAGTTATTTGTAACTTGCTTAGCACAACCTCAATGATGGCGCGTAATGATTGCGTTTTTAGTAATTTACTTTGATGGATTTCAGTGGCAGAAATTCTGATATCAGCTTGATTGAGTTGGGCAATAATACGGTAAAAGAAGATGATAGAGCTGCTTTATTGGAAGGGGGTGTTCTCCAATCAGCTTCTCCTAGAAGCCATTCTTCGTCTATTACATCTCCGGTTGTCAGGTTTTGACGGCCACCAGTTGTTTATTGTTATTTTCTATGGGTAAAATTTTATCATGATAGCAGACTTATACAATAATTTCTTTTTCCCAGGCTATTTACGATGGACGAATCTTTCTTGCTTGAAAATCGTTTAACATTGAGAGCTATGTATGTGATTATTTTCTTAAGCTTTCGTTTTTCATGTTTATTATAACAGTTTATAATTCAAAGATTTCTGATGTTCTTTTTGTTCTTCTTCTCTTTGTCTTTCTTCAGATCAGAGTTCGGGCTGTTATTGTTCTACTTCTACATATGTGATCGCACAAACTTCTTCGGCGATTCCAAAAAGGTCTTGGCTCTTCTTTTATCTTCAGTCTATTGGGCAACAAAAACAATATCAATATATCATACTTGACCATATTATGAGCATGCCGTGTTTCATACTTTAGGAGCAAAATAGAAATAAGCACTATTTGATATTAAATGTATATCTTCTAAATCATGTCTTGATGACATTACACTTGAAAATACACATTTGTCAGTACATCTGGTCATTCTAAGACATGCTCCTTTCATGGCGGTATGAAGACAGTAGTGTATGTCACTTCATGTAAAAATTTTACGATAGACTTAACACATTGGTTCAGAAATATGTTGACTACTGATTGGATGTGTAAAAGCCCCTTAACTAGAAGAAAACTGAGTAAACTTGTGTATCAGATCTAATGTTGCTAATTCCAAGTCATGCTATAATAGTCCCCTTCAGTTAATGATAATTCATGCTCAAAGCATAAATGTTAGGCTCGAGAAAACATTTCTATGCTTTTTAATAGTATCTCGTTGCTGATTTCTAGCTTTCTTCTTATAGCTTCACCATTGTTTGTGTTTGCAGAGCTACAATCGGGATCTTTTCTTGTTTCTTTACTTCCTTCTCATTATAGTATCAGCAATCACCTCTTTCAAGATACATCATGATAAGTCGCCGTTCTCTGGGAAAGCCATACTTTATCTAAACAGACACCAAACCGAGGAATGGAAAGGGTGGATGCAGGTTAGTCACATTTGGATATACTCATATTATGTTGCTTGTCGTTTTTTTTATAATTACACCAATGATGTTATCTGACTGTTGGCCATATATGTACAGGTGTTGTTTCTAATGTACCATTACCAGCAGCAACAGAATTTTACAATGCCATTCGTGTTTTTATTGCTGCATATGTCTGGATGACTGGGTTTGGCAACTTCTCTTATTATTATATCCGCAAAGATTTCAGTTTTGCAAGGTTTGCTCAGGTATGCATTTATGCCTCAACCTGTTTAAAATCTTGTGTAATAATATGACCAAGAGTTCAACACTGTTTGACAGATGATGTGGCGGCTCAACTTCCTAGTTTTGTTCTCTTGTGTTGTTCTTAACAACAGTTACATGCTGTACTACATATGTCCTATGCACACTCTTTTCACCCTCATGGTTTACGGAGCACTTGGTATTTTCAACAAATATAATGACAATGGAACCGTTATTGCTGCAAAATTCGTAGCTTGCTTTTTGGCAGTTATTCTGATATGGGAAGTACCTGGTGTGTTCGAATTTTTATGGGCCCCATTCACTTTTCTTGTTGGTATGTGCCTTTGGGTGTAAGTACTTGATAATTTTAATTGCTTATGTATTAACATGTGACATGATAGACCATATTTATTCACAGGATACACTGATCCTTCAAAGCCTAATCTCCCTGTTATGCACGAATGGCATTTCCGGTCCGGCCTTGATCGCTACATATGGATTATAGGAATGTTGTATGCTTACTACCACCCAACAGTGAGTTCCAATGTCCTACTGTGCTTATAATATTGCCCTTATATTGTATCTCACTACATAACTGTCACTATGGTACCGCAGGTTGAGAGGTGGATGGAAAACCTGGAGGAAGCAGAAGTGAAACGTAGAGTATCAATCAAGTTGGTTGTTGCCATAACATCCTTGACGGTATTTCTTTTTCCATATCTGTAAATTTACTTCCCACTTTGTTTCTTTTTAATTATTCTGATGTTGCATATATCTTAGGTCGGTTACCTGTGGCTCGAGTATATATACAAACTTCCTAAAATTACATACAATAAGTACCATCCTTACACCTCTTGGATCCCCATCACGTACGTTACTCCTCAAATGCTCCTTCATCTGGTATCCAAATGGCCTCACTTAGTGTTAATTCTTATGATTACTTTCTCTGTTTTTGCTGATAGTGTGTATATAAGCCTTCGGAACGTCACCCAACATTTTCGTAGCTACTCACTGACCCTTTTCGCGTAAGTTTCAATTATTCTAATCACATAGTTCTTTGTGCATATAATAGATCTAAATAAACTATTACTGTAGCTTCAAAATGACTGTCTTTTATTTGTTAGGTGGCTGGGCAAAATCACTCTGGAAACTTACATCTCTCAGATTCACATATGGCTAAGGTATGTAAACTGATACCTTACAAATGCTTCATATTTGCAAAATATTATCCTTTGTTTGAAGCTGTAAGACGGTTGATTATAATTTGGCACATGTTCAACTTTATTCTAACGATGCTCTATAACTTAGTAGAATGTTGAGATTTTTTGTTTTTTTTTGGGTAAAGAGTAGAATGTTGAGATTTTACCATGTTATTAAACATTAGCTGACTGTGATATCGAAAATTACTGGTGTGCAGATCAGGAGTGCCAGATGGTCAGCCTAAACTGTTGCTGTCTTTGATTCCTGACTACCCGATGTTGAATTTCATGCTTACAACCTCCATATACATTGCGGTAAATATGTCTTGTGGTTTGTAGACGAAATTCACTGAAAAGTGAAGCAAATTATCACCTGGTTATGGGGAAACTTGCAGGTGTCGTACAGGTTCTTTGAACTGACAAATACTTTGAAGATTGCATTTGTGCCAAGTAAAGATGATAAGCGTCTCATGTACAACGTGATCACAGCGATAGTCATATCAACAGTCGTGTACACCTTATCATTTATACTCCTGAAGTTGCCCCAGGTGATGGTAATAACGTCTTCTCAGAACTAGGCATCACTTTTCACTAAACAAAAAAAAAAACTTATATTGAAGAAAAGAACTGGCTTACTCGGTTGATTGACGTATTAAAAAAACATCTAATTCCTATTTTGAACACATGATAATGATAGGTAACATGTATAGCTTTAAAATTTACATCGAATGCAATAGCAAACCTTGATACATACATTAAACTATAATAGTAAACCTGGGAATGATAACTTTTTGAGTCTAGGAAACTATAATATAGCGCATCCGCGTTCTTGCTAGAGGTGAAAACAGAACCCTACTTTGTGTAAGAAGGAACGATTATTGACAAAATGCTGTTAATATGAAAGCAAGAAGACCATCATACTTGCATTTTGTGTTTAAAACTGTTCATTCTTGAAAAACAAGCGCATCCTTCATATCAACAAGATGGTTGTTTGCATTGAATTATACATTTGGTATATTATTAACCGACGTTTCCTCTATCCACTTAAATCCACAGGTGTGAATTTTGAGATATATAAGAGTAGCAGATCCTGTATCGCTCTTCGTATAACCCAGTCACTGTGAAGATTCAGTCTGTTATAGCTTGGCATTTTTTAAGGGTTGAGGGGCATATATTGTATAGACCAGATAGATCGTGTTCAATATCCAGTTGAGATTGCAAAAGACAACTATAAGTAGTGAGGTTTGTCCATTATATTTGTAACTTTGTCACACACACCCCAATGGCAAATTTACCACATCACTTTTGTATCAAGTGTTCAAGTTTAGGGTTCTTATCATTATCCCTTGCCGAATGAAGCAAGATTCAATTTTTAGGTACAAGTCACTATATCACTATTGTGTTGTATCTACTGATTTTTTCAACTTTGTCTCAAGAACATACCCATGACAACTGTAGGGAGGTTTAATGCTAAATTATTGAGCATATCAACTTTCTTTAATGAGTACTATAATCAAATGTTGCATTTCTATATCTGAAATTGTTTCCATATCATCGGTATCCAAAAATAAAAAAACTGTTGTAGTTTGGATAAGTGATTGCATTACTCTCAAGGTTGCTATTTCAGTCACAAACATTAAACCAGCATATAAGAATATAAACTTCTAAAGTTTTTTACTTTTTAAAAATTTTCTAGCGATTGTCCCATTGGCGCCATTAGGATAAAATCCTCCAGCAACTTCTACTTTACCACTTCCATATAAAATACGAAGTATTTCCTCTGGTTTCCGACCATATGCTAGTGAGTATTCATTTCCGGTCAGAATATTTCCTGGTATCTTCTTTTCAACCCCTAAAAATGCAGGCACAATGATGCCTTCGTCTTTTATGCCACTATGACCCAAGTTGTTTCGCAGTATTGAGATTTTGTTGGTGAATTCAGCTACTGTAATTCCATATGGGATCACCTTTTCTGTCGCTTGTTGGTAAAGAAGAGTTCTAATAACTGCATCTTGACCTGATTCTACTCCCAAAAGACCAGCTAGAAGCTAATAACAAATTTTGAATGTGCAAGTTTTAGTTGAATAGTGAATATAGTCACATACACTGATACACATAGGTAACAAAAGAAAAATATACCAATTTTGAAGAAGAACTTTGTAGTTTTTGGTTAGCACCAACGTAGCCGGTAAGACCAACGTAAGGGATGATGTAGGATGCAAGCAAATAATTGAGATCATTGGCGTAAGGATTGAAAGGTGGAAACAAGGGCCTTCCGAATGCTTTGTTCATTGCTGTTGCAAATGTTAGTGTACTCAAATTCAACAATGGCCTTGCGAATCCAGGTACTACGCTCTTTATTGCTCTGTATATTGTATAAAATGCATCAAACCACTAGGAAAAAATAAATTACATCTTAAGAAAATATCACTAAATATCACATTTGCTACAAAAAATAAAGGATGAAGGTTTGGAAAGACCTGATGTGACCAACTTCCTGGAAACCGAATTGGGTGATTATATTTCTAATGAAAGGAGTAAGCTTAGCTATCCTTGCACCGATGGGTCGTGGTCCACCACCCGTAAGATTTGGTTGGATGTGGTCTAAACCCTTACCAAGTGACCCATACAAAAAGAACTCAGCTTCCAAGTATTCTAAATTTAACGCAAACTAAAAAATATCTTTATCAGATTTAGGTATCTTGGTTTTTGAATCTGGGTCGATATCTTCTTCAGGGGCTACGAGTGGGATGAGGAAGAAGAGGATAAGGAGGAGGAATACAGTGGTTACCATTGGGCCGACGGTCGTGGAAGAGGATGATGGTGCCATTTTGCTTAATCTATCTTACAGTTAGTATGTTTCTGGCTTGATTTATATAGGAGTTGGAAGTACTGTGTTCATGAAATGATGCCATAAAACATGGACATGCAGTATGGCACTTAGTTGATTGCATGGAGAATTAGATGTTAAATTCTAAGTTTAACAAAATTTCGAAAGTGATGAGTTTTAAATCAGTTATCTCTCATGATATGTAATGGGTCCGAACATGTTCTGTTCAACTAGTCAAACCGGGTCGAAAAAGCAAACCATGTCTCATTACAATCTTAATAGGTCGTAAATTAAAACGGGTAATGATATATCCTCTTAAGTCTTAACAAATCCTTCGTGACTGTGACACTTTACCAGATAAAGACTTATGGTTACGATAATAAATTAAGTGGATGTATCATTTTCTGAATAAAATATACACCCAACCAATTTTAATATCTCTATTTTTTTTGACTGTTTGGTGAATCAAGTTCTGGTTGGTTTTGGTTTGGTGCATCAATTATAAATCTTTGAATAGCATGAGATTGATTGGTTTTGGTTTGGTGAATTGGTGCATCAAGTTTTGTCCTTGATTTGATTAAGATCAAGGGGTTTGATTTGGATCAAAACATTAAGTTAAGCAAATCAAACTTTTGAGTCATTCCCCAAAATGTGTAAGTTGGCGGTTGTGCCCTTTTGGTTACCAAATGACCAATCCCCAAATGCCTAGCCTTAGGTAACGACTAACGAGCACACATTTGAGTGACATTTGGACTTGGATTTGCCAATGATCATCTCTTCAAAATCTTTTCTTAACTGGTCATCAAAACGTTCCTGGTGGGAAAGTGATAAGTAACAAGGAATTTCATGCCTACGCGTTGCTTTGGGACAATATTATGACAAAAGTCGAGTTTTGGTTTAAGTTTTAGTATAGATTGTTCTTTTCATCTGTGTTAAAAGCTAATTACAAATGGGCTAAAATATAATTTTACATAGATGGTTAATTTAATTAAGGGATAATATACATGGAGGCCACCCTTCTTCACAATTTTTTTCATATAGGCCGCTCATATATCCGAATATGTTGATAGGCCGTCAAAATATTTATTTGTTGTCAACTATACCAAATTTGGTAAAATATTTGTTGAAAAACTCTAAAATGACTAAAATACCCATCATTTAAAAGATCAAATAAATACAGTTAATAAAATAACTGTGAAATACCATATATACCCCTTTCATTTGTAGTTAAAATAATAAAACCCTTTAGCCTGAATCAGATACACGTCCCATCGTTTAATAACCAAGTAATTAACGACTTATCGAGATTTCGATCGAACTACCTTGCTATTATTCATCATCACCTATTTCTATCTTCTTCCCCAGTTTAAAACATAGGAAGAGATGTCATCTTCCCTTGAATTTTTTTTCGACAATGGATGTTAATAGATTTTTTCCATTTGATTGTTAGATTAACGATTACGTATATATAGTTTGTGACTAGTTTTTATTTAATGACTATATTTAATCATTTATATCAATAATGTTTTGAGTTTTCAGTAGTATTATTACGGGTTTTCCGTTATTAGTAGCCGATTAAAGGAGCGATAACTACACAAAAGCTTTCTTCGGGTAGTACATAAGAACATTTCGCATAAAAGCTTCAACTTTGCATAATCGCTAAGTACCATATCAACCAAAATCATCTCAGAGATCATTGTTTACATACAAGACATGCACTCTTTTAATGTTTTCTCGAATTGGAGATCAGCGATACGAGTTGAACTTATTAATAACTTGTTAAATAAAAATAGAGGACAGCTTCAACAAAAAGATAACCTAAAGATGCTCTCATGTAACCTGTCACATAAAAGCTTGACCAACTTGATTTCTTTGTGTGTTAACTTCAATCCCTACACTTGGTGTTGCAGATGTAGTCGGTACAACCTTGGGGTGGATTCTCTTCTTATTTCTTTGTTTTGCATACACAAGTTTTGATTGGTCTTTATCTGCATGCCTAACACTTCTTTTAGGCAAAACAACATCATCATCCTACAAAAGAATAGCCAGCATATCAACAGAATGCATTTGTGAACAAAATAAAATAAGTAAACACCGAGAATCACTTTCGATCGGGGCATCTCCTCCTATTATGACCTTTTGACTTACATATACCGCACGTAGATGAAGTTCCGCTTTTAACTAACTTATGAATACCTTGAACGACCCGCGTCTCAGTTGAGTCTCTAACCCTCTTCTTCCTAGGCCTTCCTGGCATCCTTCTAGTTGGGGGTGGTAGCAGTGGCTCTTTATCAACAATAGACCATTGTTCTTCTCCACTCAACGGATTTATTAGTTGGCTATATGTTTTCACAAAACATTCTTTTTTGAAAAAAGCGCTAACATAATTTTCGGGATTCTCACCAACATCTTTGAATAGCACCATTGAATGTGAACATGGCAACCCTTCCAACTGAAACATTCTGCATGTGCAGGTACCATCCGAGAGGTTAACAACAAAACCATCATGTCCTTTTATTACCTCAAACAAACATGCCCCATTTTGATGTACACTCCAATATTTTATTTCATCAGCTATCTTTCTTATTTTTTTAACAATCCTAGGGCAAATATTGATCTCCTTTGTATACATCCAGTCCCGTCGTTTGTGGATCCTCTCCATTAATGACCTCCGAATATCCTCGAGCATGTAGATAATGGGTTTTCCCCTCAACTCTACAAGACTCCAGTTCCAAGCCTCTGCTAAGTTGTTGTCAACATTTGAGACCTTCACCAACATAAACATATTACTCGTACTAAACCATTTTAGTATTAGATATAAGATAAGTTAAGCAAAAGTTATACAAAATATTATTGCTTACTTTGCAGAATGTGTTAAAATACGCCATGCACCAATGTTGAACTCCCCTTTCTCTCAAATCTTCGTAAGCTATTTTATCAATTTCCTTCAGCCTCTCAAAGTTCTTCTCCATTTGTTCCATGGTTGAACTCTTTGCAATCTTCCAAAATAACAACCTCAAATTGCCCCCTTTGAATACTTTGTGCCAATTTGAGAAGATATGGCGAGCACACATCCTATGTTCAGCATTTGGCAACAACTCAGGCAATTGCAGGGGACTAATCCCTTTTGAAAAAGAAAACAAAATAAGATTTAGCAAGTGATATACTAATACTATGAAAATGTTGTAACGTAAGCTTGTGCTTTTACCTTTTGTTGATCAGTGATAAGTGTCCAACCCTTACCTCCATCAATCATATCGAGATCTCCCATTAAAAGACTTAAGAACCAGGACCATGTGTCATTGTTTTCGACACGCACCACATCCCATGCAACCGTACATCGGTCATTTGCATCTCTTCCGACACATGTTAGTAATATGCCTCTTTGTATACCCTTCAAGAAACAACCATCTAAACCTATACAAGGCCTGCATCCACCTAAGAAACCCCTTTTCAGTCCGTCAAAACATATGTATATCCCTTTAAATTACCTCAGTCCACCTTGTTGTGAATCCACATAATCAATTTCAATTGTTGAACCTGGATTCGTTATTTCCAGTTCCTCCTTGTAGTCCCACAATTTAGCATAGTGCTTCACCATATCCCCAACTAGATCATTCAAAGCTATTATTCTTGCTCTCATACATAGTGTTGAAGAAACAGATACTTCATAAGTAGAAAATATTTCCTGCTTGATATCTTTAAGTTTCCAATTTGGTTGTGTCCTGAATCTACTAAAATATTTTTTGGCTATCCACTTAGAGTTAATTCTTTTGCTTTTAAAGCTTTTTCCACAATTATGCTTTGGGTACATAGAAGAAATATGGTATAACTTATCTTTCTTAGAATAACCAAGCCAAATCCTCCACTTACATCCTTTGGCTGAAGCACACACAACAGATACCGCTTTACTTTCATTTCTTATGTATCTGATATCTTTCTTGATTGCTAAAGAATTCTCATTAACAGCATTTTTGAATTGTTCTCTGGACATAAATATTTGACCAACTTCAAAGTAAATATCCCTCGGATCATTTGGCTCTTTAAAGTAATACTTTCGCGTATTTTTGATAGGTTGAAAGTTCTCTCCTTCAAAAACCGATCCTTCACTTTCTGTTGAATAACCCGATTCATAGCATTGATCACTGTCGTCATCTTCATCCATGAAATAAGGTATGGATCCGTCATCACTCTCCCCTATTGTGTTACCATTACGGTTGCCATCAACTTCAGTGCGTTAGTGTTAAAACCCCCATTGTTGTCCATCTTGAAATTTAACCTCTTACTTCTTGCCTCTATGATTTCCTCATCTGAATGTCCACTTTCATCACCATTACTCAACTCAGTAGACTCGGGCGAGTTTCCGTCTTCAATATCATCGACCTCACGATCAGAGTGATAGCCACATATAGCCCCATTAGAAGCTTCATCGTCACTGTAAAATGGCACAATGTTTAAGGTAAATTTACATAATATAATATCATAAATACGCACATATATTTCAATTTCATGAAGTGTAACCATGCAGTTTCACCATTTTAATAGTTTGACATAATTGATTTTTGTTTATATGTTTCAAATGCCTATCTTGTACGTAACAAATGGTCTCCATTTGGTTTTTAAAAACTATGTAGCACACAACTGTAAAGCCCCAAATCCATTTGAAGATTGTAACCATCATTAAATATTTTGAAACATGTACAAGGTATAACAAATAAAGAAAGCGTAGAGAGTTGAAGAATAAATGTAAAGTCATACAAAATTAAAACACAATTTTGAAAATCATATACAACCAAAATGATGTAGATAACTTTTCATGTACAAGTAATCAATATGCATACCTCTCCATTGTTACACTTGTGGCCTTGACTAGTTGTTAACACCAAATGAAAAAGACGAAGAGATAATAAAAACCCTAGGGTCTACACCGTCGTTGTTGTATGGTAGTTTTATAATTTTTCAATTTTTGTGTTAAGGGTAATTTTGTCCTTTAGAAACTTGTAAGGGTATTTTTGACATTTAATATCTATTTGGCTGGATTTGGCACATACGTGAACAAAATAATACTTGAGCGGCCTATAAAGATATTTCGATATTTGAGCGGCCTTAATGAAAAAAGTTTCAAATGCGGGTGGCCTCCACATATATTATCCCTTTAATTAATTAAGAAAGACGGTATTCCCTCTGTCCAAAATAAATATTCATATGTTTATTTTAGGGTTAATTTCATATATACCCAATTTAAACATTAAAATGACATATTTCCCCAACCAAAACACTTAAAGTCATATATACCCAATTTGAACAACAAATTTGTCATATTTACCCATTTTATTATTAAATCAATTAAAATTCAATATACATTATTGAATACTCATTATACCCTTCTTATAATCACATCTTCAAGTGACAACAATAATCAAACAACAAACTAATCTTTACTACATAAAATGTAAAAATGGTCAAAGGGTAAAATGAAAACTTGAAAATTGAATGTTGAAAGTCAATATTATTGAAACAATTTAAAAAGTAAAAATAAAAATTAAATGACAATGTCCATATATAGAACAAACTTCAGCGCCTCGATTCCTTTCCTTTTCCATGTTTCACACTATAAATTTCGACTTCTTAACTTTATTATTTAGAATTATGAAAATTGAAAGGCTAGCAATTTACATACACCATGAGTTTTGTCTTGTAAGTAATGAAATGGTTCTTCTATATTGTACTTCTAAATATAGTTCCAAACATAATATCCCAATCAATCTTGAATAAGTATTATTTAAAAATATAATATTTATTTGACACACCTAATTTGACATTTTCAATATTAATTTGATTGTGACATTTATAATACTACACGAGTAAATGCATGCATAGCGAGATTTTATAGCAACAGATCGTTTTGTGTTAAAAAAAAGTTTGTGAGTTATAAACGAAAAATAATAAAAGTTTGAAAATTTGGGGATTAAACATAATGTTTTGAAAACCGGTTCGATCTAGGTGGTTCAACCGGTTGAACCGTTCTGATCTAAAAACATGTCGATTTAAATCGAGTCAACCCGACGGAGCGGGTCAAATTAAACCGTGTCAACCCGGTTTTCGATATGTATTAATAGTTTCTTTTTGAAATATGTGTTTTCAATACTTACTTTTTTAGTTTCAACTTTTCACTTTTTACTTTTTGGCTTTTCCTTTATATATAATATAGCAGGGTACTTTCGTAGCGTTCGCGGCAGCGACTCTGTGACGATTAACCGCGAGAAATAGATCTCGATGAGACACGATTCACCGGTTTGTATCAAATTCAACGGGTTTTCTCGGTTCATTTTGGATGCCTTTTATTTGTTAGAACCGATGGCGACACCGGTTCTCGGTTGAACCCGTTGGTCCGGTCCGATTTTCAAACTATATTTACCATCAACTTGTTAGCTTGTATGAAACTTTGTGTGTTTTATTAATTTATATAATGTGTATAATAACATGTACTTTTCATTTTAGGGTGTTTTAAAAATAACATTAATTAGTGCGTCTAATTATTTTATATTTTGGATTATGTTGTAGCTTGTTTAAATTGTACATTGTGAAAATTTTATTTTATTTTTTAGTAAGGGGTGTTTTGATTGGTTGATTTTAATTTGGTAGATATGCTTTTAATTGGTTGTACAACGTGAATAAATTATTATACTTTTAAGTAATGGGGTGTTTTAATAAAAGTATTAATTACATTCTTGTATAAAGCGTTACTTGCCATTTGTTACGTTCTCGTGGTCTTATTGCACTTGCCACCGCTTCGTCCGGGGTTGCGACAAATAACATGACTCGGGGAAGAACTGCTCACTCTCGATTTAAGATCACATCAAGCTTAATACAAACTCAATATGCAACGTCAAAAAACAAAGTGGCCTTGCTAAGCTACTTTACCAAGCCAGGTTGATAATTTGGGATGAAGCATCAATGGCTAAAAGGCAACGTGTGGAAGCGGTTGATCGAACTATGCAAGACATTAACGGGGTCAAACTTCCATTCGGCGGCAAGAGAATGGTTTTTGGAGGGGATTTTAGACAAGTTTTATGGCCATAAGGCGTGGAATCTGGCCAGATTGTAGATTCGAGTCTACGGATGTCACCTCTTTGGTCTAGAATTCAAAAAATGTGGTTAACCATAAACATGAGGGCATGGACAGAACCATGGTTTTCAAACTACCTATTACGCAGTGGTGACAGAGTTCAAGAGGTCACCGATGAAGACTATGTACGCAAAGCTGATGACATGACGATTCCATACACGAAGATCTTTGCCTCAAAGGATGCATTGGTCGATGAAGTGTTTCCTTCCTTCGCCACCATAGCTCATTCACCCACTGATATAGTTTCAAGAGCAATTTTATCCACTAAAATAAACATGTTGACAGCAGTAATGATATGTTGATTGACATATTTCCTGCCGAAGAGAAGGTTTACTATAGTTTTGATGAAGCGAAGAGCGACACCCATAACTTCTATCCTTTGGAATTCTTAAACTTCGCTCAGCGTGAGCGGATTGCCTCCTCATTACTTGCGTTTGAAAATTGGATGCCCGATTATTCTTTTAAGGAATCTAGATCCGGCAAATGGATTATGTAATGGCACGAGGTTGATATGCAAACGTTTTGATCCTAATGTTATCAATGCTCATATTGCGTGGGATAGCACGGAGTTAGAGTGCTCTTGCCAAGAATTCCTCTTACTCCATCTAAAGACGACATGTTCTCTTTCAAAACTAAAGAGAACACAATTCCCTGTGCGCCTTAGCTTTGCGATGACTATTAATAAAGCTCAAGGCCAAACAATTTCAAATGTGGGTGTCTATTTGCCAGATTCTGTTTTCTCGCATGGCCAACTTTATGTGGCATTGTCTAGAGGGATATCCCGTAGAACAACAAAGGTATTGGTTAAACAAGTCAAAGAGTTCCGTCAGCCAGGAATCTATACCTCAAATGTCGTGTATCAAGAAGTTTTACGCAACGAGTAACGTGTGTTGTTAGTTAATATTTCATAATTGATGTAATGTTTTGTTTTTCAGTCTCACTAAATATTTTTATATGTCGATTGATACATATTAAGAATTTTTGTTGGAGTTAAATTATCGGATGTTACAACCGTTTGCAATTACATTTTGATCTTTTCACGTTCTATTTTGAATGTTAAACGAAACACTTGCCATAATATCGCATATGGTTAATTGTCTACCGCTGCTGCCAGGCGCGGGTACTCGCCTAGTACATAAAAAACACTAAACCTGTTAGAGCCAACAGAAGCACTCCACACCAAGTTTCTCTAGTAAAGGATGTTGATGTATTACTCCGTATAATCTAGAGATTGAACTCGCAATAGTTTGGCAATTAACTGTAACAGTATTCATTTTATCCTTCTACAAACCATTCATATAATTTATGAATTTGGTTACTTTATTTATCTCAAAGAAACTGCAGTTTGCGAACCAATGATCACAATGTTCTTTATTTCATATGGGGCTTTTCCTTGAATATTTGATGCCAATTGAGAAGACAAAGGTGAAATAGTCTATATATATTTTAAAGGGGAAAGTGAGTGTGTGGCTGTTGTGTATGTAAGGTTGGGTATAGAACCCTTCAAAACGACTGTGTTTTGTAATATTCATTAAAATCAGTTTCCAAGCATCCATGTTCTTCTCTTTCCTGGACTGACGCATGCCTTTTCTTTATCCTTTTTTCCATTCTTGTTGCAAATGCCGGTCTCACCCAACAATTATGGTTCTTTTAGTTTGGACATGATATGTGATGCAACATAAAATCTCTATTTTTCCATATCAAATTGTTGCAAATGCGAGTCTCACCCAACAGGTTATAGTACAAAAATGACTGCAACGGCTAAATTAATAACTACTTTTTTCCATTTTTAATTTTTTTTTTGATCTTATCAATGTGTGGTATATACAATATTATACAGTTTGGCTGGACTTGCTAATGTGGGTTGGATGAAATGCATGGCATGTGTTTGATGAAATGCCTAAGTAAGAAGACATAAAAATCAACACTTCTATGAGGCAAGGTTAAATACTTAAATGTGGTTACATATGGTCAAATTGGGTACACGTTGTTGTAACCTTTGGTAAATCATAGTTGTCCATCTAGCTTTCTGACGAGACGCGACCATTCGTGATTTTGTGGTTCATCTCCGGTCCGTTCCTGGGTTGGGTTTGGTATCTATCTTGTTAATGACTTGATTGGATTTGGGGAAATGCTTCGGATGCCCAAGTGACTCTTCGCAAATGGATGTGATTTGGTTTAGTGATTTTTCAAGAGGGAGCTAGGCTATATGCATTTCAATTTTGTAAAATAGGTTAATAGGTTGGTGTTGTAATTTCAGTTCCGATGATGGTGTTACTGTTGTTATTCAATCACTTGGTATGTAGAACTTATATTAGCTACTTCGGAGTTGTTTCAATATTCTTAAAGCCTTTCATTGAGAATTATATGTGTTATGTTGATGATGATGAAGGTTATGACAATTTCGGTGTGTTGATCATATGATGAATTAATTAAACTTAGTTGTTGCTGTGTAAACATTTGCTCCCGCTTGTCCTTAGTTCACGACTTTATTTGGGATTGTGCAAGTTTCAAAGAGATCAACTGCAAGCACAAACCCAATTCTAAATTGCTATATGACATCAATCAGTTACTCGCATTACAAAAGAAACACAAAACATGCAAATATTGAATGATATATGTGTAATTTATTATCTTAACTTTTTTGTATAAACCAACGAATTATATGGCTCTAACAGTCTAATGTAAGCGTTTTCATGACCATACTCCCAATTAGCAATCCGAAGTGTCATGACTACTGATAAAAGCTTAGATCATTTATGTGAAGTTCCCCTAAATAAAGCAACATCATTCAACCTCTTGGGTTGCTATGTAAAAAAAGATCAAAGTTTTCATATGCTTATCATATAGCCTGAACTACAATAGATGCATATGATGTCTAATCTACTGAAACATTTTATCAAACATATGCTAGGCACTTCACTGAAAACATTTTTTAAGCATATCAAACACATTTCTTAAAAACACATATCCTCACTAACTAATACTCTATTGAACATATGAGCAACTCAAGTACCCCACTATAGAATTGAAACATAATGGAGTAGTGCAATTTCTATATGAAAGATAGCAGATGTTATTTAATCTAATACGAATCAAACTTTAATCTTGAGTTTCAATAGATAAATTTGAGTAACACTTTACCATTGTGTTGCAAAGAAAGTAGAAATATAGACAAAAGATTTAAAAGTTCGGTGGGGATTGCCAATTCTAAAGTTCGATTTTCAATGCCGATTATAGAGGAAATATTAAGCCCAAACTGCAACAACCAAGGAGTATTGATCTTGTATGTAACATAAAATTACGAATGAAAAAAAAAAAAAAAAAAGGAATGTTTTAGTCTTTGAGAAGAGAAGAACATGGGAGGTGAGTTATTTTATCCAAACGACATAGTTTTGAATGGTTCTATACCCAATCTTGCATACACAACAGCCTTACACTCACTTTCCCCTATTTTAAATTAGAATTATTAATATTTTCAAAATTTTTAAAATGAATAAATTTGTAAAATGGGTAGATATGACAATTGTTATGTTTAAATTGAGTATATATGTCATTATAGTTTTTGGTTGGTTAAATGTGACATTTAAAAGTTTAAATTAGGTATATATGAAATTGACCATATATTTTAGGTTTCGACTAATTAAAATAGTGTATATAAGATAGGAATGATATTTTATTAGTGCATAGTGTAGTTAGTGTTTTCTAAATCTTTGTGCAATTTGAAAGTAAACATTTACTTTGGGACGGAAGAAGTATAATATAATTACGTTAACTAGATTTCTAATACATTTGCGCCTAATCTATGTAATTGTTAATGTTTTGTCCATACTTTTGTTTTAATAAGTGTTGTCTAATATACAATTACTTTGACAAGTATGATTACTAAAAAAAAACTGTTATAACTAAATATTGTTTATACCAATTAAAATTAAAAGGGATGTATAAATCTGAGGGAATTGTATTTATAAAAATCAAAACACAAAACTAAGTTAAATAAATGCCTGTAAAAATAAAATTTGAAACTCTTAAAGATGTAGGATAATACTAAACTTGGATAATTGGCTTAGTAGAAATTTAACCCACTCACATAATTTGTATATGAATTTCGTTTGTTGAACTAGATCATCTTTATTACATGTTTATCTCCTTTGTTCTTATGATCCATTCTACATAAAGAGTGTATACATATAGAATGTTGCATAATAACAAATATTCAACTTCTATTTTGTGTCCAAGACTACATACTTAATAAAACAAAGCTTGGTAAATATTTAGTAAAATTTAGAAAGGATAGCATATCAAAATTCCAAGATCAAACTCAAATATGACCTATTTTTTCAAATGTCTATGTTAAGATTTCCCATCAAGTTGTAAGTTAAAAGTAAAACACACACAAGAGTTTACTGTTTATATCAATATATATGTGGAGTTAGACTAAAAGAAAAGAACAATGCAAAACACAAACATGTAAAATCCTATATTTAATTATTAAACCTTGGAATGGGTAATTTTGATTTTAATTTAATAACTTCCTTAATTATTCAAAAGACTAACATAAAAGTCACGAAAATCATGTATAAATGAGGGTATTAAGGTATCCAATTATCCAAGTTAACTATCCTAAAGAGTTCAAAATTAACCAAATTCAGGGTACTAATATGCATTTTGGCCTAAAAATAAAAGGAGAAAAGAAAATAGAATAATGATTAACTTGTGAAAAACTTTGCTATCCTCCAAATACTATTCATTTCATCAAACTTCTTTGACAATTATCAACAACCCCAAAATGGGTTGATTGCAAATTAACACTTAGCTGATGTGATGAAAATGACAAGAAAAAGAAAGTACATACCACCATTGTTAATTAGTAAATGACAATAATAAATGTCTTATTACAATTATAAATAATATCAACAATAAAGTAACTAGAAAAAAGTAAATATATCATTCCAAATCTTTTTCGGACTTCAAATATTTTCTAGCGATTTTCCCATTAGCACCGAGGGGATAAAAGCCACCAGGACAATGTTCACTTCCAGTTTGATACACAATACGTAATATTTCTGCCGGTGTTCGTGCGTATGACAACGAGCTTGCATTAGCGGACAATATATTACCCGATGTCCTCCCTTCAGCCCCTAAGTATGGCGGCACAATGAGGCCTTCATCTCTTAGGCCAGCATGACCTAACCTGTCTCGTAGCTCTGAGATTCTGTTAGTGAATTCAGCTACACTGATACCATATGGAATTACCCTTTCTGTTGCCCGTTTGTATAGAAGGGTTCTAATGACCGCATCTTGACCCGCTTCAACTCCCAAAAGACCCGCTAAAAGCTGATGATAATGATAATTTTTGCATGTGTTTACATACCACATATATATGAAAGTAGCTTGATCAGTAATATATAATGTAATTAAGGTACCTGTTTTGCAATAACACTTTTGAGTAGTGGATTTGTGCCAACATAGCCGGTGAGACCAACATAAGGGATGACGTAGGATGCAAGCAAATAGTTGATATCGCTGGCATATGGATCGAAAAGTGGATATAAGGGTCTGTCGAATGCACTGTTCATTACATCTGCGAATGCTTCTTTACTTAAATTCAATAGCGGTCTTGGAAATCCAGGTACCGTGCTCTTTATTGCCCTGTATTTATCCATATAACATCTATCTTAGATTAACAAAATACTTTCTTGGAGATTAAGTGTGTGGTTTGGTAAGCTTATTTGAGCTAGCAACATATATAGAATATAAAGCAATAAACCATTTGCAGTGTTTGGATGATAATTGCTTATTGCTTGAATATGGAATTATATCAGCATGTCATTGTAGCCTTAGTTTATATGCACATGAATGCACAAATTAAACAAATATATAATCATGATTTTAACAAGTTAAGAAATTGTAGCTCAAGAACATATTTCTTCAAAAACAAAGGTAAGGTTTGTAAGGATGAACCTGACATGACCAACTTCTTGATAACCAAATTGGGCTATAATATCTCTAATAAGAGGACTAAGATTAGCCCTCCTTGCATCGATTGGCGGCGGTCCGCCACCAGTAAGATTCGGTTGGATGTAATCCAAACCCCTACCCAGCGCTCCAAATAAGAAAAAATCAGCTTCCAAGTATTCTAAATTTAAAGGAAACTCTAAAACATTTATATCAGATTTTGACAGTTTATTGGATTTTGCATTCGAGGTGGCCGATGTTGCCAAAAGGAGGAGGAAGAACACAGTGGTTGCCATGGTGGCCATGAATTGAATTAAGGGTTTGGTTTAGTGTCTCTAGCTTTTGGCAAGTGTATAGTTTGATCACTCTGTATGCATGTTTTTATAGGCGTTGATGTAATGTGTTGTTGAAGAAATAATCATACTATACTTGGCATTGATTTAATGATTGGTAGGTCTGATGAAAATACTTGGTCCTATGAATACCTTATAATTTCGTGTAAGTATTTAATAATTTAGTCTTATTGAGTAACGATAACTATTTTTAATTATACATGTCTTTCGTCTAGATTTGGTTCATTGAAAACCTAGAAATTACTTATTGGTAGAATTTCACTTTCTAGAATGTATGTGGTAATGACAGGTACATATCAAAACTGGATACCTTCCAAAAAAACGTTACAACTCAAAACTCTCTTTATATATAGTGTGGTGATACAAAGTTATTTTCCATAATTATACTCTATATAATCACAAATAGAACTCCAGATTATAGTCACGGATTCACTAAAACAAAACCAAAGTTAAAGTTAATAAACTTGTTTCAAAGTTTACTATGTTTGTTAATTATTGATTAGAAATGTAGCATTTATTTATCTAGAGTTATAACTCATAGACCCTTTTATTAATTTGTATGTGCGTGAAATCAAGAATTGCATTTTAAGTAGGAATGTGTTGCAGTAAACTTCTTTTCGTTTTTCTTTCCTCTATTTTTTTTAACTACGAAAGTGAGAAAAAAAGTTTACATGTGAGCATTTTGGGTAACTAGAAAGTGACTAGGCGTCATAGCTGTTAAAAGCGCACTTGAAGGAGGACGCCGAAGCCTGTGAGGCTCAAAATGTGAGGCTTTTTTCAAAGCGAGGCTCAGGACATTCAAGAGGCTCATTAAGGCCCAGCGCCTTGGTTGCGAGGCTCTTATGAGCTTAGACGCGCCTCATGCATATGTGACGCTTTATTCATTTTTTTTATTCACAAATTAAGAATGTATACATATCAAAATGATGATTCAGAAAAAATTCTCGTTTGCATGTTATCTTAAAACTCTACGAAGTTTGGGTTATTACTTATTTATGATATACGGAGGTTAGATTCGAGAAAAATGTTAAGAAAACATATATCATATTGTTAGTTACTTTATGTTTGATAGTCTTGTACCGAAATATTAACTTTGTTTAACACTATAACTGATATAACGCTACTCAAGTTTAGTATATATAGTTATATATTTTTTCTCGACACAATGCGCGCACATACTTGAGGCCCGCGTCTAGTCCAAAGACCCTTTTGCGCCTCGAGTTTTTAAAACATTGCTAGGCGCTCCATATAAAATGGTTCATTCACAATATACAAAGGTTGCTTTTTGACTATGGTTTATAATCTTTTTAGCCGTATGTTTCGCAAAACTTTAGTTAATTTCTACATATTCAAACCAGGTCAAACATTTTTATTAAAAGAGGTTGATACTGCCGATTCAAAGTCGGTAATATGAAATGAATAGTTTAGCTTCTAATGATACAAGTAGTGAGAAAGAAATAAGCTTTCGAAATAGAAAGTGATTGCCACATTTATAAATGGGACAATTCTCTACTTACCTTAGTCGCTCAAAGTGTTCACCCCACGTGCTTCAAAAAATTTCATTTTTCCAAATACCTCATAGGCGAAGGTCGTCTAGAAATCTTGGGCGACTCCTTCAAAAAAGTGAAGTGTCCCTATGCATGTCCCTACCAAGTTCTAGTTTGTATCAGATACTTTTTTGGGCGACTGGGCCCATTATTTCTTGAGCAGACTTGTTTTTTTTTCTTTTTATAAAAAATTGTTAACTACATTTTTGATCCTTGTAATTTACTTGGTATTTCATTTTTTGTTCTAACTTTTCAAAATCACATAAACAAAGAAAAAAACACCACCAGACCTCAATCAAACAAACAACATAGAAGAAGTATGATAAGTTTGACCTGGTAGGCCTTGTTGTGTCAACGGATTGATTTATTGGGCCCAGTGATATATAGAGAACTAAGTTAGGCCGGGTGAGTGTATTGGGCTGGATATTACAACTGAGCCTGCTGAGTATATTGGGTACCGATTGTTGTGAGGGATTAGTGTATTGGGCCGACGTTTGACTAGGAAAACCAGGAGGTGCACAAACAGTGGCCAAATTTTGTGTTGCATGAAAAGCCATAGGGGTTGTGGTAACAGTAGGAGGTTACATGGAATTGTTAGCAATACTTGGAGCATTATTAGTATTCGGGTCAAAGCTAAAGATATGTAACATATTTTTCTAAATAAACAGGTTTACACAATATATTTTGTAAATTGTCAAAAATACGCAATATGTTTTCAAATAATCTTTGATCTAGCTAATATTACCGGTTAGCAGCAGGTTACCAGGTCACCCTCGATTAAAAGTTACATCGTTGGTCCCTCAAACTGGACCAAATTCGCGCAATTGATCCTATTTTGGTAACGCTTGTTAAAAAAAAAATTAAAAACTTATTTTTTTTTTCTTTCTTAAAATCTAGATAAAATCTTCTTCTTTTTTTTTTTTTTTTTTTTTTTTTTTATATATTTAAAAATAGAAAAAAATAGATAATATTTTTATACATTTATTTTTTAATTTTTTATTAAATCTGGATAAACTTTTTATATTTTTTTTAAAATAAAAAGTATCCATATTTTTCAAAAATAATAATAGTAATAATAATAATAAATAATAATCAGATTTTTAAAAAAGTTTTTATTAGGTTTTTCCAGATTTTTTTTTTTTGTTTTTTTTTTAATCTGGATAAACTTTTATATCTTTTTAAAAATCTTGAAAATGGTAATTTTTTAAAAAATAAAAATTATCCAGATTTTTCCAAAAAAATAAAAATCAGATTTAGAAAAAAATCCGATTTTTCGAGATTTTTTTTTAAACTGTCAGAATTTTATATTTATTTTTACAAATTTACAATTTTCAAGATATTTAAAAAAATACAAAGAGTTTATCCATAAAAAAAAAAACGTAAAAAAAAATGTGTATAAAAAAATTTATCCATTTTTTTAAAATTATAAATTAAAACAATATATTTTAAGTAGCTTTTAAGAAGAAAAAATTTATAAAGTTTTATTATTATTATTTTTTTTTATAAATATTTTAATGAGCGTTATTAAAATAGGACTAAATGCGTGAATTTGGTCTTGTTTGGGGGACCAACAGAGTAACTTTTATTCAAAGGTGACCTGGTAACATGCTGCTAACCGGTCATATTAGCTAGATCGAAGATTATTTGAAAATATATTGCGTATCTTTGACAATTTACAAAGTACATTGCGTAGACCTGTTTATTTGAAAAAATATATTGCGTATTTTTAGCTTTAACCCTTAGTATTCCCACTACACCCTAGTTTAGCCAGTAGACCTTGCAAAGTCATGAGCTCATTATGTGTCAAGGTCGATAAGGGTGGAACAATAGAACAAGGTCCATTAGTTGACAAACAAGAATAATTACCATGAACCCAATTATGAAGAAACTTGCAATACTCACAAAAATGACAAGTACCCTTATTGAAATTGAAACATGGTTTGTGTACCTTTTCCATAGAAGGAGTAGAGCGGTGAGCATTAGGACCGGAGTTAGGGGTTGTTTGATAAAAAAATATGATTTTAAGCTGAATGAATCAAAGCTGCTGAATGATTTCAAGATACTAAGCTAAATGAAAACAATTGTTTAATATTTTTTCTGAATGAGCAATCTGAGTTGCATGGGATTACCAATCTAACCTTCTGTGAAGATTATAACAAGTAGTTCCACTATCCAACTATAGCCAGCACTTTGATACTCGAACTCAATACAAAGTGACACTTGGATACTCGAGTTTAATATAGATAATAATAGGCACTTAGATACTCGAACTCAATATAAAGTGACACCTGGATACTCGAATTTAATATAGATAATAATAGAGCACTTTGATACTCGAACTCAACTATAACATACTTTTCCACTCCTTTTTAGATCATTCATATGGTTGATTAGTAACAAATTATTTTGAGTAAACTTCTCCACAATTGCATCGCCAATATAGTTTGCAAACTAAACAAAATAATGACACCGCCATTTTCAGAGTAGTTTACTCGCATAAGTAGTCACTTAGCGCCCATATCAATGCCTACAAAAAATGCGGAAAAAGCCAGTACAAGAAGATGGGATCGAGGCAACCAACTTAAGTTTACATCTAGTTTGGCGAGTGTGACGTAGCCGTAGTCAAATATCACCCCAAATTTAGGCATTCTCGTGGTGTAATATAACTTACTCGTTGATTCCGTTCAATTGATACAATACAAGCGATTTCCTATGAATGGTCCTCCACCTCAACATGACGAAATACAAATATTAATCGCTCAACCTATAGTTTAAGCTTCAAAATTACAAAAACCAGTGATTCTTTAATTCTAAATTACTTTAGGACTTTGAAGTAATTCTAAATAAAGTTAGTCGGAGGCGACTGGTAGGGGTTTAGGAGATTGCATATGAAAAAAAGAAAATGTATTTAATATAAATGAGAAGATGCTGAATCACAGGGCATGGGTGTGGGAGGCGGCCCGTTCAGAAGTGCTTTGGCCCACTTAGCACACTATTTTTTTCTATCAAACAAACCCACCTTTGACCGATTCAGTTTTAGGCACTGAATTGTCTTATTAAGTGGCTATCAAACACACTCTTAGCCAACAAAACTAGTGGTGAAGAGAAAGTAGAATCCACAAAAGTGTCATGTACCCGTGACTTTAGTCGCATCTCTTTCGTAGTTAGCATAGACGGAACTGTTTTAAGATCCGGAAACGTCTCGCTATGAGCAATGATAGTAGAGACATTATCATACTTTGCGGGAAATCCTTTGAGAGCAAAACTAAACACATCGTCATTGCTAATAGGAGACCCAAGACTCGTCAATATAGTAGAAATGGTCTCGATCTTACGAAAGTAAGCATCGGTAGTCATGTCCCCAAGCTTTAAGGCATGTAATTCGGCCTTCAATGCAGTAGAACAAGAACGCTTATTGTCATTGAAGATCAAATCAGTAAGATCACATGCTTACTTCGCCGTTTGAGGATCCTCGACAAGTCGTTGTTGAAGAGTGTTGGACAAGGTAATGAATATCCATGAATGGATGATCGTATCAATCTTTAGCCACTCGGCATCGGGAGGTGTGATGTTGCTTGATGATGCGTCACCACTGCCCAAAATATGGTCCATAATACTATATCCCTTACAAAGGTTTTTGAAGAAATAAACCCAAGATGAGTAGTTCATCTCATTAACATTCAATTTAATGGGAACAAGATTCTTGAGATTGCGAATGGTCATGAGTTTGTGAGAGAGTAAGATCACGGATGGAAGCGGGGTATCACCGGTCATATTGAAGGTTTAGGGCACGGTTTAGGTGTAAAACGACTAGGGTTTAATGATAAGTATTGTAACACTAACTTGGATAGGGGTAGGGTTTAATAAATTAGTGGGAACTGTATTAATGATGTTTAGGGCTTGTAACAAAAACCCAGCAATACCACTGATATCCGAATAAACTACCAAAACCTCGACTGGTAAACAGTGAACTTCAATACACAATGAAACAATGAACTTCAATAAACAATGAACCAAAACCTCGACTGATAATCACTTGTACCAACGATCGAGGTGGGAAAACAAGCACCACAGTCAACTGGTAATCAACTAATACCAATGGTTGACAATAACAAACAATTTAGTCGACTGTTAATCACGATACCAACGATCGACAGAAGATTAAAGGGATTAAAGGGTTGAGAAGAAACGGATGTTTAGGGTTGTTAGGATCGAAGATTTTCTAGTGGCTGATACCATGTAAGGTATTCAAGTGTACACTATTTAAAACTCGGGTTAACCGGTTCGGATCAATTCGGGCTGGGTCAATTAGGGTTGGGGCTAAACAAAACATATCCCGACCCTATTTAGAACCCGGGTTAGTCGGGTTGACTCGAATAAAATTATAGACCCAAGTAACCCCATCCGAATAAGCTTAATCGATTTGGGGTTGGACCAGCCTTTTTGACATCCTATTTCTATCCATCTATCTACTAATATTATGTAAAAATGTGTGTTAAACCTAAACATTATTCACTCTTTTTTTTCAAGTGCAGGTAAAATTTGCTCACACTTATACAAAAAGAGCAAGTTGGATCAAGTGGTTAACACCCTTGCCTCTGGAGACAGAGGTCAAGGGTTCGATCCCCACCCCTTGCAAGGCCGAAGGTCCTTTTCTACCTTTGGTAGATACGGAAGCAGCCTCTCTACCTTAGGCAGGGGTAAGGTTGTCTACGTCTAAACCTCCCCATACACCGTGGAAGACGGTATTGGGACCCATAACCCGTGGAAGACGGTATTGGGAGTTACTTTTTTTTTTAAGTAAAGTTATACATTTGCCTACACTTATTAAAAAGTGTATGTAAAAACTTAGACATTTACTAGCTCTTTTAAAAAGTGTAGGTAAAATACTAACTTTACTTATACTTTCAAAAAAGTGTAGGCAAAAACTTCATATCTCCTCACACTTTTTTTAAAGTGTAAGCAAAACTTACACTTTTCAAAATGTGTAGATAAAACTAAAACTATGCTCACACTTTTTCTAAAAGTGTAAGGGTATTTGGACTTTTGCTCACACTTATAATATGTGTCATTAAAAAAAGTGTCACTAAAAGACCATTTTCTTGTAGTGTGTTTCGTATTTATTAATAAAACCAGAATAATACATACATATCCAAACATTAACAAGTGATTCGGGCCTTAGCCCATACAAATTACAATCGGGCTATGCAAATATACGACTAACAAAAGGGACTGCTTCCGGAATCACCTCCTGCTAGCAAAAACTAAATAAATCATTCAAGATCTTTTTGGAACTTCAAGTATTTTCTAGCGATTGTCCCATTAGCACCACGAGGAAAAAAACCACCAGCAACATGTTCATTTCCAGTTTGATACAGAATTCGTAGTACTTCTTGTGGTGTTCGACCATATGACAACGAGCTAGCATTCGCGGACAATATATTACCCGTTGTCCTCCCATCGGCCCCTAAAGAAGCTGGGACAATAAGGCCTTCATCTTTTAGGCCAGCATGACCTAACCTGTTTCTTAGCTCTGATATTCTATCAGTAAATTCAGCTACCGTTATATCGTATGGATTTACCCTTTGTCTTGCTCGTTCGTATAAAAGGGTTCTAATAGCCGCATCTTGACCTGCTTCTACTCCCAAAAGACCCGCTATAAGCTGATGAATATATATAGTTTAAGTTTGGTTGTGTTTTTCGACAATTGAAACTACATGTATATAAAAAATAAATAAAAAATAAAGGGATAATTACACGGAAATGTATTTAACTTGTCACTTTTTGTAGTTCTGTGTATCCTATTATTTTTTTTGTAGTTTCACGTACTCAACTTTTGAATTCACTTAGTTCTGTGTACCAGGGTGATCAGTTGTATGTATTATTAAAGTTTTTTTTGTAGTTCTATGTACGCAACTTTTGAGTATATTGGTCTCAACTGGTGACTTTGCAAAGTTGAGTACATGGAACTACATGAATTTAAAAGTCGAGTACATGGAACTACAAAAAAAATAGTAGAATACACATAACTACAAAAAATGACAAGTTATATTAATTTTCGTGTAATTATCCAAAAAATAAAATACCTGTTTTGCAGTATGACTTTCGAGTTCTGGAATTGTGCCGACATAACCAGTGAGACCAACATAAGGGATGGCGTATGTTGCAAGCAAATAGTTGATATCGTTCGCATATGGATCGAAAAGTGGAAATAAGGGTCTGTCGAATGCACTGTTCATTACACTTGCAAATGCTTCTTTACTTAAATTCAATAGAGGTCTTGCAAATCCGGGTACCGTGCTTTTTATTGCGCTGTATATATATATATCCAAATTACATCTTAAATTTAACCAAGTATTGTCTTGAACATTAAAGCAACTTGTGAGCTAATTAGATACAATAAACCATGTTTAGTGTTTGGATGAAAGATTTGCTTACTATGTAGATACAATGGGTTACAAATACAAATAATTATATAGAATATGGAGTTGTATCAAGTATTAAGATTGGTTTTTTTATAAGACAGATTATAGCCTCTTATATAGTATATATGCAAACAAAATTATGAAATCAGGCTCTAAAAGAGTCAAGACATTTTAATTCAAGAACACGTTTTCTTCTTAGACAATGAAGGTAAGAGTTGTAAGGATGAACCTGACATGACCAACTTCTTGATAACCAAATTGTTCTATAATATCTCTAATAAGAGGACTAAGATTAGCCATCTTTACACCGATTGGTGGCGGTCCGCCACCAGTAAGATTCGGTTGGATGTAGTCCAAACCCTTTCCCATCGCTGCAAATAAGTAGAACTCGGCTTCCAAGTATTCTAAATTTAAAGGAAACTCTACGAGATTTTTATCAGATTCTGGCAATTTGATAAATTCTCCATTCGAGGTGGCTGATGAAGCCAGAAGGAAGAGGAAGAACATGGTCGTTGCCAATGCCATGGTGGTCATGAACTGAATTATTGCTTTTGTTTGATCACTCTCTATGCATGTTTTTATAGGCGTTGTTCATGCAATGCGTTGCAGAAAATTATCAAACCACTTGGCATTTAATGAGTGGTTAGCTAATTTAACTATGTACGTCTTTGGGGCAACTTGTGATCACGGAAAACTTGTTCTGTTAATACCTTGTATTATTTCGTGTAAGAATGTTACTCGTAAAATTTATTCTTCTGATTAACGTTACTCGAAAAAAAAAAATTTAAACATAAATTGTTAATCTCTAACAAATTATATAGTAGTAATTAAGTAGTAACATATAGTTTTAGGGCAAAGGCAAAAAGAAACTAGTATAATTATCAAAATGACAAAATGTCTGAAATTACTAGTTAACTTTAATAAGGTCTTTTTAAATTTAAAACAAAATCAATAACTTTTTAAATGATTTGACTAAAATATCTCTTTGCTTTTCAATTTTCATCTTAAGTCTTTTTAAATTTAAAACAAAATTAATAACTTTTTAAATGATTTGACTAAAATATCTCTTTGCTTTTCAATCTTCATTCTTAAGTCTTTTTAAATTTAAAACAAAATCAATAACTTTTTAAATGATTTGACTATAATATCTTTTTGCTTTTCAATCTTCATCTTTCTAATTTTCATTAACAGTAACCGCTGTTGCTCTGTGATCTAATGTTCCAACTAGCCCGTGGTTAACTTTACGACGTCCACCTTATTTTTATTCAGTTACCTTTTTGTAGCAATTAGCTTAAACTGACAGTGTATTAATTTCAGTTTTTAGTAGCTTATTTTTACATTCCGATATAGGTTTTCACTTTTATTTCATGATTAGTTTTTTTTGCCTCACATCGTTTTCAGCTGGCATTTAATTCAGTTGTTGAGAATTGAATGAAAATTAAACATATACAGTAGTAGAGGTGGCAAAATGGTTGGGTTGGGTTATTGGGTCTAGATGGGTATGGGTCTAACAATGCATAATAATTATTGTAAATTATTCAGTTTTACATCGTTTTTTTACGTTTTCGTCCGTTTTACGTTTTTATTTTTTTACATTTTGTCCGTTTTCGTTTTTTACGCTTTTTACCGTTTTTCGTTTTACTGTTTTACGCTTTTGTCCGCTTTTTTTTACGTTTTTTACACACTGTTTTTCGTTTTTGTCGTTTTACGTTTTGTTTTTAACCGTTTTTTTTTTTATTTTTTTTTTTACTTTTTGTGTTTTTCGTTTTTACCGTTTTTTTACATTTTCAACTGGCGCTTAAGTTTTGTCCGCGTTACGTTTTACGAGTGTAAAAACGTAACAAAACGTGAAAACGTAAAAAAAAAACGTAAAACGTAATTTAAAACGTAAAAGCCTGAAAAACGAAAACAAAATGAAAACGTAAAAACGTAAACGGACAAAACGAAAACGTAAAAATGTAAAACGCGACGAAAAACGAAAAATAAAACGTTAAACGTAAAAAGTAATTAAAACGAAAACGTAAAAAAACAATTAAAAGCTAAAAACGACGGACAAATAAAACAAAAACTGACTTCTATGTTCTCATAAAAAATTTACCCAACTAGACTCAAATTTAACCATTGGGTCTTAAATTGCCACCTCTATACAGTAGTAATTTATTTTAAAAACTTTTGATTCAAGCAATTAGTTAAGTCAATATTTGTGTCCTTTTTTACCAACTGACTTGAATGAGGTTACCATTTTTTTCTTCGTTTTTCTTGCTTATAGTTTGAAGTGATTTTAGTACTATTGTTTTGAGTGTAGAATGATTTATGATCTTTGTTTCAGTTTAAATAAAAGGTTAGGTTATTTAGGGAGCTTTTTTTATAATGGGTCGGGGTGTTTTACGGGAATAGTCGGAAAGAGTCGCCAAAATTCGGAAGTAAAAATGAGGAAGATGAAAATTGAAGAATAAAATGGTATTTTAGTTAAATCATTTAAAAAGTTATTCATTTTGCTTTAAATTTGAATGTATACAAGTGTTACTAGACTTTTTTAAAGTTCACTAGTAATTTCGGTACATTTTGATAAGTAAATAGTTTTTTTTTCCTTGCCCAAAGTTTTAAGTAATACTAGCTAGACTGGTTCAATGAAAACTAATAAATTATCTATTAGACTAAGGAGCCTTTTCGATGGTACTAAGCACGGCCCCGGATGTTAACTTTGTTATTATTGTACTAAGCACGGCCCCGGATGTTAACTTTTGTTATTAATGTGAACTGGTACATGTCAGTTTTCAAAAGAACTTTTTGGCTATCTAGTTAGAAGAGGTAAAGTTATATCAATTATCATTTTGGATAATCTTAAGGTTCTAAGCTATACGCTAGATGGTTTTTTTCAAATATTTTCTTGTGATATATGCACTCAAAATGTTACTGGTCTTGTTGCAAAGTTTTTATTTGTTATGATATACTTGTTTTGTTGAATATTAACATACTGTAGCTTTTCAAAATTTTCAATGTGGTATTTGTACTCGATCACAAGTGGTTGTATTAACACGAAATAACAAATTTGGCTACCACATTAGTAATATTTTGAATACATTTATAATACTGTGAAATATTTAAAAAAAAAAAGACTCGTTTATCAGTAATATAATTATGATATGTTAGAGCAAACAAAAATAAGTGATTTGACAAAATATGAATAATAGATGTTGTGCTCCAAATTACTACCGGACTACCACCCACTCCATTCCTAAGCTTTATATTCGTCAAAGTCTATAAACCATTGTTTTACTATTCCTCTTTTACTTTTTGACATAGGAGAAAAACACTTCGAGTATTATAACAAGACGGTACCATACATAGACCCATACTGATATCACATCTCTTTGACTATTTATGTATGTAAAAACCAATATAAAACTAAAAATCGCATTGATAATGATAATGTAATACGGAACATGAAAATACACGATATTAAATAGACTGCAAATAAGAGAGCCTTAGAAGATAAACGGGGTTAGACCAACGAGCCAAAGCCTTTATTAAACTCACATTCCCCCTCAAACTCAGAATGCTACATTGAGAGTTTGACAAAAAAAAAAAAAACTCGGAAACCAATGATAAAAAACGCATTCAGGCATGCAGATCCGAACAGAGGTAGAGGAAGAGTAGATTCAGGCGGGCATAGCAGATTCAGACAGGTGCAGACAGATTGAGGCAGACAGATGCAGACAGATTCAGGCAGACATAGCAGATTCAGGCGGACAGATGAAGAAAGACGAGCAGATGAAGACAAAGCATATTCAGGAAGACAAATGCAGACAGACGAGCAGATTTAGACATAACAAAAACCATTGCCTATGGCATGTCCTAGTTAGACTTCATGTTTGTTGCTTGTGATGATGTTAACAAACATTTATCAGGTGAACTTGTCATAGCATGATTCTAGAAAGATAAGTATTTCTAAAATTGTTTAATAATAGAAGGGTCCAATGATGAGGCAACAACACCATTTTTAAGGTGAGGTGGTTGCTTCGGTGATGGACAAACCTCTTATTGTTGTTGTTGTTGTTTTGATGCTTTAGGTTTAAAAGGACACTCGAATTTCCAATGACCCTTCTGTTTGCAATATGCACACTCATCAATAGTAATCATAGGCTTTTTTTTGTATGCTATTCAAAGACCGCTATGAAGCTACAAAATAGACGAACCTTCTTGTGTAACTATCTTCTAATCATACAGAGAATTTTGACGAATTTCCTCTGCAAGCAATTCACTAAGTACCGAATCAACAGAGGGAAAAGGATCACGATGAAGAATTGAACCCCGCAATCCTTCAAAATCATGATGGAATGCCATAAGGAATTGAACCAAACACTGTGACTCTCTATGTTTGATGTAAGGATTAAAACTGCTAAGGGTTGTATGTTCTGTTAACGCCAACAGATCCCATAAGGCTGACATAGATGAATAAAAATCCTGAATATTTATCATTCTACCAAAGTGCACGAATATCTGTCTCAAGTTGATATTGTTTAGCAAAGTTAGATTGTGTGTATAATTTAGCAAGATGATCCCACACTATCTTCGTTGTCTCGTACTTTGCCAATTGAATTCCAGTATAATTTTAGAATTATCAACCTCCCAAGTTTCCAATAACACAACATAATTAGCTAATTTGTTACCAGTTGGCATTTTTATCAGTTGCAATTTGTTAGCCTTAATAGTTTTTATTAGAAGTGATGGTCATTCACGTTTAGGAAATTTGTAACGTGTGTTAGATATCGTGATAGAATAGTCAACAGGCTCGTGGATTGGACTAAGCTAAATGGGTATTAGTTTAGTTAAGCTAGCCTTATATCAATCCATGTCCAATCCAATCCATACGAAGCCCATACAAGGCCCATGGCCAAGCCTTAGGGCATCTAGTTACTTGTACTATATAAACCCCTCAAAGTCTCATTTGAGGGGTGTGCTTGAATGTGTGTGTGTGTGTTTTTCCTTTGAAATAAACATCTCTCTTGTTTTCATCTTTCTTCACATACACGGTTTGTAGAACATCAAGTCACCATCTTTCCTTTCTTTATTTCATCTTCTTATACGCATAAGTGTTTGTGGTTTAACGTGTTCATCTTGTGATAAGGTGTGTTACGCGTAAGGTTGGTGTAAAAAGTGTGGTCCTACAATTGGTATCAATCGCCTAACAATGGTTTAGGAGTGTTTGTGTTACGTTTTTATTAAAGCTTTACAAAGAAAGTTGCGTTTTTTCCTATAAACGTGGGCTTTTTTTTTATTAAAGTTTTGATTTTTACGTGGTTTTAAGGTTAAAGTTGTAGACTTTATTGATCTTTAAGTGTTTTGGAAGAAGTTTGTGCAAAAGAAATCATTTGGAAACGTGTTTTTGGGTGAAAAGTAGCGTTTTTGAAAAATCTGGGCTGTTTTTACGCGTAAGAAACTTTTGGTCAAAACCCTCTTTTTACGCGTAAGAAAAGTCAAAACCCTAGATTTCTACGCGTAAGGTATTACGCGTAAGATTTGAATTTTACGCATAAGCTTTTGGTGAACCATCTTCGTGCAACAACGGTTACTCAGTGCTTCCCTCACTTAGATAAGTTTGTGGAACACTTCGACTTTGGATATCGTTTTCACTGTGATAGTGTAAAGGATTTTTGGGCAAAACCCTAATTTTATGCGTAAGCTCTCCTGTATACACGTAAGTTGGGTTTTACGCATAAGGAAAACTTACGCCTAAGCATCCTACGCATAAGCTTTATCCTACGCCTAAGCACTAGATCCTACGCCTAAGCAATTCTACGCATAACTTTTTGGCGGGAAAATTTGAGTAAAATTTAAATTTTAGGGGAGTCTAAACGTTCAATTCTTACGTGAAATTCAAATTTTGCTATAACTTGGAAAATTTTGGTCAAAAATTCAAATTTTTGGACCCAAATTCAAAAAATTTCGGTCAAATTTGGCGTCAAAATTGTCAAAACTCAAATTTTTCATACAACCTTAGAATTGATTTTTATTGTGAATTTCAAATTTTGGGACAGAAAAGTTTACGCCTAAGAACAAGTTTACGAGTCAGATTTTCAGCAAAACTTCAAGCTGCCATACCTTATTAAACACAACTCCTTTATCGTTGAATCGATCCTACATCAACTTTATCAGTAATACCTTCATCAATGGCAACTCAACAAGACATTCATGCAGCCGGTGCCGAAAACCGTCCTCCTATGTTGGAAAAAGGTGGTTATCTTCAATGGACAAGTTGCATGCTTCGCTACATCAAGACCAAACCTAATGGCAAATTGATGATTCCATCCATTCAGAATGGACCCTTCATACCTTGGCAAGTCCAAGACCCTGGAAATGCTGATGCAACACCTCCCGTCCCACCACTTTCTCGTATTCAACAGAATCGAATACACTGCAGAGGATCAGAAACAAGTCGAAGCAAATGACATGGCAATTCATATTATACAACAGGGTTTACCAAGAGACATCTTTGCTTTGTAGAGGTTGTGAAACTGCTTTAGATATGTGGGAACGTGTTAGACGGCTTTGTCATGGAACAGAAATTGGTCAACAAGATACGGAGAACAAGCTGCTAACTGCTTGGGAGAAGTTTACATCTACTCCAGGAGAATCCATTGAATCCTACTATGGAAGGTTTTGCACGTTAATGAATGAGTTGATCACAAACAAGTTGACACCCAGAACTATCATGAGTAACATCAAGTTCTTGAACAATCTACCAGAAGAATGGGGACGATATGTCACTATTGTCAACCAAACAAAAGACTTACATCAAGTAAACTTTGATCAACTCAACGATTTTCTGAAACAAAACCAAGCTGAAGTGAATGAAGTCAGAAAAGAAAGATTAGCAAAGAATCATGATCCATTAGCACTCATTGAAAAGACTCAAACTTCAGTGAATACACAACAACAAGCTTCATCATCTTCAACTAATAACAACTTGCAGCAATACATTCCACAACCACAAGCTGCTTTCCCTCCTCAACAACAATTCTATCCACCAGAACAACAAGTCATTCAACAACAACAACAGTATCAACAATACCAGGAACAAGGAATCACTGATCTTGAAACCGAACAAGAACAAGCTTTGACTCAAGCATTTGCATTCTTGGGTAAAGCATTCAGAAGTCGCTATTCCACACCAACTAACAACAACCAAAGGATTTCGTCAAACACTCGCAACAGACAAATTGCACAGCCGGGTGTGAATATGGGTAATCAAGGACAAAGGGTTGGAGTTATTGCGAATCAATAGGGATATGCTACTGGATTTCACATGGGTAATCAGCGGTTCCGTATCGGGTATCAGTTGGGTCGAATGTTGCAAATCGATGGGTCGAGAATGTTGGGAATAGAGCGGGGTAATCGAATGGGAATGTTGCGAGCTCCGGTCGTTGGGAATTATGGAAATGTGAATCAGGGTAATCAGATTAAGTGTTATAACTGTCAAGGATTGGGTCACATGGCAAGGAATTTTCCTACTAAGCCGAAAAAGAAGGATCTTGCATATCTTCAGAAAGCTATCATGTTAGCACAAAAGGAAGCAGCAGGGCTCCAACTAAGTGCTGAGGAAAATGACTTTTTCGCTATTATGGATGATTTGGAAGACCTCAAGGAAATCAATGCAAACTGCATCTTCATGGCAAATCTTCAGGAGACTAAGTACGACACTGACTCGACGCGCACCTCCGTCTATGGCGCCAATGCAGATATCGAGGTACCAATCATTAATCCATGCTATAACAATGTCATATTTGATGTGTTTACTCATGACGAACAGCATTCTGTGACATCAGCACCTACTTATGATACATACCTGGACAATCCGAGTTGTAGCAATACTAACTCTGAAAATCCATATGTGGATCCTAGTGGAGACTATGTGGCACAAAATACTGAGACTGATGAGGAAACACATGCTTATTTTGAATCATTAATCAATAACTGTGGCATTGAAATAGAGAAAGTTAGAACGGTCAATCGCGAAGTTAAGGCTGCGAATGCTAAATTGACCGCTGAGCTTGAGAGTTACAAGGAGAACGCAAAAGCCTTTGAATTTCATAAAAACAAAGAATCCGAATTAGAAATTGGTTATCGAAATTCTGTTTTAAGAGAAAAAGAATTGCAAATCAAGTATAACACACTTAATGTGAATTTGAACTTGAAAATTAAATCTTTAAACAAGGAAATTTCTGATCTAAATGACCAAGTTTCTAAACAAAAAGCCATGTTTTCTGATCTTGAAAAAGAGAAGAAGCAGTTGATAACTGATTTTTCAAAACGAGAAGATTCTCTTCTTGATGAAATTCTTGATAAAAATGATAAAATCAAGTCCTTGGAAAATTTGCTTCTTACAACGGGTCATTCAGCTAAATCAAACAAGATGCTTTCTAACCAAGTAAATCCACGTTTTCATACTTCACATAGAATGGCACTTGGTAACGACCCTTCTTCGTTCCTCAAGAAAGCTCAGAAACCTAAGAATGTGTTAAACAATGGAAATGCTTTACATGAACCCATTATTGTTCGTGATTCTCTTGAAACGTTGGAACTATCTAAGGAGAGTAGAGAAAGAATGAAACAAAAAGGTCCGGAAATCAAACCTATTAATTACAATAAATGGAACAAAATTTATGGAATCACTTTTGTTAATAAAAAAGAAACGTCAAAGTTCTCCATCACACCAAATGTTTCAAACAAAGAGTCAACACCAGTTTCAAAACCTGTTTCAAAACCAGTTCCAAAACCAGTCGTTGTCTCTAAATCTCTTTCGAATATTGAACAAATGTCTTCAAACAATCCTTTTAACACAAGTGATGCGAGAAGTATTTTAGATAATGTGAAAACTTGAATTGCGGATCTTCAAGAGACTGTTAAAACTAAAACCACTATTACACCTAATAAGCGGTTCTCTAGTTTTGATATCGAACATAGAAAGTTTTTTGAAACTCAAATTGCCCCTCAGCTGACTAACATCAACTCCAGGGTAATTCATTTTGAACAAGCTTTTTTGAAAGAAACAGCTGACTTTGTCAAGGACCATAAATCCCTGGTAAAGCAAGCTAATGACTGTGTTGAACACATCAAAGTTTTGGAAACTCTAAATGACTCTCTCTTCGAAGATGTTCTGACTACTGATATTATGTCCATTATTTTACAAACATATTCTGTTGAAGATCATGAAAGACTTCTATCTGAGACCTCCGAAATTGTTTCAAAATATGAAAAAGCTCTTGAGAAACTTGAAAAAGAAAATGTCTCATATTTTAAACAACTTGATCGAAAAACTGAGGAATGCAAGTATGACAAACTGTCGTATGAGCGTGCCTACAATGACATGAAAGCTAAAAATGATCTTTTGAGGGCTCAGCTGGAAAGTCAAAAAGGAAAGGCAGTGGATACCAAGAATACAAAACCATTGACTGAGGAGAAAGCAAATGTTCCCAAACGGTTTTAAAACCAAAAATGTCTGTTTCTATGCCTCCTCCAAAAGTCAATGAGAAAAATGATTTGTCAAAACCAGTCACTCCACCTGCCTTGCCTAAACAAAATGTTGACAAAGGAAAAGCGGTTATAGAGAAACCAAAAGTTTTAGCACCTGGACTTTTTAAGATGAGTACCACTAATGCGTCTGCCTCCACATCTAAAACATATGGAACAAACGACATAAGTTTAGAAAAGCACTCTAAAGAGACTAGGAAAGTTGAAACCTCTTCTCTAGATAAAAATGTGAATCCTAATGAGTGTGCCTTACCTTCTACAGGACTAGGAAGCACCTCTAGGAGCAGCAGACTAAAGCCTAAGAGCAATACAAGGAACAATAGAGTCTCGCATGCCTCTAAGAGTAGTTGCTTGAATAAAGAGAAGAAAGTAGAAGAACACCCTAGGAATTTACCGCTTTGTAATAAGAAAGACATTTCATCTGAATGTAATGAACCTATGAACTCTGCTAAGTTTAATGAATCTGTTTGTTTAACTTGCAAGAAATCTTTAACTAATGTTCATGATGATTGTGTTTCTAAGAATGAGATTGTTAACCCTGTTCAGAAGAACGTTCCTAGAAGAACTTATGCTAAACCCTTAAGAAGACTAGTTGCAAGACTTAGGTTTTACACTACTGATAAGAAGCATAGTCTTTACTATAGGGATGACATTTGGAAACCAACGGGTAGAACTTTCACACTCCAGAATGGTAGAATGAGTAATGAACCTGCTTTCCCAGTAGATAACATCTATGAGTGTGATATGGATTTTACCTCTAACCTAAAGGAACCAAAATCAAAACGGTTTCCAAAATCTTCTTCTTATGTTATTGGCAGATTATCGAAATATGTCTTTGGATCGTCGACTCGGGTTGCTCCAAGCACATGACCGGGAATCTGAAGCTGCTGATCAATTTCGTCTGGCAATTCATGGGAACCGTTCGTTTCGGAAATGATCATGTAGCAGCTATCATGGGTTATGGAGATCTACCTTTTGAAAATTATTTAATCACTCGGGTTTACTATGTCGAAGGGTTGGGACACAATTTGTTTTCGGGGAAATTCGTGATGCGATTTAGAGGTTGCTTTTGAAAAATGCTTGCTTCGTTAGAAACTTGGATGACACTAATCTCTTAACTGGGAATCGCGATACAAACTTGTACGCTATCGACATTAACCAAATGGCCTCTTCATCACCAATATGTCTTATGACACGAGCATCTGGAACAAAGTCCTGGTTGTGGCATAGACGTTTATCCCATCTCAATTTCGACACAATCAACAAACTTGCCAAAGACAACATCGTCAATGGACTTCCAAAGTTCAAATACACCAAGGATCATTTATGTTCATCATGCGAACAAGGAAAAAGCAAAAGAGCATCATATAAACCCAAATTCGTACCTAGTTCAGAAGCAAAGTTGCATATGTTGCACATGGACTTATGTGGCCCAATGAGAGTTGAAAGCATTAATGGGAAAAAGTATATTCTTGTTATCGTCGATGATTATTCGAGATATACATGGGTTAGGTTTCTGAGATCAAAAGACGAAGCACCAGGCATCATCATCACCTTTCTAAAGCGTATTCAAGTACTTCTTCAAACTCCGGTAAGGGTTGTAAAACAGACAACGGCACGAATTCACTAATCGGGAGTTAAGAACTTATTTTGAAGATGTTGGAATCACACATCGGACATCGGTTGTTAGAACTCCACAGCAGAATGGGGTAGTTGAAAGAAGAAATCGTACTCTTGTGGAAGCTGCTCGCACAATGCTAATTTATTCTAGTGCACCGTTATTTCTATGGGTGATGCTGTTGCCGCTTGTTTCACTCAGACCCGATCCCTAATCCATCCAAGATTCAATAAAACCCCATATGAACTAGTGAACAACAGAAAACCTGATATCTCTTACTTTCACGTATTTGGCGCTTTGTGCTATCCAACAAATGACAGAGAAGATCTAGGAAAATTGAAAGCTAAAGGTGATATTGGAATCTTCATTGGATATTCAGATAACTCGAGGGCATTCAGAGTGTATAACAGGAGAACTAGGAGGATCATGGAGACGATGAATGTGAATTTTGATGAACTTTCACAAATGGCTTCTGAGAGACTCGCTCTAGAACCCGCACTAAACCCGAAGACTTCGGACACATCATTCAGGGACTCATACCTCAAAGAGCTCAATCAACTGCGTATGACAATCCTAAAGAACAAGAATGGGAGAATTTCTTTGAGTTAATGTTTGATGAATACTATGGTGGAACTTCGACAAATGCATCAAACCATCATTCCACGCACCGCTCAACATCATCTACCACCACCAACAGAAGATGCATCTACAACGGTCGAACCCAATGCACCAAATCCATCAACATCATCTACATCTACTCCAGTTCTTGCACCCGTTCTACCAACAGTTGATGAGCAAAACCAGAACGATGCAACGTTAGATGAAGACTTATTTGAAAACCCGTTTGCTACGGGATCAGCTGAATCATCTTCAAGCCTACGAGAACCATCTAACTCGCATACGTTTAACCAACGGTATCCTTCTACTCTGAAGTGGACAAAAGATCATCCTATTGAACAAGTTATTGGTGAACCTTCACGGCCAATCCAGACGAGACGCCAACTTGCCACCGATTACGACTTGTGCATTTACCTTTGCTCAATTAGCAAAATTAAACCGAAAAACATCCGGGAGGAAATAGCAGAACCCGCATGGATAGAAGCGATGCAGGAGGAACTTCTCCAATACCGTCTACATGAATCTTGGGATATGGTTCCAAGACCAATTGACATCCGAGTCATTGATCTCAAATGGTTATGGAAGAACAAAAGGGATGAAGAGATGACTGTAATTCGCAACAAAGCTCGTCTTGTGGCCAAAGGATACATACAAGAGGAAGGGATAGACTTTGGGGAGTCATTCGCGCCGGTAGCTAGACTTGAGGCAGTCAGGATATTCTTAGCCTATGCAGCTCACAAAAACATCGCGGTTTATCAGATGGACATTAAGACCGCGTTCTTGAATGGAACTTTGAAAGAAGAAGTGTATGCGTGAGTCACCGGAAGGCTTCATAGACATGGAACATCCGGACTACGTCTACAAACTCAAAAAGGCAATCTATGGATTAAAGCAAGCTCATGGCGTGGTATGACGAAATGTCTTCTTTCCTTATCCTAAACAATTTCACCAAAGGAACTGTTGATCCTACCTTGTTTAAACATAAATGCAAAAACGACATCTTGATTGTTCAGATTTATGTGGACGACATCATTTTTGGGTCCACTAATCCGAATCTTTCAAAACAGTTTGAAAATCTCATGAAAAGCAAATTTGAAATGTCCATGATGGGGGAACTAAAGTTTTTTCTTGGTTTACAAATACATCAATCCCCACGTGGAATTTTTATTAATCAAGCTAAATATACAACTGAGATTTTGAAAAATCATGGTATGGATAATTGTGATTCGATCGGAACACCAATGGTAACTTCACCAAAAATTCGAGCCGATTTGTTTGGGAAACCTATTGATCCGAAGAAATATCGGAGCATGATTGGTTCTCTCATGTATCTTACTGCTAGTCGACCCGATATTCATTTTGCTGTTTGCTTATTAGCACGGTTTCAGGCAAAGCCTACCGAACTACACCTCAAAGAGGTTAAAAGGATCTTTTGGTACCTGAGACATCCATTCACATGGGACTTTGGTATCCAAAGGAATCCGGATTTGATCTAATTGCCTTTTCAGATGCGGACCACGCAGTTGATCAAGTTACAGCAAAAAGTACATCGGGAGGAGCATAATTTTTGGGTGAAAAGTTAGTTAGCTGGTCTTCAAAGAAACAAGATTGCACTGCACTTTCAACCGCTGAAGCCGAGTATGTGTTTCTATCTGCGTGTTGTGCTCAAGTTCTATGGATGAGAATACAACTCACAGATTATGGCTTTACTTTTGATAAAATACCTATGTATTGTGACTCGAAAAGTGCCATCGCCATATCATGCAATCCTGTTCATCACTCAAGGACTAAGCATATCCGTGTCCGCTATCACTTCATCAAAGAGTACGTCGAAAATGGTACTGTTGAATTATTTTTCGTGAAAACAGATTACCAACTCGCCGATCTATTTACTAAAGCCCTTCCAAAAGAAAGGTTTAACGATTTAGTTCGACGAATTGGAATACGAAGCCTAACCCCTGAGGAGTTAGAACGTCTTCTCGAATCTTCTTGAAAATGATTTTCCAAAAAGCTTCGCTGTAAATATTTTTGAAAAACAAAATACAAAATTTGAAAAACTAACAAAAGCAAAATATAAAAATATAAAATTTTCAAAAATACAAAAACGATATAAAATCAAAAATTCAAAAATATTCTTCTCACGACATGTCTCTCGTATAATCGATATTCTGTACGTTTCTAGAAATGTCATTCAACAATGATATGGGCATGTACAGATGCTTGAGCGAGAGTTCTTTTAATGTTTTCTAAAACATGTCGCTTCTAAAAATTTCTTAAAAAATGGCTTTCGTATACTTGATGCGAAACCCGGACCTGAATGATGACTTTTGATTATTTCAAATCAAAACTCGTGTTTTTAAAGAACAAATCGAGTGTACGCTTCAGTGCACTACATTTAAAACTGGTGAGAAATCATCATCATCTTGAGCACCTTTTCAAGATTGTTCAAAAAGTTTTTTCAAAATCTTTCAAAATATTTTGTGCTCAAGATAACTCCCTCTAAAACCCTTTAATTGATTATGCTTTATTAAAGGGGGAGTATAAAATTAAATGTTCCAAATTCATGCTTAAATCAAATCCGTCTGTCTTCCCAAAAGATTTTATCAATGTTGTTTAATCCGTTGATATAAAAAATATCACGATTATGCTATTTTTGAGGGGGAGGAGACGTGATTATAATGTGATCAAAAAGATTTTATGATCGGTATTGGAATCCCAAATTAGCTCGACTCAGTCGGAACAAATGAATTGACGAGTAATCAATGTACCATTTCGAGAAACTCGCGATAGACATGCACTTACATGGGTCTAACCTTCTTTTTGAGAAGTGTTTACAACTTCAAGGTGGTTATTAGAGCTAGTTGTCACCTAAAAACTGCAATGGAACTCTTTAACTAAGCAACGTAACCGTGTCTCGTGGGAAATTGTCTATCATGAGCCGATCAATTCAAAATGTGGGAACTCTACCCTCTATGTGCAGATTTCTGTCAAAACTTATGAGCACATGTGAAGGGGAAGTGTTTCTGAAAATATAAAACTCTCGGAGTGTTTCAAACATGTTTTCAATTATATACACTCTGAGATACTTTCAAGAAAAATGGTTTTATGGCAACAATAGGACAGTCACGGAGTTATAAGGTGAATAAGGATAGGAAAATCCGTCCTATGATCCGCCAGAGCCGGAGGGATCTACCCAAGGACAATACCAATAGTTAAGTATTAGAAGTCCTTAGGAATGATTGAAAAAAAGGAGTAATGTGAGAAAGGAGAAAGAAGGGGTTGAAGAATTAAAAAGAAATGTAATGAAAGGGTGAAAAGAAATAGCCCTCCATAATCAACCTTAGAGGCGTAAACCGGTTCAATTCATCACACTCTTGGTTGTCACTAAGATGACACGGTATTGAAGACAAAGACGTCATGGACCCAGGTGGACGACCGCACTAAACCTTCTAGCAACTCAATTCCTCTCAAAAGGATTTGTTTCATTCTCACTGGGAACCCTGCATAATCTATCGACTTTCTCTTAGAGATCGTTGGTATTGAAGAAGGAGACCCTCTCCCTAGTCTCCGCTCAGGAAAACCAAAATGCACTAATCGAGTCTAGAGCCACGAGATTCATTAAAAGATCTCATAGGAACACATGACATTTCATCATTTGTTGTTCATCTATAAGGACACAAGTGATATTTTCTAGAGTCCTACGCAGATCTTAGCAATCAGCCAGAACATTTATGAGAAGATTCACATTTGTGATCTTCAGTGATTGAATGGAAACTCCTGCTAGGGTCAACATCAAGCGACCGACAGCAGGTCACTTCGGTAACTCCGTGGATTACGCTTAGTGTGTCTCAAAGCGGTCTACGTGGGGTGATGCTTCAGTGTACCTCAGCGACTCATCTGAACCGTAGGTGTACTTCGGTACATCGCGATATCTCACTTGGGGACTCGGTTAGAGCGACCTTTGTGAGAATTAGAGTTGTGTTTTCACACTATCTTTGTTAACACTCTCGAAATTCAAACTTGTAAGTGCCGGAATCCGCTTATTACTAACTGTTTTATGTTTTCTTCTTATGGAAGCTCCGGAGCGGATTGATCGTACAGACTCTCCACATGCTCATACCAACAACACATGAAAGTTCTCATCAAAATCAAAGGCTTCTCAAAGTTAAAGATGATTCTTCGTCAATGTCAAAGAATCTACAAAGTTTAAAGACTCGAGAACTACATCATTGGTAACCAAAAGACAAATAGAAGTGTGAGCATGGTGGAGAAAGACGTGGAGACACCAATCCAACGAAGTTGACAACAGAAGACAACCACATTAATTGATCACAAAGCATGAAGGAACAAAGAATCAAGACTATTCTATATCTACACACAAAGTTCAAGCTCGAGAAAAGTAAAGATCTTATCAAGTGGAGCATCTTTTGAATGACCACCCCTTAGGGGGAGATTGTTAGCCTTAATAGTTTTTATTAGAAGTGATGGTCATTCACGTTTAGGAACTTTGTAACGTGTGTTAGATATCGTGATAGAATAGTCAACGGGCTCGTGGATTGGACTAAGCTAAATGGGTATTAGTTTAGTTAAGCTAGCCTTATATCAATCCATGTTCAATCCAATCCATATGAAGCCCATACAAGGCCCATGGCCAAGCCTTAGGGCATCTAGTTACTTGTACTATATAAACCCCTCAAAGTCTCATTTGAGGGGTGTGCTTAAATGTGTGTGTGTGTGTTTTTCCTTTGAAATAAACATCTCTCTTGTTTTCATCTTTCTTCACATACACGGTTTGTAGAACATCAAGTCACCATCTTTCCTTTCTTTATTTCATCTTCTTATACGCATAAGTGTTTGTTGTTTAACGTGTTCATCTTGTGATAATATGTGTTACGCGTAAGGTTGGTGTAAAAAGTGTGGTCCTACAATTTTTTTACCCCCGTAACATAACCCCACATCAAATTTTCACGTAGAAATTTTTTCATAACATAACTCCAATACGTATTATTCTTACCATCTAATTGAACACTAATGGATTGCAATGAATCATCCTTAAAAGAGGTCATGATAACAAAACTAACTCAATAATATACTACTGATCGACCACTAAATTCTAAACAATTGTCCCACAAACCAATTTTTCCAACAAACCAATTCTAAACAACTGTTCCACAAATTCGTTTACCAAAAATGAATCAAGCACCGAAATTGAACCATGTATAACACTCCAGAAATCAAAGCAAAAAAAAGGCTACGGAGACTTAATCAGCAATATCCAAAAAAAAAAAGGAACAAACTCAATTGGATGTAAAGCTAATAAATTTTAAATAAAAAAATGTTAGTTTAATAAATAAAATAAGTGAGAGAAAAATAAATTTAAGTAAGAGATAGAGCGAGTTGAATGAGACCCAAAAATAAACAACACAAACCCCACATATGTTGCCATGAATCGAAACAGTAGATTTGTTTCCATTCTTCAAAACATATATCTCAGCCAAACAAATAATTACAGTCACATGAAACTTGAACCCACAACAAAACACCAACCAAACAACACCTAAAACTAAAAATTGTATTGATAATAGTAATGTAATACGGAACATGAAAATACATGATATTAAATAGACGTACTACAAAGAAGAGAGCTCTAAAAGATAAACGGGCTTAAGCCTTTATTAAACTAACACTTTCAGCTGTGTCAAAGACTTATGACCACTCTTTATCTACAATCATGTCACCTCTTTATATCCTCTTAGAGCAGTGGGTATCGTCGTGTGAAATATCTGGTGCCGTTCTCTAAAACCAGTGTCACGTCAGCAAAACACTCGATGGCACCAGAAATCATTTGGCACCACATTTTGTGCTGTTACCGTTGGCATCAGAAAATACGGTGCCGTTGGCTTTTTTTCTTTTTCTTTTCTTTTTTTTACATAAAATAAAACATACACAATATTAACTAAAATAAACTTCATTAAATAAAATAAAAAACACGTTACATTAATTTAAAAAAATGTTACACAAAAATAAAAACATAATACGTAAACAAGAAAGAAAAATTACAAACTAGTGATTAACGTTCCATAAATGCTCCACAAGGTCTTCTCGAAGATCATCATGCACTTGTCTATCTCGAATTTCATTGCTTTTTCTAACATGTAAATCATATCTTTCGATCCAAGTATTTGTCATGTTTGGCCTTGGATCAACGAACAAATCTCTAAAATTCACTTCGAATTCTTCGTCTTTCAATATCATGTTGTGTAACATTATACAACAATACATCATATTTTTCAAGGCGTTGATTTCGTAAGCACGTGCTGGTTGTCGTATAATTCCCCAACGACCTTGTAGGACTCCGAAAACTCGTTCAATATCTTTTCTAAAACTTTCTTGAACTCTTTTAAATTTCAGTTTTTTTTTCAGTCCTTGCAACAGAATACGTTTTGACAAACACAAACCATCTTTGGATAAATGTCGTCGGCTAAATAGTAAGATTTCTTGTATGTATGTCCGTTTACTACAAATTTTCGAAGTTCCACCGGCAAGTTCATCATCAAATAACGGGAACCATATAACACATTAAGATCATTACTTGCCCTCGGAACCCCAAAATATGCATGCTAAATCCACATTTTTTTTATCCGTAACCGCTTCTAAGATAATAGTTGGGTATTTATGATCACGTCTTTTGAATCGAGCATGTAAGGTCTTTGGACAATTTTTCCAAACCCAATGCATACAATCAATACTACCGAGCATTCCCGAGAGTCCATGTTCTTTTTCGTGCAATGCATATATTTTTTCAACATCCGCTGAAGTGGTCTTTTTTAAATACTTTTCAACGTATAAAATATGTATTCATTTAGTAAAGTTCTCTAAACATTGTTGTGAACAACGTTCACCAATTTTCAAGTACTCATCAAACGCATCAGGCGCAGTGTCGTACACCAGTTGGCGGATGGCAGATGTGGACTTCAAAATGTTAGGATCAGGGGAGAATAATCGAGAATAATCAGTAGCAAAACAAAAGGAGATCAGACAAAAGTTTCTTGTATTACAAATCAAAGGATACAAGATGAGTGTAGTAGTATACAAATGAAAAGGATTAGCCCTTATTTATACTAATGGCTAATATGATTCTAGAAGCTTCTAACCTAAATATCCTAGATATTTCATAATATAATTTCTACTAATCTCTAGATAATTCTTCTTAAGTATCTCCTTTTCTAGATTCTTCTTAAGAACTGCCAAAAAGACCAAAATACCCTTTAGACCAAAATTACTAAACTACCCTTAGGACTAACAGTCAAACATCTAACAATCTCCACCTTGACTTTAGCTCCTAAGTAGCGCCATATTTCCAATTATCAATATTGAGCAAATCCGCATAAAGTGACGAAACTTGCTCAAAGGAACCGGTTTAGTAAACACATCCGCAGGATTGTCTTTGGTGCCAATCTTCTTCACTTTGATTCTTTTTTCGGAACGAATGAAGTGATAACGAACATCAATGTGTTTAGTCCGGTCATGGTAAACTTGATCTTTAGCCAAACAGATAGCACTCATGCTATCACAAAACACGATCGCTTGATCTTGAGGGAAACCAAGATCTTCAATCGGACCTTCACCAAATTCCTTCCTTAGTTGCATCCGTTAAAGCCATATACTCCGCTTCGGTAGTAGATAAAGCGACCGATGGTTGTAATGTAGCTTTCCAACTTACAACCGAACTTCCAATAGTGAATACATAGCACTGTAAGGATCTTCTAGCATCAAGATCGCCACCATAGTCCGAATCTGAGTATCCGGCAACCAAATATTCACGTTCACCATCGTAAATAAGGCCAACATCGGATGTCCCTTTAAATAACGAAAATGCGTTTCACCGCATTCCAATGCTCTTTCGGGATGAGCCATATACCGTGACACAACACTCATTGCGTGAGCTATATCCGGCCTCGTACAAACCATAACATACATCAAACTCCCAACAGCACTAGCATAGGGTATTCGGGACATATACTCTATCTCTGCTTCGCTTTGATGTGCACAAGCAGTGGATAAACGAAAATTGGCCGAGGAAGGAGTATTTACCGATTTTGCCGAACTCATGCCAAAACGAGAAATAATCTTCTCAATGTAACTTTTCTGTGATAAGAAAAGCTTACCATGTTTTCTGTCTCGAATTATTTCCATGCCCAAAATCTTTCGAGCTGCTCCCAAATCTTTCATATCAAACTCCGTATTGAGAAGGATCTTCAACTTCTTAATCTCCTCCATATCTTTTGCCGCTACGAGCATATCATCAACGTACAAGAGTAGATAGATAAGTGATCCCGACGGTGCCCTTTTATGATAGACACAAATAGTCATAAGCACTTCTACTAAAACCATGCTTCACCATAAAGTCATCAAATCTCTTGTACCACTTCTCTGACTGTTTCAAACCATAGAGATTTTGAGCTTACAAACATAGTCTTCTTTGCCCTGAACAATGAAGCCTTCGGGTTGGCTTATATAAATTTCTTCTTCAAGGTCACCATGAAGAAATGCAGTCTTTACATCTAATTGTTCCAACTCCAAGTCATGATGTGCTACTAGGGATAGTAACACACGAATAGATGTATGACGTACCCTTGGGGAGAAAATCTCATTGTAATCGATTCCCTCCTTTTGGCTAAATCCCTTCGCGACCAAACGTGCCTTGAATCGAATGTTGTCCGAGCCCGATAAACCGGGTTTCTTCTTGAAAACCCACTTACAACCAATAACTTTTCTTCCTTCAGGAAGTTTTACCAATGCCCATGTATTGTTCTTATGAAGAGATTCAATCTCTTCACCCATAGCCGCACTCCACATATCAGAATCCTTAGAAGTAATAGCTTCTTGATAAGTAGCCGGTTCAAGAGACTCTACCTCTTCCGCTACTTGCAATGCATATGCGGCATAGTCCTGAAAGCCAAAACGACTAGGAGCTTTTGCATCTCTACGAGGTCTATCAAGGGCTATAGACCTATATTGCTCATGTTCCAAATGTGCTGAATTTGGAGGATCATCTAGTGGAGTAACATCGTGGTCCGTATCTTCTGGAACTTCATGCTCCACGTCCACTTGTTTAGCAACATGCTCCACCTTTTCGGAAGCACCCTCTTCAAGCTTCGATTCAACCGAATCTTGCTTTAAACGAAACAAGTGATCCTCGTCAAATGTCACATCTCGGCTAAGAATGACTCTTCTTTCCGATGGTGACCAAATTCGATAGCCTTTAACCCCGTCACCGTATCCCATAAAAATGCCTTTATTGGCTCTCGGATTTAACTTACCGTCACTAACATGATAATACGCGAGGCATCCAAAAACACGAAGCTTTGAATAATCTGCAGTTTTCCCAGTCCAAACTTCAATTGGAGTCTTGCAATCAATAGCGGTGGCGGGAGACACATTGACTAGATAGCAAGTTGTATTAAGTGCTTCACCCAAAACTTCTATCTAATCCGGCATTCAACAATAAGCACCGAGTTCTTTCTAACAGTGTCCTGTTCATTCGTTCAGCTACCCCGTTTTGTTGAGGAGTGTAACGAGCGATTGTAATGCCTAGCAATTCCTTCATCTCGACAAAAGGCTTCAAATTCTCTCGAACAAAATTCCAAACCATTATCGACGAAGACGCTTAATCTTCCTTCCAGTTTGGTTTTCAATCAGAATCTTCCAATGCTTGAATTTCTCAAACGCCTCACTCTTGTGTTTCATCATAAACACCCACGTCATTCTTGAGAAATCATCAATGATTGAGAGAAAATACCGAGCACCACCGAGAGAAGGTACTCGAGAAGGCCCCAACAATCGACATGAAGATAATCGAGAGTACCTTTTGTTTGACGAGTTGCTTTCGAGAAACTAACCCGCTTTTGTTTTCCCATAACACAATGCTCACAAAACTCCAAGTTCGCAACTTTGTGGTTGTCAAGGAGTCCTCGCTTACTCAAAATGACCATGCCTTTCTCACTCATGTGACCAAGACGCATATGCCACAACTTTGTCAAATCTGAATTACTCTTCTCTGCATACCGAAAGCGAGAACTTGTGATTGTTTCACCTTGTAAAGTGTAAAGAGAAGAAGTACCTTTAGTTGCTTTCATAACCACCAAAGCTCCTTTCGAAACACGAAGGACACCATTCTCACTAGTGTATTTGAAACCTTTCGAGTCGAACACACCTAGCGAGATCAGATTTTTCTTGAGATCTGGAACATGACGAACATCGGTGAGCGTTCTAACAACTCCATCATGCATTCTAATATGAATTGTTCCGATTCCAACAACTTTGCATAGTGAATCGTTGCCCATAAAGACATGCCCGCCATCAAACTCTTCATATGTCACGAACCAATCCCGATTGGGACTCATATGAAAAGAACAAGCAGAATCCATGATCCAAGCAAGTGGTGTACCTTTATAGTCAGCAACTGACAATACCAACTCGCGTTCTGAACCCGAGTCATCTTTAGCAACCGCGCTACGGCCTTTCTCCTTGAGCTTAGGACATTGGTTCTTCCAGTGGCCTTCCTTATGGCAATAATAACAAGTATCTCGAGGATTTGACCCTCGAGATCTCGACTTCGATCTATCTTTATATCTACCTTTTCCTTTGCCTCTTTCGTTCGATGCTGCCTCTATCACGGCTCGTAATTGACAAGCCAACGGGTTGAGATTCGAAATTCCGATGCTTGATGGCGAAGCTCTCGTGAATGCAAATTGGATCGAACATCTTCCAATGTAATAGTCTCTTTACCAACAACAAAGGAATTTACAAAGTTCTCATACGAGGGAGGTAACGAAACAAGCAGAATAAGAGCATCATCTTCATCATCAATCTTGACATCAACATTCTTCAAATCCATCAGGATGGAATTTAAAGCATCAAGATGATCTTTTAATGCCGAGCCCTCTTTCATCCGCAATGAAAACAACCGTTGCTTCAGTAACAACTTATTCGTCAACGACTTGGTCATGTAAAGCTTTTCTAGTTTCTTCCACACACCCGCAGCCGTTTCCTCATCCGCAACCTCGTAAAGAACCTCATCCGATAAAGATAGCAAGATAGTAGAATGCGCCTTTTCATCTAGTGAGTTGAATTTGGCATCGGTCATATCAGCCGGTTTGGGACCGGCTAGAGGTGCCCAAATACCTTGTTGCTTCAATAAGGCTCGAACCTTAACTCGCCACAAACTGAAGTTGCTTTTGCCATTGAACTTCTCAACAACACTAACCGATGATGATGGTTGAGAGGACATTTTTATCCAACAAGGGGTTTTCTAAAGTTTACTAATGTTCTCTAACCTCCCACGATACAAATTCTGATCTTCCACAACACAAATTCTGATCTTGATTTCTCCTACCTTCAAACCCGATCGAACAGCAAACACCAAACACCAAAACGAAGAACAGATCCAAAATGATATCAAGATATTGAATCTTGAAAATCAACCAGAAGCTTGCTTCAAACACGATCGGTTAGCTCTGATACCAATTTGTTAGGATCAGGGGAGAATAATCGAGAATAATCAGTAGCAAAACAAAAGGAGATCAGACAAAAGTTTCTTGTATTACAAATCAAAGGATACAAGATGAGTGTAGTAGTATACAAATGAAAAGGATTAGCCCTTATTTATACTAATGGCTAATATGATTCTAGAAGCTTCTAACCTAAATATCCTAGATATTTCATAATATAATTTCTACTAATCTCTAGATAATTCTTCTTAAGTATCTCCTTTTCTAGATTCTTCTTAAGAACTGCCAAAAAGACCAAAATACCCTTTAGACCAAAATTACTAAACTACCCTTAGGACTAACAGTCAAACATCTAACACAAAAGATGACCAATATTTAAACGACCGGTAGCATCGTAACGTTGTTTAAAAAAATAAAAGTACTCGGAAAGAGGTTGAACATCATAGCTTAAGATATCGTTGATTATTTTATTAAAAAGTGTAGAACCCATACGATACCTTCGCCTAAACTTCTCTTCCGTATACTTAGGATGAGTGTCACCATCGCCAAAATAATCGTCGATTAAACGTTGTTCCGCCTCTTCTCGATCACGTGGTATGTATAATCTCGTCCTCTAAATAGCCGATCCCGATCCCCTGGCTTCTTGATCACACAAACCTATAAATTGTTCATATGCCGCATAACCCTGGATATATCGCTCTGGGTCGTTTTGAAAATAAACATCATAATGGTCGTAGGTGGAGGTGTTTTTGGGATTGTTTGGATCCATAGTTGGAAGAAAAGTAAGTATTATTGAAGTAGAAATTAAATTGGAAGAGTTTGTGAAAAAAGATAGAATAAGGATGTATTTATAGAATTTTATGGGTAAAAAATTGAAAAATGTGTTATTTTTGGCTAAATAGCTATTTACAAACGTTCAAAAATTCAAAATATTCCGTTGCCAAACGTTCACAAAATCAAAAAGTAAAAAAGAAAAAGAAAAAAAAAAGAAAAAAAGGGAATGGCGCTGGCTGGTGCTAACGGCGCGACCTCCGTAACCGTGCGCCGTTCATTGTTTTGGGCTGCTAGCTTGGCGCTAGGCTTTGGCACAACAACACCCACAACTCTTACCAAACCAGTTTATCTTTGAGATTGAAATAATTTTGCTATTAACAAATAACTTGGCGCTAGGCTTTGGCTCAACAACACCCCCAGCTCTTACCAAACCAGTTTATCTTTGAGATTGAAATAATTTTGCTTGTGATTTATTAACAGTAATATCACCGATTATTCACACACACAAGTCACACCCAATGCGGTAATTATAATACTACAATACAATATATAAACACTTTGTTTCTTATGTGTGATTGTGTTCTTTAATTCAAATAATAATGTCAAAGATACAATTGTCAGCTAACGGCTCACAATTGTGTACACTTTTTGGTATACAACATCGAAAATAAAAAAGGTTATTAAGCACGAAGCATATGTGAGATATCATTTATTCGTTATACATTCATTGTTAAATGTACTATAAATTGAAATGCCATAGAATGAAATATCGAACGCTAAATAAAATAAGTGTTTTGAAACTAGAGAGAAGAAAATCGACATCGTCCAACATACGACTTTAAGAAAGCATACGCTAGTTGCGAGTGCACAATTTTAGACCTTCATGTGAAGCTCAAGCTCACCAAAGTCGAAACTTTTACTACGTAATTCATTACATAAAAAAGCAAACCACAATCGAGGATACAGTATATATGATCAACTAACGAAACTAATAGAAACTTCTTACATCTGTTCATTCAATTTGCTATATGTCGAAGTATTTTTTTGTGGGTTGTCGCAGTTATCTTTCAGCCTTAGGAATAAGCCTTCTAGATACCTGCTAAGATGAACAACGCGTTAGTCTCGCCCCGGGTGTTATCCCAGGACCCGACTCCGGCGTAAGAGTAAGTATGTGTTTTACCGAAAGGTATAGTATAAATGTGTGTGTGAGAAAAATGATAACTTTGTCTCCCACTCTTGTATGCGTATTTATAATACTTGGTGTCACTATCTGGTCCCTGAGACCGTTGTACTTTATGGGACCACCAGGTGTCATCGGGGACTTGTCCCGACACTGCTCGGTGTACTTTCGACATTCGGAGAATGAGACGAATTATGTCCGTGCAAGGTGCCAAAGGTACAGGTCAACTTGCCCTTCGCGGTAGCTGCCGGAGTGTCTATCGGAGAACCTTTCGGTGGTGTTCCAGGTCTTTCGGTCGTTGACCGAAGGACCATATACGTCGTCATGTCCCCCCAGTATCATGTTATTTGTTTTTGACAAGTGATGTGATACTTAATCTAGTCATTCTTCGGAACCATTCGGGTCAGTTGGCTTAACTTTAGCTTCGTGGGCTACTCTTGGGGCCATGAGCCCGGGTCCATTCAGTGAGCGGGTTAAAATATTTTACCGAAAATCGTGGGATTTTGCCACGTGGCGGACGCGCCGTGGTGGACGGTTTAGATTGATCCGCGTCGATATCTGACACGATAGGACGTTTCGTGTCCCCACCTTTTTGGCCTATATAAAGCGTTTTCACCTCATTAGTAATTTCCACTTTTACTTTTCGATTCCTTCGTCCTCTGTTTGGCAAACCTTTAGGCAAGTTCAGGTGAGTTCCATCCCCTTATTCCTCCGTTGTTTTTCGTTGCGCCTTCTTGTCAATATCCAATGGCCTCTGGTTCCGTAGTACCCTCCGTGACAGACTCCCAAATCGATATGCATGTGTATTCTTCCATGCTATCCGAGGGGGAACTTGAACATATTATTAGCGAGTATGGTATTCGACCGATTTACATCCCGTTTGCCTCCGGAGTTTACTATGAACAACCTTCCCGTGATGCCATCGGGCTTTATGAGCGATTTTGCATTTTCCGGGGTCCGAGTTCCATTTTCCAAATTTCTTTTGAGCGTGATCCGATACTTTAAGGTGCACATTTCTCAGTTAGTACCCATCGGATTGAATAGGTTGGTTATGTTTGAGATCTACTGCCGAAGCTTAGAAATTGAGCCCAGCGTGAATTTGTTCCGGGTTTTCTATACTTTGAATAAGCAGGGACATTGGTTTTCCTTCCAGAGGAGGACTGGAGGGGAGTCTCGTCCGCGTCTTTTTAAGGAAACATGTTCAAGCCTAAAGAACTGGAAGGATAGCTTTTTCTTGATTGACCGGAGGGCCATTCCCGATGCTATGCCGTGGAGGCATCCGGATTCGAACGTTTGGATAGCCCCTGGCTGGAGGTTTTCGGAAGGTGATGTTCGGAGGTTGTGTGAGGGGGTAGTTGAGCTCCGACCGGTTCATTCCGGACTTTTGTTTGAGGTCGGGTTGACTAGAGTTTGGAAGCATTCCGGGTTTCGTGTGGAGTTCAAGGATATTGACAAGAATGGTAATACGACCGCCTTTTTTTTTTTTCGGTGACCCCTTCTCTTTCTTGTGTAGTTATCACCATGTCCCAGTATCTTCGTTTGAGGTCGGAGCAGGGGTCCCGGTTGGGTAGGGACGCCTTGGTGAAGGAGAGGAAATTCCTCAACACGTGACTCACCATTGAGGGTCGATCAACCTGTCCTCAGGCGAGCCAATTGAGGATTGTAGAGAGGCCGACTCCGTGCTCAAAGCCAAGGAAAAGAAAAGGAAGCGGGAGAAGAGGCCTATCGGTGGACCCTCATCAATGCTTTGAAGAGGAGAAGGCGGTGTCCCCTTCTATTGAGGTGTTGTCCAGTCGGAAGGTTCCCGTGGACACTCATTCGATTTCTCCCATTAACACCTTGAGGCCGGATGATATCGCGGATGAGACTGGACGAGATGACAAGGGTGATCAAGAGGGAGGATCTTTACAGGAGGGATGCTTGTCCGTCGAGGATCCTCCGGTTCTTTCGGAATCTATTCCTAACACTGCCGCTCAAGGTATGTCCCCCTTTTTTCGTTTGCATGTTATGCGTTCTTTATTTCTCGACTTCATTTTCTCGCAGATGTTGAAGCCGGGTGTCGGAGTGAATGCGGAGGAGACTCTCCAGCAGCCGGCGGGACCTTATACCGAAGATTATTCAGGAGGTATCCATCGTCCTCGATCCCTTGCTCTTTTTGTTATTTATTATTATTATTATTTTTTAATATTATTTTTTTGCGTAGGTTTGTTTGGGCGAAGGGGTTCTGGGAACTTTTATCCCCGACCGGGGTTTAACGGCCAATACGAGCTGAATGACGCAGCCCTCTCAGAGAGACATGATGGCTAACCTTGCCCCACCCTTCATTCGCCGAACAAGATGATCGGTGACGAAAGGGCTTTATATATGGGGTGGTTTGAATTGTGCCACGGCTCCCTCGCAGTTGCAGAAGTCTTCAAGCGGTTTGAGCGATTGAACCGTCGTTATGCGGAGCTGCACCGAGCCCATTCGCTTGCTCGGACTTGAGCCATTGCTTTCCGAGACCCGAGCTAGCCTTCATTCCCAAGCCGCTATCAATGAGAAATTAACCGCTGATCACCGGGCCCTTCGGGAGGTTCACCAAGCTTGCGAGCAAAAGGAAGGGGATTTGAAGGCGAAGCTGGAGGGTTTGGAGGCTGAGGTTGCGATCTTGAGGGCTAAGGATACCGAGCGGCCGAGAGGATCAGTTGTTGGAGGAGTCGTTGGAGAAGAAAAATTGAGCTAGAGGAATGAGAGAGAGGCCTCGAATTTGAGAAAGAATATGCAAGAAGTTGCCATCCGAGCTGGCGGGAGGAGATGCTGCGTTTCAACTATGTTAAAGAGTTGATCCCTACGGTGATTCGCAGGTTACAGGGTAGTAAGGAGTACCAAGCAAGCCTGGGGGCGTCTTCAATACTGCTATTGATTGGCTGGTTGGACGGGTCCGGGAGGAACGATCGACTAAGAGGTCGAAAGGATCGTTCTTGCTCGAATGATTTCGATATGGAGGCCGTACGGGAATTTACTAAGGTTTATGATACGATGTTCACCCGAAGCTACCCATATATAGAAAAAATCAAAAGATCCTATCATCTCCCTTTGGCCGATTTGATGAACATTCTTCCCGAGGGAACCAGGGCCACCCCCGGAGCTGGCACTTCCGGAAGATCTTAGCCTTTACCTTATTTTGTAGCCTATTCAATGTTTAAGACAGTGTTTTGTTTGTATTGTAGTGGGCCCTCGCGCCTCTGGGTTGTAATTTGAACAGTTTTATTTTTGCACCTTTGTAATGCTATTTTAAGTCATCCGTATTTCCGGACGGCCACTTTTGATATGTATATTCTTGTCTCTTCTACGTTTTTTGTTAGTGACTTGGCACTTTTCCCGCTAAATTGTGCCCGTAAGTAAATATACCCCGGCCTTCCCTGGTGACTTAGCACTTTTGGGGTAATGTTTCGCCTGTTGGTAAATTTACCGGTGGCTCATCCTGGCGTCGTCACGCCTACGGGGTATCTGCGTGCCGTTTGGGCACATATGCCTCGGCTCATCCCTTAATGTCTTAGCATTATTCGGGGTATGCACGCCACCGAATGGTATGTGGCCTTCCCTAGTGTCATTGCACTTACGAGGGTAAATTAATTTTAATTAAGGGGTTTTCGGATACGCGGTCGGAGGTAGCTAATCTCCGTCCGGTCCCCCTTAAGCACGAGATATGATCACGGAAAATTTTCCTCCTCCGTCATAGGTAGGGGAATATATATCATTGCTTCGAAAGTAAAAACAAAGTAGTTCATTCCCGTAGGCTTACAATGCATTCATTTGTTTTTCAAAGAAAACATTTCTTCAAATTCATGGCGTGCCACTTCCGGGGCACTTCCTCTTCATCCAAAGTTTCCAACTTGTACGAGCCGTTGAGATTTGCCTCTTTGATCCGATAGGGGCCTTCCCACTTGGGTCCCAATTTGCCTTGATCTTGGCTCGCTAGCCTCGTTTTTTCGATACACAAACTCCCTTGGCTTGAAGGAAACCAGCCGTGCTTTCCGGTTGTAGTACTTTTCCAATTTCGTTTTGTATCGGGCCTCCATCACACGCTTCTTCCCTCCGTTCTGTAGCGGTCGAGGTTGAGACGGATATCTTCTTCATTTTGTTCTACAGTTCGACGGGGATCGTCTTCTTCGAGCCCTTCCCTTATCCGCCTTACTCGGTATGTTGGCATGCCTATCTCTGCCGGTATGACCGCTTCGCTTCCATAGGTGAGGATGAAGGGTGTTTCTCCGTTGCTAGTCTTGATGGATGTCCGGTGTGCCCAAAGGACATTCGGTAACTCGTCCACCCATCCGCTTTGCACGCCCCAACCTTGCTTTGATTCCCTCCATCAAGCTTTTGTTGGCCCTTTCTACCAGTCCGTTGGCTGCGGATGGGCCACGCGGTATTAATCTGCTTGATGTTGAGTTTTTCGCAACCGCTTTTGAAGGGGTTGTCTACGAATTGCTTAGCATTGTCTGTGACGATGATGGCGGGAGACCGGCGACACACTATGTTATCCCACACGAACTTCGTGACATCTTTCCCCGTGATCTTTGCCAACGGTTTGGCTTCTATCCACTTGGTGAAATAATCGATGGCAACTAAGAGGAACTTGACCTTCCTGCCGATGGTAGAGGTCCTACTATGTCCATACCCCATTGGTAAAAGGGCCATGGAGCCATGATGGGTGTTAGCTTGGTTTTGGAAGCCGAGGCGGCGAATGGATCCGGCAGAGTCACACTTGATTATTTCGTTTCTAGCATCCCGGTGCATTGTAGGCCGTGAGTATCCTTGCCGCATGGCCTTTGCCACGCCGAAGCGGACCGGAATGCATCCCACAAGCTCCCATGTGTATTTCCCTTATAACGTAGTTTGCTTGTAAGGGACCCACACACCTCATCATGGGTACCAAGTAGGCTTTTTTGTAGAGTATACCATCTTCCATGACATATTGTCTGATTTTCATCCTTAGGTTGCGGGCTTCATTAGGGTCTTCCGGCCAAATTCCTTCCTTAAGACACCGGATGATAGGAGTGATCCAGTTGTCTCCTTCTTCTTCAACGACATTATTAACTTCCTTGCTTTCCGTCGACCTTTCCCTTAGCACCTCCACTAGCACTTCCTTCGTCAAGTGGTCGAAAGCGACCGTGGCTAGTTTACTAAGGACATCTGCCTTTTGATTCTGACCCCTAGGGATGTTCCGGATGCTGAAGTTTTCAAAACTAGCTATGTACTCCTTTGCCTTTGCTAGGTATTTGATCATACTTTCGTGGCGAGCCACATAATCCCCATTTATCTGATTAGCCACCAACTTAGAGTCCACCCGGACCTCAAGGCTACGGACCTGCATGCTCTCCGCCATTCTTAGCCCCGCCAGTAGGGCTTCGTATTCGGCCTCGTTATTAGTGCTGTCAAATTCAAGCCGGATGGCATAAGTGAAATCCATTACCTCTGGATTGATTAGTACAAGACCCGCTCCGGAGCCTTTATTATTGGATGCTCCGTCCGTATACAAAAGCCATTTCTCCTCCTCCTTCTTCTTCATCACTGGCTGATTGAAGTACTTGTCGTTGCTTTTTCCGATGGGAGCTTCCGACAGGAAGTCTGCTAACACTTGACCTTTGATTGCGTTCCGGGGCTCGTAGGTTATGTTGTATGCACCCAGCTCCACCGAGTACTTAGCCAACTTCCTGGACGCTTCCGGCTTGTTGAGGATCTGCTTTATTGGTTGGTCCGTGATTACCTTTATAGGGTGTGCTTCAAGTATCTTCGAGCCTTCTTGACATGTGCAATGCAACCACGGTGCTAGTTTCTCGACGGGCGTAGTTCCTCTCGCTTGCGTTGAGTGTTCGACTTACATAACGGACTGGTAATTGTCTTCCCTTTCTTTCTGTGAGGAGAACCGCGCTGACCGCTTCCTCCGCAGCCGCTAGATACACGTCTGATGTTTCCTTTGCCGTTGGTGTGGTTAGTGAGGGAAGATCCGTTATCAACTTTTTCATCTCTTGGAATGCCGACTCTGCCTCTTCCGTCCAACGATACTCCTCCTTATTCTCCTTAGTGATGTTCTTGAGTGTTTCAAAGAATGGTAGGGATCTTTCAGCTGAACGAGCCAAGAAACGATTGAGTGCCGCCAATTTTCCGCTGAGGCTCTGCATTTCTTTGAGGGTCTTCGGCGATTTCATGTCCATTATTGCCTTCGTCTTCTTTGGGTTTGCCCGAATTCCTTCTGAAGTTACCATATACGCTAGGAATTTTCCTTCCTCCATTCCGAAGGAGCATTTTTTAGGATTTAACTTCATGTTGATTTTCTGAAGGCTATCGAATGTCTCCGCTATGTCCGCTAGCATTCCCTGCTCTTCCCTGCTCTTGATGACCATGTCGTCCACATATGCCTCGAGGTTCCTCCCTATCTGTGATTGAAAAGCGGAGTCTATCATCCGTTGATAGGTGGCTCCGGCATTCTTCAAGCCGAATGGCATCTTGGTGTAACAGTAGGTTCCTTGCTCAGTGTAGAACGCTGTTTTTCTTCGTCTTCCCTTGCCATCTGCACCTGGTGATACCCTTTATAAGCATCCAAGAAACATTTGTATTTATATCCCATAACCGACTCGATCTTCCAGTCGATCTCCGGTAAGGGGTAATAGTCTTTGGACGGCGGAATTGATGTTCTTGAAGTCAATACACATACGCCGACTTCCATCACACTTCTTTACCGAACGAGGGTTGGATATCCGGTAGGGTATTTCACCGGCCGACAATGCCGCCTTGACCCATTCTTCTACTTCCTTTGTGATGCTCGGCTCGATCCACCACCAACATTCGGCGTTTCTAACATATCGGATCTATTGAAGGGTTGGCATTCAGAGTGTGCTCAATGATCCCTCTGGGGACTCCTGTCATATTCGCTGGCTCCCATGCAAAGATGTCGAGGTTCCTTTGTAACAGTTCTTTGAGGCGCCTTTTGCCCTCAACCGATAGCGCACCTCCTATCGTTATTGCTTGTTCGGGGAAGGCTGGGTTGATCGCCACTTCCTCCGTTAGACCCACCTCTCCTGTGCCTGTTTCCTCCTTATCTTGCCGGAGCGTAGTCTGCAATCTTTCCAATCTCCTACATTCGAAATGATGACGAGCGAGTGACCAACGTGCCAATTCCTTGAGGGGTTGGGAATTTCATCATGGAATGGACCGTAGAAGGTATGGCTCGCAGGATCTTCAATCCGGTCCTTCCTAAGATAACATTATATGGTGACGGTGCCCGAATGACCGTGAACTTCATCCTGACCTTCCTGTACAACCCCTCATCCCCGAATGACACATCTAATTCGATTTTCCCCAGTGGAAGAGTCACCTGTCCGGCAAATCCTAGCAGATCTGTCTGCGTTTGTTTCATTCGAGCCCTTACTTCCGGAGGCAAGTTGTTGAAACAGTGTTCGAACATTACCTCCACCGAAGCTCCTTCATCTACAAAGACTCTCCTGACTAGGTATCCTTCCATTGTGGCTTCGACTATGAGAGGGTCGTCCGATACGTCCCCATCGGGGAGAGGAGGGAATGTTATGGGGACATTCATCCATCTTTCCCCTTGTTCCGACAACTTCCTCTTCCTTCGTTCGGGCCGGGTTCGGATCATGTTGATGACCTTGTCTTTGGCTCCTGCATCATGCTTTGGGGTTTCTCTCCTTCCCTTCTGTCTGAGATCCTTGACCAGATGATTCAGTTTTCCCGACTCCAATGCCAGTTCTAATTGCCTCTTGAGCTGAAAACAGTCATTTGTGTAATGCCCTTTTTCTCCATGATAATCGCAGTTCTTGTCTTGGTTTTCCTTGCGGGGTGGGTCGCGCATCGGTTTCGGAGGAGGCAGGCGTAGCTGGTGTTCCGTGGCTAAAATTTCCTTCAGAGGTTTGATGAGCAAGTCCAAGGTTAGGCGGGGATTGCTTCGATTCAAGTGATCGCCGCGATGGGGTAAATAGGGCGCTGACCGATCACCGTGACGGTGTGTGCTACCCCTATCCTTCCCTGAGTAGGTGTAACGTCCCTCATTCCTCCTGTCCCCTCCATAGTGGTTCCTGGTGGCTCTTTCATCCTTCCGGAATGGTCCAGTTGAGGCTCTTCTTGTCGTATCATAATGCTCTCCTCGGGCGATTCGGTCTTGGCGAAGGCGCTTCGATCTCACAAAGTCGTCGAACCTAGTCATCATCTCTTCTACGGTTTTAGGGATCGTATCGGCGAACCGCTTGGCTAGCTCGGGACATTTACACCCGTCCATGAACGAAGAGATTCTCATTATCTCCGGAGCTCCTTGTATGAATCCGTCTCTCGTGGTCCACCTTTCTTTGAATTCGGCGACTCGTTAGCCTTCCTTACTATTTTGGTGATCTCGGTAGGGTCTTTGACACAAGCTTTGTGCAAGGAGAAGCGAGTCTCAAACTGGTCCCTAAAAGCTGCCCATTCGTCTATGCTCCCCGGTGAGAGTCCATCAAACCATCCCCTGGCCTTTCCGTCTAAAGTTTGTTTGAAACATGCGGCACCACACGAGAATGGGAATTCTCCATGCCCTGCGGCCCTGTGAACTGTTGAGATGACCTTGAGGATCCGTTGACCCGTCGTATAACTTGATGTGGGTGGGCATCTTGTGTTCCGGAGCGGAGAACTTCGATGATTCGCCTCTTGAATGGAGATTTCGAGACTTCCTTGAAGGGCTTTGCAGGTCTTCGTCTTTCACTTTACTCCTCGTGACTATTTCTTTCTTCTTATCCGCCGGCTCGTCCTTGTCAAGAGTCGCGTCATCTTCAAAATCCAATAGTATTGGCTCAACAGTGTCCCTCCGGCTGTTGTGCTCTTTTATCATAGACTTGAGAGCTGTTACATACCCTTCTAACTGCTCTCTCGTCAATGGTGTGGAACTTCCTTCTACCCTTCCGGAAGCTTCAGGTGGCGTCGAACCCGTCATTCTATAGCTCTAGTAGATTGAATGCGGGTCCCACGGATGGCGCCAATGTCGAAGTATTTTTTTGTGGGTTGTCGCAGTTATCTTTCAGCCTTAGGAATAAGCCTTCTAGATACCTGCTAAGATGAACAACGCGTTAGTATCGCCCTGGGTGTTATCCCAGGACCCGACTCCGGCGTAAGAGTAAGTATGTGTTTTACCGAAAGGTATAGTATAAATGTGTGTGTGAGAAAAATGATACCTTTGTCTCCCACTACTGTATGCGTATTTATACTACTTGGTGTCACTATCTGGTCCATGAGACCGTTGTACTTTATGGGACCACCAGTGTCATCAGAACTGACACTGTCCCTGACACTGTCTCTGGTGTACTTTCTGACATTCAGGAGAATGAGACGAATTGTGTCCAGGCAAGGTGCCAAAGGTACTGTCAGGTCAACTTGCCCTTCGGCGGTAGCCTGCCGGAGTGTCTATCGGAGAACCTTTCGGTGGTGTTCCAGGTCTTTCGGTCGTTGACCGAAAGACCATATACGTCGTCACTATATGAACTACTGGAACACATATAAACTCTAGCGAAACATACCAACACCGGTTAAACTTAAAAAAATTCATTAAAACAAAGATACATAAATAAGTGAAAACTGAAAGTAAAGACGTGCACAAGATAGTGTCTTCCGAATCTAACTGCCTACTTCACATGTCGTTAATTTTCATCAGGGATCCAAGAAATTCTACCAGAAAGCTTTCTAAGTGGGTTGGTAAAAAAAGCATACAGTCTTCGTGTACTTGTGGCAATTTTTGAAATGAATTTCTAAAGAGGAAAAAATAAACAATGATAAACCGTTAGTTATAATCTTGAAGAAGCTTTACTATTATAGCATTATTACTCTTCCGCATCACTCCTCTTCAACAGAAGAAACTAAAAATGCATATCTCTTCAGCCGCATTGCTCGATCCGTTCCAAACCTAATGACCAAAAGAACAAGGCAACAACTCAATTCAGAATCAAGAAAAATATAATAAGATCATAACAAAAATACATGCATTACAAATTCACATATGTAGAGATTGATTAGGAACAAACATGAATGGCTTAATGTGTAGATTTTTAGAGATATAGAGAGGGGACGTGGAACAAATGAATTATAGTTGACTGGTGGGTTATAGAAGACTACACGCTGTTAGATTAATGTTTTAAGACTTCTGTATATTTACTTATAACGTTTATATGTACTTTAGTTTGCTTAGGATAAAACGTATTTGTATAGTTTGGTTGTTTGGCAAAAGCCTGGAAAACAGTGTGGGCTTGGGCCAAAACGGGTCAAAATGGTTTTAGTAAACCATTGTGACTCTTAGTTTATGATACGACTCTATTAGGTTTCTTTGTGAAATGTTATATCTTTTCTTGGTACCGTTTCACAACATATATATAGGAGAGGCAGTGTAGATGTTTGTATTCATTTCATACTTGATATAATATATACAACGTTTATACAATTTGTTGTTGTTTTTTCTACATCAGTAAATGTTAGGAAATAGAAAATTCAGTCGTTAAAGAGTCGGTCACCTCAAGTATATGTATTCGATAGAAAGCTCGTAGTCGTAGTCAAGTTATACTAGTAAGTAGTTTGTTAAGTAACACCGTGGAGGACAGACGCGTCTTTACCCACTGTATGCCTGATCCACAGCCCGTAGGTGGCGATTTATGTAAGACTATAAATACTCTCTACCTCCCAAGGTAGAGAGTTGGATCTGATAATAATATCTTTCATTTTCTCTCACTAAGTTCCCAAACCTCTAACTCTTTCTCTCTCTAAAACCTCTTGTATACGCCTCTTTGATCATTGGTTTAGTGTGTTTGTGAAATCCAATATGTTACAATTGGTATCAAGAGCCATGGTTTGATCTTCTCTCTTACATATCCTTGGATTTCTAGTGGTTTTAGATGGTTTTTGAGTTTGAAAAAGTTTAGTGGTTTTTGCATCATTTGGATCATTTCTAGTGTTAAAGTTTAAATTTTGGGTGTACTTTTGTGTTTAGAATCATTGTAAGTGCTTGGGTTATGATTTGGTAAGCTTGAATCACTGTGGTTGAGCTTGTTTTGGATTGAAAAGTGTGTTTTTGAAGTTTGTCTTGCTAGCGACTTGGTTCTCGTAGTGATTTTCTTCGTAGCGACTTGCTTCAGTAAAAGGTAGCGAGTTGTAGTGTTAATTGTTAGCGATTTGGTCCTAGCGACTTGTCTATTGAGACAAGCCGACAAATAGTACAAGTTAGTGGATTCTCCACTACGGCTAGCGACTTGGTGAGGTTAGCGACTTGCTTCAGAAATTGTTAGCGAGTTGTAGTGTTAAGTGTTAGCGACTTGATACTAGCGACTTGGATCTTAGCGAGTTGTTCTTTAGCAACTTGACTGTGTAGCGACTTGGTTTTAGCGACTTGGTTCACAAGAAATTGAGATCTTAGCGAGTTGTTACTTAGCAACTTGGTGCTTAGCGACTTGGTTCAAGAATTCTTAGCGACTTGGTTGATTTTTGTTTGTAATACGGTTTTCTCTTGATTTAGTAAAATCCCGTGAAAGAATCTATTTCCCGGTTTAATCATAGAGTTATAAAATCCCGTGTAATCTGTTAACATGTCTACCAACGTGCCTACAATCATCTCTACTGTTGTTGAGGACGTTCAAGCAGCTGGTTCAGATACTCGTCCACCCATGCTTGACAGAACTGACTACGACTCTTGGGCTCAACGAATCAGATTGTACTGTCTTGGAAAGGAAAATGGTGTCAACATTCTTAAGTCAATTGATGAAGGACCTTATCAAGTTGAGACAACCAGAGATGTTCTTGAAACAGTTGCAGACGGAACAGTGATCTTAGGTTTGGACAGACCTAAAATGTATGATGAACTGACTGATAAGGAGAAGAAGAGATACGATGCGGACATCAGGGCTTCAAACATCATACTTCAAGGTTTACCTAAGGACATTTACAAGCTGATTAATCACAACACTGAAGCCAAGGCAGTTTGGGATAATGTCAAGATGCTTCTCTCAGGTTCTGAATTAACCAAGGAAGACAGAGAATCACAACTGTATGATGAGTTTGAGCACTTCAAGATGAAACCAGATGAGAGTGTCTATGAGTACTACGTGAGATTCCATAAACTTGTGAATGATATGAGGAACATCAAAATGACCATGCCAAACATTCAGCTGAATTCAAAGTTTGTAAACAACATGAATCCCGAGTGGCACAAATTTGTCACTTCCGTGAAGCTAACCAAAGGACTAAAGAATACAAACTATGAGCAATTGTATGCCTTCCTTCTTCAGAATGAGAGGCATGCTATGTTTGAAAAAAGGATTATGGATCAGTTCAAAACCAATCAGGGAGAGACAAGCTCACCAAATGATTCTACAGCTTTCTACACCAATGTTGGTATTACCACTAAAGCATCTCAAGTCATACCCATGGGTAATGGTAATTACAAGCTCATTCCTGATCCAGCATATAAGACTCCCGACTCAAACACACTCATGGAAAAATTCATCAATCAACTGTCTCTCATGGTTAGTCAAAACATGAACTCTCTCCCACACACCAACAATAACCTCAGAACAACATCAAATCCACACAATCAAGCTACTGTCAGAGATGGGAAGGTTGTGGTGCAACCAGTTCAAGAAAGACAGTATGAACAGGGAAGAGGTGGAGTTGGTAGAGGATATGTAGCAAATCAGAATCGTGGAAGGAATCCAAATCAAGGACAAGCAAAGCCAGTCAAATGCTACAACTGTGGTGGTGAGGGACACATTGCTAGGAAATGCACATCTCCAAAACGTCCACAGAATGCAGAATACTTCAGAGAAAAGATGTTGCTTGTGCAAGCTCTGGATAATGGTGCAGCTTTGGATGAAGAGGAGCTGTTGTTTCTTGCTGAGGGCAATGCCAAGACATATGATGCAGATGTGGATGAGCAGCCAATTCAGGAGATAGGTCATAATCATCAGAATGCCTTTCAAGTCTCCGACTGTGATGCATACGACTCTGACGTCGATGATGAACCTACTGCACAGACAATTTTCATGGCTAGCATTTCTCCAATTGTCTCTCCAAAGGTCTCTTCACCACAACAGGCTGGTTAATCCAAGGAATCAATCATCTTAGAGGTATTAAAACTATACGATGATGTTGATGAGCAAAAGATACATAACAAAGTACAATCAACTGAAATCATTGAATCGGATATTGAAAATATGGGTAATATCAATGTTGTCCCATATGATCAATATGTGAAACAAAATGAAGGTGAAATTGTACCAAGTGATGCATCTTCTGCAGTCAATGATGACTATATTTTTGATGAATACACTGCATGTGCCCCCGATGATTCTGTTATTTCTGAACTGAATGCCTATAAAGAACAAGTTGCCATTTATGAACAACGTGCCAAGTTTGAGTTGACTACTCGTGAGCAGGAGTTGGATAACCAAATGCGTACAATTATCAGAAAAAGTAATTTTAGAGAAGAAGTGTTAAAACAAGAGTTAAACTCCTTACAAGAAAAGCTTTCTAAAACTGTTAAGCAAAAGCAAGAGCTTCAAGATAATGTTAAAATGCTTAAACAAGATTTTAATGCTAAGGAATCAAAACTTTTGAATGACTTTTCAAATCTAAAAACTTTGAAAAACAAGCTTGAAAATAAGTTGTACGTACAAGGGAACACCATCCAGACTGCTCACTTGATCACTAAGCATAGAGTCTTAAGCGATAAGCATAGCATTCCCCTTGTTGAGGAACCTAATCCTGAGGTAGTTAAAAAGGCTAGAGCTGCTCATAAGGTACTATATGATGGTAATGAGATTCTTAAACCTAGGCAAACACCATCATGTGTTGGAAGCACGAAAGAGGATAGAATACTAAATGATGCCTCTAGGGAGAAAATGGATAAGAAGCTTAACGATCCTGAGTGTAAAAAGAATAACATAACTATTAAACCCCATGATTACACTAAGGAAAATTGGATATCCTTAAACAAGTTTAAGCCTCAGACTCTATTAACCCCTGAACAAGTGTTCTGGAAAAAGGATATGGATATGAAAAAAGCTGAAAATCTTGTTGAAAAGAATCCCCCTTGTAGGAAATTCCCTAAAGCAACTGTGTATCCTCCGAATACACCAATGCACTTAGTTCCTAGAACTATTGCCACTAAGAGCAAGACCTTAATCAGTCAATATGTTATATTTCAATTATTTGTTGACTTTGAGAAAACTTGTAAGAAAAGGATCACACCCAGTGGGATAACTGAAGGGGAAAGGGGTTTTGAGCAAACAAAAGAATGCTATTTAACTGAGGTCATGCCTTTCTTTAAAAAATTAAAAGATCAATTTGAGAGTCTTAAAAAGGGGATGGATTCAGATATTAAAGGAATGGAAAAGGAATTTGATGCAATGATAGTTGAGGTTAGTGACTATGAGCGAGCATTAAAATATAATAAAATTGAGAGGAAGAACTTGCATATCTTAAATGAGAATCTGATTTCTGAATGTATCTCTCAAGATGTGTTCTACACTGCTACTAATTGCTCTATTACTGCTTCTCAATTTCATGAATTATCTGTTGCTTTGAAAGTCTCCCATGATCGTGTCATTGAGCTTGAAATCAAAAACTCTAAACTAAGTGAGAAAATTGAACAGGATGATCACGATAAGTTGGTAAAACATTTTTCTAAGCTAGAAGTTGAACATTTTGATTTACAACTAAAATATCAACATCTCAAAGAAAATGTTAAAACCTCAAACATCAAGATATCCTCGGATGTTCCAGAGTTTGATGCAGTTTTTGAATTAAACAAACGTGATGAACAGATTCAAGCTCATCGTAACACGATCAGAAAGTTGAAAGCCCAAATTTCTCAATTAAAGGGTGAACAGAACAATGTGACTGGCTCCCAAATGCCTCCTCCTTTAGATTCTCAAAATTCTCAAAATTTTCATCTTCAAAACTTGGTTAATGCTTTACAAAAGGAAAATGAGAGTTTTCTAGAAGAAAATGAAAAGTTTAAACAACATTTCAATGAGTTATTTGAATCAATAAAGGTCACTCGTAACAAAAATAACGAAAAAATAACTTCGTTGCAAAAGGAAATTGAGAATCTGAAGAGTCAGGTAAAAGGGAAAATGCCAATGACCAATGAGGAGAATGGTGTATCAAAGGTGCGTGCTTGTAATAAATATGCTTTGTCTGTGAAATATGTTCCTCCTCATCTTAGGAACAACAAACTTGCTATTCAAACATATTTCTCATACCTTAAGGACAACCTAGAATGTCTCCGTGAGATTGTAGAAGAGGATAAGTTAGAGAAACCACTTGATAATGCAATTGGCCATGCATGCTTATATGACAAACGATCTCAAGAACTTCTAGAATGCTTAATTACAATATGCCCTAAATCCTTAGGTGAGCAAGTTAATCCCTTGATACCTTGTTCTATGCCTAGTGCCAAGTATGAGATTCATTCAATGCCCAATGTTATGAATATGAACTTTAGTGTGCCTTCAAGTAGTTCAGATCCCAGCACTCCTAGTGTTAAGAAAGTGAACTTTTATGTGCCCTCAAATAGTTCAGATCCCAGCACATCTAAACAGGAAATGCAAAAAGTAGCAAAACCAACTAATGTTCCCATTCCCTCTACAGGAGTAATCAGTGACATTAAAGCGAGCAGGTCAAAGTCTCATGGCAATACAAGGAATGATAGGACCTCGCAAGCTAAGAATGTGCATTGGAAGAGAGTAGAAGATCACCCTAGGAATATTAAGTTTGAGTTGAATAAAACGAATCGTGTTGATTCTAGTATTAGCTATAAGCGTAATGTAATTAATTCAAATTCTGCTACTATTCACAAACCATGTAATGACAATTGCTTGATTTCTGTTACTAATCATGAATGTGGTGTGAATGTTTTCTCTAATGCTGTCAAATGCCCAGCTAAAATCGTTAATGTTAAAATTCAAGCTAAGAAGGCTAAAAGGCGAAGGCGAAAGAAAGTTAGAAAACAGTGGAAACCCACAGGAAGAACATTTAGTAAAATAGGTTATCAATGGATACCTTCTGGCCATAAGGTTAATGAGTTATGCCCTCAATTTGCTAAAACAATGCCCACTAGAAAATGGATGCCTACTGGTAGAACTATTCCCTTAAGAAGTGAACATACTTTGAATAGGTCGAATACGGACATTAGCACTGCATCTATTTCTGATGATCCCATTGTTTCTACCTCTGATGTGGGTGTTCCAATCGCTGTTACTAACCAAATGGAACCCATTCTTGCATGGGGATCCCAATTACCCAGTTATCCATTCTTGTATGTGTTCAACTGCAGATCGTTCAAATCGTTCTGTGGTACTTGGACTCAGGCTATTCCAAGCATATGACTGGAGACCGGTCGCGGCTCATGAACTTCGTGAGTAAATTCATCGGGACTGTTAGATTCGGGAACAATCATTTCGGTGCAATTATGGGTTATGGAGATTATGTTGTCGGTGATAGTGTTATCTCCAGGGTATATTACGTAGAAGGTCTTGGTCATAACTTATTCTCTGTCGGTCAATTCTGTGATTCTGATCTAGAAGTGGCCTTCAGAAAACATACTTGTTTCGTTAGAGAACTTGATGGTAAAGAACTTTTAAGAAGAACATGTGGTTCAAATCTATACACCATCTCTATCGAAGATATGATGAAGTCTTATCCAATTTGCTTGTTGTCAAAGGCTTCGAAAACAAAGTCATGGTTATGGCATCGTCGTCTCAATCACTTGAACTTTGGCACCATCAATGATCTCTCCAGAAAGGACTTAGTTGTAGGTTTACCTAGACTAAAGTATGAAAAGGATCATCTTTGTTCAGCATGTCAATTGGAAAAAAGCAAGAAATATGCCCACAAACCCAAACCTATAAACTCAGTTACTGAAGTTCTTCATACAATTCACATGGATTTATGTGGACCCATGAGAGTGCAGAATATCTTTGGGAAGAAATATGTGTTAGTCGTGGTTGATGATTACTCTCGATTCACCTGGGTTAAATTCTTAAGGACAAAGGATGAAACACCAGATATCATCATCAAACTTATCAAACAGCTGCAGGTTCGACTTAACAAAACTGTCAGAATCATCCGAACAGACAATGGAACTGAGTTTGTTAATAAACAACTTAGTGAGTTTTATGAAAGTGTTGGAATCAGTCATCAAAGAAGTGTTCCACGAACTCCTCAATAGAACGGTGTAGTTGAAAGACGAAATTGAACTCTTGTGGAAGCCGCAAGAACAATGCTGATTTACTCAAAGGTTCCAATGTTTCTCTGGGCTGAAGCCATTGCCACTGCATGCTACACTCAAAATCGTTCCCTAATTCACACTGCTCATGGAAAAACTCCATATGAACTTGTCCACAATAGAAAACCTAATCTCTCATTCCTTCGTGTGTTTGGTGCTTTGTGTTATCCAACTAATGAGGGCCAAGACTTAGGCAAACTTAAAGCTAAAGCGGACATTGGAGTATTTGTAGGATATGCACCAAACAAAAAGGAATACCGAATCTACAACAAAAGAACCCGAAATATCATGGAAACAATTCACGTCATGTTCGATGAGCTGACCGGTCCAATGGCTCCTGGACAATCCAGTTCTGGACCCGCATCTCAATCTTCATCAAGTAGTCCTATCAGTTCTACTCTTGTTTCTAATCACTCACCAGCAACTCCTTATGTACCTCCCTCAGAAGATGATTTGAAGAAATTGTTTGATCCAATGTTTGATGAACATTATGAGCCAAGTGCTAATGATCTGTCAATTCCACCAATAGAGGCTGTTCCTATCCCTGTGAATGAAGTTAACCCTTCAGTTTCTATATCATTAAGTCAAGAAGCGCCAGCTGCTGATCACTCTGTCTCATCAACAAACCTTCAATCACCTAGTGTACATCATGGAATTGCTTCTGGTTCCTATGATGGAGATAATCCCTTTGCTACTCCTGAAGATGCACCATTTGAAAACATATTTGCTCCTGAATCATCATCAGAACCATCTTCATCAGGGGATCCAAACTCTGCTACTTCAGTTCCACAACAACAACCACATGAACACCTTAGAAAATGGACAAATGATCACCCATTGGACAACATCATCGGAAACCATTCTCGTCCAGTATCCACTCGAAAACAACTTGCTACTGATGCCTTATGGTGCTTCTTCAATTCCGTACTCTCTAAGGTCGAACCAAAAGATGTTAAAACTGCCATGAATGAAGACAGCTGGTTCAATGCCATGCAAGAAGAAATTCATGAGTTTGATCAACTTGATGTATGGGAATTAGTACCTGCTCCAGACTGTGCTATGATCATTGCTCTAAAGTGGATCTTCAAAGTGAAACTCGATGAGCATGGTGATGTTTTAAAGAACAAGGCTCGATTGGTTGCAAAAGGATACCGTCAAGAGGAGGGTATTGACTTTGAAGAGTCATTTGCTCCAGTTGCTCGTATCGAGGCAATCAGAATCTTCTTGGCTAATGTTGCAAGTAAGAACATGGTGGTTTATCAGATGGATGTAAAGACTGCGTTTCTTAACGGAGATCTTAAAGAAGTCGTATATGTCTGCCAACCTGAAGGCTTTGTGAATCCAGAACATCCTGCTCATGTCTATCGTTTGAAGAAGGCTCTTTATGGTTTAAAGCAAGCTCCAAGGGCATGGTATGATACGCTATCAAAGTTTCTTCTATCTACTGGATTCAGCAAAGGAGCAGTTGATCCAACATTGTTCACCAGAAAGTCAGGCAAACATTTAATTCACGTTCAAATATATGTTGATGATATTATTTTTGCCTCGACTGACCCCAATGAATTTGATAGATTTTCAAATGAAATGGGTTCCAAATTTCAAATGTCAATGATGGGACAAATGTCATTCTTCTTGGGATTACAAATTTCACAAAGTCCCGGAGGCATTTTTATAAATCAATCTAAATATGCAAATGAGATTTTAAAGAAATTTGGATTTGATTCTTGTGACCCTGTTGACACTCCCATGATAGAGCGTACTAAACTGGATGAGGACCACTCAGGGATCATGGTAGACCAAACGAAATATCGTAGTATGATTGGATCCTGATGTACCTCACAGCCAGTAGACCAGACATTCTGTTCGCTGTTTGCATGTGTGCTAGATATCAGGCTAAGCCTACCAAAAAGCACCTTGAAGCGGTTAAACGGGTCTTTCGGTATCTCCAAGGTACCATCAATATGGGACTTTGGTACCCGAAGGACACCGGTATGTCACTAACAGCCTATGCAGATGCTGATCATGCAGGATGTCAAGATACACGTCGAAGTACGTCTGGAGGTGCTCAGTTTTTGGGTGATAAGCTTGTGAGCTGGTCTTCAAAGAAGCAAATGAGTACTTCTATTTCCTCTACAGAGGCTGAATACATAGCCATGTCATCTTGTTGTGCTCAAATCCTATGGATGAGATCCCAATTATCTGACTATGGCTTTGAATTCAACAAAATCCCTTTGTACTGTGATAATAAAAGTGCTATTGCTCTCTCATGCAACAACGTTCAACACTCAAGAGCAAAGCACATCGACATTCGACATCATTTCATCAGGGAGCAAGTAGAAAACGGTGTGGTGGAACTTTATTTTGTGAGGACTGAATACCAGTTAGCAGACATCTTCACCAAAGCTCTTCCTAGAGAACGTTTTGAGTTTATCCTCCCACGACATGGTCTAAAGAGTCTTCAACCGGAAACACTTAAACGTCTTCAAAAGATACTTTATACAGTTGGAACGTAAATGAGCAAGGGTTATTCTTAGAAAATCAAAAGGAACAATACTTTATACAGTTGATTCAAAACATTTGCTAATGTTATGTTTTCAAAAGATACTCTTGCATGTTTAAACAATGGAGTTTAAAGTCTGAAAATCTGATCCTTATCAGTTAAAATGTTCTTTTCAAAAGCACGTCACTATTCTCCTCAAAAAGCGTTCAAAATTTAATTTAAATCAATAGAGATCACAACTCTCAAAGGATTTGGAAAGTGTGATCGGGGGAGAATTTATGATTTAAATTGGAATTATACTGATAACTTGATAATTGGTTTTATAAGTGTTTAGCAAGCTTTCCTCCCCACATGTGCCAAACGATTTCAAATTTTCCATGCACATGTTGAGGGGGAGCATCCTTTTTTAAACCACAAAGAATTGAAACGTGATTGATTTGTCTCTAAGTGCAGGTTCCTTCTAATATGTTCAAAACTCTTTCAAACTTCGAGGCACATATTGAGGGGGAGCAAACTTTTGAAAACCTCATCCTTCCCCAATATGCTTTATCTACTTGATTTAATCAGGGAAGTGATGATGATATCTTTTAAAAAATGGTAATCAAAGAAGTTAATTCTTCCTCGTGCCTCCGTGTGCTAAAATCATTTCAAATACATAATGCACATGTTGAGGGGGAGCTCTTTTTCTAAAAATATCAAAAACAATTCAGGTACAAAATGTTTTGATAATATATCACAAGTATCTAGAATGATTTTCAAATGGTTTTCGATTGGTTCTAATGGCAGATGAACAATACCAAATAGACCGACCAAATTTACTTTATGCATGGTGATATAAGGATGATAAGGTTAGGTATTTGTTCCCATGATCCGCCAGAACCGGAGGGATCTACCCTGGGACAATCCACTAGATAGTGTAGAAGTCCTTAGGTATGATGAAAAAAGGAGAAATGTGAGATATGGGAAGAGTGCGGACTGAGACAGAGCTAGTACTGGAATAAACCCAACAAGGTTCTAGTTATGAAGTCTCGGTAAGCACTGAAGGGGTTGAAGAATGAAAAATAATTGAATGTGAAAAGGGTGAAAATAAATAGCCCTCCGATAATTCAACCTTAGGGCAGATACCGGGTTCAATTCATATGCTACTAGTGCTTACTAAGGTAACACTGGTATTGAAGACAAGACGTCATGGACCCAGTGACGCACTGCACTACATCTTCCCAAACCACTCAAGTTCCTCTTAAAAGGACTTGTTTCATTCTCACGGGGAACCGACATTATCTATCGACTTTCTCTTAGAGTTTGTTGATATTGAAGAAGGATACCCTCTCCCTAGTCTCCGGCATAGGAACCAAATATGCACAACTGAGTCTAGAGCCACGAGATCATCATATAAATCTCTTTAGGACACTTTCAATGAAGACTCTCTATTTCACACAATGTGGAAAGAGAGATTATATCTTATGAGTCCTACGCATTATCCTTGTGGTATTGCCAGAACATCTGAGTGATATGCAAATATATTCACAATGAAGATGGAAAGCCTTCTGGAGCCAACATCAAACAAGCTCCTGGTGGGTGGCATGTGAGATATATCCAATAGATCAACCATGTGACAACTGAACAGAAACAATGGGGTGATTCAATCTTTTGAATCAATCCTGGTTCAGGTTATGGATTGACGGATACCTTTGAAAAACCGGTCGTTGTGCTTAAAAACTCTTTTCTTTAGCACATCGACTGTGTACTAATATTTCAAAAATAAAAGGTGTTTATGATTGATAATTGATTTTCATTAAAACCTTCGTTGTATTGCAAAAACAATTTCTATTGAGCGATACACGATTGTTTTTCAAATCTCTTTTCATCAATAAGTGAATCTCAATTCGCTGGTTCACTCACTCCGTGTTGTCTTCTTTGAGACGTTCCGGTTTGAGAACAGCTAGAGCAGCTGCGAAACCCTGTCAAGGAAATTCTTCGGAATTATACCTGATCACAGGCAGTACTTGTACTGATCAACGGGGAACCGTGGGCCGTGTACCTCAATTCAACGAAAGTGATCAAAGACACTTTCGTGCACTTTATTGCTAACTGTTGTATGCAGGTACGCCCGACGTTTGCAGCTGATCAGAATGAAGCGGTCAATCCATAGCCGCATGCTCACACTACACATTCATCTCTAAAGAAATCATGATTAGTGCATCAATGACTCTGATATTTTCACTCCATGCTTCTGCTACGTTGCTGCCAATATCATGAATCAATGAAAGCTTCCGCTACTCTGATGAGAATACATCATGATCCAAAATGTGAGCATGTCGGTCCATAAGTCACAACATCACATAATACCAACACCACAAAGGATGAGTCAGAGATTTATGATAACTGATGATCTCAAAGCTGGCTCAAAACTCATTATCACGTGGATCAGTAAAAGACCTCCACTTGGATTAACCAAACATGCAATAATGAAGAATCAATGACTACGAGCTTCAGAGCAAAGAACATTAACAAGAATCCAAGGACAATCTCATTGTAATATCTGTTTGTATTCATTGTAAATTGAGGTGACCTCCCTTAGGGGGAGATTGTTAGGAATTAGAAAATTCAGTCGTTAAAGAGTCGGTCACCTCAAGTATATGTATTCGATAGAAAGCTCGTAGTCGTAGTCAAGTTATACTAGTAAGTAGTTTGTTAAGTAACACCGTGGAGGATGGACGGGTCTTTACCAACTGTATGCCTGATCCACAGCCCGTAGGTGGCGATTTATGTAAGACTATAAATACTCTCTACCTCCCAAGGTAGAGAGTTGGAGCTGATAATAATATCTTTCATTTTCTCTCACTAAGTTCTCAAACCTCTAACTCTTTCTCTCTCTTAAACCTCTTGTATACGCCTCTTTGATCATTGGTTTAGTGTGTTTGTAAAATCCAATATGTTACAGTAAACATATCCCAAACACCCCTTACTGTTTCTATACGCCAAGAAACAAAGCAACCATGTCAAAGTTAAATCAATTTCCAAAAGAAACTTGGCCAAGAGGAACTCGTTTCCATCAGTGGTATCAGAGCCAGGATTCAAATCCCTAGGAAAGGCCAAGTACAAGTGGTTTGTTGCCATACAAACCACGTAGGAGAATTTCTTTCGAGACCAAAGAATTACTCAAGAAGAGATTGTTTGAAATTGAAGCACCTAACGCTTCAAAGGGATACGAGGCTGTAACGAGGAAGGAAAGGAGAGCGAGGTGTTATGCCTGTAGAAAACGTGGGCACTATTTTTGGAAGTGCCAAGACAACAAATTCCAAACCCATTCGAAAGCAAAACAGGAAGAAAATGAAGAGAAACCCAAGTATCCTGAACATGTCCATGTTAAAACAACCCATATGATCAAGGGGACGGAATACGCAAAATGGAACCACATTTGGTACATAAGCGACACATATAACAATCATATGTGCCCCACAAAATCGTTGTTCAGGAGAATCAAACCAAGGTTTTCGATGGAAGGGAAGGAGGAAGATGATAAAAAATTTATTTTCTCATATGGTATAGGCGAGGCTTTTGTTGAAACAAATGAGAAGAAAATGCTAATTCCATGTGTTTCATATACACCGGAGGCAAGTTTGAACGTGCTTAGCGCCAAACAACTTTTTGCACAAGGTTTCGAAGTGACTTATGAAGACGACGCATGCAAAGTCTCTTACATGTTTGATGATGAAGAGATGGAGCACGAAAATGGAAAGAAGGTCGAAGGGGAGTCAAGTTCGATGGCTAAGGAACACGACAAGTATTTGGAAGATTACTATGAGTCAATTGATCCAAAAGACACTTGCATGAACATAAAAGGATTAGAAGATCTCGAATGGAAGGAAGGAATGATCCATGATTATTTAGATGACGAATTCTTAAGCATGAATGGAACTCTCTACGTTATGAAGGTCAATTCATTTAAGAAGTTTATTTCATTTTTAATCATGATCGAAGATGACAACCTAGTATACAAAAATTAGAACGTTTTGAGCAAACATTTTGAAAAGATGATAAAATGGTTTTACCAAGTTTATCTTGGTCGAATCATGGTGGATCCCTTGCCCCCCGTCATCAAAGGTATAAAAATCGATTTACTCGGTCTTTATAAGATAATAGGTAGTCTAGGAGGGTATCTTGGAGTTACGTTTGGTAACAAATGGGGAGATGTTGCACTAATACACGGTCTAGAACGAGAACAAGATGAGGAACTAAAAGAATGTTACAAGAGACACATTGACTTAGTACGGTGTTATTTCGAGACTGCATTACGAGCCCGAGGCAAGGACAAACTTGTGATAGCCAAGAAAGAAGGTTATGGGAAGACCCCAAAGATTGAAGAAGGGTCGAATGGGCAGTGGTCACTAGAAGGAAATACACAAGTTCTCAAGACGTATGGCAACGAAGATACATGGGCGGACAAGAAGGATACACCAAGAGGATGATTTGACAATCATCAGGAAAAAGAAAGGATGGACGTTTGAAGAAGCCTTACACATTAAGGGGGACATTGTTAGATTAATGTTTTAAGACTTATGTATATTTACTTATAACGTTTATATGTACTTTAGTTTGCTTAGGATAAAACATATTTGTATAGTTTGGTAGTTTGGCAAAGCCTGGAAAAAAGTGTGGGCTTGGGCCAAAACGGTTCAAAATGGTTTTGGTAAACCATTGTGACTCTTAGTTTATGATACGCCTCTATTAGGTTTCTTTGTAAAACGTTATATCTTGGTACCGTTTCACAACATATATAGGAGAGGCAGTGTAGATGTTTGTATTCATTCCATACTTGATATAATATATACAACGTTTATACAATTTGTTGTTGTTTTTTCTACATCAGTAAACATATCCCAAACACCCCTTACTGTTTCTATACGCCAAGAAACAAAGCAACCATGTCAAAGTTAAATCAATTTCCAAAAGAAACTTGGCCAAGAGGAACTCGTTTCCATCACACGCAAGAGTGAGAATCGGTTTTGATTTGCGTACTAACCATGTGCATACACTGAAGTTACAACTAGCTATTATATATCGTATAACTCAAGATATGTCAACTTTGGTTGTGATGTTGATCAATCATAAAAACCAAATCTTCTTATGACAAATATAGGTTACTTTTTAAACAACCTAAGGGTGACTTAGTAGCAAAAATACCTGTGACTACCATTTTAAAATGTGTGAGGTTTCAAGTTCAATTTGTGCTAGATGCAAACAAAGTTAAATTGGTCACGCCAACATCCTGAAAAAGAGGGTTTTATCTGGTTTGCGGGAAACAAACACCTCCATCAAATGTTCATGTTTTTCATATAGTATGTACGACTAGTATTAATATATTACAGACTAGGTTATCTACCTTTAAGTTATAGTCGAGTTGAGGTCTAAAAGGAGGTAATGTAACGCAGCTACGTACGATGTTTGAAATTGCGTTAGAGGATTGCATATTTAGTTAATAATTTCGTTAAGCTAGATAACTTAGGCTGCCCCCAGTAAGGGCATTCAATCCCTCTTATTTTTCCTGTCACGTCAGCTTTCTCTCTCCAGCGACCTTCAGGCGATTGGGTGCCCCGGTAAGGGCGACCATGATCATTTATTATTATTATTATTATTATTATTATTATTATTATTATTATTTTAAGTTTTTAACACAAACTAAAATTTCATTAATAATTAAAAGAGTAAATTACACCGTTCGTCCTTGTGGTTTGCGTTGACCGAAGGGTTTAGTCCTTTGACCAAAAAAATTGCACCGTACGTCCTTAAGTGTGAAACGTTATGCACCGTTCGTCCCTCCGTCCATCTGGGCCCACCAATTCAAGATAACGTCAGTTAAGTCACTTAACCTTATGGGCATATCCGTCATTTCTTGTCTCCCCTTCTTCCCGCCCAAATTATAACCCTATATACTTATCTATCTACCCCACCCACCCACATAAACCTAAATCCCATTCGGTTCCACCACCATTTTCAAAACAAAGGGTTTTCTCAAATCAAATCAAAATCATGGTCAGATGTCCTCGTTGCCAAACACTTGCAGTTATGAAAACATCATGGACAAATAGAAACCCAGGTCGAAGGTTTTATGCCTGTTCCCAAATTGTATGTGTTAATGGTTTTAGTTTGTAATTGAACAATATCAGTATTTGTTGTTTAATTTTGTTTTACAGGATTTGTTGTTTAATTTTGTTTTACAGGATTGTAACAGATTTGTTGATTGGGTGGACCCAGAAATGTGCCATCGTTCAATGGTAGTTATACCTGGTTTATTAAGGTCTTTGAACAACCATCAAGAAATCCTACAAAATATGGAGCAAGAAAGATCAACATTGAAGAAGTATGTTATGGTTTCATGTATTTTGTTGTTTGTGTCTGTTATGTATAACATATTGACCTAGCAGTGTAGTATTTGGGTGTTAAGAGATAGATGTATTTTGGGTGTTTAATGTTAGATGTATTTTGTGTCTGTTATGTAGCACCATTGTAATGAAAACAAGCTTTGTAGCATTATTGCAATTTACTGTTCTACATATTGCAGTCAATTTTATGACTTTTACTATTTCATTTTCTCACTTTTATGCATATGCAGTCACTTTTATCAATGCAACACTATTTCTACATTGATGTAGTCAATGAATCAATGGCACTTTGTTGCATTCTTGCAATTTAATGTTATACAATTTACTTGCATTCTTGGTCCAGTTTCTACATTACCACACCTCTATATAAGGGCACATATGGATAATACAAAACCATATCAAACATCTTCCTAACCTATTCATAATTGCTGCAAAGATGAGTTCAGGAAACAAGGGTTCCAACAAAAGAAAAGGTTATATACATCTTCATGTTCCTTTTCCATCTCTTATATGTTAAACATACTTATGTTTTTTTTTTGTTTTCAGAAGTAATCTGCATTTCCAGTGATACATCTCAAAGTACTGATGACAAAAGTTCAGGTAACACATGGACAGGGTATTTTCCAGTGCAGTATGTAGTACCACCTGATGAGATAGAGTTTTATGGACCAAAGGTGGGCTCAAGCTCTTTTGCTATTGAACCAAGTTCAAATGCAAAGGATGATGATAAGCCACTAACCCAAAAACATATTCAAAAGCTTCTATTTGATGCAAGGACTAAAGTGCTAGGATTGCCTGCAAAGGCCACTCATGAAGAATTTGGTGTCAAACCTTATGTTGCACCAACTGAAATTGCAGCACCAAAAGGGAAGGGGAAGGGAAAGAAAAGGATGGGTTAGAAGCAGTGGTGTTTCATGGTTTATGGTCTTATCTTAGAAGCACTGGTCTTTCATGTCTTTCATGGTTGCAGTAGTATGTAGTACCACCTAAAATAAGTTAGTGCAGTGCTTTTATGGTATTTCATGTGTACTTGAACCTATTTTATGGTCTTTTTACTTTATGTATGTTTTTATGTATCTTTTATGATTTCAGTTTACTTTATGTATGTTTTTTATGGTCTTTCATGTTTACAGTTACCAAATTACCAAAAGAATCTGTACATACCAAATTAAAGTCAAACAAAATTACATACCAAATTAAAGTCAAACAAATTATAGTCTAAAGCAACCATACCATTAATCAATCAAGTTTCAAGGCATATAATGCCATAAACATCCAAAACAACTTAATTGACATTGTGCATAAGACATACTAGAAACACAGACATAACTGACATTATCATAACATACACTATCAAACACATACATGACAGATACTTCAACCTAACACAACCACCTTCTTCCTTGGTGCTCTATTCTTTGATGCACCATCTTCTGTTGCTGGTGCCTTCCCCTTATCTTGACTATCTGCTCTTGTCTTTGATTGTGAACCTGCAGGAGTATCAGAATCCAAATCCACCCCTTTGCTTGCATTTTTTCTCTTTTTTGACTTTGGCATTCTTGGTCCAGTACAGGTTCTTTGGTTGTGACCTCTTGACCCACATTTGTCACAAGTTACAGTCTTGTGCCCTCTTGAAAGCTTACCATCATTAACTATCTTAAAATCCCTTTCAGTCTTTGACCTTTTTCTTGCTTTCCTTGGTCTTCCAACTTGTGGATTATGTTTTGGTGGCAACAGACTAGTTGGAACAGTGCACAGAAATGTGATCTTGCCCAGTGTTGTGGAGGAATGAGATTCAACCAGTCATAAGCCTCTTTCTTAAAAGCTTTCAACTCTTCCATTGCAACTTGAAACTCTGGGACTGTTGTTGCAGTTGCTGCTTTCCATAGCATATCCTTGTATGCAGTACCATTCCACTTCAACTTCATATTCTCATGAATATGTTTCACATAATATCTGTGCTCTGCACATGGAAACAATTTTGCAATTGCTGGTATAATACCCTGCAGTTGGAAACAATTAATTAGTTAAGTAAGTTAAGGAATTAATTAATTAGATTGAAATCAAATTAACTAGTTAAGTTAGTACCTTTTGCTTGTCACTTATGAAAGTGAAGTTGGAATTCCTGTACAGATCTAGGTCATCTCCAAGTTGATTGAGAAACCATGTCCATGACTCTGTGTTTTCTGTCTCAACAAGTCCATATGCCAATGGATAGATCCCATTGTTTGGATCAATACTCACAGCTGTCAAAAGTTGTCCTGGGTATGGACCCTTCATGAATGCTCCATCTAATCCAAGGATTTCCCTCATCCCAGCTCTGAATCCAGCTTTCAAAGGCCCCAAACATATATAGATTCTCTTAAAAACTCTTGTTGGGACTTGATGATCTGCTTCAGCTTGAACATGGATCTTGACAGTTGTGTTTGGATTAGCTTGTTGCAATTCCAACACATAATCTCTTAGCATCTTATACTGATGTGTGTAATCACCCCTTAATCTCCTTTCAGCTTCTTGCTTAGCTCTAAATGCCTTACTTTCTGAAATAGTTAGTTCATGTTTTTTTGATAGTTGCTCTTGAACAGCTCTAACAGGTATATTAGGGTTTGTTTTCAACTGCTCAACTAATTCCTTTGAGAACCAATTGTAGGTGGCATAAAGGTTATCTCTTTCCTGTAGACATTTATGGACTGACTTGTATGTTTTTACCTCCCAAGATTCACTCTTTTTGACCTTGGAAACTAAGAGAACCCATGGACATTTATTATCATCCAACAGTTTTTGTCTATTAGGTTTACCCCCATTAATGATTACCTTCTTCCTTGGGCCTTTTTCACCCTCAGTTGGGCCTTTTTCTTGACTTGGCCCAGTAGACTGACTTGGGCCACCATCATTGACTTCACCAGCTGGTAGAGAAGGGATAACACCTTTGCATACTGCCCTCACTCTCTCATTGTCATTCTTTTCCATTCTTATTTTTCTCCTAGTCTCAATTGAATGCTCTTTAATGTACTCCTTCACCTTTTCTCTGTTTGCAAATTTTTGACCCACATAGAAATATGTCTTGTAAATTTTCTGACTAGCATGTGCTTGTTTTCTTAACTGCTTCAACTTCTTTTTCCTTAACCTACTACCTTCACTGTCACTACCTGATCCACTCTCAAAATAGTCATTTTCTAATTCATTGACATCATCTCCATCTGCTTCATCTTCAATCTCAACTGCTTCCCTTTCTCTACACCCAACAAACTCCATAGTCTCATCAATTGTGTAGTTAAAGTCCCTCATGTCAACATCCACCTCATCTGCATTACTATTGTCATCTGCTATGAAATCACTGTCTTGGCTATCATCATCTCCTTGACTATCACCCTCTGTTTCACTCTCACTTTCACCCTCAACTTCACTTTCAACAGTCTCACTAGGATTACCCATTCCAACCTCAGGATTTGTTTGAACATTCATTGTTGGTGATATAATGTCCAAGTCAGCAAATGGGTCAAAGTTAGGATCTTGTGACTCTACATATGGGTCATAAGAAGAGTAAAAATTATTTACAAACTGACTAGGGACTTGAGAAGACTCATCATTAGCAACTACAACACTTTGCCCATGGGGTTTACCACTGCTTTGACCTATATCTTTACCTGCACACCCTTCATTGAGATCCAAAACTACTTTCTTAGGCACTGGGGTAATCCCTGCCTTTGATGTTATTGGTTCATTTAACTCTTCTATTACAAGTTTTTTATGCTTTGGTTGTATGTAAATGTCAGGATTGGTCTTTTCATGCTCAACATATACATCAACTAGCTTAAGACCTTCCATCACATACTTGCCTAATAACTGAACATCTTTGTCACATGCTAAAGGCTCTAGTCCATTGTCTAAATCATAGTCAGGTTTCAAGAAATGGTAAAACATCAACCTATGACCATCATGACCTAAGTCTTCTAACATGGAATCAATTTCATGGATTGAAAATTGATCACTGTCTATCAAATCCACAAAAGTAATCTTACCATTCTTGTAAATCCTGTTGGGTGCATTCGTGAAAAAACCACCATGATTGAGCTTGATGGAAAACAGAGTAGAGTTTTTATCTGCAAATAATTAAAGCAATCAATCAGACAAGGGTTTTAGACATTAAAACACCAAAAAGTGCATACTCTAATGATTAAAAACATACGTCACTTAACACCATTATCAAGAAAATAACTATAAACAGTCACTTACGATACATGCAATATGGGTCTCGATCAACAACATCATTTGCTCTAATTTCATACAATGGGACCACCATCTGATTCTTTGCGAAGTATCAGTACAAATTTTACTGGGTTTTTTCACAAATGATTTGGGGAAGAAGATGATTAGATCGTGGGAATTGGTGCAAAAGATTTTAGTTTGGGGGACTGACAAGGTAGATGGGTTTTCATAAATGAAAGTACTTGGGAAATGACCAAAATAACCCTTTAAAAACCTCCGTTAACCCACGTTATCTTGAATTGGTGGGCCCAGATGGACGAAGGGACGAACGGTGCATAACGTTTCACACTTAAGGACGTACGGTGCAATTTTTTTGGTCAAAGGACTAAACCCTTCGGTCAACGCAAACCACAAGGACGAACGGTGTAATTTACTCTAATTAAAATGTTACATAATAATTCTAATAAAATAAAAACATTACGAAACTTATTAACACATTACAACACTTATTAAAAACTAATAATCTAGGTTGTGGCGTGCCTTGATCGAATCTTTGATTTCCTGCAATTTTTGTCGTTGTAGTGCGGGCAAAGATGGGTCGATTGGCGTGCAATAGAATATGATGTCTTTTTCATATTTCTTTTGTCGCTCAAATTCAAGTTTTTCTTGTTCTAGTGCCAATCTTTTGTCTTCCGTTTCTGCTTTCTTTTGCTCCAGCTCCAACTCCTTTTGCCTTTGATCCAGCTCTTTCTTCTTCAAGTCGTAGTATCCGTCTGCCAGCTCATTCTTCTTTCCCAATGCCATGGGCTTAATGCTTTTCCATTTCTCGGCAACACCTTCCATATAGCTAGCTTTGGAACACTCCAAAGATTTCTTCTTATTCTTCTTAGCGGTATCACGACCAATTGGTCGCTCAGGCACAGGCACAGGCACATGCACATCCGAGTGCACATCCGAGTCGGTTTCAGAAGTCCTTGCTTTTTTCCGACTCTCATCCTGGCTTAAAAAAGACGGCATCTCATTATCCTTCCAAACCGAATGGTCCCTCAAAATTTCCCAACAATGCTCCAATACAAACGCATGATTACACACTATTTGGTATTCAACACACGCTCGTCTATAAACAGTGAGGTCATTCTCACCACTTCCGTAATTCTTTTAAGCATTGTTGTAAATGGCACAAAATTGACCAACTCTAGGACGAATCATATTTTTCCACTTGGTAATGATAGAGTTGTACGTTCTTTCTGCACCAACCTCCTTTTCAAAGTAAGCAATGACTTTCTGCCAAAATCCCTTAGCATTTTGGTTGTTTCCCGTTATACTATTGGGGATACATCACACCAAGCATTGCACAACGCGATCTCTTCTTCGCGTGTCCAAAGCGACGAAGCATTATTGGTTTCTTTCTCGACAACCTTCTTCTTCGCCTTTGTACCTCGTTTCTTCGGTTAACCCGAACCGGTGACGTCTCTTCCGAAATAGTCTTGTCGTCATCATTCGTAACCGAATCGTGATACGATCCATGAGCCGAACCTTGACCCGAACAGTGATACTCTTGAGTCGGATAACCCGAACCGGTTCCAACATAAAAATCAGTATTGGTGTATAATTGTTCTTCGAAATCAAAAGCATCAAGATTGATACGGTTAACCGGAGAATAATGTTGATAATTTGAATATGAAGACGTTGATGAATCCATTGTTGGACGATACACCGATTCGGGTGAGCCATACATAGATTGTTGGCTTCGACGGGAGTGGCTTTGTTGTTGGATGTTTTGATACGGTGGAACAAATGGACTATTTATAGGAAGGTTTATAAAAAATGGATTGTTAGTTTGTTGTTGTGGAGGTTGTTGCGATTGATAATCGAAAGAAGCGGGTCGGAAATTGACGGTTGGTGAGACACCGGTTACCGGAAATTCGGATCCGGTGTTAATTGCGGGATGTTTTGTGCCAATCGGGATTTTCGGCCTTTTTGTTATGGTGTTTTCTTAGATATTTTGATAGAGATGATTATGAGATTTTTGATAGAGAGGATTGTGAGATTTGTGAATTTAAGTGTGTAAATATGTTGTGTATTTATAGGGTAGTTTAGTAGATTTTATTTTTTTTAAACCCCCAAACGGTCAACTTTTGAACTTTTTAACGTTCGGATTTTTTTTTGAATCTGACTTTTGCAACGGTATAGTATTTTCCACACTCACTTTTTGCATATTAAATGCCCAAGACAATCGATCAGGAGAACGACCAAGATGTGTAAAAGTTGGGACTCGATCGACATGCCACAGAAGGACGATCGACACTCACTCGATCGAGTAAGTCGATCGTCCCTTCTTACTGGAACCAGCCTTAGATATATGACTAAACATTCTAGTTGATTATCAGCTTAAGTTATGTATCAAGGCTAAAATTGAATACACCCATGTTTTCTTTAATTATTTCAAGAAAAAGTGTATAGATAAAGACGAGTTACTTCTATCAAAATACATATCGACAAATTTCGACATGCATGCTTGAATAATCTGTTTGTTCTTATATGCCGAGTGGATAGATGCTTGTGGTTAATTTGAATTATAAAACAGAGCAACATTTAATTGGCAGGAGCGGAGCTAAGATTTTAAGATAAAAGGGGCCGAACTTAATGTAAACAAACAACATATATAGCACAAAAAATGATTTTTTTTTAACCCATCATACCCCAACACCATTATAGTTAGTTAAGTTTATACTTTACTAGTAATATACCGCGTACGCACGCTGGTTTAGCATAAGTCTTACATAATGCGTTTTTAACATAAGTTACAGTAAATCTAAATTTGAATTATTTCTGCATACAAATCCAATATTATCTAATAATACACTTGGTTAAGAATGTAAACTTTTATCTTGTCATGCTAAAATTTGTCTAGTGTATACACGAGGTTATTAAATAAAATTTATCTATTACATTACGTTAAATATTTTATACATATATAGTTATAATAACTGTGCACGTGCGTGTTTTTACATAATAAATTTTTTAATATATATTAATATTGATTAATACTTTATATAGATTTTTTTTGACGAAGGATTTGAATTTGTTTAATGGACATGATGTTGAGGTTGTTTAGATTTAACTACCGATATCATGCTTTTAGACATTATACATGTGTAATAGAACGCAATGACCTTTGAAGGATTATATAGTAAAAATATATTTATAACATCAAAAGAATTTCTCTCTCTTTTATATTTCTCTTCACTCCTATAATTTAATACTATAACCATCATCTCCAATTAATTAAATTAAACACTACCTCCATCATCCCCACACTACCTGGAACATAACCCCACCGCCACCCCTTCGTCGATGTTCTCCGGCGTCTTTCCGGCCAAATCCCGGCTTCCAGGACTACCACCGCCCGCGAGTGGTGGTTCCCCACCTATTTCCGAGGCGGATACAATCTTCTTCGCCGCCTCAGTCCCCATTGGCTGCCGAAATCCGTCGCCACCGCCGCCGGCGACCACTTTCGACCACCGGAAAATTTTTCCGGCCAGGGTTTCTTGTCTTAATATCCTATTTATTTCTGTAGCTCTTGTTTTATTCTGTATTTTTGGTTTGACTGTCCTTTTATTACTTTTGCCTTATAGTTGTGCTTGTCTATTTTTTGCCGGTGTGTAGTTATTTGCTGCCTTAAGGTGGTTTTGCTGTTTGCCTTGTTTTGAGTGTGCATGCTTGCCTCCCCTTTTAGTTTTTACCTAGTTTTACTTATCTGCTTTTGCTCTTTTTTTTTTTTTTTTTTTTTTTTTTTTCGTTTGCCTGTTTGGATAGAATTTTTTTATGTGCTCTCCCTTTTGTATTTTGACCTTAGTGAGTGCTTATCTTCCCTTTTTCGCTTTCTCTCCTTTATCTTGGTGTAGTTTTTCGGGGTTAGGATAGACTCTTTGGTTTGTGATGGTCACCTGAGGTCATGTCCTGTCGGCTTAGGTGGGGTAGGTGGGATAGGCAGGGTAGCCGAAGTTGAAGGAGTAGGCGGGGTAGGAGGATTTAGGGTGGGTAGGGGCTATGCTAGGGTAGCGTCTTCTCGTAAGATTAGGGTGGGTAGTTGGATCGTTGGGTTTTTGACCGGTAAGCTCTTCGAGCTTGCCTATGTGTTGAGGAGACATAAGGTAGACATTGTGTGCTTCCAAGAGACTAAATGGAAGAGCTCCAACACGAGGGAGGGTAACGACTACAAGCTTTGGTACTCGGGCTCTAGGACGGCGAGAAATGGAGTTGGAGTCATTTTGACGGCGGGCCTTAAGGATAATGTGGTGCAAGTGAGACGAAGTAGTGATAGGATCATGGCGATTTCTTTGGTTATTGAGGGGGAGGTCATTACCGTAATCAGCGCATACGCACCTCAGGTGGGCCGAAGTGAAGTAGAGAAGAAGAACTTCTGGGACTCCCTTGACGAGCTAGTTAGGGAGTGCCCGCCGGACCACCGTTTGATTATAGGAGGTGACTTGAACGGCCACATAGAAGCGGCAATGGATGGTTACGCGGGGGTCCACGGAGGTTTTGGCTTTGGAGTTAGGAATGAAGAAGGTCGATCGATTTTAGAGTTTGCTACGGCTCATGACTTGGTAGTAGCGAACTCTTACTTCAAGAAGCGAGGTGTTCACTTGATCACCTTCCAGAGAGGGGGTCACTACACCCAGATTGACTATCTGTTGGTGCGAAGAAGTGATCTTAGAGCATGTAGGGACTGCAGGGTCTTCCCTAGAAAGGCATGCTCATCTCAACACAAATTGTTAGCATTGGACGGACTCTTTGAGAGGCGACAACCAAGGAGAGTTGCGCCTAGGTTGCCAAGGATTCTATGGAAGAATCTGATCGGCGAGGCGGCAGAGTCGTTTAGAGGGAAAGTTTCAGAGGGACTTTCTACTCGGTCGGAGGACCCGACGGCTAGAGACGCGGATCAAATGTGGATCACTCTTGCAAGCATCATTTAGGAAGCAGCAAAGGATTCCCTTGGTGTGGCTAGCGGAGCAGCGAGGTACTGGTCTACAAGCAGGGAATCGTGGTGGTTTAGCGAGGAAGTGCAATCCAAAGTTGCAGAGAAACATTATAGGTTCAGAGAGCTTCTTTTGTGACGAGAGGGCCACCAAGCAGACATTACAGCCGCAGAAGAGAGGTATAAAGTAGCTAAAAGGGAAGCTAAAAAGGCAGTTGGTCAGGCGAAGGACAAGGCGTACAAGGTTTTGTATAAGAAATTGGATTCCAAAGAGGGGGCTAACGATCTTTTCAAGATTGCTAAAGCCCGAGAGAGAAGAAGGAGGGATCTAGGATTTGTAAGATATATCAAAGATGAAGACGGATGGACAATTCTGAACGAAGAGGGTATTAGGAAGAGATGGGGAGAGTATTTCTCCTCTCTTTTCAACAGGATGAAGTACTGAAGGAAGCGGGGAAGAAGAGAACCCTAGCCAATGGCCAGAGTGCTACTATTCGAGGATTAGCCAACCAGAAGTGAAGGTTGCACTACATAAGATGGGAAGAAACAAATCAATAGAGCCGGACCAAATACCCATAGAAGCCTGGAGGTGTCTGGGTGACGAGGGGGTAGAATGGCTGACATGCCTCTTTAACAAGATCTTCTCAGGTGATAAGATGCCAGAAGAATGGAGACTCAGTGAAGTCACCCTCATCTACAAGAACCAAGGGGATGTGCAAGCGTGTAGCAATTATAGGGGCATTAGCCACACAATGAAGCTTTGGGAGATAGTTATTGAGAGAAGGTTGAGAAGGGAGACGAGGGTGTCTGAGAACCAATTTGGTTTTATGCTACAAAGGTCTTCGATTTCAGTGGTGGTGGTGGTGGCGGCGGCGGCGGTGGTGGTGGTGGTGGTGGTGCCGCCGCTGGTGCCGCCGCTGCCGCCGCTGCTGCTGCTGCTGCTCCTGCTGAAGACATATATTTCAATATCAAAAGAAAACTATTAATACACATCGAAAATCGGGTTGACCCTGGACGCTTCAAACCCGGCGGGTTGACCCGATTTAATTTGACTTGTTTTCGACCCAACCTGTCGGGTTGACTCGGTTTGAATCGACTTGTTTTTTTGACCGGAACGGTTCAACCGGTTGAACCACCCGGGTCGAACCAGATTTCAAATTTGACAAAATTATATGAGAAATGATGAAGTAGTTGTGGAACGCGTGACAAATTTGAAAAAATGATAGACCAAGTAATTGTAGTTTTTTGTTATTTATTTTGTTTTGACACATGTACGTTGTCATTTGTATAATGTTATTTTAAAAAAATGTTGGTCTTGCACCACTGAAGGAACTAGCATATATGAGTCGTCTTTTAAAAGTTAATATATATTGTATAGCTCTTTGTCCGATATATCAATAATGTTATGTAAGTTTATTAGAATCACAAAAATTAAATAGTATTGTTATCTTTAGCGATAATTATTTGTACCCCAAACAAATAGCTTTGAACAATGCTTAAATATCTATGCAAATTGATAGTACAAGATAATCTTATTATGGTGATATTAAATTTGTAAGGTTACAAGTTTAAAAGCCACACACCAAATAATAAACGCTACATATGTAAACAAAAATAGTTATCACTGCCTAAATTACTGACAAAACAAGAAAAGGCGGCCACACACGTTGGCTAAACATCTAAACTACAATATAATATTGCCAACTACATAATACCGTTGCTTTTTGTAATGCTTGAATCTATTATTACTAAAATCTTAATAACTTAAAAGTTGAAACAATCCTATTAGAAATATACTCCCACACTTAGATCGACTCCACATAATTTTCTTGAAAACTTTATATTTCTGCTGCTATGCAACCACGCATCAGAATTATAGTTATTCGAAAATAATTCTCCGACGCTACGAATACAGTTTGTTGAAAGAAACTTATGAGTCGTCGGAATTTTATAGAAAACTAGATACCGTTGCCGCTAGGTGCGGGTACTCGTCTAGTATTTATAACATCAAAAGGTTTATAAATTAATGACTAGACAAACTTATAATTCTTTTTAAAGCTTTATTACTAGACAAACTCTATAATTTATTTAACATTTGATAACTAAAGTTTTATTAATTACGTTTTTTTATTTATTTATTTATATATTTTATTTTTTATTTTACAAAACTAAGACGTGATTTATTCCTTTTTGCGCATGGTGAAGTTTAGATGGGTTTAACCAAATTGATTCAATTTTGACTTTGTATTGTCCAATAGATGACTCCATTTTTCTTACATGACAAAATTGAGCTCTCCAATTTGCCTAATTGAAAAATCCTCAAATTAAGGTTGTCATTTTGTATGTTCACTTGTTATATAAGTGGCTAAAACAAGTTGTTAAAAATAAGGTCTAAGATCCACTTATGAGTTTTATTGTAAGTTGATTTTTTTTACTTAACTATTTTTTCAATGGTCACCAAAACCTATCATGTTGAAATGATATGAAAAAATTACATCTTAAATTTTCTTATAGATAGCAATTTAATTCAAAATTTCAATCTGTTCTCTGTTTTGTGATGGCCCGTTGGTCTATACAACAACATTGAGACTTGTAAGCTTTCTCAATAATTATTGGTTAAAGTATATATGCACTTACCCTTCATCAACTATGAAGGTTAACTTGGTACTATAATCAGTCAACAGTTTCTTTCATCATTGTTTTTAACCAACACACCAAGTTTGTTCATACCAACCCATACCTTCTTTTATCATTTTTCTCAATCCATGTAAAACAGCCTCTTTCAGTCACAAACTCACAGTATTACCAACATGAAGCGAAATGGACAAAAGGCCAGAGCCCTTCCAAAGAAACCAGGTCAGGCCGAGTCTCGTCATAATCCATGGTGTCATCCAATCTTGTTGACTTGAGCTTAGTCATTCTTGACACATTATCGGGGAAGTAACTTTTAAGACTTGAGCTTAGTCATTCTTGACACATTATCGGGGAAGTAACTTTTAAGTCAACTAGTGAATCCTATACAAGAAGTAACTTTATCGAAAGCAGTAGATATATTGAAAGCAACCCTATACAAGAAGATACCAGCTAAAATGTAGTGTTGTCAATTCCGGTCCTATTTGAGTTAATTTTTACCATATGTTACTGAAAATGGATCAAATGGGCAAAGCTAAACAAATATAGTTTAATAGTTGCACAAAATATAGTTAATAGCCTTTTAAATTCACTCTACTAGAAAAAAGGTGAAATATATATGGGTTTTTCTAACATGTGCCCCAGGGGCACATGTTAAGCACACAAAAAGGACGGCGGGACCCACGAAAAAGGACGTCCGGACCCACAGAAAAATACACTTTTCAAATAAAATATGTGGGTCCGGACGTCATTTTCCGTAGGTCCCGCCGTTCTTTTTGTGTGCTTAACATGTGCCCCGGGGCACATGTTAGAAAAATCCAATATATATTAGTAACTGTCTTCAAAACAAATTTTGATAAAAACAGATGGATAAGAAATAGTGTTTGCTGGCTAACCTCATTAATTTTGACATGACATAATCATTTAACATTTCCAACCCAAACTTGTTTGGATCCGTTATCCAGCTTGCCTGACCCAAAAGCGTACTCAAAGGGGTTGGCATAGGGGCTCATTTGATATAAAATGTAAAGGGTTAGACAATTGACTGCAAACCTTGCTATTGGATGGGATATCAGACAATCCGGAACTAGTAGAATTCTTTAATTTAGTATCTAATTCTAAAAGGGTTTAACCACCTCTAACTGGTGCAACACACTCGGAGATTCTCTCACTTGTTTAAGTAAAATCGCAGATTAATAATAAAGACCATCAAGACCTACAAGCAAAGGTGCAAAACCACATTCAACATCTAGCAGGAAATTTTGTAAGAGTACATCTCTGTCAAATTGAACATATTAGATTACATATATTCAATATAGGCCTATAGGGTGGTGCAGCGCATACCACTCGGTATAACTTATGTACAATAGTAAGCTTATTCTTCAACATAAATGGCAAAGTTCACTAACAATATGCAGTTTCCCGAAAAGCTACTTTAACTGTACAAAAACGGGTATATAATTAGTCAAAATGCACCTTATTGACACGAAAAGATGGTCCCACGGAATTATGTGCAGAGAACCAACGGCATTGTAGAGTTGTTATTTCACATAATACATTTCCTTCCAAATTCTTGTTTTCCACTGATAAGCCAAAACCTGTTTATGTTCAGCAAGAAACACGTAATCACTCCCTTGACTCATTGGGAAAATCCCGGGAACCATTCCATGAATACAACACAAACTCACAATTTATTACCAGTTTATGGTAAATTTAATATGTATGTGTTTATGTAGCTCGCAATTGGATTTGTTGTATACCCTTGTATCGTAATACAATATATGGGTCAGGCTGTGTACTGATCCAAAAACATTAATTCCATTTGAGAGATAGTTTCTACAAATCTATACCTGGTAATTAGTACTACTAATTATTTAACTTTAACTATATACATGAGCTTTTCGTCTACATTTGCAACTATTTTCTTTTTTGTATTGTTGAGCTGATATTTTGGCCAGTTTTTGTAATTGCTGACTTAGCACAGTCAAGCTATTATCACAGCTACCTTTTTCATTGTCAAACAATGCCACGCTCTCGGTTTGTTCCAGTGGATCAAGATTGCCCATACTTCATACCTTGAAACACATGCTTGGCCAGATTTATCTACCTGAAATTAGCTAAATCCTACATGATTCTTACTCTTTAGGTCACTGTTGGATTCCAGAACACAACTCTAGCTGGAAATGCATATGGTAAGTTATAACTTATAACAAAAATACTCAATTCCGCCGAAGAGGGGTATGGGGGAGGTAGGAACAGAGAGTCATCCCTACCCAAGGGTAGAGAGATTGCTTCCGAATGGTAAGTTATATACCTCCCTAGTAAAAAATTTATTGATTTTATTGCAAAAATTAAAAAAAATTAAGCCTTCAATTTTATTTGACCAAATGGTAGTGTAACTTTTGTAACTAATGGTTATTGTTGATTGATTATTCACAGGGCTTGCGTGTACGAAAGTTACGTGTATTTAAAACTTTGCTTATGGGAATGATTATACCTGTTGGGAGGCAGAAAAACCTTATAATTAGTGTATCATTTCTGGTATGGATCCTTTGATGAGGGATGAGCTTTTGCGACTGTATGAGGCAAAAGAATCAGGGATTTAAGGCTAAAAAGGCTTTTTCGTTATGGAAAAAGTTTGTGATATATGTAGCATATTCATTCTTGCGCATGAATTGAAGGCGACCTTAAGTCGCGCGCTTCACATTCGTTATGGAAAAAGTTTGTGGCATGATATTTATGTTTAGCTTCTGCTCGTTTTTTAACATTTTAGGTCCATGTTTATGATCCAAAACATACATATGTGATTATGGGTTTATCGGTCTCCTAGACCAATCAGGTTCTCATACTATTCCTAGTGGCAATGCTGATCTTGTACATATGTAAATATACATTTATGTCCATATCGACAATGTATCTTAACTATTATTGTTTAGGCAAAAGTCACATGTACATTTTGCTTCATTTGACAAACAACTCTTTTACTTTTCTTTATTGAATTGATTATCATGGGCTTATTGCTCAAATTACTAGTACAACATATTCAAAAACCCCTTAGACTAGAAAGTAGATAGCTATATCAGTCAATTCACCCTACAAAACAGTTTGAGATACTTCAACAGAAACAAGTAACCACCAAAAACGACTACTTGAAACATACCACTATAATTCACCCACAGAGTCATCTCCTAATTATATCAACCAAAACCCAGAAACTAAACAGCTCGTTATAACTCACTGAAGCCTAAGTAATACAGTAAAGAAGAAGACAGTCATTTCGAAAGCCAGACACTATCACTTATATCAATTATCATAATTGTACCAAAATTTGCTATTCACTTCAATGTTTGGTTTTACCCTTTGCTTTTGCATAACTCTATTTAATCCCACACTATCGCAAGGATTATAAAAGGGAATTGATTTGCACACTCATGTTTTTTATTGGAACACACAACTTTACGCTTTACATAGCTGTACATTGTCTACGTTCTGCTTATCAGTAGAGTGTGCAAATCAAAATAGAGAGTGTGCAAATCACATCCCATAATAAAAACCTAGTTTTATTATCAATTAACTAAATTAAATCACTTGTATACGCATTATGCACATTGCTTCTTCCAAGTTAAACCAACTATATTCGACATCAGAATTTACGAGCATTATACAATAATACCTAAATCACTATACCTCATAAAACAGACAATGCAAGCTAATATGTGGACAATAAATAAGTATCAAAATCCAAACAAATCTACTTTTAACAGTTCATATGTGAAATAAGCCAAATTAAACTAAGCTTAACAACAATTAATATTAAGTTGACAATTAAATAGAATTTGAAAAAAGCAACTTCAACTGTACAAGAACATGAGTATATAATTAGTCATGACGCACCTCAACGACACGAAAAGATGGTGCCACGGAAAGAATGTGCAGAGAACCACAATGGCATTGTAGAGTTGTTTTTCACAGAATACATTTCCTTCCAACTTTTTGTTTTCCTTTGATATGCCAAAACCTGTTTATGTCCAGCAAGAAACACGTAATCTTTCCCTTGACTTATCGGAAAAATCCCAGGAACCATTCCACGAATACAACGCAAACTCACCCGGTCAATCATATCCCACTCCCCCTTTTCATAATCTTGCAAAACCCAAATATTCATCGAAACACTACAAATTTGAATAACCGACAACTTCCCATCCAACTCCAACAAATAAACCCGATTCCCACTCCCACTCCCGCACCCCATCTCATCTGGCAACAATATCCTCCTCCAAACATCATACTCCAAATCAAGCACAAGCACATAAGAAAAACTCTGCGTCATCCAATGCAACGCCCCGTTCACAAAAACCACTTGATTCCTATTCATATGCGTAAAACCATGATTCTCCTCATCACAAACATATTTCCGCCACTTATTACTCTCACTATCATAAACCGAACACACAAGCTTCCCTTCATGCCTATGACCAAACATCCTATGATACCCTGCTAACAAAACACTAAACCTACCCCCCAACAAATCACAACTCAGTCCCACAAGCATCGCCTCACCGTCCGGATAAAACCGAGTAACGGGCCTTTGACAACTCCTAGGAAGAACCCTAACCTCTCTAGTCATAGGATTACAAACATAATAAACACCCTTATTTCCAACACTAGAACAACATAACAAACCATTACAAGAAGCTCTAACTTTAATCCTATCTTTTATAAAATCTAATGAAAACTCAGAAACACCTTTTTTATTGTCAACTAATATTAAACTTGATGTTGATGTGGATGATGATGTTTCAGTTAGTTCCAAAAGTACCATCATGTTTTTTAAGGATAAGGTGTTGTAATATGAAGTGAAGGATTTATGTGAGGTTAAATTGTACCATAATTTGCATACGCTTTTGGTTCTAAATAAGGATTTAATGGGTAGTCTTGATAAGATTTCTATTATTATTTCGTCTGCGAAATAATACCCTGAAATTGTTTGGGGTATTGGATCCATGTTTTGTATATAAATATTGAGAAATGAAGAAAATTGCTTTACAGATTTTGGGTGTTGTTGAAATGGTGTTTGTGATTCGGTTGTTGGAAAACGATAGATAAAACTGAAAATTGAAAATGGTTCTTGAAATGGGTCGGGTCGGTCTTTGCTTATATTTAGAGAGCTATTTACGCAATTGGTCCTTGTGGTACACTTTGATTGCAAATATAGTCCTTGGGTCCTATGGAAAAATTGCACTAGCCCTGCTCAAAGACATAAGCAAAACCACAAATAGAATCTTTTATTCAAGAGTGAAACACAATAGTCGGCACAGATTGCTTATTATCAATACACAATGATTACACATAAATAAGATAGATCAAATGATCTTAATACACACACGATTAGAGTGAGAGAGACTAGCTTATATGAAAAGTTGTGATGATGAGTGTTTAAACCCTAGGAGGGTGGTCACCATATATAGCCCATAAAGTTCACCAATGATCCTTCTACTCTTCACTCTTTAGCATAAGCAGCCAAACTTCCATCTCTTTATAAGTAATAATAGAATATCCTGGTTAGGCCCTTCTACTAAAACCTACAACACTAAACAAACACATGAGAACCAAAGTTGCCGACAAGCTTAGGAAATAGATTATTTTGGTATCTTGGAACATTCCCCTTTAATTTGTTTCCCAAACATGTCAAATAGCCTCAACTTATCACTAAGAAACTTATGTCGATATACAGGAAAATGTTTAGTTAGAATATTTGCAATTTGGTTTGAGGAGCCAATTTTTTTATCACTCAATACACCTTTTGCAATTTTTTCTCGGACGAAATGAACATCAATTTCAAAGTGCTTTGACCTCTCATGGAAAAGAGGGTTAACACCAAGCTGTAAAGTAGATTTGTTATCACATAACAGATTAACAGGAACACTAATGTCAACATTTAAGTCTTTTAAGATTTTTTGTACCCAAATAATTTCACAAGCAGCAACAACCATAGACCTATATTCAGCTTCTGTAAAGGATTTTGAGAGAGTGTTTTACTTTTTTGCTTTTCCATGAGATTAATGATGCGCGTATGAAGTGCGTTCGGGGTCAAAAGAAACTTCCTTTTCTTCGAACAAGTTTTTCAACCACCTAGGCAGTGAACCTAATCGTTGTAGTGTAGTATTGGGTAAGCCTCGGGGATTGATATCGTTCTCCAGGGGAATAGGAATGCTAGTAAGAAGTGTACTACATTAAGGTTGAGGTTGAGGAAGATTCTTTTTTATCTTTTTATATATTTTTTTTAAAAGCTAAGGGTAAAATCTCGGGGCTTGGATTTGGGGGGTGGTACTTCTACCGATTACTCTACTATCTAATTATCTAATTCTACGGGTAGTCTTATGTCTATTGATGTGTGCTCGTATGATGATTAAAAAATGTGTTTACCTAGATACTATTACTCCCTAGTTATCTTTTATTGTAGGTTGAATTGTCACGTCCTTATTTTTAACGCGTTGTGTTTCCTAAAGTCGTAGGGTGTGTCTATGCCCTAACTCTTTGAAGTCACCCTTGAGTGTAGTAAACGAAATCCACTAAGTCATTCATAAACTATCAAAGATTCATCAAGCATTAAACACAACGATAGCCTAGTCGCCTTCCTAAGCCAATTACAATTAAGATAAGAGACAACCTAACAACAATTAACAACTAGGTTTCATAGATCTAAGCAAACACACAAGAAATTTAGCCGGACATGTTAAACAAAAAAGCATACACACATTCAATGGAAGACATAATGAAATTAATGGAATAAAACACTTATCTTGAAGTGTAAAATAGGGTTTGAGACCCTAAGATACTGTCCAAGTCGGACTACAGACACTTAGGGTTTTTACTCCAAAAGTCTACCTCCTAAAATACTGAAAATTCGATTTCTATATATAATTTTACACTTGCGACGGCCTCGCCTTATAGGTGGGACGTCATCAGATCACCGTCATTAGGGTTTTCGTCTTAGCCAAGTTATCGTTGGGACGGCTTCACCTTGTAGTTGTGACGCCGTAGGGCTTCAGCAGGGACGTCGTCTGATTCTGGATCTGGGCCGTCTGAGATGAAAAGTCTTAGTGACGCCCTTCCTCTTCAAAGGCTGACGCCGTCAGGTGTATTTGAGCAAAAAGTCTACTGAGCCGTCAGGTGTATTTTAATTAAATCCATAGAGAGGGACGGCGTCTCCCTTTAGTTGGGACGCCTTCAGCTTCAGTTTCAGTAGCTTGAGTGTCTTTTATCTTGACTTAGCCATTTTCTTCATATATTAACTCCTTTTCGTCCAAATAAGCATCATTCCAGCGTTTTGCTTTCAAGAGACCTAAAAAGTGAAAAGGAACGGAATTAAGTAGTAACGGATATAAAAGTGAGCGATTAAGGGCTTAAATGACCCCTTAAAAGTGTATGTTTCAAATCCTTATCAAATATCCCTACACTTTGTATTTGCTTGTCCTCAAGAAAATGTGCTTTTGACCAATCAATTTATAAGTTAGGGGCATGAAGCATAAGTTTAACATAATTCACAACAAGTAAAAGCACCGCAATAGTTATAACAAGCACGAAAATTATATACTAGCACCTCACAAGGGGTGTTGGATTCTCTCATCTCTCGGGTGTATATGAAATATAGTAAATGGAAATGGAAGATAAACACTCATTACCTGGTCATATTACATAGATTACCATAGGCTTGAGAATAGATCATGTAGGATCGTAATATTATTGTGTTATGATGATTCAGGTGGTCTTGGATGATGGAAATACATGTTAGACATTTTAGAGAGAGAAAGTAGAGAGATGGTGTTCTTGGTAGAGAGTTGGTTCAATTAAAATGAAAGGTTAGATTCCAAGCCACACCCCTTCCAAGAATGGAAGGGGTATTTATAGTTACAAGACTACACGACCTCCTGACGGCCTGTGGATCAGGTATACAGTGGGTAAAGACCCGTCCTTCCTCCACGGTGTTACACTACGCTAAACTAAGCTAATAACTAACTAATAAACTGGTAAATAACGTAATGTCTACGAGCTAACTTATGCTAGATAATAGTTGGGGTGACCGACTCTTCACAATGGAATTTCCAATTCCTAACAATCTCCCCCTAAGGGAGGTCACCCCATGATTTACATTTCGAATCCTAGCATTTTATTTTTGACTTTTGTTCTTGAGCTCGTAGACTTGAATTCTTCAACTTCTGCATCTTTGTGCTTTAGCAGTGACTCTTCATAGTCCGAGTGCTTTATACTTTCAGTGGAGGTCTTTGAACTGATCCACATCTATGATGATCTTTGAGCTTTCTTTGAGATCATCAGCCACAACAAATCTCTCTGGATCATCCATAGTTGTGTTGCATTTATGTGATGTTGTGACTTTTGGACCGACATGCTCACACTTTTGGATCATGACATCTTTCATCAGAGTAGCGGAAGCTTTACTGGCTCATGATATTTGCAACAGCGTAGTAGAAACATAGTATAAAAATATCAGAGCCAGGTTCTGTAGATATGCACAAGTCATGATTTCTTCAATTAAGTGTGGATGCTGTGAGCATGCGGCTTTGGATTGACTCCTCAATTCTCGATGCGCAACCGTCCAAATGTACCTGCAAACAACAGTTAGCAATAAAACACACAAAAGTATCTTTGATCACTTTCGTTGAATTGAGGTACACGGCCCACGATTCCCCGTTGATCAGTACAAGTACTGCATGTGATCAGGTATGATTCCGAAGAATCTCCTTGACAGGGTTTCGTAGCTGTTCTAGCCGTTCTCAAACCAGAACGTCTCAAAGAAGACAACACGGAGTGAGTGAACCAGCAAATTGAGATTTACTGATTGATGAAAAATGATTTGAAAACAATCGCGTATTGCTTAGAAGAAAGAGTTTTGCAATACGACGAAGGTTTTATGAGAAAGATCAATTTTTCAATCATAAATACTTTTTGTATTTGAAGAGAGTACACATCCGATGTGCTAGAGAAAGGAAGAGATTTACACATCGAACGGTTTTTCCAAAAGTATTTTTCAATCAGAGATACTTTTTGTGTTTGAAAATGAATACACATTCGACGTGCTAGAGAAAAGAAGGTTTGCACATCGAATGGTTTTTCAAAAAGTATTCGTCAATTCCTTTCCTGAACCAAGGTTGATTCATGAGTGAATCGCCCCATCGTTTCTATCCAGTTGTCACAAGCTTGATCTTTTGCAAGATCTCACATGTCACCCACCAAGAGCTTGTTTGATGTTGGCTCTAGAAGGATTTCCATCTTCATCGTGAATATTTTCATATCACTCGGATGTTCTGGCAATACCACAAGGATAATGCGTAGGACTCTAAATATATACTTACTTTCCACATTGTATGAAACAGCAAGTCTTCATTAATTTTGTGTCCTAATGAGATATTGTGGATGATCTCTTGGCTCTAGACTCAATTGTGCAAATTTGGTTCCTATGCAGGAGACTAGGGAGAGGGTCTCCTTCTTCAATATCAACAATCTCTAAGAGAAAGTCGATAGATTATGTAGGTTCCCGTGAGAATGAAACAAGTCCTTTTAAGAGGAACTTGAGTAGCTTGGGAAGTTTAGTGCGGTCGTCCTTTGGGTCCATGGCGTCTTGTCTTCAATACCGGTGTTACCTTGGTAACCACCAGTAGCATATGTATTGAACTCGGTTACTGCCCTAAGGTTGAATTATTGGAGGGCTATTTCTTTTCACCCTTTTTAACATTCATTTCTTTTTCATTCTTCAACCCCTTCAATGCTTACAGAGACTTCATAACTAGAACCTTGTTAGGTTTATTCCAGTTCAACCTCTATCTCGGTCCGCACTCTTCCCATATCTCACATTTCTCCTTTTTTTCATCATACCTAAGAACTCTACACTATCTAGTGGATTGTCCCTGGGTATATCCCTCCGGTTCTGGCGGATCGTGGGAACTAATACCTAACCTCACCATCCTTATAACTCCATACTTAAAGTAAAATGGTCGGTCTTTTGGTACAGTTCATTCCTTTTTGAAACCAATTGAAGAATCATTTGGAAAAAATCAATCAAGGTACTTGTGATATAAAATCAAAGCATTTTGTACCTTAATTGTTTTGATCATTTAGAAAACCTCCCCCTCAACATGTGCATATGATTTAGAGATTGTTTAGCACATGGAGGCAAGAGGACTTTGAAATATTTTTTTGATCACAATTTTCATAGAAAAAGCCATTTGATTTTCTTGGTAAATTCTCCCCCTCAATATGTGCATAGAATATTTGAAATCATTTTATCACATAGAGGCAAGAGGTTTTTGAAGTACTTCCACGATTGCATTGACATACAGAAAACCATTAGAAAATCAATCAAGGTACTTTATGATGAAACATAGAAATCTTTGTACCTTGATAGTTTATTTTCTTTTGAAATTCTCCCCTCAATATATGCTTGAGATTGAAAGTGTTTAGCACATAGGGGAGAGCAGCATGCACTTTTGAATCAAGTCGATCATCATTTATCAGATTTCATTATTAAATCACAAATTCTCCCCGATCAAAAATATCAAACCCTTTGAGATTTTGGATCCCAAGTGATTAATAAGGTTTAGAAAACATGGGAGAAAATGTGCCTTGTTTAAATACTCATCTTGTTTTTGGATAAATGCTCCTCCTCAACATGTGCATCGTGTATTTGAAATCGTTTGGCACATGGAGGCAGGAGTGCCTTTAAAGGACTAAAACAGATTTGAGATATCACGATCTCTCCCCTAATAAAAAATATCAAACCATTTGAGATTTGTGATCCCAACTGATTTAAATCATTTAGAAAAGTTTGGGGAAAGACGTGGCAATATTTAATTTTTGAAATAGACTGATAAGGATCAATTTGAAACATTAAAGATTGTTAGTGTCAGGTATGATAGTTTTTAAGAGATCTTTAAGTAAAATAAAACAATTTCACAATCAAACAAGAACAGAAAAAATTTCATTTTGTAAGATCTTTGAGTATTAAAGAAAATCATACCATGACATAACATTAAATCTTTAGATCACCACTTATTATTGTACAACCGGACCTTTTATGAAGAAATATCGATTGAAAATATTTTATTTTAAATCTCTCCCCCTCAATCGATGACCGTAGTCGATGATTGAATGACTTAAGTTTTGATAAAATGAAGTCCGGTGATTTTTAAAATTAAGTCCAATATATTTTCAAGGGGGAATTTCATATATACCCAAGGAAACTTTAAAAATTACATATTTCCCCAAAACATAAGTTTTTAATGCATGATGTACAATGCTATTAAAGCATGCTTTGGGGAAATATGTAATTATTGAAGTTTGGGTGGGGATGTATGTAAATGCCCCTATTTTCAAAACAATATTTTCCATTTTCAAAACAATTTAATCAATTTTTCAAAATTGTTTAAAAATGGTATCCTACACAAAGATACGTTAGGTGGTTGAGCCGCTTCTGTTATTGTTGTAAGGCTCGAAGAAAAACCATCTGCAGATGCAGTGAGACCTCTGAAGTTGCATCTATCGTGCCAACTATCCATGGAGAGATCTGATTAAGCTCCGTTTCTTCTTTTGTCGACCCAAGATATAGTTACCCTTTCCTTTCGGCATCCAATTATCTTCATTTGTGGGATCCGGATCGGGAACATTCTTTTATACCAAAATACCTGCATACGTTAGTGAACACACATACAAATATATGGTGATCGACATCACCCAAACAGCAATCGACTAATAAAAGTCAATTTAACATGTCAATCAGATCATACAAGGGCATGGGAATTATGTGTTCATCAAACTCTAATCATCTAATCCTAACAATCATATCCTAGGCACCTAGTCCTTCAACATAGGTTAACATCATTTTTCAGTTAAGCATTTAGGATAATTAGATAAGTCCGATAGATGATATAAATTTGAAAACATTCTCCCCCTCAATCAATGACTCATTTTCTGAAAATTTTAAAAGCGCTGAAGTCATTGATTGAGTTTGCAAATTTTATAAAAACTTTGAATCTGATTGTTTTTAAAGCAACTCATTTACCACCATTTTGTTAAAACAAATATTTTTCTGAAGAATTTTAGAAGGAAAAACATTTGTGAAGGAACAGCAGTCCTTCGACATACTTTCCTTAATTTGTTTTTAGGATAAGTGCACGGAATTTTAAAATAGGTTTAGCGCAGCACTTTCCTTCCTTGAAGAGCGGGTTGCTATCTGAAATAATAGCAAACCATAGTTTTAAGCACGGGTTACAGTCTGAAGTAACTGCAAGCCATAGTTTGAGACATGTTTTGGAAAATAATATTTACACCTCCTGCTCGAACTTCATCTATGGTCCCGTGCCATTGTTGAATGACATTTCTAAGACCCATGATGTTATCGATACCGAAGACATGTCTTGAGAAAACGATAAAGATATTTTTTGGTATTTTGCCAATTTTTAGATTTTTATGGGTTTTTGAAGGTTTTATATTTTTCTTTTTTCTTTTTGTTGGTTTTATATTTTTGTATTTTGTTTTGATAAATATTTCTGAATAGATTAGATGATATAGTATAAGAAGATGATGATACGATAGAGATAAGGATATCGAATAGCCACGTTGTAGAAGATAGAAGTCATCATCTCTTAAACATTCACCACCAAAGCTTCCGAGGCTCTTGCATTGAAGAAAGAAATTGAACCATCTGAAAGTGAGACTTTGGCAGCTTCCCCCCAAACCGAAAATCCTTTAGCTGAGCATATTCAAAGCTTTCTTTCAAGCTTCCATTAGCCAGGTGCACAAAGAAGTACACTGGTATGTGCTAAAACACATACCTTTTCTTTATCAAAATAGACCCAAAATAACCAAGAAAGAGCCGTTTATTGCTAATATTTGTGGTTTTCTTGAGTTTGTGCTTGTCATGGTATGGATATGTAAAAAACACCTTGGTGCCAAATCGGAGCGTAAATCAGAGCACGCGGATTAAGAGAGCTTAAGAGCTGGCCGGGAAGGTCGAATTATGCATTTTTGAAGATTTCCAATCTCGAGGATGATTTGTGAAGATTTGATCAAAGTCACGAGAAATGTCAGAAATGGCCCCTCAAGTTTCAGCATTTGTCAGAAATGACCCTTGAAGATTCAAAAATTTGCAAATCAGTCCCTAGATTATTGAAGATTGTCAAGAGTGGTCCTTGGAGGAGATCTTCAGAAGTACACCTTTGGTCCCTCAAAAATACGGATGTACAATTTTAGTCCTATGGTTCTTTACTTGGATCACATAACCATTATTATCCAAATCCAATCTTAATATATCGATTATCCATTTCAAATCAAATGTCACGGCCCAATATACACTCAAATCCAATCCATTAACACAATCCAATACCCGGCCACAATACCTCAACCCGAAAACTCCCTCTTACCCGAAATAAAACCCAGGTCAAACATAATACCCGGTCAAAGTATTTGAAAAACAATATAAAATACCCCTGCGCGCCCCAAACACCCTGCTATCTCCTTCCTCCCCAAACACACCCCGTACACCACCACTTACCCTCCCAAACAACCCACCTCGTATTAGAATCTATCTAGAATCTCTTTCGGTGACTTTATGAGGGATAAGATATTACGTGTCAATTGGCACTACTACATTGGACCGAAACACCTCATCTTGCTATTTGGAGCTATTTGATTGGCTGCAGGTGATAATGGATGATTGTATGGTCCGATTCAGCCTTCTAGGCTCTTCCAAGGATCCAAGAGACCTCCACCTCCTCAAGGCTATAAATAGGACTCCTTTGTTCACATTGTAATTTGTGTAGTGTAGTTTAGTAGCAATTTACCTTTCAATTTTCATTTCTTGTATCTTTTAAGCTTTTCAGTAATGGTTTCTTAAAATTATTTATTCTGGTTTGTTTTGTAATCTCATTTTTAGTTTAATAAAAATTTTCAAGTATTTCATTTCTTGGTTGATCTTAATCCGTACTCTTACATTGATTCAAGCTTTAAATATTGTTAGTTTTAGCTCATATAAGCTCTGAATAGCTTATGTGAGCTTGTGTTATCCATCTTATCTTAGTCCTATTCAGTTTTTACAAAAATCAAAAAAAGTCAAAAAAAAAAAGTCAAACTGCTTATTTTGAGATTGCTTATTTTCAAATTTGTGTTTTCATCATAAAAGGGATGTGCTTTGATCTTTATTTCATCAGTTAGACCCCAATAAGAGGTAAAGCCAATCATTTTGTACCAAACACCCCTCAAAAAGGAGTGTTTGGCACAAAGGGTTTTTGACCCATTTTGAGGTACTCTTTGGGTTACAAAAATGTTTTAGTAATTAGATCTAGAAGTCTTAGTGTTATTTGTAGTAAGTTTGATCAGATTTCATAGAGTTTAGAGTGATTTCAAGTTTTGATACCCATAAGTATCGACTTATAAGCTAACTTTGGTCTAAGCTTTTGTTTGAGTCAGCTTTGAGTCATTTATAATCTTTTGAGTCTATTGCAAGTCAAGGTTTAGTGTGTATAGTGTCAAAAACAATTGGGTCAGTTTGGAACTTTGGTCATTTGTTTAAGTTTAAATAAAAAGCAGTTTCTAAGTCATTTTGTCTAGCTATTCTTCTTGTCTTAATCATTTCAAAAACACAAAAAACTAGTTTTATGAATAGTTTAGCAGTTATAGTTCACTTATAATCAGTTTTCAAGAATTTCCATTAGCTTTTACAAGCTCTAATCTAGTCTTCAAATCTTGTCCAAAGCTGCTCGATATTAAAGCAGGTCTGTAGAGATCCTCAACACCACTGTTAGATCAGATCTTTTAAACTCCTCATTTTGAGCTTCAAAACTCTTAAAATTGGTTCTTTGTACTCCTCGGTACATGGGTCAATTGATCGATCTAGCTTATTTTGGAAATAGAAACTTGTTTGCTAGCTTATTAATAAGCTCAAAGGTTGTCCCATGCCTTACATTTCTTAATGTTGGAATCTCGGTTATCCAAGTAAGATTGTAGAGCTTGTTAGACTTTAAGACTAGCTTAGATTACTCCTAGATACCTTAGTTTAGATAGCTTATTAGGTCTCCCTTCATATATAGCTTATTTGAATGATCCCCTAGCTTATTAGCTTATTTCTTTAAGTATTTTCCACTTTAGCTTAATCATCCCTGAATTACTAGCCCATTGTATGTTCCCTTAGCTCTATCCTTTGTCATTTTAAGATTACTTTAAGATCCCTTAGCTTAAAATCAGTTTATAGCTTGTACAACCAGCTTATTTTAAGTGCTTATTTGGTATCCAATTACACTCTGACTCTTGATTCTGTCATATAAGCACTACATTTCTCATTTTTCATAGAACCAAAACTACTTTTAGAATGTTCACGAAAATTTCATCAATTATTGTCCTTTGTTTGCTATTTTTCTATATTTAAAATAGATTTTAATCACTTTTAAATAGATTTTATTGCAAATAATTAAGAAAAAGCTCAAAAAAAAATAATTTTTCAATTTTAATAGTTTGAGATAAATATAAAAAGCATAAAAAAGATTTTTCTATATTTTCCCCTTTTATTTTTGTATTTTCACAATTTAAATTAGATTAAATTAGTTTTAAATTAGTAGAAAATAGAAAATTAATGAAAAATATAAAATAGTTTTAAAAAGTATTTAGTGATAATTTAGATTTTTAGAAAGTAGTTTCATATTTTTCTCCCTAAATTTCATAATTTTTAGAATTTAATTTAGATTAATTAGTTAAAAATTAGTTTTTAATTTAAATAAAATTCAGAAAAATCCAAAAAAATTAGTTTTAATTCTAAATTAGTTTTCTAATATCATTTTAGCATAAAAGTAGAATTAGGCATTTTTGGGTATAATCTAGGCGTAGTTGCATTTTATTTCGTTTATTAATACGTTTAGTTATATAATACAGGATTTCTAAAATAGATTCCCTTAATTACTTTCCCTATTCCGTAGTTTAATAATCAAAATCAAACAAATCAAAACATCGAGCATTAAATTCCAAACCAAAACCGACGTTGGCAATTCACGCCTCGTTGGAAAGCGATTAGGGTTGACTAAATCCGTACACCTTACGATCACACGGATTTTGATTTATTATTCTTTTTCCTAAGAGAATTTGAATCTATCTTCGTGATTATTTTTGATATCGATATTGAGGATTTATCCACACACATAACCCTTAAGCCTTCAATTTCAAAGAATCATACACCATTATCATCGATCTTGCTGCTCCTTTTAAGAATAATCACCGTGATTCTTCGTTCGAGGTTATATCATCCAATAGAACAGCAACGTATCATCCCACACATAAATAATCTTCTCATATTTCTTTTCAACTGACGTCTGAAGCGATCCATTCCAAAAGGTGTCAAGAGAACAATTCCCCAAAGTAGTTGAATTGATGCATCGGTCTCTTTGTATAATGCTCAAGAACTCTCACGAATACACATCATGAGGGTAATGAAGAACACCTCCCAATGTTCACATCTTTCGTCCCTGATGATTGTGTATGAAGCTCAAGAACCTGAAGTACACCAATATCCAAGAACTCTCCCAAATACACATCATGCCCGGAAGGAAAACACCTCCCCAATGTTTGTGGTAAACAATGGCTTTCTTCCCTGATGATCGTGCATGAAGCTCAAGGACCCGAAGTACACACATTCCCCAAAGAGAGAACAACCGATAACATTGAAGAAGCAGGCGAATCACTGATTATCTCTGCGGATGACAATCTCTGCGGATGTCAACTCGGAATAAGTGATTATATCTCGAATCACGATTAAGCCCTCAAGTGAGACAGTTGGCGCCCCAATGTACACAAATCTCTCTCCCCTGATGATTGTGATAACATCGAGATCATCACACACTTGTGTACCTCTTATATCTTCAGAAACTTTCTCTAACATCTCTTCCCCCACATAGTTGGAATAAACACTAAACGCCATGAGTCAAACCTTGAGTTTCTCTGCGGTAATGACATTTGTCTTCCCGGGATATCTTCAATCACTTAGAAGTATTAAGTTCATCAAGTTTACTCGCCATGAGTCAAACCTTGAGTTTCTCTGCGGTAATAACATTTGTCTTCCCGGGATATCTTCAATTACTTAGAAGTATTAAGTTCATCAAGTTTACTCGCGTTTAGATACGTGTCTCCTTCCCCCTTGCTGGTTTTGACACTTCAGAATCAACAATCATTATAAGCCCGTATACTTGAAATATTTTGAGAAGAACACATATAATCTTGTGGGATTCAACTTGCTGAAGTAGAATGTGAGCAAGTCTAATTGGGGATTAACTTTGGCATTTCACTCTCCCCCAATTAGTGCTCTCCCCTAAACCGACAATCTTTATGATGAATGCTTGAATTAAGAAGAAGTCTTCAGATCGTTAAATGCAACTCGTCTTTAGTCTTCTAACATGTAGCAAAAATGTAGAACGGTATGACTCGACCTTCTTCAAGATTGTCGGTTGGGGATTAGATAGTTCACATCTTCATCTCACCAAATGCGTTCCAATTACCTTATATGTAGCAAATCTCCTTAACTAAAATCCCTCCCAATCAAACAAGAACAGAAAGATGTTCATCAAAGAAATCAGCCCAGCAACTAGAAGCACTTTGTCATTTAATCGTATCAGCCCGTGAAGATGACAACCAACGGCTCTTAGAAGAAACTCCATGTAGAAATGACCCGATAAGAAGAAGCTCGGTTCTTACATGAGTTTGGAGCCGTTTGACCATTTATTCTCTAATAACAATCAACCATGCAGAATTATCATACTTCTTCTCCCCCTCAAGAATTGCATACGAAGATGCCATTCTTGATTGAATAAGTGAAATCATCCAAATGTAGTCTATTCACACTTCTCCCCCGCAAAATTAGCACATGATGTCGCCATCGTCATTATAGTTGAGCAAGTGGAATAAGAAAACAATCAACGGTAGCCCGGTTCACTTGATAATCGAAAGCACATGGAAAAAGCACGAAGCATGTTGATGAAAATGGTCATAATAGAGAAGATTTCTCTTCTTCAGAAGATAAAGCGCACTAAAACGTACACTTTTCTTATCTTTAGAGTACGAGGCTTGAACTGTAGTGTTCAAACGTCATAATCTCTCTCTTTTCAGCTCTCTTAGCAAAACATGTAATCAACCCCATTATCATTCAGTAGGCTGTTTGTCGTGACAGCTGATGGAGAAAACTCAATATGATGAGTTTGACCGTGAAGTAAAGTAACCCGAACTCGTGACTTAAACTTGCACATATGTAACAAAGAGCGGTGCCGAGACTTCATCCACCATTGAATCTCTAAGTACTCTATACTCTTCAACCAACCAACCATCAAGTATAAAACGTACATCACCTCTTGAAAATCCACAATTGAATGTGACACTGAGCACTACAACGTAACTCCTTAAAGTGATAGTTATTTTGAGATGATAAGAGCCCAATTCCCCCAAGTGGTAAAAAGAAAAGGTAAAAGGCACCCAACAATAACTAGATTTCCAAGTCTTCATTTTTGATAATAAGCTCGAACAAGGATCATGAAGAATCTTCATCCATCCATCCCCGATACCTTCAAATACTAAGTACACTCGCCCGTGACATTTCACTTCAACCTCAAATAAACAATAGAGAATTAACCCCGTTGTCACATCTTCTGGTTAAAAAACTCAAATCAAGCCTCCTTTGACGTTTTAAGTGAACTATGATAATGGTTTTCATCCCGACCATGGTTAAATGAGCATAAACCCGTAAAACTTAGTAATACCCAAGCTGTCATGATGAATATCCAGACACACATCCAATTCATGAAGTACACCGTTTTATCCCTTCTTTGAAGTAGAAACCATAGCACCAGCATCAGAAAAGATCCCGAAATACACTTTCCTTTTCTCCAGGATGGTTCCGTCATTATGGGATTTTACAACTCTATGGTTTAAACCGAAAAATAGTTTCTTTCGCGGGATTTTACAAAACCAAGAATAAACCGTAATATAGATCCGGAAATGCACTTTACTATTACCCGGATGTTTCCATTGTCACGGGATTTTACAAGTCTATGATTTAAACCGAGAAATAGTTTCTTTCGCGGGATTTTACAAAATCAAGACGAAACCGTAAACAATGTCATGTTGAATGTGTTATGATAGCATTGGTTTCGGTGAATATCTGTTTTAGGGGAACATGCAGCGGTTCATCAGCAGTTCATTATCCAACATCAACATTATCATCAACCATCCAATAAACACATTGGTAAACACATCATTCACGCAATATGTCGGCTATTGCAGTGACCCCATGGAGAAGTAAACCCGATATATCAAACTCGAACATGACGTAAAATTCCCCAGATTTGTTACTTAAACTTGTACTAATCCTCGTGAACAAGAAACGGTGTACCCAATGTACAAAACCTCTTGACATTCTCAACTGAGTGAGACACCGAAGTGATAGCTACGTTGTGGGTTAAGTGAGAAAGAATCACAAACGCAACTAAATAGCCAAGTCTTTATCACCCTCAATAAACGCCCGAACAAGTCATCTTCGCAGAAGGGTAGAAAGAAAGAAGACAAAAAATAAGTAACCGTTCTTGGAAAACCCCACTTCAAATCCAAATAAGAAATACCGTACAAACAGCCCCATAGTCAACCTTGTTCAAGTATCAAATCAAGTCGAGACATAATATTATCCGTGAAGATGTATACACCAAAGTGCCAATCCTCATAACCATATCTCATCATCTCAACAAATCTCAATATCAAATCTCGACCTTTTAGCCAAATGAAATACTAACATTAGCCGTAAACAAGTGTATCATTCGTTGAAAGTTAATGACCAAACATTGTTTCATTTGTCCACAAAGTCCATCATAATAATCATTGACCTCCTCAATAAATCATCTCCTCATTATTGCATCAAAGATCAATAGGAGAAGAATTTCGGTTTAGCCACAACATATATACCTGTGCAATTAAAAATTCATGGGCCAAAGAGTATCACACAAATTTTCCAAAGTGTATATGAACCTCCAAATGAAGAGTGTGATTTATCCATTCAAACTCCAAAGCCCAAGTGAGGTCACCGACTTTAGTAATATTTTTCTCAAAAATTAAGCTCAAGCCGTGATCTTATGTATCTTTCCATGAAAGTTTATGATACCGAGATACCAATTTAGTACAAAATTGATTAAACCACCAATTCTTGATAAAATTTTCAGAGTATAATCACGTATCATGACAATTTACTATATATTGCTTACCACTGGAATCATTGACATTTGCACAAGAATCACGACCAAAGACCATACAATGATAAAAGTCCGGTTGAGAAGCCCATTGCCAATCAATTCAGTCCCTAGGCCCAAGTGAAGCACCCGATCCATATTAATATATCACGGCCCATGGCCACAATCAAAATGCCAAAGCCAGTTAACCCTAATAAACTGGACTATTTAAGGCCACTAATACTCATTCAACCCTAATTTTACTCATACAAAAACACGCCTCTTTTTTTCTTTTCTTTTTTTTTTTTCTCAAACAAGTCGCCACCCAAAATCAGCTTCAAACCCTAATAATCTCACACAAACTCGTCCGCCCCCATTCATAACAAACATACATCATTTACATCCGCCCCAATTAACTGATTCTCTCCAAACCCTAAAACAATCCGCCTCCATCATAAACACATTACGTATAACATCAATCTCATCTCAACAACTCGCCACAGGGATGGCATGAGTTATATACCACAGGGATAGTACGAGATATGGTTTCGGCAATGAGATCAGACCAGATTTCAAAGTAGGTTAATCAAGTTCCTTCTTTGTTATTGAATCAAAAACGAGCTAAGAAAGTGTTTTAACAAAATTGTTACAACCATTTCTATGAATATTACATAAGCACCGATTTTGTTTTGATTATTTTTAAGTTAACGAGCCAAGGAATTTGTTTCAACAATATTGTTGAAGACATTTTCTTTCAATTTGGATATTGTTAAAAGGTTATAGATCAATGATGATATGATGTTGTGAGGACCTTAAATGGTTCAATATTGAGAAATGAGTATCACAACATAAAATCAGAGGTCATGTTAGGCATCAAAAATTAATTTTAGGATCAATTAATTCAAGAACAGATCGATGATGTCATCCTTATTTTATTTATTTATTTACTTTTTATTCGATAGATTGACCAACGAGGTCAATACTCATTGATTATAACGAATGAAAAGTGATAGCTGAGATCTTGATGACAAGTCGAGATGATATGATGAATTGATGTAGTAGATGTAGATGTTTGTATGATGTTGTTGAATCGTACTTGTGATGTCTTCAATCGAAAAGAAAGTTTTTAACATGTTTGATGTGAGTATTGGTAATGTGTTGTGAGTCAAGGTCTTAGTTATTCTTCTTCTTCATTTTTGTTCATGTCAAGTCGCTACCATTATTTTGGAGTCAAGTCGCTAAACTATTTCATAACAACTCGCTAACCATTTGAATTTTTAAAACTTACAAGTCGCTAACCTAATTCAAAACAAATCGCTACTTTCTTTATCCAGACAAGTCGCTACAACTTATTCAAGAACAAGTCGCTACATCTATCATATAACACACGTCGCTAACTTATAAGGATAAGTCGCTAGAAAGAAAAAGGTTAAGACAACTCGCTATTGACTTTTGACTCAAAAGTCAAAAGAGACACAACTCGCTACCAAGAAAAACATGACCAATGAAGAGTTTCAAACCCAGAAAAAGCATAATACTGCATCAGTATTGACCCTTTTGACCACAGAATGACCATATGTTTTCACGTAAAGGTACTAAAAAGTCAAAAAAAACATGAGAAAACAAATATCATTTTTGGACAAACAGATGACACAAAGACATATATTGTTCACTTTAATGACCAGGACTTTTAATATTTGACCAAACAAAAGGGATACAATACATGTAAACAAACAGTTTTACCACAATACACTCAAAAAATGTTTTTCGACCAAGAAACATAGTACAAAACAACAGCCTCAAACACGATTCAAACCGTAATAAATCATCAAAACACAATAACCTTGGCTCTGATACTATTTGTAGGATCGTAATATTATTGTGTTATGATGATTCGGGTGGTCTTGGATGATGGAAATACATGTTTGACATTTTAGAGAGAGAAAGTAGAGAGATGGTGTTCTTGGTAGAGAGTTGGTTCACTAAAAATGAAAGGTTAGATTCAAAGAAGCCACACCCCTTCCAAGGATGGAAGGGGTATTTATAGTTACAAGACTACACGACCTCACGGCACTGTCGTCAGGTATACAGTGGGTAAAGACACGTCCTTCCTCCACGGTGTTACACTACGCTAAACTAAGCTAATAACTAACTAATAAACTGGTAAATAACGTAATGTCTACGAGCTAACTTATGCTAGATAATAGTTGGGGTGACCGAATCTTCACAATGGAATTTCCAATTCCTAACAGATTAAACCTCCACCGCTTTGGCGTAAGCACCTAGGAACAACTATCTAAGAGGTCTTTTAAAGGGTTGTAATGTTAGGCTTACGGTAGGGAAACAAAGGGTTTGGTTTGATAGGCGATTTAGTGGTGGCAAGTCAAAAATCTTATGTTACAAGCATGAAAAGAATGACGTTGCTAAGTTAAGACTCGACTCACTAAACTCTATATAACTTGAAACAAACATACATAAATTGAAAAACATAAACATAAAGATAGATGTAGGATGGTAGCCCGTATGTTTTTTTTTTTTTTTGCATACACTTTTACTCTACCATCCTCTAAGATAACATCAAAATATAAGGGATTTATAAGAGCATCCCTACACTTGATTTTTTATTACTCTAACACTAATTTGACCTGATTTGAAAAGATCAAAACACTTGGAGTATTTAATTACATAAATAAAGGGAATTTGAATTTAACGTTCCTTCCCGTTACTCCATAAAATATTACTTTTACCAATGAGTTCCAATCATTCCAAAACTGTGTACAAAAGATATGACTCGACTTAGCAACCATGCCAGTAACTAGATAATTGAACTAAGGGTTTAGTATGATAACAATAATGTACTAAAGGTGAGTGTATACAAGGTAGGCTAAGGTGATTTGGGTGTACATTTGGGGGTGGATTGTAAACAATGCTCTTCATTGATATTTCGGAAAACCGAAACATCACGAGAACCGCAAAAAGGATAGGCTCTGAGGGGTTAACTAGGGGTATCGTGTACTAAAGATGAGTACATCGCAAGGGTGTGGGGTAATTACTCAACCGATGTGGAAGAAGTAATTATAATACGGGTTTCAAACAAGGGTTATCTTAATGCCTCTTATCATTTAGTTATTCCTAACTACACAAGTGTACTCTCACTAGCGATATCGGAATGCATCACAAAACAATTTCTAGAATCTATTATACTACCGGTACACTCTCGAAGAATTAAAGGTGAATTCTTTAATTCCTATACATCTAGGGGCGAACCTCACATTTTTGGGGTGGAATTTGAGTGGTAAACGGTTTTTGTGCTAGTTATATAACTCCTATCCATGAGACGCTTTATTAAGACTAAAGTCCCACTCGTACATGTCATAAAAAAATTTAAATTTGGTGCTAAAATTGCCCTAACAAATATTTCTCATAGCTTATTACACAAATGAACTAGGACAAGACAAATAATCAAGGATAAGCATAGTTTAAAGTCCCGTTTTATTCTCTCTCCCTACACTTAAACTGAACATTGTCCCCAATGTTCCCCGAAAGTATCAAAGTTATGATAAAGGAAAGTAATTAAAAGAGAAAGAAACTAGTACTCCCCTGATTAGCTCGGTAGGATCCGTGTGAAGTAGTGGTTAAATTCTTTTCCAAGAAGAATGTATGCGTGATAAGCTTCATCCAATGTTGTGTTTCTTCTTCTTGCTAAATATAACCAGCACACTTTAAGAAAACAGACGAAACCTTTGCGTAAAATCAACGGTAAAACTATATATGACTTAACTACACTAGGATATAATGCTTGTGGAATGGATGTTTGCAGATTTTCTGGAAAATTAAGACCTGAGAATTTCCAAAAATTTATGAGTAGCACAGAAAACGAGAAAATTTTGATAAGCTATTTTTGCTCTACCTGACGTCGTTAGGTTTTAATCCTGACGCCGTCAGGTTGTCCTGACATAAACTAGTCTGCTGTGTTTTCCTGGAAAAATTCTGGAAAAATTACACCTTTAGAATCTGGAAAAAATTCCTGCAAAACATCCATTATGACTCGATACAAGCATTTGACTCTAACAAACACACATATATATCAATTTCAATAGTTGTAATTCTCATGTTCACGTTCTTTTAAAAACGCATGTAATCTTCCCTACACTTATCTTATTGTAAAATAACTTTATATCTAATTAAGACGAGGTTAAAGACAAAATAAAGCATTTTCACAAAATCAAACATGAGAATAAACAACAATGAAAAAGATATATGACACAAAAACAAGCAAACAATTAAGCATGGGTTGCCTCCCACGAAGCGCTTTTCTTTATTTATGAGTCTTGTAGCTAGACTCGAAGTCATGCTCCTACGTGACTTCATTGCCGTCACCTTCTTCCTCATGACGATCTCTATTGGGGTTTTCCATGTTATAGTAATGTCCTATTATGCATCTTTCTAAGAAGTCATTTTCCCCCCAATCGGTTCTATATTCCGGTCCTAATTTCAAACAATCCTTATAGAACCCAAAAATCTTATTCATCACATAATCTACTCCTTTATCCTTATCCTCCTCATTCCTATAGTAGACCGATAGCTTAAGTTCCTTTTCATCATTGGATAGTGATGAAAATTTCTCAATCTTAAATGGCATTTGGTAAGCTACGTCATCGATCTCATCCTTGAATCTAACTATTCCTAACGACGGATCATAAGTCATCCCGATGTTTTCTATGAAAGGCTTTCCTAGAATTACGTGGGACAAGCTAGGATCTATGGCCGTATTAATATCCTCCACAATTATGAAATCCGTAAGGTATGTGAAACTACCTACATAGACGGGCAATCCCTTAACTCTACCAAGAAAATTACAACTAACTCTAAGATCATCGGGATCTCGCCTATTTGGGATAGGTTTCTCCATTGCCCAATTATAGTATGTGCTAGTCATGATGTTTATTAGGTATTTTCGATCAATGTAAGTCTTTGCCACGAAAAGGTATCCTATGCAACATGGTATGTTGAGATTCCAAGGATTTCCAAATTTGATCCGAGGGCTTTTCCTAACATACATGTGACGAAGGTCGCTCACTAAGTGTGGGTGGCGAGAGAGTTCCTCTTCCGTAGGAAACTTATTGAAGTATTCATCACCTACTTCTTCTACTTCGTTGGTCGATTCTTCCTTAGGAGTTTCACTAACATCAAGTACCGTCTCATGGTTCGCTTCGTCGCTAGTCCTATTTGGCTTCACTAAGGTGATGGTATTGACGAATTGAACATGCTTGGATGAAGAGGGATCCCTAGTTTCGAAGTACTTACTTAGGTCCTTAATTTTCACACCGGAAGCTTCAGGAGGATGAGTCGAGATGGCATTAACCTTTTTGGCGGTCTTCCAATCATTATTGGTCATGGCTTTCAAAAGGTTATCTATCTTCCTATCCATCTCGGCTTGTTTTTGGTTAAAGCGGTCTGAAAGCTTGGCTATTTTAGCTTCTTGGGATGTAACTAGGTGTTGCAACATCCCTTCTATGTTTTGTTGGCTAGGGCCGTGGGACCATGGCGTATCATTAGAGGTGAATTCTTTGGTTTGTCCCCAATTGTAGTCGGGTTTTCCCCTCCATGCTTCTCGGGCATCATTGAAAGTCCTAGGTCCTGGTGTTGTGAGGAATCTCCCTACAATTCCATTGGTGCGCGAGGATGCGTAGTCAATGGAAGCTTGTTCGGGGAGTCTTGTGCAAGTACGAGTGTCATGGGGACCACTACATAGCTCACACAAGGAAGAGACTTTGTTCACTTGGCGTGAAGACTTAGGATTTTCGTAGGAGCTCAATAGGAATTTGACTTGATCTTCAAGCTCGAACATCCTACGATTGGAAGTTTGTGAGTCAATGGGAGGCAAGGAGATTGCCTTGATGATTTTGGGCAACTCACAAGGGTTATTCCAACTTTCTTTGTCATAAAGGGCAAGGTCCTCTATTGCACCTCACGATTCTTCCGTGGTGAGATCACTAAGTTTGCCACCGGCCGCTTGGTCGATGGATTGCTTAGTTGAGAAGTTGACATGACCGTAAAAGATTTGGACTTGAAGCCAAAGATCGATGCCATGATGAGGGACTTGATGGAGTAAGTCCTTGAATCGAGTCCATGCCTCGTAGAGAGATTCACCTTGACGTTGTTAGAACATCAAGATTTCATTCCTAAGTTTGGTAGTTCTCCCTGAGGGGAAAAATTGGGCAAGGAAACGAGTAGTGAGATCATCCCAACTTGAGATGGATCCGGCGGGAAGTCGCTGACAACGCTCAAAATGAACATGTTTTTAGTAGCGTTATTGTTGGTTTTTTTGTATTTTAATTGGCTATATTTACTCATAACTGTTGCAAAAGTGCAAAAGATGCGTATTTGTATGTGAATGTAGCCAGGTATCGCAAAAGATGAAGAAATAAAGATTTCATGCACATTTGGAGAATTCCCGAGGAAGGAAATCAAGTAAGGAAGCTCTTGGACTCAATGATTAGGAAGCGCAATGATTTCTAAGTATCTACAACAAGTAAAGATCAAGTTTCGTCTTGGAAATCATCAGCGAAAACAAAGAAAAAGGCGCAAATCAAGAAAAGTCAACAAAAGTCAAGATTAGGGGTACAAGAGGCGCACCGATCCGGTTGGGCGAGTGAACAACACGCAACCGATCCGGTTACCAAGCCTGGAGTTACAACTTTTGTTATTTAATGTTGCCTTAACTCCCCATAATCATTAGAGGCCGATCATTTCCTGTTATTAACTTGTAGAGGACGTTTTTAGCCAGATAGTTAAGGTTCTTTAGCTATATAATGAACCTAGACTTAGTAGTCTAGGTGTGACACAACCCAAAGTGTAATAGTTTACACCAAAGCTATTACTAACTCTTATTATTCATCCCAAAAGTCTTGTTACTGCTGTAAAACGTCCAGGAGGTTGGAGAGACGAATTCTCATCCATTGTTTGATCATTCGGAGTTGTACGGTTAAGACTAGACGATTGGAGGCGTGTGGTTGCTATAATCCACAATTTCTAATTCTTGTAATCCAAAAGCTTAGGTATTCTATGGAACTTGTTATGAATTTCTATTCTCTTGAATTATTTGAATTACCTTGTTACTACTTGTGTTTTGTTATGATTGTCATGGAGTAATTCTTGAATATACATGTGTGTAAGGATGTAGGAAATCATACTAGTGTTCTTATATGTGATGCATGTATATGATCTTGTTTAAATGAGTTTGTTGGAAAACTACTAGTCTTGTTTGATTTATCGGTAAAACATGTTTTAAGAAAAAGGACCGAAAGGATTTCTCTTTTGTTTTATTCCGAAAAGTTAAGTGACAAACTAGTATGGGGATATGGTGATTGACAACCACCATGTTTACTTATTGAAACAAGACTAGAAACATTTTCATCACGAAAGGTCGAAAGATTCGTAGGAACGAGTTTAATAAGAACATTTTACAAACAAATGGATTTTCTAAAGGATAATCATTAGGATAAGGACCGAAAGGATTACCCATATGTTATTGTTCTTAAAATGATTTTACAAAACATAAACCATGGGTTGGAAATCATTTGCTTATGATTTGTGCATCACATCAAGAGTTTACACCAAGCCTTCATGAACACTTTCTATGATTGCCTATAGACTACACATAAGTATATGTTTCTTAATATTGATTTTTACTAAAACCATAATTTTTGGAGAGAGCCTTGACAAAGTTTTCTTGTTACCAATCTTTTAAAACAAATTTAAAAGCAAATTCCTTGGGACGATCTCGACTTACCCACCTTTGCTATCACGAGCGAGTATACTTGCTCGTATGTGTTTATAGTAATTGTCGAATAATTCGTGTTTATAAATTTTTAAAACTTGCACACGACAAGCATATCAAGTTTTTGACGCCGCTGCCGGGGATTTGAAGTATTTTTTATTTTATTTCGTTTCTGTAAAATTGGTAATATTAAAATTAGATTTCATATTGAAATGTAAAAAAAATTATTTAAGAGGCCAACCGAATGAACGCGAGCAACTGAAACGGTTGGTGCTCTCGTTAAAAATTTCATCTTTGATTTTTCTAGTTTTTAGTTTATCTATTGTTTGCGTTATAGTTTATAGCTTATTTCTTGTCATTTCTGATTTTTATAGATTGTCTTATAGATTGTTTGTTCTTGTTTTAGTAATTTTTAGATTTTTGATATTAAGTCATTTTTAGTTTTATTTAACTTTTTAATTAATCTTGTCTTTATTACAGTAATTAATTTAGTTAATTTTCAGTTTTATGAGTTTAGTAGTTTTAATGATTAGTTAAGTTCATCTAGTTAATGTAGTTTTTGGTTAATTAGCATAATTAATATTTATAATTAATAAGGATAATGAGTAGACACATTTATTTAGAGTTTAAGTATAATTAATTGTCTTAAATTAATTTCAGTTTTTTTTATAAAAAAAAAAAAAAAAGATTTGGAAAATCGTTCCAACCGTTCGGTTGCGACCCGCAACCGGGTCGGTTGGATGTTTTTGGTCTGGAAGCTTACCACCAACCGAATCGGTTGGAGTTCTCGGTAAATTATTTTTTAGGTTTTTGATTTTAAGTTTTAGCTTGTGTTTTTAGTCTTAATTAGTGTCTTTACTTGTTTAGAATATGATTATGTAGTTTTTTTTGATTTTTACTAACTCTAACGCTAATGATTTGGATGTTTGTCATTGGTTTTGTTTTGTTTTGTTAGATAGTTTGTTATGGATAGTTTTAGCGGAATTTCTGAGTACCTACGTAACTTGGATGAGATGTTTAAGGACACCGGAAACTCGTTGGAGAAGATTGGGAATATTTTGAAAGAAAGTAAGAAGGAGTTGGCTATTGATTCAGAATATGTGGAAGAAATGGGAGAGAACAAAGTTCAAGTGCCCAAAAAGAGTAGAGTTGTGATATTCACGCAAGCACCATTAACAGGGTATGATTCACCACGTATGAGGTTCGGAACACCTTGTAGTGTCGAAGGGGTGAGTGCATGGAATGCACAATTAAAAATGGCCTATGGTGAAAATTATATTGTGGACAAAGTTCTTGATCAAATTGGCCACGTTCGTTTGGATAATGAAGCCTATGGGAGAAAAATGGTTAAGAATCTTCGGATTAACATCCATGGTCATATTTTCGAAGCGGATTTTGTTGTCTTGGAAGAAGGAAACGCGGATGAGCCCGACGTATGCTTTGGGCGAGATTTTCTTGTGACAACCAAATGTCAAGTGGATTTTGCTTTAGGGGAGATGAGAATCAACATTACCGACTTGGAAGAGAAGAAGGGAGTGAATGAAATGCTTGTGGAGTTATGTGCTAACATGGAGAAGGAGAATGTGGAAATTGTAAAGATGGGGAAGGCTAGTAGAAAGAAAACCTCATCAAATAAATTAACTCCTACCACATCCACCAACAAAACCTATGATTACACACCTTCACCACCCAATTTACCAAACACCTTCAAACCTTTAACCCAAGACCAAAAGGAAGCCATATTAGCAAACCTTGAACAAAATTTTCTCTAACTCAATGAGAAGAAGCCGGTAATTGAAGTGCTACAAGATTATGTTCTATATCGCAAAAAGCTAGATGCGGTTATGTTAGCAAGAGCAAGGTTGGAGGATAAAGATCTATCGGATGAGGATAGGGATAGGATCTTGTTTAGGGGTATGCCACGTAAGGAGAGTGACCCGGGTAACTTCGTTTTGCCTATTAAAGTTAACGGGACCACTCCGGTGTATGCTTTGGCGGATATGGGTTCAAGCGTCAACGTTATGCCCTATCCACTATTCAAGACGTTGGGCCTAAGTAAACCACAACCAAATCACTCCAAACTAACCATGGCAGACAATTCCCAAGCAAAGGCGATGGGGGAAGTGAAAAATGTAAGAGTGCAAATTGGCTACCAATCTTGCTTGGCCAATTTTCTAGTCTTACACATACCGGTTGATAAGAGTCTGCCTCTTCTACTTGGAAGACCTTTCCTACGCACATGTGGTGCAATTATAGATATGGGGAGGGGGACGATGACAATCGATGATGGGATCTCAAAGCAAACCTATTATCACAAGCCTAGGGGGTAAGGTGTTGGAATTTATGGAGGATTTAGAACTCTTTGATGGGGAAGATGACTTAACTTGTTTTGAAGTTGGACGTGATGTCTATGGAAATCCTATGTATGGACCGCTAGCTCCACCATATTTTGATATTGAGGATGAGATGGAACGTGCACTCGCGGTGGAAGCATTCTACAATCCATTCAAGAACATCCTTGTTTACAAGAAGCTCACAGATTTCTTAGGTTCTCTACCGGTACAACTTAAAAATTTGGAATGGGGACCTGAGGGGTCAAGTGTTTACAAAAGAGAGGATGGAGACGGGGAATGGCACGTCAAATTTGATATACTATGGCCAGATGGGAGAAGATTTGTAAGTAAATTCAAAACTCACGAAACATACCATGAATTGACCGAAAAATTTCAAAGTGAGGATATCTTAAGGCATGAGTATTTTGAGGAGTGATAAGGAGAAGAACAATGCAACAAAAAAAAAAAAGCAATTGTTTGCTTGATTTTCATCTTTTGATGAACTTTTAATTTTATGCACTTAGGATTTTTGTTTCTCATTTGATTTTTATTTTTCTTATTATTTTGGTTTGAATTTATTTTATATCAATGCATTTTGAGTTTTAGTTTAAGTTATGATTATAAGTATGATGATTTAGTTTTTGAGATTAGATGTTGTTGAAATTTGCAAATGGTTGGATGAATTTTGTGTGCATCTTTAATCGGATTTTTGAGTAAACGATTGTTGCTTGAAAGGTAAAATGCCCAAGTAAAGTGAAAAAAGCAAAATTCTGCAAAAAAAATGCAAACCAAAACGGTTGTGTCCATGCCTGAAACGGTTGCATGCAAGTATAAATACCAAAAATTCATTTTTCCCAGAAAAACACACACACACACACACTAATTCTCCATCTGGATTTCACAAAATTCGACCACTAGAAGTTGTTTGAAGATTGTAAGAGTTTTGGAAGATCATCATGGCACCTAAACAAGTAAGCATCTGCAATCAATTGACTTAATTAGGGTTTAGTTAGAGTATTTGATTCGAATTGAAAATTAGGTCACTAATTTGGGGGTTTTTGATAGAATTCGAATTAAGTTGTAATCTTTTAGGATTAAGTGGGTAATTGATATAGGAATGCATTTCAAAAAGAATTGTTGTGATTGATTCACAATGGAATGAGTATTAGATGATTGAATTTTCGGATTTAATTAGGTTGTGCCATTTGAATCAAATTAAGTTGCAATTGATGATTCCTAGTTGGTAGATGATGCGTTTTTTAATGAATTTTAGATGCCACATTGTTGATTAGAACAAGTGATTGAGAATTGAAGTTAAGGTTGATAGTTCTAAGCAAGATGAACATGTGATAATTGGCAGTTTTAAATGCGAATTAAGAGCAATTTGAGGATATGGGAATCATTGGTGATGTTTGAATGCAGTTTAGAAGTGAATTGAAATTAGAAGAATCTAGTAGGAAATGGATTGAAAGGCCAAATCCTTCTGCAGAACAGGTAACCGATTCGGTTGCGTATCACAACCGAACGGTTGGATCATGGTCGAGAGAGGAGCCGGATCGGTTGCTCCTCAACCGATCCGGTTCCACGTTCTGTTGTGGGAATTTTCAGAATTTTGAAGTAGACCTTATAGGCTTCTATAAACCTTATCGTTTGTTCTAACACTCTTATATTGACTTATATTTGTGATTTTCAAGACAATATTGCATGTTTCTAACCGCTAATCCCTTGATTATGTTGTGAAGAATGTTTTAGGAAGAGGAGTCGCATCACGAACCCGAGGAGCAAGAAAGAAGGAAGCAGAAATGCCAATCCCAGAGTGCCACCTGAATCTTTTTTGGAAAGGAGAGAGTGATGATCGTCGAAAGTGTTTCAATGATACTTTGCTATCTATTGGGGGAAACGAGGTACACCGACCTAGGATTATTAATTGGGAAGTTTTGCAAGGATTTGGTTGCCATTAGGTTTTAGAAGAAAAGCTGTTGGTAAGAATGTTATGGAATAGGCAGATTCTAACTACAGAAATGTGGAAGAGAGCTCTCAACATTAATGAGCCCATATACAAAGAATGGTGTTTAGAATTTCTGTGTTCCTTTGAAATGAAAGCGGATATTACAGCTATAGGAGTTTGCTCGGATGAATGTATTACTATCAGGTTGGGTGGTCAAGCACATGTTGTCACGATATGGGAATTTGGTAAGTTGTTAGGATTATATTCGGATGAAGATTTGAGAAAACGAGATTTTAAATACATAATTATGTTGAGTGATAGGAATAAGGAAGGATTTGATGAAGACAAGTTTTGGAGGAAAATAAGTACGGAAAGTAAGCTCACGTACGGTGAAAGTAGAGTCTCGTCAATTAGAAAGCCACTTTTGCAAGTGTTTTACAGGATAGTAGTTGAGTCTCTACTACACAGGGCGCATGATGTGGACAGAATTTTAGAGGATGATTTATGGGTACTCTTCACTTTTGAGGAAAGGCATCCGTTAAGATCGCTAGATGTAGCGTGGTTGATTGCCAAACACCGTCATAAAAAGGCCGCATTAGGGAGCGTAAATTACATTTGTGGAGGACACTTCGTTACTAAGATTGCAAAAAGCCTTGGTTTATTCAACCCAATGGGAATGGTTTCGTTTAGCGAACCAATTATGCCCAAAAGTACGGAAGCTGAAGGATTTGCTCATTTGAGAGAGATAGGAAGTGGAAAGCTCGAAGGATTACCAGAGGAACTCGACGTAATGCCTTTAAGATTGTGGATATGATCGTGGATCATTCTTGGATTGTGATTTCAAAAATAATGCTTATTGTGTGTCGAACAATATTATCTCTATCTCTATCTCTTAACTATTTCTTTAGGATGATTATCATACTTTGTTTATTTTTAATTTTACGTAGCTTTTGGATTGTTTGTTTGTTTTGTTTTGTGTATTGTGCATATTTTTGCTGTTTTGTTTGCAGGATGGATGTGACGGAAGCTTATTGTTGGTCAATATTTGGAGTTGGATAACTCACATGCTTGCTTATGACCCAATATGCATATTGCATATTCTATCCCGTGATATCTTTTTGACTATTTCTTTTTCTCATTTTCTTTACTTTGAAGTTCATTTTATTACATTGAGGACAATACAAAACTTAAGTATGGGGGAGGGAAGAAAATAGGAAAAATGATACGATTTTTAAATTTTTAGTTTTTAATCTTATTTTGATTTTTAGGTAAAGTTTTAGGATTTAAGTAATTAGTAGAAGATCGCCCTTGGTTGTCTAGTTATTTTCACACGTTATTAAGATATACTAAAAAAAACAACTTGGGTATTTCAATGGTAAAATGAGGTTTTTGAAAATTTTTGATTTGAACCAAATTACGGAAGTAATTCATTTTGGATTCGATATCATTTTCTAGCAAGCATTATAGCCTTTTTCCACTAAATTGTAAGGTTTCTTTTTCTATAAAACACATCTTTTATTTTATATTTGCTATGAGTGTGCTGGTGATTATGTCGATTCTAGAACTTGTACTTGTTATGCATTACGGTTAAAATCACTTTCGAGTGATAAAAATATGTTCAAATGATAAGAGGCATTGTAGGATTTAACCCAAATGGCCTTCCATTTTACATCTATTTTTTTTGGCTTACCACATCGGTTAGTTAATCACCTTATATGGACCCATTTGTTAGTGCTCATTTTTAGCACTAGATACCATTAGTTACACCCTTCGAGCCAATCTTTTCATTCTTGTTTAAATCTAGAAAAATACAAAAATATTTTACACCTTAAACCTTAGCCAACCCATGTCATATCTATTGGTTTGTTGCTAGTTGTTTGGAGTGTTGGATTGTTTTTTATTATTATGGAGAAGCTACACTTTGTCATATATGTGTACAATTCTCCAACAAAGATGAAGGAGACGTCTTTCTCATTTGTATTTTTTGTGGTGTATGCTCACACTAAGTGCGGGGGAACTTGTTATAAAAAAAATAAAAAATGGTTATAGCCAATGTGCTATATGAAGAATATTGATTAGCCAATGCGCTAAATTGAGTTATATATGTTTGGAGATTGATATGTGAAGAAGAGGAAAATATAATCATTTTCGGGATTGTGGTTTGTATGATGGCAAGCAACATGGAGGTTTAGACTTGACTTTATTTTTATTTTAACAACAATTTTATAAACCATCACATGCCTTATCCATACCATTTATAAACCCAAAGCCTTAACATTATAACCTTAATAAAAGACCTCTTTGATGATTTTATTTTATTTGTTTTGATACTTGTACAAGCTTATGGTAAAAAGCATTGATCATGACTAGGCATTGAGTGATTTACACATACCCACCAATATATAAGTGTTGAATGAATTCTTAAAATCATTCGTGAGGTGTTTAGTTGTGTTATCTAAAGTCATTTGGTTCATTTTAAAGTTTTCACATATTAAAAGCTAATTATTAATTATTTCTTTTGAGATGATTGTTAAAATTTTCGGAACCACGGTATCAAGACCATTGAAATCGATTTTTGCAAATGTTAGACCTACTCAAGGGCGAGTAGAAGTTAAGTATGGGGGAATTTGATAACGCTCAAAATGAACATGTTTTTAGTAGCATTATTGTTGGTTTTGTGTATGATAATCGGCGATATTTACTCATAACTGTTGCAAAAGTGCAAAAGATGCGTATTTGTATGTGAATGTAGCCAGGTATCGCAAAAGATGAAGAAATAAAGATTTCATGCACATTTGGAGAATTCCCGAGGAAGGAAATCAAGTAAGGAAGCTCTTGGACTCAAATATTAGGAAGCGCAAAGATTTCTAAGTATCTACAACAAGTAAAGATCAAGTCTCGTCTTGGAAATCATCAGCGAAAACAAAGAAAAATGCACAAATCAAGAAAAGTCAAGATTGGGGGTACAAGAGGCGCCCAACCGATCGGTTGGAGTCTGCAACCGATCCGGTTGGGCGAGTGAACAACACGCAACCGATCCAGTTGCCAAGCCTGGAGTTACAACTTTTGTTATTTAATGTTGCCTTAACTCCCCATAATCATTAGAGGCCGATCATTTCCTGTTATTAACTTGTAGAGGACGTTTTTAGCTAGATAGTTAAGGTTCTTTAGCTATATAATGAACCTAGACTTAGTAGTCTAGGTGTGACACAACCCAAAGTGTAATAGTTTACACCAAAGCTATTACCAACTCTTATTATTCACCCCAAAAGTCTGTTACTGCTGTAAAACGTCTAGGAGGTTGGAGAGACGAATTCTCATCCATTGTTTGATCATTCGGAGTTGTACGGTTAAGACTAGACGATTGGAGGCGTGTGGTTGCTATAATCCACAATTTCTAATTCTTGTAATCCAAAAGCTTAGGTATTCTATGGAACTTGTTATGAATTTCTATTCTCTTGAATTATTTGAATTACCTTGTTACTACTTGTGTTTTGTTATGATTGTCATGGAGTAAGTCTTGAATATACTTGTGTGTAAGGATGTAGGAAATCATACTAGTGTTCTTATATGTGATGCATGTATATGATCTTGTTTAAATGAGTTTGTTGGAAAACTACTAGTCTTGTTTGATTTGTCGGTAAACATGTTTTAAGAAAAAGGACCGAAAGGATTTCTCTTGTGTTTTATTCCAAAAAGTTAAGTGACAAACTAGTATGGGGATATGGTGATTGACAACCACCATGTTTACTTATTGAAACAAGACTAGAAAAATTTTCATCACAAAAGGTCAAAAGATTCGTAGGAACGAGTTTAATAAGAACATTTTACAAACAAATGGATTTTCTAAAGGATAATCATTAGGATAAGGACCGAAGGATTACCTATATGTTATTGTTCTTAAAATGATTTTACAAAACATAAACCATGGGTTGGAAATCATTTGCTTATGATTTGTGCATCACATCAAGAGTTTACACCAAGCCTTCATGAACACTTTCTATGATTGCCTATAGACTACACACAAGTATATGTTTCTTAATATTGATTTTTACTAAAACCATAATTTTTGGAGAGAGCTTTGACAAAATTTTCTTGTTACCAATCTTTTAAAAAAAAATTAAAAGCAAATCCCTTGGGACGATCTCGACTTACCCACCTTTGCTATCGCGAACGACTATACTTGCTCGTATGTGTTTATAGTAATTACCGGATAATTCGTGTTTATAAATTTTTAAAACTTGCACACGACAAGCACATCAGTCGCTCAAGCCAATTACTAGCTTGGTCCCGTAGAGAGAATTGAAAGAGACGCAAGCGCGTGGTCTCCCGTGTGGTAGCATCAAGGTTGATGGAATCAACGATTTTAAGGAAGTCCTTGATATGTTGATTAGGATCTTCGGAACGAAGTCCATGGAATGCACGTCCATTTTGCACCGACCGGATGGTGTCGGATCGCAGGGCCGTAGTTTGAGCTTGATCAGGGAGCTCAATGGTGTTCCTATAGCCTTGGTGGATCGGTCTAGAGTATTCACCAAGAGTACGGCCTCTTGGCGGGTCAATGAGTGGAGGCGGGTTATCACCTTCCATAATGAAAAGTGATGGGGCTACGAACAAATTCACGAAGAAGGGGGATAGTCTACGAGGAAGCTAAAAATAAGAAAAAATCTTACTTGATAGGAATCAAGAAAGGGAACCTAAACGAGATAAAAATCTAACTAACTATTCTATTCCCTGGCAACGGGGCCAAAAACTTGATGCGCGTACGAAGCACGTTCGGGGTCAAAGGAAAATTCCTTTTCTTCGAGCAAGTTTTTCAACCACCTAGGCAGTGAACCTAATCGTTGTAGTGTAGTATTGGGGAAGCCTCGGGGATTGATATCGTTCTCCAGGGGAATGGGAATGCTAGTAAGAAGTGTACTACGTTAAGGTTGAGGTTGAAGAAGATTCTTTTCTATCTTTTTATAAATTTTTTTAAAAAGCTAAGGGTAAAATCTCGGGGCTTGGATTTGGGGGGTGGTACTTCTACTAATTACTCTACTATCTAATTATCTAATTCTGCGGGTAGTCTTATGTCTATTGATGTGTGCTTGTATGATGATTAAAAATGTGTTTACCCAGATACTATTACTCCATAGTTATCTTTTATTGTTTCCTAAATTCGTAGGGTGTACCTATGCCCTAACTCTTTGAAGTCACCCTTGAGTGTAGTAAATGAAATCCACTAAGTCATTCATAAACTATCAAAGATTCATCAAGCATTAAACACAACGATAGCCTAGTCACATTCCTAAGCCAATTACAATTAAGATAAGAGACAACCTAACAATAATTAACAACTAGGTTTCATAGATCTAAGCAAACACATAAGAAATTTAGCCTGACATGTTAAACAAGCAAGCATACACACATTCAATGGAAGACATAATGAAATTAATGGAATAAAACACTTATCTTGAAGTGTAAAATAAGGTTTGAGACCCTAAGATACTGTCCTAGTCGGACTACAAACGTTTAGGGTTTTTACTCCAAAATTCTACCTCCTAAAATACTGAAAATTCGATTTCTATATATAATTTTACACTTGCCACGGCTTCGCCTTATAGGTGGGACGCCATCAAATCGCCGTCATTAGGGTTTTCGTCTTGGCCAAGTTATCGTTGGGACGACGTCACCTTGTAGTTGTAACGCCGTCGGGCTTCAGCGTGGACGTCGTCTGATTCTGGATCTGCGCCGTCTGAGATGAAAAGTCTTAGTAACGCCCTTCCTCTTCAAAGCCTGAGGCCGTCAGGTGTATTTGAGCAAAAAGTCTACTGAGCTGTCAGGTGTATTTTAATTAAATTCGTAGAGAGGGACGGCGTCACCCTTTAGTTGGGACGCCGTCAGCTTCAGTTTCAGCAGCTTGAGTGTCTTTGATCTTGACTTAGCCATTTTCTTCATATATTCACTCCTTTTTGTCAAAATAAGCATCATTCCAGCATTTTTCTTCCAAGAGACCTAAAAAGTGAAAAGGAACGAAATTAAGTAGTAACGGATATAAAAGTGGGCAATTAAGGGCTTAAATGACCACTTAAAAGTGTACGTTTCAAATCCTTATCAATTAAGCACTTATTAAAAAAACACACGGTCACCAGTTACAGATTTCTTGGTTTTTATACATTTTGCCCAATCTGCATCACTATATCCTTCAAGAAGATTATTAAAGCTGTTATGATCATACCTTAAACCCTTACATGGAGCACCATTTAAGTACCTTAGAACATTAAGTGCAGAATCCAAATGTGACTTTAAAGGTGTGTGCATATGTTAAGCAAGATAGTGAATAGAGTAGGATCTGTCTGTCTAGTATGGGTAAGGTAGATCAGTTTCCCAAGTATTTTTTGATATCCAGTTATATTATCAAGCAAAGGGTCATCATTAGTCGGAATAAAAGGAAGCACAAAGTTAGGTTCCACAGGTGTAGACACAAGTTTACACTCGAGGAGGCCAAATTCCTTTAAGAGTTCAAGACAATATTTCCTTTGTGAAAGACAAATATCATTTCCAGTTTTGATCACTTCAATTCCCATAAAATATTTAAGTGATCCCAAATCTTTTATGTTAAACTTGGTATTTAGGAAAACTTTAAAATGCTCAATTTCATTGACACAGTTTCCTGTGAGGAGAATGTCATCAACATATACCAGTAAAGCCATAAACTTGTCATCTTTCGTTTTTGTAAACAGAGGGTGATTATTAACAGACTAAACAAAACCATGCTCTTTAAGAACACTGACAAGTTTTTCATTCCATTTTCTTGGAGCCTGCTTAAGAATTTAGAGAGATTTAGTGAGTTTTCAAACCATGTCTTTGTTATTTTCATCAGAAAACCCTTTTGGAATAGTCATACAGATATCCTCGTCTAGTCACCATAAAAAAATGCATTATTAACATCACGTTGGAAAAGAGGCCACTTATTCTTAACAGCTAAAGCAATAAGCAGTCTAACAGTAGACATTTTCACAACAGGGGAAAAAGCTTCACTATAATCTATGCCTTCTCTTTAGTTAAAGCCTTTAGCAACTAGTCTTGTTTTATATCTATCTATTTCACCATTGGATTTGTATTTGATTTTCCAGATCCATTTATATCTAATGGGTTTTCTATTAGCAGGCAATTTGGTTAAAATCCAAGATTTATTTTTATTTAAAGCTTCACTTTCAGCATTCATAGCATCAATCCAATTAGGATCAAGAATAGCTTCCTCATAACATGAATGTTCAACACTTTTATTAATACTAAAAGCAAAGAAAAAGCTATCAGAGTCTAGATTAGAATAATTCATAACTTTTTCAATGCCATATTTAACTTTCCCTTCAACAATAGAGTCATTAAGGTTTTTTGGCATTCTAGTAGGTCTGATTGACCTCCTTGTAGTGATGGCTGGCAAGCCTTCTTGTTCAGGATTGGACTCATCAGAGTCAGGATCAGAGTTGGCATTAGAGTTGGTACCAATAGCATCTGTTTCAAAAGAAACAGTGCTCAAGGTGTGTATTTTTTTCTATAGAAGTTGCAACAGAGTTACCATCCTCATTAAAAGGATTCAACTCTGTACCATCGGCATTGGAAAACACTCTCCCTTCATCATTGGGTCTTTTAGGGTTGCCAACATCAAAGAATTTTTTGTGGTTTAAATCTTTTAACACACCAGTTTCAAAGACCTGTTTTTGAAGATTATTTTTCATTTTGAAAGGGAAAACTGTTTCATAAAACTTGATATCTCTTGAATAGAAAATACTTTTTGTTTCCAAACTTAAGAATTTATAACCTTTTTTCTAATTAGAGTAGCCAATAAAGACACATTTTTCAGACCTGCTACTAAACTTATCAGAATTGTTAAATATTGTAGAATAATAAACAACCAAAAACCCTAATATAAGATAGTGAAGGGTCATGCCCATACACAAGGGAGAACGAAGACTTTTCAGACAACACAGAAGAAGGTAACATGTTGATAACGTAAACAGCAGTGAGAACATATTCAGGCCACAAGTAAAGAGGTAATTCCCCCTGAAACATAAGGGATCTAGCAACATTGAGAAGATGCCCATGTTTCCTTTCTGCTATTCCATTTTGTTGTGGTGTGTAGACACAAGAAGTTTGATGTAATATCCCTTTATTGCGAATTTTTTTTTTGGAGTCTGTTGTTGACAAATTTAGTTCCATTGTCACTTCTACAAACTTTAACATTACTTTCAAATTGATTTGACAGCATTTAAGAAAAATTGACAATGGAATCATAGACATCATCTATCCCTTTAAGCATATAAACCCAAAATGCCCTTGAGTAATCATCAACTATAGCTAAAAAAAATATTTGTAACCATATCTGCTAGTGATTTTATAAGGACCCCATACATCTAAGTGTACAAGTTGACCAATTTTGGTAGATTTATGTTCACTTAAAGGAAATAGTTCCCTTGTTTGTTTAGCTTTATTGCAAGTATCACAAAGATGATCAGATTCAGCTCAATTATCAAGTTTAAGGCTAGGATTAAGGACATGCAAGACTTGGTCAGAAGGATGACCAAGTCTTTGATGCCAAAGGGTTCTGGAAACAAAGCATGAAGAAATGAAATTATTATAGACAATCTTACAAGTAGTGTCAACATCAAAAAAGTACAATCCATTGCATTGATTACCAATCCTCACATTCCTTTTTGTTGTTAAATCCTAAATATAGCATTTAAATTCATCAAAACCAACACTCAACCTGTTGTCTCTAGCAAGTTTATGAACAGACAACAGGCTGACAATGTACTCAGGCACAACTAAAACATCATACAATGTAATGTTATTGTTGATTTTCAAGTCACCAATTTTAGTAATTTAGGCCTGGGTACCATTTGGATGACCAACAGTAAGACCGAGTTTTGACACATCAACCACATTGATTAAAATTTTTTGCAGACACAGTCATATGTTGGTTTGCTCCTAAGTCAACCATCCAACCCAAACTGATTTTTCCTTTTAAGAGATTTATGTTTCCATTAAAGTATTTTTCAAATTTTAAATTGAATTTTACATTTCCATTAAAAAAAGTTATTCGAAAACATTTACCTGCCATATTGGCATTGACAAAACTGTCATTGAGAAGACTCATAAGTCTAGCCATATGTTCATTGGACAAAGAGACAGGAGAATTGCTAGCTCTATTATCAGTAGCAAGATTAACATTGTTAATTTCAGCAGAAGCATTGTTATTGGTTACAAGTTTGGTATTAGCATTAAAATTATTTTTGACATAACCAGCAGGATAACCAACAAGATCATAACATCTATCAACAGTGTGACCAAATTTGTTACAATTAGTGCATTTAGGGTTAGGAATGGGTCCTCTGTTGTTGGAGTTATTACCAGAAGTAGAATTTGAGCCTTTATGATTATTATTGTTATTAGTAAACCTTTTCTTGTTATCAAAGAATTTTGACGCAAAAGCAAAATCATTAGGTTTGACTGAACCTGTCCAAGAGGAGTAATTCCTATGGGATTCTTCCCCTTAGACAACTAAAAAAGCTGTTTTGATAGATGGCAAAGGGTCTCTGGTTAAGATATTACCTCTGATAGGCGCATAAGTGTCATCAAGACCAATTTAAAACTGCATTAACTTGATTAGTTGATTATGTTTTTCAAAATGTTTGGCAACGTCCCAAGTACATGCAGGAAGACCGATCATAGAGTCAAAATGTTTCCATAAAGAGTTTAGATTGTTGTAATAATCAGCAGGAGAGGACCCATTTTGACTCAAAGAGTTAATATTTTTGTGTATATTAAAGACTGCAGAACCATCAACTTTATCATAAATTTCTTTTAGATCATTCCACATTTCATAAGCAATCTTAGAATATATATGGCACCAACAAATAATTCAGGACTTAAGGAATTTAAGATCCAAGTGAGAACAACAGAATTACAAGTATCCTATTGATTAGCAACACTAGGATTAGAAACATCTCTTTTGTAGGTTCCATCAATAAATCCAAGTTTGTTATGATTTCTTAAAGCAAATGTCATAGCAATACTCCATATTTTATAATTTTTAGAACCAGTAAGTTTCACAGATATAATGGGAGTATCACTAGTATCATTAGGATGCAAGTAAAGAGAATCACCAAAGGCAAGTTTTAATTCAGAAGATGAACCCATATTGATTTTAGTTTTTTTTTAATTATTATCATTATTAGGATCAGGAATATCATCACCAGCAATGGTGAAAACACAGATAAACTAATTATAAGCAGACAAATAAGCAATCAAATAAGCAGACAAAAGACAAACAGAGAACAGATAAGAAACAAGTATCTCCAAACACCTTCAAACACAAATAATCCACCAATTCCCAAATCAATCTCCAATACTAAACTAGCGTATCCTCCTTCAATCTAAGCAGAGAAATAAATGACATAAAATAAAGGACTGTAAGTAAACTCATGCCCAAGATTCAACAAGTAACAAGCCTGTGGACTGGGGGTAAGCTAGAGCAGGTATTCATACCACTCAAACGGTGGCAGATCAAGATGTTAACTTACCTATTTGCACCCACACAACTCGAATACTATTGATCTTATATAAAAGGGGACTTACAGTGCTTTAGGCAGAGGAAGGAACCAAGAACCAATCACAATCACCCTAGATTCACTTAGTCTAGGACTGATTATGATTTAATTGTGCCAGAGAACAATTCAATATCAGAAGCCCCAAATCAAAACAAAAAAATTAAGGTTTAAGGAACAAACCCTAAATTTTCCAATTAAGCTTCAATAATACCAAATCAACCACCACAGACGTCCCAGAACACAATTAATTACCACCAAAAAGTTCAAGAACCAAAAAACCCCAATTTCTAGTAAACCCTAGAAATCCGGATTGAAGATAATCAACAGCCTGTCTCTGATACCATGTTCGATGGTATCAAAGAGATAAACAGAACCACAAATAGATCTTTTCTTCAAGAGTGAAACACAATAGTTGGCACAGATTGCCTTTTATCAATACACAATGATTACACAGAAATAAGAGATATCAAATGATCTTAATACACACATGATTAGAGTGAGAGAAATTGGCTTATATGAAAAGTTGTGATGATGAGTGATTAAACCCTAGGAGGGTGGTCACAATATATAGACCATAAAGTTCACCAATGGCCCTTTTACTATTTACTCTTTAGCACAAGCAGCCAAACTTCCATCTATTTATAAGTAAGAATATAATGTCCAGGTTAGGCCCTTCTACTAAAACCTGCAACACTAGACAAACACATGAGAACCAAAGTTGCTAACAAGCTTAGGAAATAGATTATTTTGGTATCTTGGAACAAATGTTTCAGGTTAAATGTTGTGGGAGTATAGTAAGGTTAACTCATGGTAACTATGTAATCTTCAAGGTTCAAGTTTTTGTCTCTATATTTCTTCTTTGGAATCTCTAATTGATCCTGTATACGAAATATACCATAATGATTGTTGCTCTTCTTGTACCAATATGGAAAGTAGTGTTAGTAGCATGTGTTATATTTGGTCGGCTTGTTTGCTCTTTAACACTTTGATAGTCCCAGGGTGGTTTCTGTCTTTGCACCAATTTTTTTTTTATGGTTGCTTTCAATTTTTTTATTACTCTATACAATTGTACACTGGAACCCAAAGAGAGTATGATGAATTTTCTCCACATTATATAATCAAGTTCCCTAGTGACACTAGTACCGGGGGGTCCTCTGATTCGTGTCCATAACCGGTTTGTCATCATTTTCCACTTTTATTATAACCAAATGGTAAAGCCAAAATAATGTTAAAACTTAGAAGACCATCTATTTTGTCAGAAAATGAAGCTATGTTTGCTGATCTAGGTCACTTTTCTGGGATAACTAGATCATCAACACTTGAGAGTCTAATTATCCCACAAGTCTTGAAGAGCTAGTTACTTGGGCTGACACAGTTAACTTCACCAATGGTACAAAGCAAGCCTTTGATGTGGTTATTTAAACCACTAATTGGGTTGTTTGGAGGTTTTGGAATCGCTTTTGCTTCGATTTGAAGCCACCGAGGAGGGATATGCTTCTAGAAGAGATAAAAACTCTTTCGTTTCCATTGTTTACTTATAGATGTAAAAGATCGACCCCTAATTGAATCAATTGGATAAATTATCCAATTTTTTGTTGTTTAATTCCCCTGTAATTTGTTTTCTAGCTCCTTACTAGTTGGCGTTTAATAAGAATTTGTCATTAAAAAAAAGAAAAACCCGCTTAAGAGTCTAAAACGTTCGTATGATGAAGAGAACCCACTAATCAGTGGGAGGCGAGTGAGGTTTGAGTTGCCAGCATCGCCAAGTTCTTCTATGAATCCTCTTGTGAGAGATACGCTTTTGCAGCTGTTTGAGGCGGAAGAATCAGGGGTTGCATAAATAATGAGATTTTCTTATATAAAGGCAAAAAAGGCTTCTTTATTCAGTCCATTGTGGAAAAAGTCTATGATAAATGTTGCATATTCGTTCTTGCCTAGGAATTGCAGGCGACCTTCAGTCGCGCTTCACATTCCTCACACTAGTCTAATTGAAATTGGCATAATACATTGTATTTAGTTTCTGCTCATTTTTTATTTTGATCTCATAGCATTCCTTCTAGCAATGCTCATCTTGTATCTTAACTGCTTCGATCTGTTTAATCAAAAGTATTGTTCAACTGGTACACTGTTAGCATCTCATTGTTTGACATAATCAAATAGCTCCTATGATACACGTTTACAATGCTTTACTTGACAAGCAACTCTAAACACCAAATTGAGAAACATCGACTTATATGTTTTGTATCATTTGTGTAATATCACAAAGGAACACATACATAATCAATACTTACTCTTGATGAAAACCTTAAAACCTACTATTTCATATATGTACATGCACACAGGGTAGGTCTTGGGGGTCTCGGACACACATAGATTTTAGCGGCATAGTTTGTGAGAAAGCTCAATTTATTTTAAATGCACCTGGTCCAGAAGAGTGATGTAAGAGCACTCGGTGTGGTAACTTTGCACCCGAGTTAAACCATAACGTTTTCGCGTTAAGGGTGCATTAACCACACCGCCTCCCACGTTAAGGGTGCGTTAAAGCTCCCACGTTAACCCCTTAACGTCTATATGACCGTTGGGTTTAAAAAAATTTCACTGGTCCCCCATCGGTAAAAACAGCTAGTTTTCCTTAAAAAAACATTTTTCCACCACTATAAATACCCAATTAACACACAATTTTTTTTACACCTCCACAACTCAATCTAATCTATCATATACTTCCATTTGCTAAAAAAATGTCGGAAAGCAACAACAACGACGATTCTTCTTCAATCTCCTCGGTGGGTGGAATAACTCAAAAGCATGTTCATCTTCAAACCCGAACGCGGGTTCATCATCACCCAACATCTCTTTTCCTAACCCCACTCGGCTTGTCGAGCCAAGAACTTTACCTACAACATCAACGATTTCAATATTGGGAACAAGCCAACAAAACACACTAAACACCAATTTCCAGAATCTACAATTCTCACAACATTCACAAACCGAAACACATGAGGTTCCCGAAACACCTACGTCTCCTCCAAAGCCCAAAAGTCATGGTAAACGATAGGCCAAAAAATCCAAAGACCCCGAACCAATCGCTGAGGATGAAGAAATTCCCGACCTCGTCCCTACATGTTGGCAACCAAGTGAGGAAAAATTACTTGCCATCTGTTATGTAACCGCTACGGAGGATCCGCTTGTCGGGCATGCACAAGCTTGCGATACGTTTTGGCTACGGGTAAAAAATGAGTTCAATAGACTCAATTTTCAAAAATGCAACAAGGATATGATACAAGGCACATGAAAAACTTTGAACCGTGATTGCACAAAGTTCAACGCGTATTACAAACGTTCGAAACGGGAAGAGAAAAGTGAGGAAAGTGAGATGGATATCCTTAAACGGGCGAAACTAATGTATCGTTACGAGCACAAAACTACGCCGTTTAACAACGAGGAGGCTTGGAAGGTTTTGCATGGTCATAAGAAATGGGATGCGCCAGATCCGCTTGATTTAACCGGCGGTGTCCCAAGCCAAACAAACGAGGCCTTGTTTGGTCATGATGAACAACCACGTCCCATGGGTAAAAAGCGTTCTTCGAAGAAAGCCAAATCCGAGAGCACGACAAGTACCGAGGGAGCGAGCGCTGGAGGAATGAGCTCATCAAGCCAATTCACAGAGACTATGACAGCCGAGTATCGTATAAACCGGGAAACCACCCAAGCGGCGTATCGATCGGCCCAAGCAAAAGATGAAACGATAACAAGGTTGGAAGAGATGAAATTTTTGATAATTGACACTGGCGGCAAGGATCCAAACGTTGTGGCTTGGATCAATGAAGAAAAGCACCGAATCATCAAAAAATATACTCCCTCCGTCCCATATTAAGTGTCCACAATAGAATCGTAAGATGTCCCAAATTAAATGTCCATAATGTATTCAAATCAATGAGATGAGACTTTAGTGGGTGAAAATGATATTTGATTGGTTAAAAGTATAGTTAGTGGAATTTCCTAAAACTTTGTGCATATGAAAAGTTGACACTTAATATGGGACGTAGGGAGTAACTTGTGTAGGATCGTAAATATTGTGTTGTTAGATGATTCAGGTGGTCTTGGATGATGGAAATACATGTTATCCATTTAAAGAGAGAAATATAAGAGATGGGTGTTCTTGTTAGAGACTTGCTTTACAAAATGAAAGGTTAGATTATGAGAAGCACCACCCCTTCCAAGGATGGAAGGGGTATTTATAGTTACAGACAATACGACCTCCTGACGGCCTATGGATCAGGTATACAGTGGGTAAAGACCCGTCCTTCCTCCACGGTGTTATACTAAACTACTCTACGCTAATAATTAACTAATTAACTACAAAAAAACGTAAATAACTACAAGTCTACGAGCTAACATACGCTAGACCATAATTGGGGTGACCGACACTTTAACATGGAATTTCCAATTCCTAACAATCTCCCCCTAAGGGAGGTCACCCCATGAAATACATTTTGCATCCTAGCATTCTTTCTTTGTCTTTAGTTCTCGAGCTCGTAGACTTCAATCCTTCAAATTCCGCAATCTTTGTGCATAAGTAGCGATTCTTTAAAGTCCGCATAGTTTTGTACTTTGAGTGGAGGTCTTTGAACTGATCCACATCTTTGATGATCTTTGAGCTTTCATTGAGATCATCAGCCACAGTAAATCTCTGGATCACCCTTTGTTGTGTTCCCATCATGTGATGTTGTGACTTTTGGACCGACATGCTCACACTTTCTGGATCATGGCATCTTTTCATTAGAGTAGCGGAAGCTTTACTGGCCCATGATATTTGCAGCAGCATAGCGGAATCATAATATAAAAATATCAGAGCCAGGTTCAGTAGATATGCACAAGTCATGATTTCTTCAATTAAGTGTGGATGTTGTGAGCATGCGGCTTTGGATTGACTCCTCAATTCTGATCAGCTGCAACCGTCCAAATGTACCTGCAAACAACAGTTAGCAATAAAACACACGAAAGTGTCTTTGATCACTTTTGATGAATTGAGGTACACGGCCCACGGTTCCCCGTTGATCAGTACAAGAACTGGCTGTGATCATGTATAATTCCTAAGAATCTCCTTGACAGGGTTTCGCAGCTGTTCTAGCCGTTCTCAAACCAGAACGTCTCAAAGAATACAACATGGAGTGAGTGAACCAACGAATTGAGATTCACTGATTGATGAAAAATTGATTTGAAAACAATCACGTATTGCTTGAAGAAAGAGTTTTGCAATACGACGAAGGTTTTATGAGAAATATCAATTTTCAATCAAAAATACTTTTTGTATTTGAAAAGAGTACACATTCAATGTGCTAGAGAAAAGAAGAGATACGCACATCGAACGGTTTTTCTAAAAGTATTTTTCAATCAGAGATACTTTTTGAATTTGAAAATGAATACACATTCGATGTGCTAGAGAAAAGAAGATTTGCACATCGAACGGATTTTCCAAAAGTATTCGTCAATTCATTTCCTGGACCAAGGTTGATTCAAGAATGAATCTCCCCATCGTTTCTATCCAGTTGTCACAAGCTTGATCTTTTTGGAAAGATCTCACATGTCACCCACCAAGAGCTTGTTTGATGTTGGCTCTAGAAGGATTTCCATCTTCATCGTGAATATTTTACATATCACTCAGATGTTCAGGCAATACCACAAGGATAATACGTAGGACTCTTAAGATATAATCTCTCTTTCCACATTGTGTGAAACAGAGAGTCTTCATTGATAATGTCCTAATGAGATATTGTAGATGATCTCTTGGCTCTAGACTCAATTGTTCACCTTAGTAACCACCAGTAGCATATGTATTGAACCCGGTTTCTGCCCTAAGGTTGAATAAATGGAGGGCTATTTCTTTTCACCCTTTTAACATTCAATTCTTTTTCATTCTTCAACCCCTTTAGTGCTTACCGAAACTTCATTACTAGAACCTTGTTGGGTTTATTCCAGTTCTAGCTCTGTCTCAGTCCGCACTCTTCCCTTATTCTCATTTTTCTCCTTTTTTCATCATACCTACGGACTTCTACACTATCTAGTGGATTGTCCATGGGTAGATCCCTTCGGCTCTGGCGGGATCGTGGGAACGAATACCTAACCTAACCATCCTTATAACATCATGCATAAAGTAAATTGGTCGGTCTTTTGGTATTGTTCATTCTTCCATGAAACCAATTGAAAAATCATTTGGAAAATCAATCAAGGTACTTGTGATACGAAATCAAAGCATTTTGTACCTTAATAGTTTTGATTATTTTGAAATGCTCCCCCTCAACATGTGCATATGATCTTGAAATTGTTTAGCACATGGAGGCAAGAGTTCTTTGAAATAATTTCTTGATCACAATTTTTGTAGAAAAAGCCATTTGATTTTCTTGGTAAATTCTCCCCCTCAATATGTGCATAGGATATTTGAAATCATTTTATCACATTGAGGCAAGAGTTCTTTTTAAGTACATCCACGATCACAAAATTCATTAAGAAACCATTTAGAAAATCAATCAAGGTACTTTATGTTGAAACATAGAAATCTTTGTACCTTGAAAGTTTATTTTCTTTTTGAAATGCTCCCCCTTAATGTGTGCTTCGAGATTCGAAAGTGTTTAGCACATATGGGATAGCAGCATGCACACTTGAATCAAAACGATCACCTTTTATCAAATTTCATTATTAAATCACAAATTCTCCCCCGATTAAAAATATCAAACCCTTTGAGATTTTGGATCCCAAGTGATTTAATAATGTTTTAGAAAACATTGGAGAATATGTGCCTTGTTTAAATACTCATCTTGTTTTTGGATAAATGCTCCCCCTCAACATGTGCATTGTGTATTAGAAATCGTTTGGCACATGGAGGCAGGAGTGCCTTTAAAGGACTAAAACAAATATGAGATTTAAATCACTATCTCTCTCCCGATCAAAAATTTCAAACCTCTTTAGATTTGTGATCCCAATTGATTTAAATCATTTAGAAAAATTTGGGGAAAGATGTGGCAAGATTTAATTTTTGAAATTGACTTATGAGGACCAATTATAGACATTAAAGATTGTTGGTGTCAGGTATGATAGTTTTTAAGAGATCGTTAGGTAAAATAAAATAATTTCACAATCAAACAAGAACAGAAAAAATTTCATTTTGATAGATCTTTGTGTTTTAAAGAAAATCATACCATGACATAACATTAAATCTTTAGATCACCACATTAATTCATACAAACGGACTTTTATGAAGAAATATCGTTTGAAAATACTTAAGTTTGAAATCACTCTCCCCCTCAATCAATGACCGTAGTCGTTGATTGAGTGACTTATGTTTAAAATGATTCCAAAATTTGAGTTCAGTTTATTTTCAAAACCAATATTTTTTCCATTTTTCAAAACAATTATTTAAAAATTGTTTAAAAAATGTATCATCACAATTATCATGCACAAAGATACGTTAGGTGGTTGAGCTGCTTTTGGTGTTGTTGCTGGAGGTTTGGAAGAAAACCATCTGCTGAAGTGGTGAGACTTCTTACGTTGCATTTTTTTTTCATGCCAACTGAGGTCAAATTAAGCTCCGTTTCTTCATTTGATGATGAAGAAAACCATCTGCTGATGCAGTGAGACCTCTTACGTTGCATTTTTTCATGCCAACTCTCCATAGAAGTCAAATTAAGCTCTGTTTCTTCATTTTTCAACCCAAGATATAGTTGCCCTTTCCTTTCGGCATCCAATCATCTTCATTTGTGGGATCCGAATCGGGAACATTCTTATGAACCATGATATCTGCATATGTTAATAGACACACAAACAGATATATGGTGGTCGACATCATCCAAATAGCAATCGACTAATAAAAGTCAATTCAACATATCAATCATATCATACAAAGGCATGTGAATTATGTGTTCATCAAACTCTAATCATCTAATCGTAACAATCATATCCTTGGCACCTAGTCCTTCAACATAGGTTAGCATGTTTTTCATTTAAGTATATAGGATAGTTAGATAATCTCGTTAGATGATATAGATTTGAAAACATTCTCCCCATCAATCAATGACTTATTTTTCTGAAAAGTTTAAAAGCGCTGAAGTCATTGATTGAGTTTTCAATTTTTTTACGAAAACTCTGAATCTGATTGATTTATAAGCAACACAATTTACCACCACTTTTGAAAAACAACAAATAATTTTCTAAAAAATTTTAGAAGGAAAAACATTTGTGTAGGAACAACAGTCCTTTTGACGACATGCTTTCCTTGTTTTGTTTTTAGGATAAGTGCACGAAATATTTTAAAATTTTTGGTTTAGCGTAGCATTTTCCTTCTTTGAAGAGCGGGTTGCTATCGGAAATAATAGCAAACCATGGTTTAAGCACGGGTCACAGTATGAAGTAACTGTAAACCATAGTTTTAGACATGTTTTGGAAAAAGAATATTTACACCTCCTGCTCGAACTTCATCTATGGTCCCGTGCCATTATTGAATGACATTTCTAAGACCGCAGATGTTATCGATACCAGAAGACATGTCTTGAGAAAACATATTTTTGTTCTTTTTCAAATTTTTCTGATTTTTATGGGTTTTTGTAGGTTTTATAATTTTCTATTTGGTTTTGCTGGTTTTATATTTTTGTATTTGGTTTTTGATAAATATTTACAAAGATAGAATGGATGATATAGTTTAAGAAAGATGATGATACGAGTACCTAGATAAGGATATCAAACAGCCCCGTTGTTGAAGATAGAAATCGTCATCTCTTAAACATCCACCACCAAAGCTTCCGAGGCCCTTGAAAAGAAGAAATTGAGCCTTTAAGAATGTGAGACTTTGGCAGCTTCCCCCCAAACCGAAAATCCTTTAGCTAAGCAGAATCAAAGCTTTCTTTCAAGCTTCCATTAGCCAGGTGCACAAAGAAGTACACCATTATCATCGATCTTGCTGCTCCTTTTAAGAATAATCACCGTGATTCTTCGTTCGAGGTTATACCATCCAAATGAACAACAACAACGTATCATCCCACATTTAAATAATCTTCTCAAGTTCCTTTTCCACTGAAGCCTAAAGCAATCCATTCCAAAAGGTAGTCAAGAGACCACTTCCCCCAAGTAGATGAATTGATGCAGCCAGTCTCTTAGACTAGAGCTCACAAACCCGAATACACATACCCGAAGACAAATAAACTTATACCATCGAAGTAGAAGATTAAGTCCAATAGCCAAAGAATAACCCTGATGTATACTTTTCTCTCCCCTAAAGAAAGTGCATGAAGCTCAAGAACCCGAAGTACCCGAATGCCCAAAGAAAGAATAACCGATAACATTGAAGAAGCAGGCCGAATCACTGATTATCTCTGTGGATGTCAACTCCGGAATAAGTGATTATATCTCTGAATCACTGATTAAGCACTCAAGTGAAACAGCTGAGCGCCCCCAATGTACACAATTCTCTCTCCCCTGATGATTGCGATAACATCGAAATCATCACACACTTGTGTACCTCTTTTATCTTCAGAGAGAGAGAAAGATAAGAGATGTGTGATCTTTTTAGAGACTTGCTTTACAAAATGAAAGGTTAGATTATGAGAAGCACCACCCCTTCCAAGGATGGAAGGGGTATTTATAGTTACATACAATACGACCTCCTGACGGCCTGTGGATCAGGTATACAGTGGGTAAAGACCCGTCCTTCCTCCATGGTGTTACACTAAACTACTCTACGCTAATAATTAACTAATTAACTACAAAACAACGTAAATAACTACAAGTCTACGAGCTAACATATGCTAGACCATGTTGGAATCACTCCTAAACCTAATTCAAGTGTTAGTGACTCAAATGTAATAGTTAGCTTAATATGGCCTTTATGTTAGTAATTAGCCTTAGGCTTATGTAGAAGGCCCATAAGCCTAGGCCTAGTCCAATAAGGAAAAGGAAGGGACTAGGAGTGTTGCCCTAGCTCCCTCTCCTATAAATACCTCTTGTAAACCCTCACTTGAGGGTTGGTTGTTCAATTTATTCTCTCATTCATACCTTACGCCTAACCATTCTATATTTACATGTGTGTGTGTTTGGATATTGTTCAACCGATCTCTTCTTCATCTTATTTCTACATATTGATGCTTGTGTTACATATATGGGAACCTAACAGTGGTATCAATCGCCAAATAGTTGGGTGAATCGTTCTTGTTGTTAAAAGTGAGTTTCGGTCTTACGCGTAACAACGGTTAGAACTTTGATTCGCTTAAAAACGTAGTTTTTTCACTTTTTAATCCAAGATTCTTGTACTTTCAACGTTTTAAGGTGCTAAAATAACTGTTTTTGGCAAAAAGTTTCAAACTTTACGCGTGGATACTTGTTTTTAAGCTAGTATTTGTACGAGGGTTTCGTTCTACGCGTAACCGTTTTTGACACTTTGGATCATCAAGTTTCACACTTTTGTGTTATTTTGGTGATATTGAAGCTACCTCATCACAAAAAAACTGGTTTAGAAACATCTTTGGGCAAAAGTTATTTTACGAGTAAGTCTACGCGTAGCAAAACCATAAAACTACGCGTAACTTGGTTCTTGGTTTGATCTTCAGTTTCGTGGTTTACTCCGTGTTTTCTTGCTTGGATAAGCCTGAAAATACGTCTACTTGGGATATCTTTTGCACTGTGATAGTGTAAAAGATCACTTGGGCAAAAACCCTAAAATTACGCATAAGCATAAGCTTACGCGTAGAATTTGTTACGCATAAGATTTATCTTACGCCTAAGCTTTGTCTTACGCATAAGTTAATCCTACGCCTAAGTTTTCTACGCCTAACTTACTGTTTACGCATAACTTTAGTGCTTTTCTCCTTACTTACGCGTAAACTAAACATACGCGTAACTTTGGTGTTTTCACGCATAAGTGGTACTTGGCTTTATTGTGATTTCTACGCCTAAGAATACTTCATCAACAAAGGTTCATTCAACTACAAAGATCCATTTAACAACACAAGTTTTCAACATGTCACAACCACCATACTCTAGCTATTTTCCTTACACTTATAATCAACAACAACAACAACAACTAACTCCACAACATCAACAATTTAATCATCAACAAAAGATTTATCAACAACAATTTAATCAACAACATACTCCACAACTTGCAGCAATTCCACAACCTCAAATGGTTCAACCACCACCTAGTCTTCTAGTACAACCTTACACAAACTTCTACAATCAACATCCTTCCAGGAGTACTATGAAGGAACCAACATGTTTTGGCAAGATGTGTGAAGCCTTAAGTAGCCAACAATTAATTCATGAAGCTGGCTCACTTGATAGACCTCCAATGCTCACTCCCGGGAATTATGATCAATGGGTGATAAGGTTTTTTAGGTTTTGTGATCTAAAGAAGCCAGATGGAAAGTTTTTAAAGAAGGTCATTATGGAAGGTCCATTTCAAAAGCCTACCGTTATCACACCCGCAGATTCAGCTGCCAATCCACCAAGAGATGCTGTAACCAATATTGCAACTGTCTCAGACCTCACAAGTGATGAACTTCTACACTTTGAAGCCGATGAACTAGCAATGCAATACATCCTTCTGGGATTACCCAATCCAATTCTTCGAAGTGTTGATGCTCAAAAGACAGCTAAAGCGATGTGGGAACATATTCATCTTCTGATGCAAGGCACAACACTCAATTAGGAAGACATGGAATCCAAAATCTACTTGGCTTATGAACACTTCATGATTGAACCGGGAGAGTCATTAGAGTCATATCATCATCGATTTTCAGACATCATCAATGATTTGGACAAACACAATATCAACATGCCACGAATTGCTGTCAACACTAAGTTCCTTAGTAGTCTTGGTCCGGAATGGGAGAATTATGTCATTTTTCTCCGTCAAGCTAAAAATCTTCATCATGCTACATACGGATTGTTGTACGACTATTTGAAGCCTCATCAAAAAGAAGTTGACAAAGAAAGGGCTATCCGTGGACTCCCGGCTCCACAGTCACTTCCGGACAATCAACAACTTGCTTTGTGGGCTCAAACTAATATTCCTCCTCAAACAACTCCTCAACCCGCTCCTCAACCAAGTGCTACCATCACACCTTATGATCCTTCACAGCAACAACCTCAACAAAATCAATTGGTTCCATACAACAACAACAATGCTCAAGCACTTTACAGTGAAGCTGATGAGGATTCCGATGCTTTTGATTAATTGCAACAAGGATTTGCTATGATTGCTAAAGCCTTCGGCCGGTATTCAAACAGATCCAACAATCGCAGTCGTTCCTCATCAAACACTAGAAATCAGGCTGTTGTGAACAATGGACGTGTTGAAGTTCAGAATCGTGGTTATGGCCGTCAGATGGGAGGAGGTCAAGGGTTTAATGCTATGGGCAGGAATAACCAGGGTTCTCTACAACAACAGAGAGCTCAAGTGGTTGAACAAGGAAATGCTCAGACTGGGGTTAATGGTCTTCGCTGTTATAATTGTAATGAGAAGGGTCATCTGGCATGCATGTCCTAAGCCGAGAACAAGAGGCAGTGCTTATTTCAAAGAGGCTATGCTCTTGGCTCTTAAGGATGAAGCTGGTGGAACTCTCTCCAACAAGGAACAAAGCTTTATGGCAGATGCAGATTCTGATGATGATATGGAGGACTTGCAGGCTAACGCAGCAGTTATGTTGATGGCACAAATGCAAGCTCTACACATGAGTGACACAGGCCCAGTGTATGACACTGATGGCTTGTCTCAGGTACATGAACAAACAATTATCATTAATAATCTGATATCTCCGCCCATTTCTGCATCTGACACGAATCAGAGTGTTTAACATGAGCCATCTACATCTCATTCCGATGATCATAAACTAGACCCCGTAGTTACATTTGATGATCAAGATGACCTTATGGTTACCTTTGATGATCAAGTTGACTCCGTGGTTATACTTGAGGATCTAAATAATGACCATGTTGAGACTCACGTTGATCCAGATTTTAAGTTCTGGACCTTAGTTATAGACCAACAATCCCGAGTGGAACATTACCATGATGTCAATATCAAGTTAAAAGAGAAAAATTCACTGTTAACCAGGGATAATGAATGCTTAATTCGACAAATCAACTTTTTCAAAACTCAAGAAAACCGTGAAAAAGGTTTTGAAGCCGCTTTTGCCAAATCACACCAAAACAAAAAATCTTTGGAACGACAGATTCGTGATCTAGCTGCTTCGAAGAATGCTTTGTTGTCTCAAATAGAACAAATGAAACATGAACATAAACAACAAATTAATGCTCTTACTTTGGAAACTCAAAAAGCCAAGGCTGAGTTGTTAACTTGTCAAAAACAGTTCTCTGAGTACAAAAAGCATTCAACGAAACGAATAGATGACTATCTTGAGGAAATTGTCGACTTACAAAACAAAATCAAAGAGTTTAAAACTGTTGTTTATAAACATGGTGAATCAATCGCAACGATTCAAAAGTTTACTTTCAAACCAAATCCAAATGGATATGGACCGAATCTTGCGATTATAAACCTAAGTTTTCACACAGAGCATTCAAACCAAATCCGAAGTTTAAAGTGCGAACATAGAATTGATGATTCAATTATGACTGTTGTTGAATATCATCGGATGGAGGAATTAGATGTTGATGACGAGAGTTGGTCAAAAATGGAAAATGTCGTTTATAACAAACCATTTAACTATTCAAAAGCCGTAACTTTTGTCACACAACAAGATACTTCTAACAAACCTTTGGTTATCACACCAGTTTCTGAAGTCAGTCCTCAACCAAATGGTGCACAAATTAATGGTCCTTTACCTTCACTTAGTGAAGTAAAAACTAATGCCGAAAGTTGTCGCGTTATCAAATACTTTGACACTTTCTTATATGACCTCAAAATTTTGGAACGTGAGATTGAATTTCATTCTGAAATAAAAGTTCAATATTTTCAATCGCCAATGGCGCGAGAACATAGAGATATTCTTCAGAAAAGAATTTTACCCCATGTCAAAAATTTGAAAAATTGTGCACTATATTAGGAAAAGGATTTTCACAAGGAACTTGGTCTCATGAAAACAGTTTTCGAGAAAACAGAAACATTGATTTCAAATACTAAACGTAAAATGAAACTGTTGAGAAAAGATGTTGATCGACTCTTGGAAGATGTTATCTGTGCTGATATCCATAATGCTGTGTTATTACATTCTTTGCCATATGCATCTGATCATATCTCTGCTGATTATGTTGATTCTGTTGATAATGTTGTGAATACTGATATGGTGCATCAGATCGAGTCTTTAAAAGTTGAAAATGAATGATTGTCAAATGAACTTTCAAATGCAAAACGTCGTCTTCAATGGTGTCAAAAAGATATTCACAATCAACAACTTAGTTTTCAAAACAAAATTGCCCAGTTGCGTTCAAACAATGTTAATCCAAAACTTGAGCAACTGGATGATCAAAACGTGTCTGTTAAGTGTCAAATATCAAAATATGAACAAGAACTTGCAAAAGTTAAAAAGGAACATGGTGTCATATCTGATTTACTCAAACAGACTCGTGATGAAGCATCAACCGAACTTGATCATTATCTTGCACATACTAAAGAAGTCATGAATTTTGCTGGAAATCTTCGTTCTGAAAATCAAGATTTGGTGCACACTATCATTAAGTTAAGGGAAATGTTAGGAAAGTATGAACAAGTTCACCCTAGCATCATTAAGAGAATTGCACCAGTAACACTTAGCAAACATGAACCCAGAATGCCTACTGACAAAACACAAGTTACTAATGTGCTTCCCTCTACTGAAACAGGACTAGTTGCCTCTTTTCCAAACATCCGCACTTCACAGCCTAGGAGCAATACAAGGAAGAATAGGAAGTTGCGACCTAAGAAAAGACAAATAAAGAATGCTGAAGTAGAAGAACACCGTAGGACTTTGAATAAAACTCCCGTTGCACCCACTTTAGATATTGCGTCTAGCAAATGTAATGAAAAAAGTGTTGTAACGAATGCTAAACCTTTAAGCACTTTTGATATTCAGTCTGATGCTTCTTGTGTTATTTGTCGTAAAAGTATGCTTTCTGGTTGTCATGACAAATGTGTTGCTAGAGCTATCTTGTCTCATTTAAGGAATCCTAAGAATCGGAATACCTCTAGGCCCACTAATGCTTCTAAGTCTGTGCTTGGGCCCTCCTTAGATTCTAAGAAACGTATTGATGTCCCTGTAGTTCTAGTATCACCTCCAAGGACTGTAGTACCACCTAGTAATTTCACTAAGACTAAAGCTAAGACTAGTTGGAGATGGCAGAAATGGATACATAACACACTAGGATTTAAATGGATGCCTAAAATTATTGATGTGTGTATCTCTACTATAACTGCTGAGGAACCCTCTAACTTATCGGGTTCCACATCTACTTCTATTCCATCTTTGTCGTCTGTGTGTAATGCAGGTGATACAGATCATCCTTTGGATTGTTGATAGCGGATGTTCCCGACACATGACAGGCAACCTTAAACTGTTATCAAACTTTGTTGCAAAGTTCATTGGCACTTTCAGATTCGGGAATGATCACTTCGCAGCTATCATGGGCTACGGAGACTACATCAATGGCAATATTGAAATTAGCAGGGTTTATTATGTGGAAGGCCTCGGTCACAATCTCTTTTCCGTCGGTCAATTTTGTGATGGAGAGTTGGAAGTTGCTTTCAGGGAGAAAACTTGTTTCATTCGTGATCTACAAGGAAATGATCTTATGTCTGGCCAACGCTCATCCAGTCTCTACACTATCTCCATGCAAGACATGATTGCTTCATCTCCCATATGTCTACTCTCAAAGGCTACATCTACAAAATCTTGGATATGGCACCATCGTCTCTCACATCTAAACTTTCAAACCATAACCAACCTTGCTCGACACAAACTTGTTGAAGGTCTCCCGCGATTCCGGTATTCTAAAGATCACCTATGCTCAGCTTGTGAACAAGGGAAAAGCACTCGTGCTCATTTTCCTTCAAAGGTGGAACACCGCTCTCAGCATGTGCTTCATCTTCTTCACATGGATTTGTGTGGCCCGATGCGCGTGCAGACGATAAATGGCAAACGCTACATCTTGGTAATTGTTGATGACTACTCAAGATGGACTTGGGTTTATTTTCTTCGAAGTAAAGACCAAGCACCACAGATGATCATCACCTTTCTCATGAAAATTCAAATTCAGCTCCGGAACACCGTCCAACAAATTCGAACAAACAAAGGAACTGAATTTGTGAATCAAACTCTTCAGGAATATTATGAGAAAGTGGCCCGCACACCAGAACAAAACGGAGTTGTTGAAAGACGAAACCGTACATTAGTGAAGCTGCCAGAACGATGTTAATCAATGCTAAACTTCCAGATTACTTGTGGGCTGAAGCTGTCTCAACTGCATGCTACACTCAAAACCGTTCTATGATCACAAAACGCCACAACAAAACACCATTTGAGCTTTTCCACAACCGTAAACCGGATATTAAACACTTTCATGTATTTGGATCCCTTTGCTATCCGAATAATGATCGTGATGACTTTGGAAAGCTCAAAGCCAAAGCTGACATTGGAGTTTTTATTGGATATTGTGAGAATTCTAAAGGTTACCGGATCTGGAATCGTCGTACAAAACAAGTTATGGAAACGATTCATGCTAATTTTGATGAACTTACTGAGATGGCTTCTGAGTATAACAGCTTGGAACCCGGTCACAACCGCTTAAACTTCCCCCAAACCCCATCATCAGCTGATACAAGCCCTCAGCTTACTCGTCAATAAATGGAAAGAATATTTGCTCCTCTATTCAGTGACGATATTGATGAACGTGCTCCAGGTATATCCGCTGTTTCCGCTGCTCAACCTGATCATACTTCTATACCTGATACACATGCTACAACAACTACGGTTGAAGAAGCACCACCAGTTGACTCTACAACAACAGTTGAACAAACTGCTTCCAATGACGCAGAACTAGCTGATGATGTTCTGAATGATGTAACCCCACCTGCAGATTTTGATCCAAATGCGTTCTTCAACCTGTTCGCCAATGAAACTGCTGCACCTGATGTTGCGGAATCATCAACAAGCCATTTGAATCCTCAAAATCTGCATAATGTATATCAACACCAACCTTCCACACATCGTTGGACAAAAGACCATCCCCTTGAGAATATTATTGGCAACCCGAATCAACCAGTCGTAACGAGACAACTTCTTCACACAGATGGTGAACATTGCATTTATGCACTCACTGTCTGCCAATCTGAGCCTAAAACATTAAAGACGCAATGACAAAGGACAACTGGATTGAATCCATGCAGGAAGAACTCAACCAATCCAAACGTCTTGAAGTATGGGAACTGGTTGAAAGACCAACATGGGTCTTCGTCATTGGTCTAAAATGGATTTGGAAAAACAAATTGGATGCTGAAGGAACTATAATTAGAAACAAGTCACGTCTGGTGGCTAAGGGTTATAGAAAGGAAGAGGGTATTGACTTTGAAGAATCATTCGCTCCGGTTGCTCGTCTTGAGGCTGTTCGGATTTTTCTGGCTTTTGCGGCTCACATGAACATCACGGTCTTTCAAATGGATGTCAAAACTGCATTTCTCAATGGACAACTGAAAGAAATGGTCTATGTAAGCCAGCCAGAAGGATTCGTTGATCCAGAGTTCCCTAATCATGTCTACAATCTGAAGAAATCTCTCTACGGTCTCAAACAAGCCCCTCGGGCGTGGTACAATAAGTTATCATCCTTCCTTATTGCCAATAAGTTCACCAAAGGTTCGGTCGACCCTACACTTTTTATACAATATCACGGGGCTCACATCTTAATCGTTCAAATCTATGTGGATGACATCATTTTTGGGTCAACACATTTAAAATACTCAAATGCTTTTGCAAAACTTATGACAAAACATTTTGAAATGTCAATGATGGGTGAACTCACATTCTTCCTTGGAATGCAAGTTCATCAATCACCCCGTGGTATTTTCTTGAGTCAGTCCAAATATGCCCTTGAATTGTTACACAAATTTGGAATGCAAAACTGTGACACCTACGCCACACCAATGGCTCATACCAAGAAGCTAGACGCTGATTTAAATGGGAAATTGGTGGACCCTACCAAATACCGTAGTATCATTGGGTCTCTCATGTATCTAACAGCTAGCAGGCCTGATATTGTATTTGCCGTCTATCTTTGCTCCCGTTATCAGTCGAGACCAACTGAAACCCACCTCTCAGAGGCTAAAAGAATCCTCCGATACATCAAGGGAACCATTAATTTGGGAATCTGGTATCCGAAGGATTCTGGTTTTGAACTAATCGCTTTTTCAGACGCTGATCACGCATGATTCTTAGATTCACGTAAAAGTACTTCAGGAGCATTACAATTTCTTGGTGATAAACTGGTGTCATGACAATCGAAGAAGCAGGATTGTACATCACTGTCCTCAACCAAAGCAGAATATGTAGCCATGTCGGCGTGTTGTGCTCAAGTCATTTGGAAGAGAACACAACTCAAAGACTATGGTTACGTATTTGACAGAATCCCGATGTACTGCGAAAATTGGAGTGCTATTGCGATCTCGTGCAATTCAGTTCAACATTCAAAATCAAAGCACATCGATCTTCGATATCATTTCATCAAGGACCACGTGGAACAGGGTACTGTTGAATTATATTTTGTGGGAACAGAATACCAATTGGCAGATCTTCTCACTAAAGCCTTAGCTCCTGCTAGGTTTAATGAGTTGGTCCACCGGATTGGTATGCGGTGTTTGACTCAAGAGGAACTGGATGAACTCTTAAAACATTCTTAAAAACCAGTCAAACACCAAAATCTCTTTTGTAAATATTTTTCAAAAACAAAATACAAAAATATAAAACCTTATAAAACAACAAAAATATTCTTCTATCTATATTTCTTTTAACATGGAAGTACATTTCTTCCGTCAACACTCGAATCTTTCAAAATTCAGTATTTTTCCGATCAAGTGTTAAGGGGGAGAAAATAGATTCTTAACTTTTTCTAAATAACCGTGTACTTGCATGTTACCTATTCCCGGTTGTTTCTTTTAATAATGGTGGTCACATTTCTGGTTTTCTGACACTCCTCGGACCAAAATTTATAAACTTTCATTATTTCTTAAGTAGAGGGGGAGTGTCATCAAAGTTATTTCCAAATATTCTTCGTTTGGTAACCAAAATGGAAGTTAAAAGGCATTGGATGAAAATGGAAAAGGTGGAGGGGCTTAAACTGTCAAAACCTCAAAGTTATTTTTCATAAAATACTCCACCAAACTCATTAAATTCATCACATTTATTATTCACCAAACTCATCCTACGCCTAATATTGAAGCTTCAAATCCATGCTTTTGATCCTCAATTTGTAAGTGTTTAAACATTCTTTGCAACAATCTAAACATAGGTTTTGAATCGTTTTTCAATCTAACGGTTAGATTTTCGCCTAGAAGGGATTTTGTGTTCTACGCATATGCGTAAGAACACATAATCAAAGTTGAGTGTTTTGGTGTTAATGGTTGTGTCAAAACGTTTTTATCATCACAAGAACACCATTTTTATCATTTATACTCACCCAGAAACTCAAATTGATTGATTTCAAAAGTTAGGGTTTACGCGTAAATTTGGGTTTTCTCATATGTGAGTGTTTCTGGTGAAAAAGATAGTTAGTTAATGTTGTATTCATGATCAATTGACCGTATCTAAGCTCATAAATTGCCCAGAAACATCAATTGCACTAAAACTGAAAAATTAGGGTTTATGTTCATGTGAATTGGGTATTCTTGATTGGCTTTGACTTTGATGTTAAAACTTGGATAGGACATCTTTCTATACTTCTTAGACCTCCCAGAAAAACTTTGGTGCAATTCCTATGGCTAGATTTCATACGCGTAATGATTGAACTTTAGGGTTTAAGTCTACGCATAAGTAATCTTACGCGTAAACTGTTTGATAAGTATTCATGCCATGATCTGTTATAGAATAAATGTATGTGTTGATGTTGATGATATGATGATGTTATTTCAGGTTTGCTACACGTAAAAATCAGAATCAAGGTTGTTAGACATCTACGCATAAGGATCACCTTACGCGTAGCATGTTATGCGTAAGAGAAATCTTACGCGTAGCGTTTACGCGTAAGGTTCTACATAAGGGACTACGCGTATCCTATGAAGGATATGCGTAAACAGTGACCTCTACGCATAAGGTCTACTCTTACGAGTAAGCCTTACGTGTAAGGTTTATATAAGTTTACGCGTAAGCTCTACGCATAAGGTCCCCTTTTTCCTACGCATAATATTTCTTACGCGTAAGACAAGGTCCTACGCATAAGCTTGCGCCTTTACGCGTATAAATCCATTTCTACCCCTAAGCCTTGATTAAACCTTCATTATGAATTGTTACGCGTGCAAACTTGTAAATAAATAAATCATAACATCACGAAACAAATAATGTCACTAATAAGTTTAAACGTTTAATATGTTGTGAAAAATAAGTGATAACATAAACTTTAAAACTTAAAGTTAACTAACTCACGAAACTTTTCTCTCGACGTCATTAGACTATTGAACAAACAAGTGACTTTGGACTCGTAACAATCATTGACATATCTCATTCAATAAGTAGACAATAAAACCTTCTATTGACTAACATTATGTCTTTCGATATGTTGGTTCTGTTCGCTAAATATATTTCAGATCACGACATGGATGCTCAAATGAATGTGGATGCACCAAATGTTCTCACACTTGCTGATATTTTCCCTCATGGCTATCCAATGAAGATTGGAAAGAATAATCTTCGTTTCGACTTTGATACTCTCACCTGCTCGGAATATTCTTGTCTCATTGCTGTTGACATCTTGAAGAGCCATCCTTATCAGAACATGCTCACCAATTCTGCCACAGTACCGGAGATCTACATTCAGCAGTTCTGGAATACAATGCAAATGATCAAAGGTCAAAATTTTGTGACGGTGACGCTCAATCACAAGCAAATCACCATCACTCCTGCAGATTTAAGGGTTGTTCTCCTCATTCCTGACATCATACAAACTGAATTCTCTGCTGCACCTACTGAAGAGACTGTCTTGCAATTCTTGATTGATATCGGGTACGACGAAGCTTCAGGAGTAATCACCAAGCATTCTCATGTGGATCTAAAGAATATTCCTTAGCCTTGGAGAACCCTTTATATCATCATCACAAAATCTGTTTCTGGTCGTGACAGTGGCTATGAGCATCCCAAGCTCATGGAACTGCAAATCTTTTGGGCCCTGATCAACATGAAGCATATCGAAGTTGAAACTCTAATATGGGATGACATGATGACATTCCTCAAAAAGCTTGGCTCAAAGATTCCTTATATCAGATATACAAAACTGTTGATCCAGAGAGCACTTGGATATAACCCTGATATCCCCAAGAGAATCAATGACCCAGACAATCATGACATGTTAACCGAATCCACTCTAACTGTCAGATTTAAAGAGTCAACAACTAAGAAACAAGGTGCTGTGTTGCCAGATCACCTTCTCTCAGATGAACTCAAACAACTCAACTCTTATAAAAGGTATTTGGTTGCTGTGGAAGAGAACAAAGTTGGTTTCCTTGATGACAAATCCGCTGGTACACCTAGAAGGAAAACCCGACAAGGAAGTGCAGGGAGTGTTACAATTACTGAAGGTCAGAGAAAGTTTCCTAAAAGGTCACCTGGTCACAAAAGGAAAGTTCCCTCGAAGGAAGCTATTCCAATCCCCAAACCTAAATCGCCACAACATCTGAAGGATGAAAGTTCTGAAGATACTCAATCAGACGAAGAGGTTACCTACTCAGAAACTGCAACCGATATCACTCCAACAGTCGCTAAACCTCCCAGTCCACCAGCAGATAAAGGAAAAGGAAAGACTCCATTAATTGAGCAGGAAGAAGAAGTATCAGATGAAGAGCCTTTGGACACTGAGTACAGAAAGAAGTTCAAATTCATTAGACTCTAACACGTTGCTAAAGAATTTGCTAAGGATCAAATGGGTGGCCCCAGAGGATCAAGTGGTGGAGTTCAACCTTCACCAGGTCCTGATGGAGTTAATCAACCCGATAAGGGATCTGGTGCCACCACTCATGAGCAACAACAACAGCAATTGGAGGATTCTATTCTGTTTGACATTGAAGAACCAGACACAGAAAAGACTAAGAAAGCATCTGGTGATGATACTAAGACTGATGACGCAGCTAATTCTGGAAAATATGATGCTCTTGACAGTTCCACACGTTCTAAGGAGAAAACGTCTGAACCATCTAAGGACCCGGAGTCTCCTCACAGTTCATCATCATCTGATCCGCCTCCTCACTCTTCACCACCACCATCTAAAAGAACAACAAAATCCACATCCAAATCAGTGAAGAAGCCAACAGCGTCTTGGATCTCTCAAGCAAAGACCAGAATCGTTAAAGCTGTCAAGCAGGTCAGAGAGAAAGATATTACAAAGAAGAAGTTAGATTTTCTTGCGGACCAGATACAGTATCTTCATGATGAGAAAGACAAGATGCAAGTTGAAAGGGAGTATGTCCAGAAGCTCCTGAAAGATGATCTTCAAGGTAAAATGGACAAGATGATCAAGGGATACACTCACAAGTTCCTTCTTGATGTCATTCCTAAACTGACAAAGGAGATGTACACCAGACAACTTTATCCGAATCTATTGCATTTGGCCAAGCAAACTATGAAATCAACTCCAATGCATGTAAACATCAATCCAGTTGATCCCACAATCTTCTCAGATGCTGAATTGGTAAACCGGATGGTAGCTCAAATGTCGAAACGCTCTGCAACGTTTGCCTCCTACGAAGGTAAATTGTTTGAAGCATTGCTGGAATACCAACTCAAGTCAGCATACAGAGAAGAAGCTGAAATGCCTAAACGTCCAAGAGACGACAATGATAAAGATAAGGATAAGGATAACGAGTCCAAACGCCTGAAGAAGTCTGGTGAATCATCCTCAACGCAGCCTCCACCCCAACGGACTCCAGCTCAACAAAGATCTCCTTCTCACTCTTCTACAGATAAACCTCAGGATTCTGAGTTACCACCCCAGACTCAGAAAACCGGTGATCACTTTGAGTATACGGGTGGTGACGATAAGGAAGTCCATGAGCCCCAACAATAACCCATCTCTCCTGACACAGCCAAGAAACCAGAATCCTCCTCTAGGCCAAAGAAAAAGAAGAATAAGGCGTCTATGACTGACGTCTTATCATGGCTGGATGAGGATGACACTGAATTTGACTGGTTCTCAAAGCTCGTTGATTCCACTCGCTACCCATCTGAAGGTCAAGATGTTACAGAATGTAATACATTGGAGCATGTCAAGTTCTTGCAAGAAAAATTCCGTGTGAAAAAGATGACGAAATCAGAGTTGAAGCGAATCAAGAATGAAGCATTTCAACTACTAAAAGACAGCTCGGAAAGTGCTATTGAAGTTGAGTATCACCTTGATAATATAGCACGACCTATGTCTAACAACATGGATTGGCTCAACCCCGAAGCAAACATCGACTTCACCAAACGGGATAACCCTCCATATTACACCGACTGGTCTAAACCTCTACCAACAATTGGCCAACCAGATCAGCCTAAGATTCCATTCCGCTACTTCTTCAACAGAGATCTGGAATTTCTTCTACATGGTGGCGATGGTTCAAGGAAATACGCTACATCTCTGACACTTCCATTCCCGGCAGCCATATACTCTAACTGTATAGCCATCGAGGAAAAGGCTAACCTCATGTTCTCCAACAAAGTGGAAGTATATGACCGTGATGCAATGTATGGGATTCACCATTGGCCGGTACGCCGACGAATCTACTACAGAAGCTACCAGGTTCAGAAGTCTCAACATGAAGTGTTCAGTACTAAAGGAATCGTTGCTATTAAACACGTTGATCTTTCGTCTAAATGGGACTACACTTTCCTCAAGAATATCGTGGTCAAAAGGCTAGACGAAAGGGATTATGCATTCTCTGAAGCGGACTTTGAGAATTTATCTCTCAACGACATTGAAGACATGTACCTTGCCAAAGTACAGGGTCGCATGAGACAATTCTCGACTGAAGTACAACGTGAATTCATCAAGTCCCTGCTTATACACATCAGAAGAATTGTAATCAAAGAACGTGTAGAAGATCTCCAGCTTGCAGTTGAATCATATCAGACCCGTGTCAACTTCACCCCACCTCAACTAGAACTTCCCAACATCAACCATCTTCCACAATACACTCTCGTCAGCAAACCATTCGAAGTAATTTACCGTAGTGAGCTACAAAGAAACTGCTTGATGGCGTGTCGAGATCTTCACAAGTTCGGGGATCACACATTGAAGATGGTTAGGGATGGGTTAGCTTATCGGTTGAAGGAGATACATGAAGGAATTGGGTCTCCAAAGCGATGGAATTCTCAAGATAGAAGGGATGTGAAAAGGATCATTACCAGGATTGATGAAAGGTTGTATCGACGGGACCAGTTCAGAACTCTAGAGAGCTTTGTAGGTGGTCATCCCAGGATTGCTCTCGCCGGCTATCAACGCCCTGTTCGCATTCCTGGAAACATTGATGGACTTCCTGGTACCCCTTGAACTACTTCTATTTCATATAATTTGGATGTGTGATTTATATGTCTATGGCTTGTGCACACATAACAGTGTACAACCCGCACTTGTAAATAAAGGACCCTGTGGTACGCTTCAGTGCCACAATCCTTATAAAAGGAGCAAAAGCTTCTTACTTTTGAGTAAAACCTATCAAACCTTTCATTTTTCAAGGTTTTGCTTAAAAGAACAAGTACTTCCCCTTATGATTTTTCAAAACCTCAACCATTTATATCACTTGTTGAGGGGGAGTATTTGATTAAAAACTTTGTTCACAAATTGTTCTTTGTCATAATCTTCCCACAAAACTCGAAATGGACATATTTGATATCAAAATTTCATCAAAAATAACATGAATATGCCATTTTTGAGGGGGAGAAAAATATGTGATAAGAAATATGTTGTGTTTTGCTCTTGAATCCTCGTATGAAAAGACTTCAACCCATGAATTGACGGGATCTAAACAGTCATACATTGAAAAGATTTGTCTTCCAAGACTTATCCAAGTAAATTGTACCCATTCGAGAAGCTCTTGATAGACATGAACTTTGACGGGTTTGACAACCTCTCGGGGTTGTCCACATCTTCAAGGTAGTTATTAGAGCTAGTTGTCACCTAAAAGCTGACAATGTATCTCTTTAACTATGCAACGTAATCGTGTCTCGCAAGGAATTGTCTATCTTGAGTCGATCAATTCAAAAAGTGCGCGCTCTTCTCTCACTGTGCAGATTTCTGTTAAAACTCTTAAGCATATGTGGAGGGGGAGTATTTCTGAAAATCTAAAACTCTTGAAGTGTTTAAACATGTTTTTCATTCACAAACACTTTGAGAGATTTTCATGAAAATGGTTTTATGGCAATGGAGTAATAAGGTGATTAAGGTTAGGAATAACCGTCCTATGATCCGCCAGAGCTGGAAGGATCTACCCAAGGACACTACCAATAGTTAGAATTAGAAGTCCTTAGGTATGATTATAAAAAGGAGAAAATGAGAATCGGAGAAAGAAGGAGTTGAAGAATTAAAAAAAATGTAAAGAAAATGGTGAAAAGAAATAGCCCTCCAGATTATTCAACTTAGGGCAGACACCTGGTTCAATTCATATGCTACTGGTTGTCACTAGATGACACCGGTATTGAAGATTAAAAGACGTCATGGACCCAGTGACGCATGCACTAAACCTTCTTAGCTACTCAAGTTTCTCTCAACAGAAGGTTGTTTCATTCTCACAGGGAACCCTACGTAAACTATCGGCTTTCTCTTAGAGATTGCTGGTATTGAAGAAGAAGACCCTCTCCCTAGTCTCCGCTCAGGAAAACCAAAACGCACTATTGAGTCTAGAGCCACGAGATTCATCAAAAGATCTCTTAGGAACACTTGACACTTTATCACTTGTCGTTCAACAATAAGAACTTCAGTGGTACATTATAGAGTCCTACATAGATCTTTGCAATCTGTCGAGAACATTTATGAGAGGTTCACAACTGTGATCCTCAGTGATTGAATTGAAACTCCTGCCAGGGTCAACATCAAACAGCCCTGACAGCAGGTCGCTTCGGTAACTCCCCGTGGATTACGCTTAATGGTCTCAAACGGTCTACAGTCGTGAGGTGATGCTTCGGTGTACCTCAGCGACTCATCTGAACCGTAGATGTACTTCGGTACATCGTGTTATCTCACTTGTGGGACTCCGGTTCAGAACGGCCTTTGTGAGAATTAGAGTTGTGTTTTCACACTATGCTGTTAACACTCTCGAAGTTCAAACTTGTAAGTGCCAGAATCCGCTTATTACTAACCTTTCTTATGTATACTTCTTATGGAAGCTCTGGAGCGGACTGATCGTGCAGATTCTTCACATGCTCATGCCAACATCACCACTAATGGAAGTTCTCTCAAAAGGCAACACAAAAGTCAGAATGATTCTACGTCATCAAAGAATCTACAAAGTTTAAAGACATAAAGAACTTCATCAGTACTGAATTCCAACGTCAAATAGTGTGTGAGCGTGTTGAAGAATGACATGGAGACACTGGAGCAGTGAAGCAGACCTGAGGCAGACTTGATGCAGACAACAACAACATACTATCACTACCATCACAAAGAACAATGATCAAAGAACAAAGATAAAGATGACGTTAAAGCAGAACTGTTTAAAGAAAACAATTTCTCTACACTGAGGAGATTGTTCATATCATGGCAATTCTTCTCACAAGAAAGAAGAATGTCAGAAGACGTCAAAGCTACTATTACATCATCACCCTCACCGTCAGCATTCATTCATCACCAACACTTAGGGGGAGATTGTTGGAATCACTCCTAAACCTAATTCAAGTGTTATTGACTCAAATGTAATAGTTAGCTTAATATGGCCTTTATGTTAGTAATTAGCCTTAGGCTTATGTAGAAGGCCCATAAGCCTAGGCCTAGTCCAATAAGGAAAAGGAAGGGACTAGGAGTGTTGCCCTAGCTCCCTCTCCTATAAATACCTCTTGTAAACCCTCACTTGAGGGTTGGTTGTTCAATTTATTCTCTCATTCATACCTTACGCCTAACCATTCTATATTTACGTGTGTGTGTGTTTGGATATTGTTCAACCGATCTCTTCTTCATCTTATTTCTACATATTGATGCTTGTGTTACATATATGGGAACCTAACAGACCATAATTGGGGTGACCGACACTTTAACATGGAATTTCCAATTCCTAACAACTTGTAACCTCGTCACTAGATTTAATTGTATTTTCGTCATTTCCTTTATGTTGTAGGTTGCTTTTTTTTTTTTTTTTTTTTGTAACAATTTTTTTTTTAATTTCGTATTGTAATATGATTAAGAATTAATGTTATGTTTTTTAATAAATGAAGTATTAGTTTTAGTTTAGGGGTTGTATTTAAAAATATATGAGTTAAAGTGAGTTATGATTGAGTTATGATAAAATATGTTTTTTTTGTTAAGATAAAAAAGTGAAAGCCGATGTGACGCTGACGTGGCACTTAGTGAAAGTTTCACCCGAGTTAAGACACCCTATGCTCTAATAGTAATATTGTGCAGGAACCTTTTTTTTTTTTTTTTTTTTTTTTTCTGAAAAACATATGATTGATGATTGTTCTTAGTTCGACCCTGCATACGCAGTATGACACCTGTTGAGGTTGCAATAGTAATACTTATGTTCGTATTATCATTTTATGTTACTTACAAGGTGACCCCATTTCACAATCTTTTTCAACAAATGGAAACTTATATTATCCGAAAAGAGTGGCAAAACTGGCGGGTCGGGTGGGCACGGGCACGGGCTAAAACGGGCACGGGCTAGAATGGGTACGGGCTTAAACGGGCACGGGCTAAACAGGAACGGGCCAAACGGGCACGTGTTATACAAATCGCTTAATAAAAGACCTAAAACTACGAAATAAAATCCTTAAACGTAATATATTATTTATATTAAAAAACTTAAATATATTATATATAAAAAAATCTTTAAAACGATCATAATGTTCTACAATCGAGGAAAACAAAATGTGCCCGTTAGTGCCCATTTAAATTTTAAATGGGCTATATGTGCCCATTTGAAAAAAAAAGGGGCTAAATGTGCCCAAATCTTTTAAAAATTTGCCCGTTTAGCCCATTTTTTTGCTTTTGGGGCACATTTTGCTACCTCTAGAAAAGAATATTGACAGGTTTTTGCTTTATATTCTTGGTACCACACTAACCTCCAATTTCATCACACCCACAACCATTACAAATACATTATTGGTTTTTGAATACTCCTGAGACGTGTTGTATTGGTATCTCTTGTTTATTTCATTTGTTGATAGTTTAGTATTAGATAATACATTATGGCCTTTCATAAAAACTACAAACATTATATGCACTGGCGGATCCAATATTAACAATTATCAAATGCGTTTATTGTAACTATAGAACAGTATTAGCAGTAAATCTTCACTTCCCCTTACCACTCTTCTACATATGCTCACTATTAAACTATCATCTTCAAACTACCTATTATGGCGCAATCAGGTTCTACCCTTACTTGCTTATCAGAAGCTTACCGGTTATATTGACGGGACGATTACTCCTCCGTCCCCCACCTTAACTACCGCTAACAGTACCACCTCCCCCAATCCCGCTTATGTTACATGGCAGGAGGGTGACCAACAAGCCCTTATTCTTATTCAATCCTCTCTTTCTGAAGAAGCGATGGCTGAAGTTCTTGGCTTTAAATCTGCTCGTGAAGTATGGTGTGCCCTTGAAGCAGCTTATAGCCATGATTCTGTGGAACGTATGCACACACTCTGTGACTCTCTTCGTCATTTACAGAAGGGTGACTCAAGTGTTGCTGATTATGGGCGCAAGCTTAAATTTATATGTGGCTCACGGCTATTGGACATCCCGTTGATGACACTGACAAGACACATTGGTTTCTTTGTGGTCTCGGTTCTTCATTCGAGACTTTCTCAACAACTCAGCGGGCCGTTAAGCCACGTGCTACTTTTCGAGATCTTCTTTCTCAAGCAGAAAACCATGAGCTATTCCTAAATTCGGTTCATGGGCCATCTCCTCCTCATGCCGCTTTTGCTGCCTATAATACTCGTGGCTCCTCTAATAGTCGTAGACGTGGTCGATCTTCAAATCGTGGAGGTTTTTCTGGTGGTCGCGGTCATGGCCGTCGTCCTCCTCATTGCCAGTTGTGTCGGACGGATGGCCATTATGCCAATGTTTGCCCAAATCTTGCTTCTTTTGCTCAGCGTACACCATCGTTGGATGCGAATTTAGCTCAAGCTTTTCATGCTCAATGTCATGTTACAGATAACTCTCCTGATTGGTATGTTGCTGATTCCGGGGCTTCGGCTCACATGACCTCTTCTGTCACCAATCTTGATTCGGCTACGCCTTATTCGGGTAAGGACCAAGTTATCTTTGGTAATGGTAAGGTTTTAGATATTTCTCATGTTGGTACATCTTCTCTATCCAAGGATATTAATTTACTTGATGTTCTTGTTGTTCCGCATCTCACCAAGAATTTACTTTCTATTAGCAAACTCACGTCAGATTCTCCCGTTGATGTCTTGTTTTCTGACAAATACTTTACTATTCAGAACCGGCGAACAAAGGCTCTTCTAGCTCGGGGAAGATGTGAAAACGGGCTTTATGTGCTAGAGCGTGGCCAAAAGGCTTTCATGGCAAAATTACACTCCAGCCGTTTGCGTGTTTCTTACGAGCTCTGGCACAACCGCTTAGGCCATGTTGGCTTTGATGTCATTACTTTACTGAATAAATTAGGACGTTTGTCTGTTACTTCGCTTCTACCAAAGCCAAGTTTGTGCTCACCTTGTCAATTATCAAAGAGCAAACGTTTACCATTTGATAATAATATTAAACGTTCTTTACATGTTCTTGATTTGGTGCATTGTGATTTATGGGGTCCGGCGCCCGTTATGTCTCATGATGGTTATCGTTATTATGCAATCTTTGTTGATGATTTTTCCAGGTTTACATGGTTCTATCCTTTGAAGGCCAAGTCTGATTTTTATCTTGTGCTCTGATACCATATAAGAGTTCAAGAGAATTCACCGCACTCTTGTGGATGTATATTCACAAATTTTTATAATACAAGATTACATAATACAATAACAAACTTTCCTACTTTTATGGGATAGATACAACTGGTTAGGATCATGAACATTTACTGCTAATAAACATCCGTAATAAAAACAATTGACCAAGATGCATTTCAAGAAAAATCAAGTTTTGTAACGTAGACATGTCTAGAAAACCACTCGCCTCTAGTTTATATATGCATCTAGCACTCACTTTTTGTTAAGATTCAAAACCACGACTTGTGAGAACCTGGACGAACTTGACTTGAGGTTGCATGACGTAAGGGCCAAGAGATTTCAAGTATTAAAGAAACAAATTCTGAACCTATTTTTTTTGGACATGTTTAAGTCAGGTTCATAACCCACCTATCAACCTATATATAAAGCCCACCCACCCCACACTCAATTTCTCAATTTAGGTCATGGGAAAAACCCCAAAGAATCCAACACTACAAGGTATATCTTTCTTCCAACACTTTTTGAACTCTGTATTCATTTATTTCAATCTAAATCTATGATTTTGTTGAGAATATACTTGCTTTTTTACTCTTGTTACATGATTAATAGTTAAAACTGGGACAAGGAATTCATGTTGTGATATCAAAGTTCTTTTACTTCTTGTTTGGTTCTAATAGAATATATGGTTTTGCAAGTTTATATGCAGGAAGAGTACGTGTTCAAAGCTACCGATCAACGACCTACAAAAGATGGAAGAAAGCAACCTTCAAGCACCATCATTGTCGCCATTTCTAGTACTAGAGGAGCTTGGCGAGATTTTTGAGTGTTAGATTTGGTGTTATCCTTACCTGAGCTTTTGCCCATATTTTCTTGTCGTTTTTCTTGACCTTGTAAGACCTTTTCTTGGCCTTGCAAGACTTCACAGCACAGTTGGTATCTTAGTTCATCTACGTATCTTGGACTTTTACATTTTCACAATCTGAAGTCGTGTTATTTCTAATCTTTCTCTCGTCTTACTCAACTGGTGTCCTCATTCCTAGTCTATCCCTCCCGAGCCATACTTGTATACAATACCTAGATCATAGATTCATAGACCAAATAATGTATTCAAGATGAAGAAGTAATGTGTCTAGTTGTTTGCCGAAGAAATAAATTAACCACATTGAAGTGTAACGTATTTGTTTTTATTTCTTGGATCATCAGCGATATAAAAATTTATCAATACTGAAAGTTGTTGTACTTGGAAAAGTGTTTCATTGTAATTATTTAATATGAGGACAAAAAATGGTTCACGGAATTCTTGGAGCCTTCTTACCATTTAAGAAAATGAAATTTTCTCTTCCATATGCTTGATCAACTAAATATGTTCAGCTGCGTAATTCAAAAAATTATTAGAAAAATATGAGAACATATATAATTAACGAACTTGCATTATTCTAATAATAATACTTTTGATAGTGGATTTCATTGTTTCCCACTCGATCAAAGTGGGGAACTCCATACTTTTGTTAATGCATAAAATAGCAACTTGGGTCTTCTTTTTTCATAAATATATAAATTTAGTTTTCTTCTTTTCTTGATATTGTATTTCTTAGAAACTCTTTTGTATGGTGATCTTCATCTTGATCCGATGTAAGTTGGAAATGTGAAACAGAACTGGACATCAAATAAATATATCTTTGTTAATCTAGTTTAGTATGTATTCTTTACCTCTCGTTTTTGCCCGATGGTTATTGACATTTTCGTTAATTACCTCTCGTTTTTAGAAAAATTAGGCTTGTTACTTTTACTTTAACATGCGTCCTCTAAGGCTGGACGGGATGATACTCGCAGCTATTGTTAAAGGCAATTCTCATTAATCATTATGAATTATATGTCAAAGTATATATAGCTATAACAACAAATAGGGTTGGAACATTTGGAAAAACCCTTATATTTTAGAGATAGAGGTGATGTTTCGACCTTCACTCCTTAGAAAAATGGTTGAAGGTTCTCTGAAAAAGGGTGGAGGGGGGCGCCGACCATGGGGAAAGGTGGGGGGTCGGAGTTGTAATTTTTCGTAACTATCCCGTTTACCCATTCCGAGCTCATATATTGTCCCCCGAGTGTCCCACGACGTTCATTCGACTTTCTAACATCGTTATTTATGTTTTTTCCACGAGTTTTGACTATTTATTTGCCAATTTTTGAGTTACGGTCTAAAAGTTACGTTATTTCTCGTTTTAGGCTTTTCTAGTGCCGAATCGAATAGTGCCTACCAAATAGAGTTCAAACTCATACGATAACTCATTCAATAGCAAAGTAATTCATAAAAACCAATAAACGATATAAAATCGAGTCATGGTTGATAAAATAGTGAGAAAGGCAAAGCTCGGTTTAGTTTAACGTAATGCGGTTACCTAAAATAGACTCCCTAAATTGCCAGTTGTCACAGCCTCCCAGCCTCAGAAGAAACCCTTCTCGGGTTTCACTCCGAGTTGCTTGATGTCATGAAAAGTTTAGGATACTTCCTACGGAAAACGTCCTCACGTTTCCAAGTGAACTCCGGTCCATGTCGGGAGTTCCAACGAACTTTGATAATCGGAATTCGGCTATTCTTCAGCCGTTTAATCTCATGATCCATAATCTCAATTGGTTCCTCAACGAAATTCATTTTCTCATCGATTCGAATATCTTTTAAGGGCACAACTATGTTTTCCTCCGAAAGACATTTCTTAAGATTACTAACATGAAAGACATTGTGTACACTGCTCAATTCCGATGGTAGCTCCAGGCGGTATGCTACCGGTCCGATTTTTTCCAGGATTGGAAAGGGACCAACATATCGGGGATTGAGTTTTCCACGCTTTCCAAAACGAATCACTATTTTCCAAGGAGAAACTTTCAACATAACACGATCTCCAACCTGAAATTCTAAAGGTTTACGTCTCCTATCGGCATAACTCTTTTGTCTATCACGAGCGGTTTGCAAGTGGTTACGAATCTGAACTATCTTCTCAGTGGTTTCTAGGACAAGTTCGGGACCTGTAAGTTAACTCTCGCCAACTTCCGCCCAACAAACAGGAGAACGACATTTTCGGCCATACAATGCTTCAAATGGAGCGGCCTTTATGCTAGAGTGATAACTATTGTTATAGGAGAATTCGGCCAAAGGGAGATGTCTCTCCCAGCCTTTGCCGAAATCAATAATACAGGCTCTAAGCATGCTCCCTAAAGTCTGAATGGTTCTCTCGCTTTGACCATCGGTTTGAGGGTGGTAAGCGGTGCTCATATCCAAGTTTGTTCCTAATGCTGCCTGTAATGATCTCCAAAAGTGGGATGTAAAACAACTATCTCTATCAAAAATGATAGATATCGGTATTCCTTGACGCGATACTACCTCCTTAAGGTACAATCGAGCAAGCTTATCGAGACTATCGGTCTCACTAATGGCTAAGAAGTGACCAGACTTAGTTAAACGATCAATAATTACCCAGAGAGCGTCATTGCCGCTAGCTGTTCTCGGTAACTTAATGATAAAGTCCATGGTGATTCGCTCCCATTTCCATTCTGGGAGTTCAGGTTGAACTAAGAGTCCTGAGGGTTTCTGGTGTTCGGCCTTTACCTTAGAACAAGTCGACACCAACCGACATCTTGAGCTATATCGATTTCATGTTAGGCCACCAGTAGAGTTTCTTAAGGTCCCGATACATCTTATCGGCTTCGGGATGAATAGAGTATTTTGATTTATGCGACTCATGCATAATCAATTCACGGATTCCACCATGAAATGGTATCCACTTGTCTTTGAAGCATAAGGTTCGGTCGGAACGCTTCAAGAAGCCTTTTTCACTTTCTACCATTCCATGAAGATCCTCGTAAGGACGGTTATCCTCCATCAAGGCTGCAGCGGCTAAGATTTGAGATGGCAGGGGCGAAACAATGGTCATTCCTAAGGATCGAACGAGTAGGGGTGGAATGTCCTCCTTACGACTAAGTGCATCAGCCACAACATTAGCCTTACCAGGATGATAACGAATCTCACAGTCATAATCACTAAGTAATTCTAACCAACGACGCTGTCTCATGTTCAGTTCCTTCTGATCTAAGATATGCATCAAGCTCTTATGGTCGGTAAATACTACACACTTGGTTCCATACAGATAATGTCTCCAGATCTTAAGAGCAAACACTACAGCACCTAACTCAAGGTCATGGGTGGTGTAGTTTTTCTCATGCTTCTTAAGTTGTCGGGATGCATAAGCAATCACCTTCTCTTGTTGCATCAAAACAACACCTAAGCCTTTATGCGGCGTCATGACATGACAAAGTCTTCGCTTCCTTCGTGCAAAGCTAGGATAGGCGCACTACACAACTTCTCCTTCAGAATTTGGAATGCTTTTTCTTCCTTTTCTCCCCATTCATACTTAACATCCTTCTGTGTCGCTTTGGTCACTACTTAGCTATCTTGGAAAATCCCTTAATGAATCTCCTATAATAGCCTGCTAAACCTAGAAACTGTCGGATTTCTGATGGGTTCTTAGGAGCTGCCCATTCCTTAATGGCCTTAATCTTAGCTGGGTCAACATGAACACCTCGACTATCCATCACGTGACCTAAGAATTGAACAGACGGAATCCAAAATTCACACTTCGAGAATTTGGCATACAGCTTCTCCTCTCTCAACAATCCTAAAATGAGCCTCAAATGCTCTTCGTGCTCCTCTCTACTCTTGGAGTATATCAAGATGTCGTCTATGAATACTATCACAAACTTATCCAGGTATGGCTTACACACTCGGTTCATGAGATCAATATCAGGCAAAGCGATAGGAGCCATGATGGGAATGAAAATACCAGGAACAACTGGGAGTTGGCTAGGAAGCTGTTGAAACTCCAACGAGCTTCCCCACAGCCGTGGTAGATTTCTTTGACTGGTTGTAGTTTAGGTTTGGGTTGAATACCCTTGGACAATTAATGTTGCAAAATATTTTTGGTGATTTTGTACAGTAATTGTTTATATGGTTTGGTTAAAATTAGATTGTTCATATGTTGTTGTTTGTGCGTATTGTAGGTGATGAAAGTTTGACATTCGAAAGTCAAACTTTCATTTAGCATTTTAATTTGATTGTAGCAAGTAAAACTGCATTTCTAGTTTACTTTAGTTATTCAATACTTGAAAATGGTGAATGTGTTAACTGTGAACGAGAGTCGTAATGTCGGAAGGATTGAAAACCTTTGGAAGATTAAGTGCAAAAGGCAGAATGGTATTTGAAGTTTGACGATAAGGATGGCTAGTGGAATGTTCAATAATATATAGAATGGTATTTGACTTTGTAAAGTCAATATTGCAAAACCATTACTCAATATTTGTTTTGGAGTGAATTGATAATTTGATATGTTTTAGAAGTTTGACTTAACAAAGTCAAACTTCTAATGGTTTTATGTAAGTTGGCAACTTGAGGGACCAATTGTGTATTCTAAAGTGATTATTGGGCGAGAGTTTTAAGTATTACAACGGCAACCAAGACAAATTCAAGGACCGAGTGTGAAAAAAAAAGTAACTATTAGACCCTTGACCGTCTCTTACCGGAGACGATATTAACTAGTGCACACCAAACGATAAACTCATCTACCACTTTTTCCACACACAAACAATTTTCCAATGGCAGATTTCCCCATTTTAAACGAACTCATGGAGGTTGCTGATTCCCCAAATTTGAATGATCGTATGGCTATATGGTTTGAAGAAGAGGCTGCCCAAGAAGGGATTCTGAGGAAGCTAGTTCTTCAGTGCATCCAAAGATCTCGAAGACAGAATCATCAAGCGTAGGGAGCCGATAGAAGAGAATCAAGCTCTGGGACCTCGTGGAATTGCGCTTGACTGTGTGGATGCGCTAACCAAAATCCAGTCGAGGCACACAAACCAACTTGCCCAACTCATACAGATTGTTGGTCAAACATATGAAGGTATTCGGTTCAACCAAGAGTTTGTTAAGAAAATGGTGAACATAATGCTAATTTTGGTTTTCCATGGGGTAGATAAAGGAGGTCTTTTGGGTGATACTTTTGGGAATATAGGTTGCTAAAAAGGGTATGTAAATTAGATTTGATGTAGTTGGTTATGATGTTTAACAGACTTTATTAATGATAAAATATCATTTGGGTTATATGTTGTTTAATCTGTTCTTGTATTATGATATTGGGTGTATTTTAGTGTAATTAGTATCAACGAAACCAAACATCCCCTTATATCAGCAAAACCAAACAGGCCCATGTATCAGCAAAACCAAACACCCCCTTGTATCAGCAAAAGCAAAGGCAATGGTTTAAAAAGATGTGGTGAAAATGCAAATACTTTAGCACTAAATCATAATGTATCAACAAACATCCGATTGTATCAGCTAAACCAAACGACCCCTTTTATCACCAAAAGTTGTTACAACAAAACCAAACACCCCCGTATCAGAAAAATTAGAGGCAGTGGTTTCAAAACACGGGTTGAAAATGCAAACGCTTTAGCAGTAAACAACAATGTATTGACAATAGTGTATTGTAACATCTTGAATTTTGACTTACCAAAGTCAAACAAACTTATGAAAACCAACAAATTGTAACTTAGTATTGTCGTATGACTTGGGTAAGTCAAACTTATTAAGAAATGCAAAACGATTTCAAACACAATTACTTAAATAAGAACACAAAATTTTATTCATCGATTTCATGTTCTCAAGAACTACAAATGTTTACTATCATCTAAACATACACTTAGCTAGACCCACAACTCTCCCTATCATCGTTTTCCTTCTTTTCCTTCCTTTCCTTAAGATATTTAAACAAAATTTCTAGATTTTTAATTCTTTCTCCCAAATCGTTAAACTTTGATAACAAGATGTCATCCTCTTCCTTCTCCTTCTTAACACCCAAACGCTTTTCATTTGCGCAGTTTGCTTTCCTCAACGAACTCAACAAACCCTTCCCCTTATCGTTTTGTGCCATTATTGTTTTTCTTTTTGCTTTGGGTAGAATGTGTGTTGATTGTATTTTAGGCTTCACTCTTGGTCGTAGCCGATACATATATGGTTGAAGGTTGGGTTACATTTTAACTAGGTTGGGTCAAAAGAGTGAATGGTCTATAATACCCTCGAAGGAAATCGGTTTGACTATCCCAATTTTGGTCAAGGGATGATTCTGGAATTTAATGGCCAAGGTTTGGACCTATGGTGATGAAAATGCCGGGTTTTGTCCCATAACGATGCACAATGCCAAGTTTAGGGACCAACGGTGTATTTTAGTCCAATGTAAAATAGTCTAGTCTAGCATAGTATTTGTCTTCACTTCTTGATAAGTCTTAGAAGCTTGGATGCCAAGAAGGAGATGACTGCTGAAATCATCCTTGGGGAAAATTTTCTCTCTTTCCGATCTTGATTCAACTTTAACCTTGAGCAAACTTGAAGACTGTTATCTCTTGTTCTTCATCTGCAACTCTGATACTTGATCTTGATCTTGGTTTTGAATCTTGAACGTTGGGAGTTTCTGAAGAATAGTCTATGATAGTTTGACGGAGCATGTAGAAGATTAGATATTTGAATGATTATAAATCTTATTTATCTTTTCTTGTCATCTTCTAGGAACCTTGTGTAATAAGTAACGCTTTGTGAAGTTGCTATTTGCAGATACTTTGATAAACCATTGTCAACTTATCATCTTTTAACATCTTCAATCATCATCTATTGAAAGAATTACCTAGTTATGTTGCGGGCTCATTCAGAGTAGAAGCATAATTGACCTTGAAAACTATAACAAATAATCTCCTACAACCATGATATGTTTGATGCAGCGGATTGCAACACCGAAGTTTTACAATCATCCTAGACAGAGTACATAACCGTCGTAGTGTAGTATATGTAAGACTCGGGGGATTGATCATTCTTTAGGGTAATACTGAGGTAGGCTTGATGTGTATTTCAGATTAAGTCTAAGAGTTAAGAGACGATTATTTTTGGTTCCATCATGTATATCATTACTGCTGTTTCGGTTCGCTTTATAAGTTTTCAGTAAATTAGCCACACGTTGGGTGATGTGCTATTTCATCCTGCTTTTAATATTTATAAAACTTATATAACTTAGGATAAACACATACTAACGGGCAGAGAACCCGATCAGATGTAGTAAAGCCTTAGGTAAATCCGAGTATCTTCCCAAGAGAGCTGTGACCTTGAAAGAACTAAGATGATTAGAAATGATACAGATAATAGGTTGGTGTGATAAGATTGTTGTAATTCATCGATATGCTATTATTCCATACTCACAGATACCAGAAATTTAGGATAAAGAGATAGATAAACGAAGCTTTACGAAGAACACAAATATGAATCGATTATCGATATAAAGGTTCATTATAGTGGTTAATTGTCACTAGACTCCTTTGGCCAATTCGTCATGGCCTATGGTTCTTAGATTCCTCACCAAGATGAACAGGTCACCAGGGATCATTCGACAACCTAATAGAAGTCATTAAGGGCCAAATCTACTAGATCTAGTCTGTGGAAACCCGGCCACTAGGAACTTAGATTTCCCCTAACCTCTTAAATACCTCCACTTGATAGGTGATCATTTGGTCAGTTCGCACACGAAGAGTGGTTGTACTATGGCCAATTCTTTCCATACTTCGTAATCTATCAGACTGGGGTCAGTTGGTCATATCTCCCAGCCCTTTAGATACTAACAAGCTTATAATATTACCAAGACTAGTGATCTATGATAAGACTAGTAAATGCCTATAATGAATTAAAGAGAATATCAATAACACAAATGCAAACTTCAATTAATAACATGAATTCATAGTATAAATCCTAAAAAAATATAAAAGGAATTCAAACGCGAATACGACAAAAATCGTAGACGAGAACTTCGTTATTCAGTGCTCCTAAGCCATGCTTATTCTTCTGTGTTTGATCTCCCGAAACCCTAAAAGGTTTGGGAAAGGAGAGATGATTAAAACTGGTGAAATCTTCGACTATTTATAGGCTCGGATACTAGTTACGGCGTAACATTTATTAAGTAGTTACGCCATAACTCTTCAAATCTATGCTTATCCATGGTTACGGCGTAAACCTGGCTGGGGGTTACGCCGTAGTCTTTGTAAATCATGTGCTTATCTTCTGTTGCAGCGTAACCTGAGCTAATGGTAACGTCGTAGCCTTTGTAAATTGATATTTATCCGTTGTTACGGTGTAACCTGAGCTGAGGGTTACGCCGTATCTCTTGTCAAGTAAGCTGCATAATGTTCAGTAGTCATGTTACAGCGTAATTATATTCTATGGTTACGCCGTAATCTTCATAATCATTGTTACGCTGTAAATTAGTCACTTGGTTACGGCATAGTTGAGAGACAACTCATCCTTTGGGCTTGAAAATGTCCAACTACTGCTTCCTTGCATAAAATAAGTCCTGAAATGAAATAATAAGGAATAAGGATGTTTTCACTAGCATTTTACTCATAATGTGATGATAAAGGGGGAAATAAACGCTTAGAATATCAGGACTATTTGATGTTATCAAATATCCCCCTACTTGAACTCTACTTTCCCTCAAGTAGACCAATTTAGACTGCAAAAGATACATCCCCAAGTAATTTGCAGTTAAGATTTCCATACTAGAATATTTATAAGAGCCGAACACCTCACGAAATGGAAACGAAAACACTCTCACACTCATCCTAATCTAAGTGTTAATTTTGGGGTGTAATACGCATACAACGCGCGTTCGGGGTTAAAGGAAACTTCCTTTTCTTCAAGCAAGTTTTTCAACCACTTAGGCACTGAACCTAATCATTGTAGTGTAGTATTAGGGTAAGCTTCGGGATTGATATCGTTCTCTAGGGGAATAGGAATGCTAGTGAGAAATTACTACGCTAAGGTTGGGGTTGAGGAAGATTATTTTTTATCCTTTTTTATATTTTTTAGAAAATTGAAAGGTACGATCTCGGGGTATTGGATTTGGGGGGTGGTACTTCTACCGATTACTCTACTATCTAATTATCTAATTAACTAAGCTAAGGGGTAGTCTATGTCTATTGATGTGTGCTCGTATGATGATTAAAACTGTGTCTACCTAGAGACTATTACTCCCTAGTTATCTTCTAAGGTCGTAGGGTATGCTTTTCTCCCTAACTCTTTGAGAATACCTTAAGGTTATTGCCTACAAAATCTCTAGGATTCATTAACTAACTCTAAGGTTATATTTGGATTTTTAGCCTACAATAACTCTAGGCGATTATAAACTAATGTTGAGAAAGATTACTCAAGCATTAAAAACACAACGATGGCCTATTGCAATCCTAAGCCAATTACAATTAAGATAAGAGACAACCAATCAATAATTAATAACTAGGTTTCATAGAACTAGGCAAACACACAAGTAAATTAGCCGGATATGGTAAACATGCAAGCATACACACATACAATCGAAGACATAATGAAATCAATGAATTAGATTACTTATCTTGATGTAAAATAGGGTATGAGAACCCTAAGATACTGCCCAAGACAAACCAAAATCGTTTTAGGTTTTTACTCCACAATTCTACCTCTCTAAAAGTCTGAAAATCGAATTCTATATATAGAGTTACAACTGCGACGGCGTCACTCTTTAATTGTGACGCCGTCGGATCACCGCCATTCGGGTTTCGTCTTGACCAAGTCAACTTTGGGACGGCGTCACGTTGTGGTTGTGACGCCATCAGCTTCAACTTCTGACGCCGTCTGAATCTGGATCTAGGCCGTCTGAGTTGTGATGCCCTACTTTTTAAAGCCTGACATCGTCAGGTACAAAATAGCAATTTCACTCCAGAGCGTCGCAATTAGTGGGACGGCGTCGCCCTTTGTCTGTGTGTCTTGATCTTGACTTTAGCCATTTTCTTCACATATTCACGCCTTTTCGTCCAAATAAGCGTCATTCTAGCATTTTGCCTTCAAGAGACCTAAAAAGTGAAAAGGAACGAAATTAAGTAGTAACGGATATAAAAGTGGTCGATTAAGGGCTTTAATGACCCCTCAAAAGTGTACCTTTTAAATCCTTATCAAATATCCCTACACTTGGTATTTGCTTGTCCTCAAGTAAATGTGCTTTTGGCCAATTAATTTATAAGTTAGGGGGCATGAAGCATTGGTTTAGAACAATTCACAACAAGTATAATCCCCGTAAAAGTCATAAAAAGCACGGAAATTACATACTAGCACCTCACAAGTGGTGGTTGGATACTCTCATCTCTCGGGTGTATATGAAATATATCAAATTGGAAATGGAAGATAAACACTCATTAACCGGTCCTAGTACATAGATTACCATAGGCTTGAGACTAGATCAAACCTCCACCGCTTTGGCGTAAGCACCTAGGAAAAACTATCTAAGAGGTCTTTTAAAGGGTTGTAACGTTAGGCATACGGTAAGGAGACAAAGGGTTTGGTTGGATAGATGATTTAGTGGTGGCAATTCAAAAATCTTTATGTTACAAGCAGGAGAAGAATGACATTGCTAAGCCAAGACTCGACACTCTAAACTCTAGATAACTTTGAAACAAACAAACATAAATATAAAGATAGATGTAGGATGGTAGCCCGTATGTTTTTTTTTTCATTTTTTTTCAACACTTTTTTTCGTTTTTTTTCCATACACTTTTACTCTACCATCCTCTATGATAACATCAAAATATAAGGGATTTATAGGCATATCCCTACACTTGAGTTTTTATTATTCTGACACTAATTTGACCCGAATTGAAAAGATCAAAACACTAGGAGTACATTATTACGTAAATAAAGGGAATTTGAATTTAACGTTCTTTCCCGTCACTCCATAAAATTTAACTTTACCCATGAGTCCCAATCATCCCAAAACTGTGTACAAAGGATATGACTCGACTTAGCAACTTATGCAAGTAACTAGATAATTGAACTAAGGGTTTAGGATGATAACAATAATGCACTAAAAGTGAGTGCATACAAGGTAGGCTAAGGCAATTTAGGTGTACATTTGGGGGTGGATTGTAAAAAATGCTCTACATTGATATTTTGAAAAACCAAAACATCACGAGAACCGCAAAAAAGATAGGCTCTGAGGGGTTAACTAGAGGTATCGTGTACTAAAGATGAGTACATCTCAAGGGTGTGGGGGAATTACTCAACCGATGTGGAAGAAGTAATTATTATACGGGTATCGAACAAGGGTTATCCTAATGCCTCTTATCATTTAGTTATTCCTAACTACACAAGTGTAGTCTCACTAGCGATCTCGGGATGCATCACAAAACAAGTTCTAGAATCTATTATACTACCGGTACACTCTCGAAGCATTAAAGATGAATGATTTAATTCCTACAAATATAGGGGCGAACCTCACATTTTTGGGGTGGAATTTGAGTGGTAAAGGGATTTGTGCTAGTCATAGGACTTCCTATCCGTGAGACGCTTTATTAAGACTAATGGCCCACTCCAACATGTCATGAAAAATTTTAAATTTGGTGCCAAAATTACCCTAACAGATATTTCTCATGGTTTATTACACAAATGAAATTGGACAAGACAAATAATCAAGGATAAGCATAGTTTCAAAGTTCCCGTTTTATTTTCTCTCCCTACACTTAAACTGAACATTGTCCCCAATGTTCCCCGAAAGTATCAAAGTTATGATAATGGAAGGTAATTAAAAGAGAAAGAAACTAATACTCCCTTGATTAGCTCGGTAGGATCCGTGTGAAGTAGCAGTTAAATTCTTCTCCAAGAAGAGAGTATGTGTGAAAAGCTCCTTCCAATCTTATGTTTCTTCGCGTAAAATCGGCGGTAAAACTATATATGACTCTACTATACTAGGATATAATGCTTGTGGAATGGATGTTAATAGGTTTTCTGGAAAATTAAGACCTGAGAAATTCCAAAATTTTATAAGTAGCACAGAAAACGAGAGAAAATAAGATAAGTTGTTTCTGCTCCTCCTGAAGCCGTCAGGTTATCCTGACAGAAACTGGTCTGCTGCGTTTTTCTGGAAAAATTCTGGAAAAATTACGTCTTTAGAATCTGGAAAAAGTCATGCAAAACATCCATTATGACCCGATACAAGCATTTGACTCTAACAAACACACATATATATCTTTTCAATAATTGTAATTCTCATGTTCACGTTCTTTTAAAAATGTGTGTAATCTTCCCTACACTTATCCTTTTTGTAAAATACCTTTATATGTAATTAAGACGAGGTTAAAAACAAAATAAAGCATTTTCACAAATTTAAACATGAGAATAAACAATCAATGAAAAGATATATGACACACAAACAAGCAAACAATTAAGCATGGGTTGCCTCCCATGAAGCGCTTTTCTTTATTTATGAGTCTTGAAGCTAGACTCGAAGTCGTTCCCCTATGTGGTCTCGTTTTTCATCCTCAATGAAAACTCTATCATATTGACAAAATTCCCATCTACTCTATACCTAGGCCCGAGGGTCAAGCAATCTTTATAGTAAAGTCTCATTTTCTCCCACATGAAGCTCAAACCTTTTTCAACATCGTCTTTGCTCTTTTCCTCAAAAGCTCTAATGTTGTCTCGCTCATAAAGGGATAAAGGGCCATATACATTTATTTTCCAAGGCATCCTATAAGTGATCTCATCGTTCCCTTCCATAAACCTAACCTTTCCTTCGGATTTGTTATAGCTCATTTTAGATTTTTCAACAAACGGTTTTCCTAGCACAACTTGGGACAAGCTATAGTCAACGACAAATCCTATGTCTTCTAGGACCACAAAATCAACTAAGTAGGTGAAATTTCCTGTAAAGACGTGTACATCCTTGACTCTTCCCACAAAATTGCAAAGCCCACCCGGATACTTAGGGTCTCTCCTAATCTTAAGTCGCTCATTCATAATGTCATTGTAAACAGCTGATGACATAACATTAATGGGAGATTCCGTATCTATGTAGGCATGCTCGACATTCCTATATCCAATCATACAAGATATTTTGATGTTCCAAGGATTTCCTCTCCTAATCTTTGGGCATATCCTAATGATGGGTGATCGAGGATTGTCGATTATGTATTGGTGGTAGGCAACCTCTTCCTTAGTGGGGTAAAGATTGAAGTAAGTACTATCCTCCTCATTCACATTTTTATTCACTAAACCATTATCCGAATTACTGCTAATCATAGATCCAATAACTATGGCGCTAACTACTTTTTCAACAGCATCCCTAATTGTACTGTCAAATACCCTTCGTAAATCTTAAAGGTCGGTGTTTCTACTCACATATCGGTTGCGGCGATTGTGTTGGTCAGTGGGTTGTGGTTTGAGTGAAAGTGGTTTATTTGGTGGTGGGTTATTGTTTGATGGGTTATCACCTTCCATGATGAAAAGTGATAGGATTTTACGAACAAAGGTCACGAAGAAGGGGGATAGACTACGAGGAAGCTAAAATTGAGAAAAACGCTTACTTGATAGGACTCAAGCAAGGGAACCTAAATGAGATAGAGATCTAACTAGCTATTCTATTCCCCGGCAGCGGCGCCAAAAACTTAATACGCGTACAACGCGCGTTCGGGGTCAAAGGAAACTTCCTTTTCTTCGAGCAAGTTTTTCAACCACCTAGGCAGTGAACCTAATCGTTGTAGTGTAGTATTAGGGTAAGCCTCGGGATTGATATCGTTCTCTAGGGGAATAGGAATGCTAGTGAGAAATTACTAGGCTAAGGTTGGGGTTGAGGAAGATTATTTTTTATCCTTTTTTATATTTTTTAGAAAATTGAAAGGTACGATCTCGGGGTTTTGGATTTGGGGGGTGATACTTCTACCAATTACTCTACTATCTAATTATCTAATTAACTAAGCTAAGGGATAGTCTATGTCTATTGATGTGTGCTCGTATGATGATTAAAAATTTGTCTACCTAGATGCTATTACTCCCTAGTTATCTTTTATTGATGGTTGAATTGTCACGTCCTTATTCTTAACGTGTTGTGTCTTCTAAGGTCGTAGGGTATGCTTTTCTCCCTAACTCTTTGAGAATACCTTAAGGTTTTTGCCTACAAAATCTCTATGATTCATAAACTAACTCTAAGGTTATCTTTGGATTTTTAGCCTACAATAACTTTAGGCGATTATAAACTAATGTTCACAAAGATTACACAAGCATTAAAAACACAACGATGGCCTATTGCAATACTAAGCCAATTAAAATTAAGATAAGAGACAACCAATCAATAATTAATAACTAGGTTTCATAGATCTAGGCAAACACACAAGTAAATTAGCCGGACATGGTAAACATGCAAGCATACACACATACAATCGAAGACATAATGAAATCAATGAAGTATATTACTTATCTTGATGTAAAATAGGGTTTGAGAACCCTAAGATACTGCCCAAGACAAACCAAAATCGTTTAGGGTTTTACTCCACAATTCTACCTCTCTAAAAGTCTGAAAATTGAATTCTATATATAGAGTTACAACTGCGACAGCGTCACTCTTTAATTGTGACGCCGTCGGATCGCCGCCATTAGGGTTTCGTCTTGACCAAGTCAACTTTGGGACGGCGTCACGTTGTGGTTGTGACGCCGTCAGCTTCAACTTCTGACGCCGCCTGAATCTTGATCTAGGCCGTCTGAGTTGTGATGCCCTACTCTCTAAAGCCTGACGCCGTCAGGTACAAAATAGCAATTTCACTCTTGAGTCGTCACAATTAGAGGGACGGCGTCGCCCTTTTTCTATGATGCCATCGGGTACACTTCCAGCAACTTGAGTGTCTTGATCTTGACTTTAGCCATTTTCTTCACATATTCACGCCTTTTTCATCCAAATAAGCGTCATTCCAGCATTTTGCCTTCAAGAGACCGAAAAAGTGAAAAGGAACGAAATTAAGTAGTAACGGATATAAAAGTGGTCGATTAAGAGCTTAAATGACCCCTCAAAAGTGTACCTTCTAAATCCTTATCAGGGTGATCACTCAATTGCACGGACATAGCAAGTATTCTATCATAAGCTTGGCAAATTACACACACCTCCACCACTAGAGCTAAGGTTAAGACAAATTTTAGAAAGCAATGTTGGGTGATAGTGATTCAAAGGCTTTAGGGTAGTGTCATTACTAACGTGTCATGGAGAAGTGGACAAAATCAATGATACATGACCAAATCCATGGCCAAGACATCAAGGATTGCTCGCTGCATCACCTAGACATGCTTCATGACAAAAAGGGTAAGGTAACGCATGAGATATTTTTAATGGGTGAAAAGAAAAGAAAAAAAATAGTCTTAGCTTAAAACCAAGTTACCATCGCCCCACCGTTCATTTGAGGTTTATCTTCATAATCATGATACGTTAAGGGAATACACCATTTGAATATTTCCCTTTCTTGAATCGATGGTGTCTTCACTAACTTCCAATCTTCGAATGTGATCGAGGAGTTTATTCTCAATGCCAATTTCTTTCATTCATATAGTGCTTAAAATATTCTGTACTTTTATTAACAGAGACTGCTATAATTTTTTTTATTATTTTTTTAACATCAATTAATAAATCCCCCCACTTGAGATGAGCATAAGGAGATAATTGGGGGGTCTTTAATGATCTTCAATAAGATGTAGATGATGTGGTACGCCTTCCGGAACATTTAGTCTGACCTCGAACTAGGGCGAATCGATGACTTCAAGATAAAAGATAAGACTACACGGTAAGATAAGGTGTAAGGGTGTAACGAAAATAAGGGTTAGAAAATGAAAGGATAGGCTCAAAAATGTGTAACTAGGAGTATCTTGCACTAAAGGAGAGTGCAACAAAAAGGGTAAACACGGAGGTCGAAAAGTCAATGTGACTAATCGATAAACACACACAAGTAAACACATATGGGCTATTTGGGTTTAATCCTAAAACATTTACTTTTTTCAAATCGCCTTTTCCATTAGGATATTTTTTTCTTTTTTTTTCAATCCCCCCACTTGTACTGAGCATAAGGGGATAACTTGGAACTTTGACGATCTTCAGTAGGACGCAGATGATTAGGTACACCTCTCGAAACTTTATTTTGAACCACGAACAAAGGCGAACAATGACTTCAAGATAAAAAGGTAAGACTACACGGTAGGTTAAGGTGAAAGGGTGCAACGAAAATAAGGGTTAGAAAATGAAGGATAGGCTCAAAAGGGGTATAACTAGGGGTATCTTGTACTAAAGGTGAGTGCAACAAAAAGGGTTAACACGGAGGTCGAAAAGCCAATGAGACAAATCGAAAACGCACACAAGTGAACACATATGGGCTATTTGGGTTTAATCCTTAAACATTTACTTTTTTCAAATTGCCTTTTCCAAATGCACCAAGCTAACTTGATACACTACTCGTCTATGGTCTCGAAGTGATGTAAAAGCCAAGTTCTAAAGTTTACAATACTATCGGCACACTCAATATTTGGTAGATTTGGGTAAAATGGGAAAACCGGAAAGGCTAAATCTCACCAATGACAATAAGGATTATAGTGTGCTCGGCTATATGTAATTCTAGATTGGTTAAAAATATGACAAAAATTTTCAAAATAAGCTTAAAATTTTAAAACCAACTAGAAAATTAGGGCAAGTAGGCTAAGTAATCATACCCTTCATTTCTATTCCTATCCCCCCACTTGAAGTGTACAAAGTCCCATTTGTACGAAAAAAGGAAAATAAAATAGAAAGGAAAAATAACTGAGAAAGAAAAAAAAAACTCCCCTCTCAAATGCTTGCCCAAGATGTCTAACTAAAGGTTGAAGGTGGGTCACGAGGTTGCTAATGCGTATCATATCCGTTGACTACGCCTTAACTATTATGTTGCCAAAAATTTTCCTACTGCTTCACAGGTTACGACATAACATACCCAAATGGTTATGCCATAATTCACATCATAGAACCAAAACCTGCACATAATACATAGGAAAATTTTGTACCCATGGGTACAATAGATTATCAAGCACACAAATATCCTAATTATTCAGTTATTACAGACATATGTTTGAAATTGTTTTAAATTGTTCAACAAACAGGGGAATCAATCATCCCTGTGAAGATCGTGGTCCATGGAGTGAAACTGAGTTAGGTTGAACTGGGTGCTTGTGTTGCTGCCAGGAGTGGGCTCGGCCTGCATAAATGCCACTCCTCCTTGGACGCCGATGTCGGGGATGTCGGGCTGGTACACATACCCCAGTCCATGCCATCTAGGGTGGCTCAAGTGCATGCTCTAGAGCATTTGGCTTGTATGATCTGCACTCCAGTTAAAGAAATCCTGCTGGAGTTGCTGCACTTGATCCATTGTACCTGCAAAACCCTCAAATTGGTTACTTAGACCATATAAACCCACTCCGAGGCTATCAATCTCCTCGTTGAAGTGGGTAGACATCCCCTCGATCTGCTCATTGATCATTTTTAACCTGTCCCCAACATTAACGTGTGCCCTCCCTCGACCCCTAGGCACACGTTCCTCAACATCCTCTAAGGCACCACCAGCACCACTACCTTCCCAGAATTCTCTCCTCAGGGAAATACCAGCTAACCTAATCACTTCGTACACATATTCGGTGCAAATCCCGAACTCAACTAGCTTATTTAACCCAATCAAGCTAGTCTCCCTTCCACGGGTTACCCAAGCCAACGCTGCATCAGTCATTAAATCATAGCTCCTCGCCAACCTACCAATGAAATGAGCCCCCTAAATTGGACTCTTCCTTGTAAACCCCTTAGTACCATCGCCCAAGAATCTCGCCAAATAGTGAGGGACATCGATTTGATTTACCCCGTCCATCCCCTCTAAGAGGTATAAATCGTCCATGGTCATCTTCTCCTTGGCAGAGTGCCTTGCCCGAATAGAGCAAGCAAGGAGTCGGTGCACCAAACGGCGGATAGGGTTCCTTACCATGGTGTAGGTTGGTGAGTGCTTCGAATCGTACCCATCCACAACAGAAATTCGGTTGAAGTAGGCGGCGGTATCATGATATTCAGGCCTATGCCTCCAACAAGTGTTGTAAAACATTTGGAAGGCTTCAGACTCCATCTCTTCCCGAGTATACAAACCCATTCTTTCGGTAAATTGCTTCAAAATCAAACGCCTTCTGATACCCCCCAACTGAAAATACAATGAATCCACATTATCATCCTCTATCACATTTTTGAATTCAACAGTAGCAAGAAACTCCCGAACATATTCCGGAATAACCGACTCGGTGATCCTAAAGAGCCTTATCTAAGCATTGCAAGTGAACTCCCCTGTGAACATGTGTACTTGATCTTGCAAAATTTTCTCAACTTCCTTCCAGCAGCCCCATTGGCAATACTATCAAATGCCTCGAAATCCAAGGCTTCGGGCTGACTAATGTCTTTTCTTCTCAACTTCTCGTAATCTTCAAGACATAGTTGCCTAATCCCTTTGTCTCGGAATGCCATAAACCTAACCCCACTCAGCGGGGTTGGGAACGAGGTTTGCGCCTGCAAAGAAAATATATATCAGTTAGGTGCACACCCTACTGATGTACTAGTTACGGCGTAACCAACATCACAGGTTACGCCGTAATTAGATTACTCAAACAGTTACGGCGTAACTTAACCCAAAGGTTACACCATAATTAAATTACTCATATAGTTACGGCATAACTTCACCCACAGGTTACACTGTAACCTTCCCCAGAAACTCAGCACAACAGATGGTCACAATTAGCAATATATTACGCCGGAACCATCAATTTTATCCAAGTGGTAAAAAGAATCAATAATTTTTTAACCTATTAGTGCTGAGGGACCGCGCCTAAACCACTAGGTTTGTGTTTGACCCAAAACCCTTTTAAATTAAGTCAAAACATCCCAAACGACCCATAATGATAGGACACGAAAAATAACATGGGGAATTCATCATAATTATTAATTAATCAAACTGATAGCAATAAAATAATGAAACAAGCTAGATCCCCAAAATATTAAAATATGAACCTTAATTGAATAATCGAAAGAAACGAATCAAAAAGAGTAGTAATAGATCTTACCAACCATGGTTTGAGTGATGGAATGAAGAAATCTTGACGAAAATTTTTTTTGAGAGAAAATTTTACTGTTGTGGTATGCGGTGAAAAGTGTTTATGTAAAAACCTAGTTTTTCATCCGTATAAGGTTTTATACCGCCAGAAAGTTACGGCGTAATTAGGATAATAGTTACGCCATAACTAAATTTTTAGATTTATAATTTTTATTATTGCTAAATGGTTACGTCGTAATCCATAAAATAGATTACGCCGTAACTATATATATATATATATATATATATATATATATATATATAGAGTGCGGTTCTAGAGAAAAGTGTAATTAGAGAGAAAAGTGAGAAAAAAGTTATAGGGTCTATTTTGAAACATCTCAAACTTCAGGGGTAAGTTTTGAAAACCACCCCCACCCCCCCCCAAAAAAAAATTTTTTTCCAGCCAAAAATTTTTTTTTTTGGGGCAATTTTTTTTTCCCGCCAAAAATTTATAACTGTGATGCACATTTTTTTTTGTGCATCTCAGTTATAAAAATTGGTGCATCATAGTTATAACTACTTTTTTTAACTGTGATTCACCAAAATAAAAAGGTGCATCAAATCGCATATGTTATTAACTTATTCTAGAAAAAGTTTTGAATTAGAACCTTCAACCTTTGTGTATAAAAGAGAGATTTTTCAAATGATTCAACAAGTTTATTTTATTAATCACATAGTTAATATACAATGAAATCAATTATCCTAACATGTTTCAAAGTTATTTTGTTTTACTTTTCATCAATTCACGATGGTTAATATGCACTGGCATTATCCCAATGACAAAGCATGTTATAACAAAGAGATGCGGCACTATATAGAGTATAGTACACTAAGTTATTGCAATGTTATAGGAGCATATTAGGTAATGATCGTTGTAACTACTTTTTGTAACTGGTTGTAACTACACTAAGTTGGGTGCATCTCGGTTATAAAAATTGGTGCATCATAATTATAACTACTTTTTTTAACTGTGATTCACAAATATAAAAAGGTGCATCAATCGCATATGATTAACTTATTACAGAAAACTTTGAATTAGAACCCTCAACCTTTGTGTATAAAAAGAGAGATTTTTAACTGATTCAACACGCTTATTTTATTAATCACATGGTTAATATACAATGAAATCAATTATTCTAACATGTTTCAGAGTTATTTTATTAATCACATGGTTAACATACTTTTCATCAATTCACGATTGTTAATATGCACTTGCGTTATCCCAATGACAAAGCATGCGGCGCTACCATGGCTACCATAGCTCCATCTCTAGTTGTACAACTAATGCCCCTTAAAGAGCATAGTATACTAAGTTATTGCAATGTTATTGAAGCATATTAGGTAACAATAGTTGGGTGCATCTCGGTTATAAAATCTAGTGCATCATAGTTATAACTAATTTTTATAATTGTGATGCACCAAAATAAAAAGGTGCATCACAGTTATAAAAATTTGGCGGGAAAATTTTGGCCCAAAAAAAAAATGGCCCCGAAAAAAAATTTTGGCGGGAAAAAAATTTTTTCGGGGGGTGGGGGTAGGGTGCGAATTTACAAAACTTCCTTAAAGAATGAAGGAAAATACAATTAGGTCCCTGTAGTTTGGTGTGAAAAAAAGGAGGGGAAGAGGGGGTGATCCAATGGTTGAGATTACTTTTCTCACTTTTCTCTTGAGATCAACTTTTTAAATGATCTGATTTCTATATATATATATATATATATATTGTTTTAATTTTTATAATTCTTAATATTATTTAAAGGTTACGTCGTAACTATAAACAGAAGTTACGCCGTAACTAATAGCTCCAAAGAATAAATGTATTATATTGCAATACGAGAGATTGAGATGCGTACCTTGGTTCGGAAATGCTCAAATCTCTTATTTAGGTAAATATGATATACCTTAGATCTTCCATTAACTGCTCCCCGGCAGCGGCGCCAAAAAGCTGATGTGCTATTTCATCCTGCTTTTAATATTTATAAAACTTAGATACTTAGGATAAACACATACTAACGGATAGAGAACCCGATCAGATGTAGTAAAGCCTTAGGTAAATCCAAGTATCGTCCCAAGAGAGCTGTGACCTTGAAAGAACTAAGATGATTAGAAATGATATAGATAATAGGTTGGTGTGATAAGATTGTTGTAATTCATCGATATGCTATTATTCCATACACACAGATACCAGAAATTTAGGATAAAGAGATAGATAAACGAAGCTTAACGAAGAACACAAATATGAATCAATTCTCGATTTAAAGGTTCAATATTGTGGTTAATTGTCACCAAACTCCTTTGGTCAATTCGTCATGGCCTATGGTTCTTAGATTCCTCACCAAGATGAACAGGTCACCCGGGATCATTCGGCAACCCAATAGCAGTCATTAAGGGCCAAATCTACTAGATCTAGTCTGTGGAAACCCCGCCGTTAGGAACTTAGATTTCCTCTAACCTCTTAAATACCTCTACTTGATAGGTGATCATTTGGTTAGTTCGCACACGAAGAGTGGTTGTACTATGGCCAATTCCTTCCATACTTCGCAATCCATCAGACTGGGGTCAGTTGGTCATATCTCCCAGCCCTTTAGATACTAACAAGCTTATAATATTATCAAGACTAGCGATCTATGATAAGACTAGTAAATGTCTATAATGAATTAAAGAGAATATCAATAACACAAATGAAAACTTCAATTAATTACATGAATTTATAGTATAAATCCTAGAAAAATATAAAAGGAATTCAAACTCGAATACAACGGAAATCGTAGACGAGAACTTCGTTATTCAGTGCTCCTAAGACATGCTTCTTCTTCTGTATTTGATGTCCCCAAACCCTAGAAGGTTTGGGAAAGGAGAGATGATTAAAACTAGTGAAATATTCGACTATTTATAGGCTCGGATACTAGTTACGGCGTAACATTTATTAAGTAGTTACGCCGTAACTCTTCAAATCTGTGCTTATCCATAGTTACGGCGTAACCTGAGCTTGGGGTTACGCCGTAGTCCTTGTAAATCATATGCTTATCTTCTGTTGCGGCCTAACCTGAGCTAATGGTTACGCCTTAGCCTTTGTAAATTGATGTTTATCCGTTGTTACGGCGTAACCTAAGTTGAGGGTTATGCCGTATCTCTTGTCAAGTAAGCTGCATAATGTTCAGTACTCATGTTACGGCGTAACTATATTCTATGGTTACGCCGTAATCTTCATAATCATTGTTACGCCGTAACTTCATCACTTGGTTACGCCATAGTTGAGAGACAACTCATCCTTTGGGCTTGAAAATGTCCAGTTACTGCTTCCTTGCATAAAATAAGTCCTGAAATGAAATAATAAGGAATAAGGATGTTTTCACTAGCATTTTACTCATAATGTGATGATAAAGGGGGAAATTAACGCTTAGAATATTATGAATATTTGATGTTATCATTGCGAGATCATTTGTTCAATACCAGTTGGACTTAGACCTTGTCTTATTGATGGCACGATTCTTCAAAATTACAAGAGATAACAATAATGAGATTATGCATCTGATAAGGTCACAACACGCATAGATATAATATAAACAATCATGGCAAACATAAATCAACATCACAATATAGCATAATCATAACCAACATAATGTAATTAATTAAATGATACATTATTTTACAAAATAAAAGAGTACAAGTATCTTTATTAATGCTACTAGTCAAGTACTACTCAGCTTAGCAAGCTACAACAATAATAGTAAGCTACAAATGATACTAATCTACTAACTACTGCCAGATGATCCCCAACCCGCCTCTCCAAATCCCTTACACACTCCTCACTCTGCTCTAGCTGGGTACGCAGGTCAGCAACCCGCTCTCGAGTCTTGTGCAGGATGGCCGCAATGTCTCTACTTCTTGCTCTGCAGCCTTCGCACCTGCACGCAGTCCCTCAACATTCTGCTCTATAGTCTCATGTCTCTCTAGTGGGATCTCATCCATATGATCCTACAGTGCGTGGATCTGATCCTCAGGCGTGCCACAAGTATCATAACTGTATGTTGGATAGGTTGTCCAGTGATTGATGTAGTATAAGCCATTGTGGAGTTCTCTCCAACCTCTAACCTGCAAGGTAATCCCTCCTCGGCTCCCCAAGCACGTAGTGTAGTAGGCATCCATGTAAAACTACGAGCAATGAAGGCTCTCGTGTGGGGAGTAGCCTCAGCATAGAGTCTGTAGGTAGTGGCAAGGTAAACCGTGCCCTATTCTAAGGCGGTAAGGCAGCCTCAGTGATGGTACCTCTAAAGGGTGATGATTATGACAGTGATGGTGGTGGTGGTGGTGATGGTGATAGTGATGGTGGTGGTGATGGTGATGAGGATGGTTATGGTGTCCCATATGGTGGTGAAACAAGAACTCGGGAGTAGATGGAGAAAGTGGCCGGGGTGGATGCACTGTCTTCCTCGGTACAGTGACTAAGCGTGATCCGCTGTAGTGTAGACAGTACGGGTGATAAAAAGGAGTCCAGCCCAGCTGAGTGGTGAGGGGTCCTCCTTAGATAGGTCCTCATTCGAGTCATGCCCGGTCTCTTGAGGATCCTCCTCGAATAGCTCCGTCTCAGTTTTAGACGCTGGCACGTAATCAGGTGAATTAGGTACATAGTCGGGTGATACGGGTATGAGTGCAGTGGCAGACGAGTCGGTGCCCTCGTCCTCCGTGTCAAATAGTATGACGATATAGGGGATCGACATCTTTGTGACAAGTTTAGAATTTATATAAATAAATTATATAAAGCAAGTAAAGCATGTATAGTGATTATACGCGCAAAATTTTTATGATGAAACATTTGTAGTCTAGGCCTAATGATGCAACCTAGTTTTCTATAACCTTTGCTCTGGTACCAATCTGTCACATCGGAAAGGTAACCGGGGGTATGACGTTCATAGCACAAAGACAAGATATAAAGAACGACCTCAACATGAGTCGTTTTAAAAGAAACAACATTTGATTCATTAAAAACAAATAAGGTTTTCAACACAATACGTTCACAAGTTTTATAATAAATAAAAGGAAGTTTTTGAAAATATAATAAAATGATATGAAGTCCATGTAGTAAATTCTCATGAATGCAATTGCCATCGGCGACTCTATGATGAACTCCATGCAAGCCAAACCATGAAAATTACGAACTTGAGAAATAAATGCTAAAACGTAAACATAACGTTGATGAGTTCATAGGTTTAAGTAAATGTAAAAGTGGACCACCAGATTTCTGAGTGAGACTATTTAACAAATACAATATCACATAAAAGTATTATGATTGCGTTAAACTCACCGAAGCCTTAACTAGATTATACGTTGTTACAAGTTGTTGCCCTAGTAGGTGTCTAACCCAAGAACACCCAAAGTTCCCAAATGAAATATGTCCGTTTAATATGAAAATAAAGTAAGCTCTACTTACCCGAAAGGGAGTGTTTACTCCAATAGATCTATTTACAACATCCATGCTTACAAAGTAGTTAACGGTTCATGATAGTGGGGGCCAAAGTGGGGTAATTGGTACTTACATAATTCGTAAAAAGTTTAACGCACTTTGTGTCCATAAGTAAAAGCAAGCAATGTATTCTCACTCCAAGTATTTCAAAATGAGTAGTAAACAAGTAAAAGTGAGGCTATGAAACTAACTCTAATCAAGTGTTACAATCGGGAATAATACGTAAGTTCAACGAACAAGGAATCCTAACCGCGGCCTAATTAAATAAGTCGTCTTAGAAACGACATGTACTATATGCATGATGAGGTGTAATTTTATACGTTTTTAGAGGGTCATTTAGCCTCTAAGTCCATACATATTCGATCAATTATTACCCTAAATCGTTTCTATTTGAGTTTTAGGTACTTCGGAAGAAAATGATGGAAATTGGAGCGTTAGCTCGATTGGACGAGAAAACGAAGAAAACGATAAAGTCATGAAAATCATCACAGAAAGGGAATGTGACGGCGTCACAATCCACAAGGTGACGCCGTCACTTGAAGATCAACGAAGATAATCTAGTTATAAATTTTCCAAGTGACGCTTCAGACGATGGAGACGGCCTTGAGCTGACGGCGTCATGCCCATGAAAATGTAGAGAGACGGCGTCACAACTCATAAGGAGACGCCGTCACAACTAAGTTGGTGCAATTCTCGAAACCCTAATGACGGCGAGCTGACGACGTCTGTAACAACCCCCAAAATTTCATAATCACAGCGAAAGACTAATTTGGGGTATTACAGGGAGGATCACAATCATAATTAGGGGTGTTATAAGGTCGGGTTATTGGGGTTATCGGGTTTGTCGGGTCGGGTTGAGTCTGGTTTTAAGTTTTTATAAAGTCACCCGCAACCCGACCCGATAAGTAATCGGGTTATCGGGTTCGGGTGTTATCAGGTCGGGTTAAGTTGGGTTGTCGGGTTAAGTTATGCACACTGTTCACTAAATAAGAGCGTATTATTTGCAAATAAATAAAAATGTATTACTTACTAACAAATTTTTTACTGTTGAAAATAACTGCACACTTTTTAAAACACACCGAGCTAGGCTTTTTCTCTAATATCCATAGGTTTGGGTTCCTTTCGTCGAGCCTTGACAATCTAATATTGAAATTTCAATATACATTGAACCATAGTCATGATGTGTTGTAACACCCCCAAATCTCGGTACAGCGGAAGACTTAATCAAGTTTTCGGGGCGTTACATGGATTGGCACAGCACATAAGTATAGCAAACAAGATAGTCATATTATCATTCAAAAACCAATCCCAAAATTAATTATCCAAAACAACAATCCCAAAAGTAAATAAAAGGCCCAACATTATTTATAAAATAGGTCCCCATAATATTATCAGAGTTTGATTATGATCCTTCAACCATGCCTCCTTGCCAAGCTTCCATAGAACACGCACTCCAAATATCACTTAAATACCTGAGAAAGACATGCTAAAAGGTCAGCTAACGCTGGTGAGTTCATAGGTTTAAATTCAAGTTTAAAATAGTGGACCTGTAGGAGTTTATTTGCTATACGAGACCTAAGATAGATACATGTTGGATCGATGTACTCTAACCAAACTAACTTAAATAGCTTGTTTAAGGTTTAATAACCTCGGATAAATCCTAAGTTATTAACAAAGAAACACTGAGTAATCTTTATTAAGTATGCGGAATTTACTTAACAAATCTAAGAAGAATAACTTTTATTATTAACTCTAAATCTGCTTATTATGCAGATACTTTAACAACTCTAAGAATATCGAACTTCTCTAAAACTCTAAACTTGTGAATTCGTAAATTCTAAGACTCATAAACTCGTACCTCTAATGCCAATCTAGGGGTCCTTTTATAGGCTCAAGGATAATCCTAGTCGGTTTACAATTTATATCCTTGTATGACAAGTAATCTAATACAGAATATTCTAGAATTACAAGACTTTCTATAAACGAATATAACAGTTCTTTGATCTTGCAGTACTTTGACTTCGTGTGCAGTACTTTGACTTTATCTTTAGCAGTACTTTGACTCTTTGACTTTTTCCAGTACTTTGTAGTTTACAGTACTTTATCTTTCTGCAGTACTTTGTCAATCTTCAGCACTTTGATATCCCAACAATCCTCCCCTAACTTGAATTCTACTTGCTTGACTTCAAGTTCCTTTGTGAATTTATCTTTAACAGCTTCATCTTTAAGGACAGATTGTTTCTATGTCTTTTAATTTTATCTTTGTAGTTTCTGTGCTTGTCAAAGGATCTTTAGAATTATTCTTTTACAGCATCATCCAGCAAGCTCCATCTTTTCAGCAACACAACAACATATGACAATTTGTACATTAATTCAGTTTAAGTTGCAATCTATTCTCATCACTTCCGGGTGTGTTAACTCCTGTGAGAGGTGAATCATTGAAAATTTAATGGATTTAAATCTCTTTACCAAAGCCATTAACTCTGGAGTAGCCAAATGTTTTAGTGTGTAAGACCATGGTACATTGATAACCATATGATTTTTAGCAAATCATCAGCTATCAACAGATTTGAGTTGTCTTTACCAAAAGTTGTACCCTTCTGGACTAGTTAGTTCTTTTATCTAATGGTGAACTAATTACCAATAATGGTTTTTCCACGGCCTTTACCACAAGCCATTTTCTTGTGGGCTAGCCAACTCTTCACATTAACCGATATGGTGAGTTGATTACCATACAACTTATTAGCAAGTTGTCAACTAAAACGGATTTGAAATATCTTTACCAGAGCCGTTTGCTCATGGATTAGCCAATCCTTTTGTAACCATGGTGGATTGATGACCTATTGATGTTGCCATCTCAAAAACCATTTATTTTATTCAACCTTTGTTTCAAAATATTTGTTACTTAACAAAAGGTTCATCTAAAAATCATTTAACTAGTTAAAAGCTGCAAGCAGTACTTTGATTAAAGTATCTTGTTTGATCAAGATACTTTGAATAAAGTACTGTTTTATCAAAAATAATTTATTCAATTAAGATGCATACCAGTTATTCATCATCATCAGCAATAGTAGTCCAGTTGATAAACAGATTGATGACCATGCAAGCAGTTTCATTATCCTCTTCAACTTCCATTCCATGCTCTAGCATCCTCCTCATAAGCTCAACTATAAGAGGGTATCTTCTATCTGCAAACATGTGAATCATTGTTCCATTTTCCACCTCTAGAACATGTACACCAGATTCTTCAAAGAATCTCCAACTAACAATTTCCCAATTCTCTTGATTCTTCCAAATGTCATCAGTGCTTTGCTCTTCAGTTACCCATACAATTGTGAGATCTCCAAGCAGAACTAAACCAATTCCTTCTAATGGATTATGTTCAAAGTAAGCTCGTACCACATGATATAAATAGAATAGATCCACTCTATCTATGATGTGCAATAAATCCCATAACCTTGAATACTCAAACTTTCATCTTCTTTATGAAACATCAGATAACTCCCCTCTTTGGATTCCACAACTTCAAAAGCACTAATCTGAGATATGTTCATCTTCATGTCAGCATCTTCTTTGGAATATTCAAAATCTACTATCCTTAGATAATTTCTTAGTTCATCCCTAGTCTCAGATCTTAACTCAACTTTTTCTTTCTTTGAGAACTGTACATCTTTATCTTCAGATTTCCTTTTCCTTTTTAAACTTTTCTTTCTTTCTGCTTCAGTCCAAGTAGCTTCATCTCTAAAATCTTTGATGCTTTCAACATTTTTCTTATAAGCTTCCCTAGCAGCATCATACAATCATTTCATCTCAACATAATTCAACCTCTGCAATCCTTTATACCCTTGACTTTTTAAATAAGCCATCATTGCATTTCTGTCTTTAGCTAGATTAGGTCTTCTTGGTAGAAATCTAACTGGAGTAGGTGACTGTAATGGTTCAGCAGCTTCAGCATCCAATTCTTCTTGTAATTTCCTAGCAGCTTCTTCATTCATTGCCTCTTCATTAGTAACTTCAGCCACTACTTCAGCATTAAGTTCTTCTTGTACTTTTCTAGCTGCAGCCTCATTCCTAGCAACTTCAATTGCTCTAAGATCTGCCAAAGTTAGCTTTTTCTTCTTAGTTTCTACCAGAATACCCTTTCCTTTATCTTTAGGATCTATTGTAGGTTGAGAAGCTCTTGGTTGTTCCTCTGCAACTTCAGAAATAGTAACACTCCTTGGCTGTGATAAACCTTGCAAATTTACAACAATGGTTTCTTCATCACTTGCAGTATGAATAGGTTTGAGTGTAGCTTCTTCTTCTTGTATGATTGTTGAAGGACCAGCTTCCTCTTCAAAGTCTAATACTCTTGGAGTAATTAACTCTTGCCTGTAGGATCCTTGTTGTTGAAAAGCAGTACTTTGATCTTCAGTACCTTGATCATCAGTACTTTGAACTTGAACATTAATAACTTGCTCAGTTTCTTGAATGACCTGTTCTTCAGTCTTTTCATGTTCTTCAGTACCTTGAGGTTCATCCTCCTTAACAATATCTTCTTTCAAATTCCTTTCTTCTAAATTCCTCCCCAATTGGACAGAAGATTGTTTGTGAACCTTTTGGTGTTTGGTTTTCCTAGACTTCCTTTGCTCCTTCTTTTTAGATTTGACCCATATACGATGATGTTGAACTAATGGCCACACAAAATTCTTGAGCCTTCTAAACTTGAGCTTCAATTTCTTAATCTGTTTAGCTTGAGCCTCAGTAGTCTTTTGCAATTTGACTAACTCCCTTGTCAAAACATAATTATCCAATGTCACATCTTCAGGGGTTATAGTATGTGAATCATCTCCTTGAATTGGTGAATGTTCCTCTGGTTGAGAATGAGAAACAGATCGTTGTGGAGATGGAGAAGGTGAGACTGCAACATCTTCTTGAACTTTATTACTTGGGAAGCGTACCTTGGGATGCAGTACCTTCTTGAGATGCAAGCACTTTGTGAAGCAGACTTGCAGATGCAGTACTTGTGCAAGACCTTCACTATCTTCAGCTTCTTCAGCATCAGTTCTAACAGTTTGAACAACTTCCATCATAGAAGTAGTTAAGGGAGTGTCCCTTCCAGTGAATAAATCACTCTTCCTAGCCATAAAGGTGAAAATTTTGGCTTGTTGAACCACAACAGGTAAAAGATTTGTTGGCTTAGGAACTTCTGAAAGTTGTTTATTGAGGAATACTTGAACAAACCTTGGATACATCAGCCATTTTGAACCATGAGTGATGTGGGAAAGCATTCCAACAAGAATGAGCTTTGAAAAATTAAAAACACGATCTGTAGCCAAGCCTACAATAGCAGATGCTATGTTTGATCCAAATTGCTCCCATGAAGTACTTTTAGCACTAATACAATGAAGCAACACATGCACTAAAAACTTCCATTGAGGACAAAATAGTTGTTTCCTAAATGTTTTTTCATTTAAAGACCCTTCATAACCAATATGTCCAAAAGTATCCCAAATCAACTGCTTATCAAAACGAATAGCCCCATCTTCATCATTAAACAATAAGTCTTCTCTAATAGAGGCTTCAGTAATCTTCACAGTTCTTCCAGAAACTGTAGCTCTAATATAAAATTCATCATTCTCCATATTTTCCCTAGCAGTAGCCCAAAATTCTTGAATCCAGGGCTCAATTATATCCGGCTCCACCAAAAGAGCATAACTGATTGGCGACCCAGTAAGAAAATCGATGATGTCATGAAAGAGTGCATTCGCTTCAGTCTTGTCTAAATTAGCCACCATATTGTGCTTTGAAACTGTATTACGATTCGCCATTGATGATTGTATAATTCACAGTAAAAGATATGTCGAATAATATAGGTGAAAGGGAGAGAGATATGGAAAAGATTCTAAGGTATCAATATGAGAGGGAAAATCGGAGAGTAGTTATTTATAAGTGAGATTTAAAAAATCACGGCCCATAATAACAAAGTTACCGTTAGTATTAATTACCCCTCAATATTACCGTTGGAACAGTACTTTAATAAGACAAACAATACTTCCACATATGCAGTACTTTCCCAAGCAGTACTTTCATAAAAAACAGTACTTTTCCAAATTCTTCTGTATAAGCTAAGTATACATAAATATCCTCCCCTCAAGCAATGCACAGGACTATACAAATACTAAATAGTCCTCCCCTTAAATGTAGCTCAGTAGTTAATCATGCCAATGCTCACCACCAAGTGAGTGAATCTTGAAACATCAAAGCCTTTGGTGAGTAAGTCAGCTACATTATCATCTGTGAACCTTAACCACATTAATGAGCCTGTGCTCATAGCAATCTCAAATAAAGTGATGCCTAATCTGTATGTGCTTGGTCTTGGAATGATAAACTGGATTCTTCACAATACAAATGGTACTCTCATTATCAATATTGATAGGAGTATTCTTGAAATTGAACCCATAGTCCAAGAGTTGATTCTGCATCCACAAAACTTGTCCACAACACTTGCGTGAGCTACATATTCAGCTTCAGTAGAGGATGTTGCTGCAATTGTTTGTTTCTTACATTGCCAGGAGACTAATCTTCTTCCAAGATATTGGCATCCACCAGTTGTTGATCTTCTATCATAGTTATCACTTGCATAATCACTATCTAAAAAAGCTTCTAAGTGAAAAGGTGACTCTTTTGGATACCACAACCCCAACTTAGGTTGTTGTTTCAAATAACAGAAAATTCTCTTTACTGCATTCATATGAGAGATCTTTGGTGAGACTTGATATCTTGCACATAAACAAACAGCAAACATGATATCAGGTCCTTGATGCAAGAAGATACATAAGACATCCAATCATTGATCTGTATAACTTGACTTCAACTGGTTGTCCATCTTCATCCTTGCCCAATGAGTTAATTGATTTAATAGGTGTAGTAACATGCTTCATGTCATCAAAATTGAACTTCTTAAGTATGTCAGTAACATACTTGTCTTGACTTATGAAAATTCCTTCCTCTGACTGCTTAACTTGAAGTCCCAAAAAGAAAGTTAACTCACCCATTGAACTCATTTGAAATTCATTCTGCATTAGCTTCTCAAACTCCTTAACCATGGACTGTTTAGTGGCCCCAAAGATGATATCATCAACATATATTTGAACTAACATGATATCTTTTTTATCTCTCTTGATAAACAAAGTCTTGTCAATAGCTCCCCTTCTGTAGCCATGTTGCAATAAGAATGTAGAGAGTCTCTCATACCAAGCTCTAGGTGCTTGATGAAGGCCATAAAGAGCCTTAACCACCTTGTAGACTTTGTTTGGATGTTTAGGATCTTCAAAACTAGGAGGCTGTTTCACATAAACTTCCTCTGTAATAGTGCCATAAAGAAAAGCACTATTGACATCCATCTGGTAAACCTGAAATCCCATATAAGAAGCAAAAGCAAGAAATATTCTAATAGCTTCAATTCTTGCTACATGAGCAAACACTTCATCATAATCTACTCCTTCTTCTTGTCTGTAGCCTTGTGCTACTAACCTTGCCTTATTCTTGATAACATTACCTCTTTCATCTCTTTTGACTCTGAAAACCCATTTGGTTCCAATAACTCTTTTTCCTTCTGAAAGATCACATAAAACCCAAACTTCTTGAAGTTTAAATTGAAGAAGTTCTTCCTGCATAGCTTCAACCCAGCTTTCTTTAGTCAATGCTTGAGCAATATTCTTGGGTTCCTCTTGAGAGATAAAACAAGTAAATAGGCAGGTTTGATGATCCTTATGATTCAGCCTGTTTTGTTTATACACAAAGCTAAGTGAAGCATTGTGAGGAGAAGTAAAACTCTTAGCTTTGTGTCTTGTCATGACTCCAGAAGTAGAAGGACCAATGATTTGATCATATGGATGATTCTTATGGATTCTTAAGATTGGAGACTGTGGAACTCCATAACTATCATTTAAATTAGTGAAATCAGCATCTTCATTGGAATCTGAGAAAATACCTTTATCTTCAAACTCATCATCAGTATCTTCTAATCCAGGCATGGTAGGATCATCCAAATCATCTAAAGTACTGTCAACTGGTGCAGCAGTACTTTGTTTGAAAATCTTGTCCAAAGTACTGTGAGAGTACTTTGCAGTCTTGTTCTTCTTCTTTGCCTCTTCATAAGCTCTTCTTTGTTCACCAGTGTAAGAATGTGCTAAAACATCTTGAAGAAGCATCTGATTAAGTTCCTCTTGAATAGATTGATCCTCACAGAGACAATGAGGATTGTGGTGCATCAGTACTTTGCGTTGGAACATCAGTACTTTGCTTTGGAACATCAGTACTTTGCTTTGGACTAACAGATCTTCATCGGGACAACATCGGGTCTAATATGAACTCCATGAACAACATATTGTAAATCTTCTCCATTGTGCACAGGTTGATTTTCTTCTCTAATAGGTACATAGTTCATGGAAGGAGTTAAAACTTCAAGATCAAACATCCAATCGGGACCTTTACCTTTCTCATTGTCTTGATCTTCTAAAAACTCAACATGAAGACAATCTTGAACCTTCTTAGTAACTCTGTTGTACACTCTAAATCCCTACTTGTTGGTACAATAACCCAGTAAATATCCTTCTACTGACTTGCCATCAAACTTACCCAGATTATCAATTGTGTTTAAAATAGTGAGAGGGCATCCAAAAGGCTTCATAAAACGAATGTTGGGTTTGTTGCCCATCAGCAACTCATAAGGTGTCTTCATCGTGGTTTGGTGATGAGACTCTGTTAAGTATATAGCAAGCAGTACTTACAAGAATTGAATAGGTAGTTGTGAATCTGCTAACATTGTTATGGCTGCTTCAATCAAAGTCCTATTCTTCCTCTCTGCAACACCATTCTGCTGTGGTGTTCTAGCAATACTGAACTCCCTCTTGATTCCTTTGTTAGCACAAAATTCATCCATTAGCTTGTTCTTGAATTCAGTTCCATTGTCACATCTAATACCTCTAACCTTGAGTCTCAATTGGTTTTCAAGTGCTATAATCGATTCGAATAGCATCAAAAGTTTCATCTTTAAAACCCAAGAAAAATACCCAACTGAATCTACTGCAATCATATGTTACAACTAAGCAGTACTTTTTCTTGTTTAAACTTGCCACAGAAACAGGTCCAAACAAATCCATATGTAACAGCTCCAATGATTCTCTAATAGTTCTCTCCTCAAGCTTCTTGCATGAAGCTTTGTGTTGTTGACCCTTCTTGCATGCCAAGCATGAGTGATCATTCTTGTAAGTCTTTGAAGGTAAACCTCTAACTAAATTGCCTTTGACCAGTTTGTTGATATTCTTGAAATTAACATGGCCCAATCTTCTATGCCATTGATGTGCCTCTTCAGATGTTGCTTTAGCCACTAAACATGTGGCTCTCCCATAAGAATGTAGACTCTTCATCAACAGGCTTGAATTCAGGAGAGAGGATGAGACATTCTGTGTCAGTGAATAACACAGGATGCTTTTTATCACAGATTTGAGAGACTAATAATAAGTTGAACTTAAGCTCCTTCACATATCTAACATTCTCAAAATCTATACGCCCTGCTTTGATAGTTCCTTTTCCAGTAATCCTTCCTCCATTGGGATCATTCCCAAATGCAACTCTTCCTCCACTAATAGATCTAAAATCGCATTGAATCTCCTTGTCTCCTGTCAAACTTCCAGAGCAACCACTATCCACAATCAGATGATCTTTAAGCTCCTCTTCGGGTTGCCCGCACAAAGAGAAAAGAGTTAGTGACCTTTAGGAACCCAAGCCATTATTGACTTGTGTTCCCCTTGTGGAGTTACAAACTCAAATTCTTTGAGTATGTAATTTCCACTTTTTTCAAAACATGATCCATAATTATCTTTTGATTTTTAGCATGTGGATTTTCAAAACTTTCTGGTTTTTCAACACAATTTTCTTTTACAAGTTCATTCTCTTTTTCTTGTATCACAAAAACATCTGATTCACTTTTTGTTGAAAGTACTATTTGTCCCTCAGCAGTACTTTCCCTCTTAACCCATTCTGTTTTAACACTTGGTTCCTGTGATCTAGATCCCCTATGTGAATTGTAGTACCTTCTAGGTTGATAGTAATGGGATCTCCTAGGGTTCCTATTCCAAAGAGTGTGATCAATACCTTGTTTTGTCTTAGCAGTACTTTGAGAAAGTATTGGTCCTGAATTAACAGTACTTTGGATGGTCCTGAATTAACAGTACTTTGGAAAGTACTGTAGGATACTTAAGGTTTTGAAAAAGGTCTTCTCTGTTGAGGGTATCTATGATCTGGTGAGAAATTTGTGTGATTGACCCTATTTGAATTATTCCAGACTGGTTTATGCTCTCTAGGTTTCTGGTTGGCAGACCTGTTCTTTGGAAAGTTTCTAAGGTATTCTGAGTGATGTTCACAATCCTTGATTAAATGAGTAGGACTAAAACACACAAAACACAGTTTTTGACCCATACTTCCAAAGTGACTTCTTCTATGTCTATGACCAAAACTATTTTGCCTTCTAGGTGAATGATTAAACCTGTTTTGACCAAAGTTATCCCAAAAAGGTTTAGCAGTACTATTTTGAAAAGGTTTTGCTGAAGGTATTGCTTGTGGAACAGTACTTTGATTTGAAGGTACTGCTTGACTTTGAACATTGTTTTCAACAATTTCCTTTGGGGTTTCAGACCTAGATTGAGCAACTAGCTTTTTCCTAAACTCTAGACTGTCTACTCCAAAACGAGAAACATCAGGCCTAGGGGGTTGATGAATGCCAGTGGGATGGGGAACTGCATGATAACCATTGTCTTTCTTATACACAGGAGGTGTTTCACTTATTAAACCCTCATTACTAGATGTGTCTACATAATTAATGAGTTCATCATCACTAGTGGTTATATCCTCAAAATCACCTTCATCCTGATCACGAGGTTGATTTTCTTCTATGTTACTAAAGTCCATACCAAAACCTAAGCCAGTTTTAAGGTAGGCTCTTCTCTGTTTTTGAACATAAGTAACATGTGACAGACCAGATTCACCCCAAGCAGCAAACTTAGCTAACAAATCATCTCTTTCCTTAGTCAGTTTCTCTATTTCAGAAATTTTACAGTTTAATTTCCATTCACTTAGTTTTAACTGGTAATCCTGTTGTTCATATTTTTCAGCCCAAGCTACTTCATTATTTTCATGTGCTAATATTTTGGCTTCCATAGATTCTAAGGTTATTTGATAACCAGCTACCTCGGACCTAGCCCTGACACAATTATCTCTTTCAATCACATAACTGCCAAGTAATTTTTGATAAAAATCATGACAATTTGAGCATACCTCAGAGATAGGGGTGAACTTGATGAAGTAGCCACCATTGCAAGTAGAACAGGATCATCTTCCATGCTCCAATCAAATCCTCCAAAACCATCTTCAGATTCCAAAGCAGCATGTTCAGGTTCCTCATCAAAAGCAGTGCTCCAGTCTAATTCTTCCACTGAATCTTCAACTGCTTCTTCCACTGCTACCATACAGTAAGTCACTGGTTCATCATCAAACTCTTCACTCCAGTCAACTTCTGATAACTTCTCTTGAGCGACCAAAGCCTTTGTTTCAGTAATTGGAATTTCTTTTAGCTCAAGCTTTGGTTTCTCAGATGTCCTGTTTGCTTGATACTTAGCAAACCTGCACTCCCTTGCAAAGTGTCTAGTCTTTTGACAATTGAAGCATTCAATTTTGGATTTGTCAAAAGTTATTCCCTGTTTTGGTTTGAAGTCAATGCTTTTTCCTGTTTTCTTCATATACTTTTTGATCCTTGCAGTGATCATAGCAACTTGCCACCTGATATCAATTTCTTCCAGTGCATCTTCTTCAATCTGTGCTAAATCTTCTTCATAAGTGACAGGTAAACTAGCTTGCTGTGCAAAGAAGGAGCACACAACTTCATCTGAGTGCATAGTAGTAGTTGGTGGGGCTTGCTGAGCATGGGTGGGAGCAGCATACGAGACAGTACTTTGAGCCACAGTACTTTGAGTAGGAGAAGCAGTACTTTTGTTGGAAGTACTGCTCCTCTTTTCAGATGATAGAAAAGCAATACTGTGAGACTTGGAACTTGTTTGACCATTCATCTCATGTTCATACACCTTTAGATGGTTGTAGAGATCATCAAAGTCCATGACATCCAAACCAGGTTGTCCTCTGATCATTGTAGCAATCACATGCCATGTAGATGGCAAACTCCTTATAAACTTCAGATTAGCATCTTCAACTGATACTTCTGCCTTGTATAACTCCAACATGTTGAGGAGATTTTGAAACCTATCATATGCAGCATCAAGACTCTCTTTTTCACCAACAGTGAAAGTTTCAAACTGTTGCTTTAGCAGATTTCTATGCATCTTCTTAGAAGCTTCATTCCCTCCAAATCTAGTCTTGAGAGCAGCCCAGAGCTGCTTTGCATCTTTAGCATCATGAAACTTCAATAGATGTCCATCAGGTATAGCAGATAAGAGAATGTTAAGAGCTTTCTCTTGATTTCTTATGGTAGCTGCTGGTAAGACTGGTTTGGGTGGTTTAGGTTGTCCAACAATCTCCAAAAGTTCTTGAACTACTTCATTACCATTGACAATTACATTCCATAGTGCATGGTCTGTAATGGCAATGTACTGCCTCATTTTCATGCACCAGAGGTCATATTCTCCCTTCTTGATGATTGGAATTCTGAGTGAGGTGATTGAGGGTGGTGGAACAGCTTCAGTCGACATCTTTAGGTTTTGTTGTAGTAGGGTTTCTTCTTAGTCAGAGTTTCCACACAAGCTCTGATACCACTTGTTGGATCGATGTACTCTAACCAAACTAACTTAAATAGCTTGTTTAAGGTTTAATAACCTCGGATAAATCCTAAGTTATTAACAAAGAAACACTGAGTAATCTTTATTAAGTATGCGGAATTTACTTAACAAATCTAAGAAGAATAACTTTTATTATTAACTCTAAATCTGCTTATTATGCAGATACTTTAACAACTCTAAGAATATCGAACTTCTCTAAAACTCTAAACTTGTGAATTCGTAAATTCTAAGACTCATAAACTCGTACCTCTAATGCCAATCTAGGGGTCCTTTTATAGGCTCAAGGATAATCCTAGTCGGTTTACAATTTATATCCTTGTATGACAAGTAATCTAATACAGAATATTCTAGAATTACAAGACTTTCTATAAACGAATATAACAGTTCTTTGATCTTGCAGTACTTTGACTTCATGTGCAGTACTTTGACTTTATCTTTAGCAGTACTTTGACTCTTTGACTTTTTCCAGTACTTTGTAGTTTACAGTACTTTATCTTTCTGCAGTACTTTGTCAATCTTCAGCACTTTCATATCCCAACAATACACAATATCACCTCAATCACAAACCAATATCACAATCAACAATATCATCAATAACATATCCGACGTCATAGTAGGGCCCTAAGCGACCCTAGCCAGCGCAGTCTTAGCAAAGTCTAGAACGATTGCTACCCTGGACTAGGTCGAGGTAGAAGTATATACTTAGCTAGGCAAGTGTTATAGCAATTAGGATTGCTACCCTATACTAAGGCAACAGCTACCACATATCTATCTAAACAGTCAAACACATAAGCAAATCAAAATAGTTTAAAAGGTCCAAAAAGAGTAGCATGATTCTCACCCAAAATTAGTTAAAACTTAGATAATATTGGGGCTATGAAACTCACCTCAAGCAAGCAACGCACAAAGAAACACTAGCAAGAAGATAACAGCTAACACGGCTCAGCAACTACCGACTCGGCACAGCCTATTAATGTAAACCAATTTTAATATATATTTCCCAAAATCAACGTTATCTACCCCAATGTATTCCTTTTCTTTATCTCTAAAAATATCTTGTTTCATCGTTTAGTCCTAGCGTTTGGTATCGTCGTGTGTGTGTATCGACTCAACATGATATCATGAATGCACTCAACTAAACATAATGTGACTCAATGCAACACAACGAGGCGTCTAAGCGATAAGCTCCATAGTCCAATAAGTTTTGGAATAAATAGTAGACCTTATCGAATTCGTCAACTCGATAAACTCAATCATTTATTCGTGTCGCTTATTATCCCATAAACCGGTCACATCCTAACGAGTCATAAGGATAATTCACCCATTAATAATGTTATCCTACGTACCTAGCGGGCTCTTATTAGATTCGTCAACCTAATAAGTCCGCTACCCACGTGGATCGACGCTATTAATGTTAGGTCATCCGTAACCCATGCACACAACGTAAATAGAATTAAATACTTGAAAATGGTATTAAATGCTCATAAATGGCACATTTCGATAAACGTGCACTCGAAACATTAAATACTCTTTAATTAGAAAATATTTCTGTTTTTAGTTTTTAATTCCCTTTTAAAATAGTGAATAACAAGACAAGTCTTGTTATCGATAGTTTTGGTATAAAAACCATTTATTATTTATGTTTCACCATTTATTATTATTGTTTATATATATATATTTATTACGTCAAATTCAATATAAGTCTTAAATCGTTATTCGTTTCGAGTCCACAAGCACGAGTCATGACTTCTCGGCTTTTAATCAATCTATAGTCCAAAATATACTAAAGTCCATGTTACGACGTTGTCGGGGTCGACTATGACTAAAAAGTCAAAGTAACACCGACGTTACTCAAAGTTGACAATTTATAATATAAGTCCAAGTAAATAATCACAATAGCGCAAATCAATCTCAAATCAACCCATATCAATCAAACCACCCAATCAAACTACCAAATATACCCGAAACCAATGTTATGACCCTAATGGTCATGACACGGTCACGGTTAAGACCACGTGAATCAAACAAGCTCTAGAAGCTTTTCGGCTCCACGCGTCTCATCCAAACACCAACAACAACAACCAACAAGATACCACAACAACCCAACCCGGACCCTTGGTCCATGTGGGTCACGTGCGCCACACACCACGACCCAAATGTGGGTCTTGTGGCTCGTACGCCTCATCCAACACATCCAAACACTCCCAAATGGCTTCTACTACAACCAAACACAATCAATCAAACCCATCAACTAATCCTAACAACATCCAATCATCAAACCCATCAACTAATCCTAACCAAGAACATGAAACAATGATAAAAATGCCAAAACACAATAAAATGATACAACACACGATACCAAATCAATAGCTACATGTTTTATTAGTTGTAAATTAGTTTTAGACCCAAGTTTCACCCATAACCCATCTAGGTCGAGCCATGTACGAGCCTAAAAGGACCCATATGTGGCTTTTCATGGCTCAAACGAGCTTGACCCATGCTCCTTTTACCTTTTCTGAACCCGATCTACAAGATTTCTTGAAAACCCTAGAATCACGGATAGTTTTGGTAAGATTTGGAGGTGTTAGCGAAGGATTCTATAGGCGGGCCATATATGGATGGAAAGAGGAAAGAAAGATCTATCAAATGGTGGTGGTGGTGTAATCTCACTCGCTGGAAAATGGCCGGAATAAGGGGCGGCGGTGGTGGGTTGTTTTAAGGTTAGGGTTTTATTTTAGGTGGAGAGAGAAAGTAGAGAGTGTGTGTGTTTTAGAGAGAGAAATGAAAGTGAAAAACGAGGGTAGAGTGGGGTTTATATACTTGGACTTGTGGACTCAAAAATAAATAAAAATGAGGGAGGGGGTGGCCGGCCATGGGGTATTTGGGGGGGGGGGGCAAAGTCGTGATTTTTCATAAACTATCCCGTTTACCTAATCTCGAGCTCATATATTGTCCTACGAGTGTCCCATGACGTTCCTTCGACTTTATATTGTGTTTATTTATGTTTTTCCACAAGTTTTGACTATTTATTTGTCAAGTTTTGAGCTACGGTTTAAAAGTTACGTTATTTCTTGTTTTAGGATTTTATTGTGCCGAATCGAATAGTGCCTAACAAAAAGAGTTAAAACTCACACGATAACTCATACGATAATAAAATAAATCATAAAAACCAATAAATGATATCAAATCAAGTCCTGGTCGATTAAAATAGTTCTAAAGGCAAATACTAGGTTTAGTTTAGCGTAATGCGGTTACCTAAAATAGACTCCCTAATTGCCAGTTGTCACATGTGTGAATTCGACAAGAGATACTTACTAATAGTTTGATGGGATTTTCACGTAAATCTTATATATACATTCTACAAGTACCAAACACCACTTTTGACAGATTCTGCACATAGACTAAAGACCATACTAAAGACCAAATACAGATTCTGCTCATGAAACAAACCACAACAATATTTAAAAACCATAAAGCAAAAACTAAAGACCAAACTTCGAGTAGCAGGTTCAACATAACTAAAGTCCAAAAATAGTAGCAGGTTCAACAAAAAATAAAGACTAAAAGTTAAACCAAACATCCAGTAGTAGGCGTGGAACTATCATGTGTGCTAAAGCTAAATGGGAGCTCATCGACAACTATCATGTGTGCTAAAGCTTCCTTACTTTTTTTTTATCAAACATTAGTTTGAGAAGTACTTTTTTTTTCTATGTAAGGTTTGCATGTCGTTAGATGATTTTTAAGATTTGTATTACCATGCTTTCTAGAGTGGCATAAGTAAATTATGCCGCAATGTTTACACTTAGCTTTTTTTATCGATAGGTTTCTCACCTTTTTTAAGCTTTAGTTCTTCAAAATCGATCCATACAAGTGATTATTTTGCGGCCCTTTGGTTGTTCTACCTCCTCCTCCATGTCACTGCTCTCAACCTCTACAGGTACTTGATTAACTGAGTTTGATTCCAACATCATCTAACAATAATAAAAAAAGAGAAATATCAACCAGACAACAACTAATAAGAAAACTAATAAGTTAAATATATGTAAAAACTGCAACTAAAAATCAAACAATAAACCCTATTATTGAACAATTACCTTTTCTTTGAATGATGATGATCTTGTGAGTTGTGAGGGAAAAGCATGGACAACTAATTAAGAGATGATAAGGGTTCGACTGATTTTTGAGGGTTGAGTAGAAGAATGAATTCGTCAGGAGGGATGGGTTTACAGAGGTTCTGTAAACTGTAATGATGAAAAGCAGGTAACCAAAGGTTTCATGCATAGGAAATTAATACTAAACATACAGACAAGAGACATAGGGTTCTAAAAAGTAATAATTAAAAAATCAATAAGTGATTGTCGGGTCTTATCGGGTTGACCCGATAACCCGATAACATTATTTATTTAACCCTAACCCGACCCGATACACTATCGGGTTATCGGGTTCGGATCAAAACAACCCGACAATATTTTTTGACCCGATTAGACTCGACCCGATTAGCCTTATCGGGTTCGAGTCGGGTCAACCCGACCCTACTGACACCCTAGTCATAATCATAGAAAATGACTCAAAAGAGACGTTTTTGAAAAGCCATTAATTATTTAATTCAGATGCAAAATCGTTTCCAATGTTTAGCAAAAATAAAAATGACAATAATGTTTGTGATGACTAATAAATTTGTTTACACTAATGACACTTGGTCAAAATAACCACTCCGTGCCTTCATTTCCTGCTTTAATTACCTGAGATAAACATGCTAAAAGTCAACAAAATTGTTGAGTGAATCCATAGTGTTTATAATAATAATAATTTGAACACAAGGTGAAATCATTCAAATAAATCAATATATATATTGCCATAAGTCTCATGAACTCAACATTAACGTGTGTGTTAATATAAGGGTGCCCTCGGTATAGGAGCTTGCTATTCTCCTAGTATAAGTCAAATGATGTGCATTTGGCTATCAAACTGGCTAACACAAGGTTATCTATCCAACTAGCTCAACTAGTTTGTCAATTCCCAGTAGATCTATTCACAGTATTCGCGTTCACTCGTAAGTGACTAAGGTTCATGATAAGAGGGGCTTTATAAAGGGGCAACAGAGTGTCTTATTCAATAACATTAAGGATAGCATACATAAAAATACTTGTGTTCTATTTGTAGCATGTATCTCCCCACGGGTTTGTAAAACATATAAAATGTGGGACTATGAACTCACCTTGGTTGGGGTTAAGTGTAGATAAGCAAATGATATCAAGTGCAATTCGGAAACAACTCCAACACACAACCTGAAGAATAATGAATAACTCAGAATTTTGGTGGTTTGGGTGGTTTTGAAATGTTTTTAATGCTTGAAGCTTAAAAATAGTGAAATTTACATTCTTTACCCTTACGAGGAATATTTACATTTTTAGTCCCTTTACTTTGGTATATTTACACTTTTTGCCCAAGTAATCAGAGGTGTTCACTTTCATAAATTATTTCTAATTATTTACCATTTTTTACCCTCAAGTTATCAAAATAACAGTTTTGATACACGTTTATGAAATATTACACGTTTAGTCCTTGAACTTTAACATAATTACATTTTTAACTTTAATTATCAAAAATGATATTTTATCACCCTTGGTTGTTAAATTTTCAATTCCATCATTAAATTACTACTTTGTCAGTTTTGACACCTTTTTATGAATAATTTCAAAATTAGTCCTTTAACTTTATAAGTTTACACTTTTAGTTCTTTGTTAATAAAATGTGATATTTTAGTACTCATTGTATCAAAATAGTCAATAATTATCTTTAGTTTACTGAATTTACTATTTTAACCTCAATTTACCAAGTTGATAGTTTCAGTCCTTGTATTTATATATTTTGCAAAAATAGTCCTTTTTCCATTTTAAATGTACATTTTAAGTCCATGCACTTTCAAATTTACATTTTTGACTCAAAAACATCCATACATTTTGTTTGTACCCTCATTTTCCTGATTTGGCAGTTTTTAACCCTCAAGTTCTAAAATTTACAGATTTGACCCCTTAACTTTACAAAAAATGCATTTTTAGTCCAAAATCAATGTTTAGCTTTTGTTATCATTTCTTTTAGCTTATCTTACTTCCAGAAGCTTGTTAAGCTTTTAGAATAGCTTATTGGGGGGCGTTATGAGCTTATTTAGCTGTTGGGCCTTAACGAAGAAAATGAAGGCCTAATAGTGTTTTTAGTGGCCCAATGGGCTTGGGGTTTTGGGATTTGTTATATGAGCTTATTATATACTAAGTTCAACTTTCAAAATATCTTATACATTTTTTATTCTCAAATTGCTTAATAAGTGCTTATTGGGCTTTAGGCCCGTTAAGAGTGTTTAAGGGTTTTGAAATTCTGAGCAAGTGAGCCAAGCTTTGAGCTTGTAAAAGCTATCAAACGAGCCTGTTAGGGTGATCCATTGATACCTCTTGTTAGTCTAGAGTATAGAGAAACATGTTGTATAATTTGTTTGGTATGGTGTACGTGTGGATATAGTTTTACAAGGCCGTTTCTAATGACAAAATCTATTTTGTGAGGCAAGTTACGCTTGACAGTTTTGTGAGTTGTTCCAAAGGACTTAAGGAACATTTGGTATTAAGTGTTTATGTGTTAGCGTGAGTGTGTAGCAATTGTTTAGTTCCATTCATGGCCATATAGAGATTCAAGTGAGCTTATTTGTGTTCTTTAGACTTAACGAGAGATTATGAAACAATATGTAAAGCTTATCGTGTTTTCAATATGTTATCACTTGTTTCATGTATCACAAAAATTAACTAAGTGTTGGAGAAACTTATAACACCTTTAGTAAGGTGGGTAGAACTAGGTCGTGGGACGTGGGAGAAGGCACAAGAGCTTGTCACTCATTAGTTGGCACTACTAGGACTTGGGGGAGACCTTGTGGAGGGTTGAGCACGCTTGGGAAAGCTTGGAACTTGGCCTCTTTCTCTTGCGACTTAGGACATAAACGAGGAGTACTTGGGTAAGTTTTGTGTTGTGTTTTGAGAGTGTACGTGAGACTTGTTATGCATGGGAGTATATATTACTGATTGAGACAAGTTGGGGTGAGACAAATGGAATAAGTGAAGAGATAAACGAGTAGGGATGTAGCTAGGGGGTAGAGGTACTTGAGAGTTTTTGCAAGTTGTATTACAAGTGTTAGTATAGGAAGTTGTTTTGGGGGTCTCGTTCTAGGGTGACTAAGCCAAGGAAACCGGCTTTGAGGTTTTGAGTTGAGGTACTTGTGTGCTAGGAGGGCTTAGACAAGTTACAAAGGTATGGAGAGGGTTTGAAGGACTAGGGAAATTCATAAGGGTGTGTCGGGTTCAAGGGTGCCCAAAAGGTCCAAGCAACTTGTTTTAACGCGTGATATTGAGTTCTAGGGACACAAAGGTGTCGAGTGTGAATTGTGAGATCATTTAGCATCATTAGAAAGTCATTTCATGTGTTAAAAACCACTTAGGAACAAATTGGAATCGTTTAGAGTTACTTGTACAAATTTTGAAAATCGGGTAATGTACATTTACTTTGGCCTTCGTTTTATACCCATACGACCTTATATTTTGGTGATCTTTGTTGATCTCGATTACTTGATGTGTGGAGAATCGAGTGGTATAATTTGTTATATAAGTTGTGTGCATGGATTTTAAAATAAAGACCCAAAGTAAACGTGTATATCACGTGTATATGTTAAGTTTATAAACGTAACCTTTTTTGGGCTTGGGATTTGGTTAAGCCCAATTGTGGGTTATTTCGGTCTGATTGGTGTTATTTAGGCTTACCATTGAGCTAGGTGGGTTATTTGGGCCAAGGGGTGTTAATGGGCTTAAGTTGGTGTCGTAGGCCTAATAAGAGAAATGTAGGACCCAAGGGGGGGAGGGTTGTGAGTATGCTGGGTGGTTGTGGTGATCAAAATGATATCCTGGTTTATTTATACATAATCTCAAATATCATGGTATGCATGTGAGCTCGTTCCAAGAAAATGTGAATCATATAACATATACTGATTCGTTATTGCACAGTGTAAGCAGAAAGTTTTAAATTTTGTCTAAATATAGTAATACGTAATTAATCCTTGATTAACATTTATTAATAACTGGGGATTTTTACAAGATGTTACAACGTCACAATTGTAAAGTGACGTCGTCACAAGTGTAATCCTATATATATTTTTTGTATGTTTTTCATTAGAGATAGACTAATTTTGGAGAAACTTTGTGTGCATTTAGAGGTCCGAATTTTTAAGCTTTTGTAAAGGTTTTTATCCCCATAACTCCATATTTTATTGAAGATAAGTTATTCAATCCTTAATCATTACAATATGTCTATGTGTTGTGTGATTACTTGTTTTTTTTCTTTTCGATTTAACATGCTATGCTAAACTTATTAGTGTTTAATTACGATTGCATGAAACCTAGTTATTGATTATTGATTATTGTCTCTTGTTTAATTAGTTGTTATTCACATTAGGAGTAGGAAAACTAGCTAGGTTTAAATATATTACTATCTTGAACGTCCGACTAAATGCCCCGCTATATAATTAATATGTTGTTCATTGTATTTAATACGTGAATTGTGTTTGCTGACACCGAGAGCTTAAAAGAGCATTATTAGGTGCCGCTCAATGAGAACAAAATTTATAGAGTAGGGAATAACCAACCCCAATTGATATTAAGGAATACAACGTTGTAATTAAACAAGGAAGTGACAATTCGACTAATCAACAAGAGATACCTAAGGAGTAATGAGATTCTAAGTAAATACTCTTTAACTATCATACGAGTTTCTATCCAATTTATTTTCTCTGCATATTTAGTTTAGTTTAGTCTAATTATTAGTTATAAAAACCAAACTCTTCAAACCTTGAGATTTTACATTGCTTTCTAAAAAAAATATAAAAGTACAAAAAATAATCATTCCTCAACTATTAGACTTAATTCGTCATACACTTCGAGCCTAGCTCACTATTCCCTCAGAGAATGATCAATCCCCCGTGTTTTACCTATACTACACTTAACGGTTAGGTATTCTGTCTAGGAGGATTGTAAAACTTAGTGTGGTACAATCCACCGCATCAATGCGTCTGAGTATTACTACCTCCGTCCCATATTAAATGTCCAGTTTTGACTTTTGAAGTATTTTTTTTTCAACTTTGACTTTAAATATTTTCATTTGTGTAGTATAATAATTGATGAAAATTATATCAATAAAAAATATGTTTAAAACATAATTCATTCATATATTTTATATCAAGTATTATATAACATAAACAAAAATATTTGAGGTCAAAGTTGAAAAAGAATGACTTTGAAAAGTCAAAGTGGACATTTAATATGGGACGGGGGAAGTATAAAGTTTTATCGCCCTTTTATACTTGTAGTGAGGTTTTATAAAGTTTCGTGGGTCAAATCGTTTAAGAAAAATAAGTAAAACGCATTTTTTGATCCTAAAAACCTTTAAAAATGTTGTTGATTGGAAACAATTTACGACTTTAAATGGGCGTAATTTCTTTGTTTCTTGCCTGTTTTGTCCGTTTAAATCCCTAAAATAGAGAAAACATATCTAATTTCAAGAGATCAAAGCCTCAGTTTGTGAAAACATATTTTAGGTGTCAATTTGTACACAAATACAAGTTGACATGCTGTTATAGTTTGTTCATAAAATTTCCCCGACTTTACGAGCTATAACTCACTTGTTTTTCATCCACTTTTCAAAATTCAAGTTCCTAGAGTTAGATCTTTGTGTTAACTTTTCAAAAATTCCAATTAGAGTTTTCAGTTTGGAGTTTAGGTCCTTAATTTAGGCGTTTTGTGTCGAGTACTCAGATTCAAGGCTTTTTTGACAACCAGTTTCGTATCGCATGTTAAAAATACTAAAAAGATTCCAAAAATTATGATATTTGGATAAGAACTAATTAATACCTATATCTAACTGTATTATAAATTACTTTGGCTAAAAGTCATTTTAAAGTGATTATATGATGTACACAAGTCGATTAAAATTTATGGCAGAATTAAGGTTTGATTATACTAACTTTTAAACAACTTTCAACACAACAAACATATAGTGGTGACATGAAAGCTAGCATGAAATGTTAAATATGAATAAAATTAAGTATTAAATGAGTTTATGAAATGATTACAAGTGTTGTGGATGATAAGTGATCAAGAACACTATGAAAACCCTAGAAAACCCTAGATTTAAGCTTATAAAACCCTAGTTTATGTAACCATTCTTGTATGAGCCCTAAAACAACTTGAACCAAGCTTGAAACCTTGATGTTCTTGTGAGTTTTCTTCTATGCTAAGGTAGAGAGAAAGAGGAGTGACGTATGTTTAGTTGTTGTGAGAAAATGGCTAGTTAGTGGGTTCTAATTATACTAGTACTTAGGGATGGTTGAATGGTCTTTTCTTGGTTCACAAGGATGTGTCATAGCAATTTGGGAAAACCTAAAAAATGGTGTCATATGACTTGGTTTAGGGTATGGGTTTAACGGTGAAAAGGGGGGATGTTGCTATCAAATTGGTTGCTTTTTAGGTTAGCATGTTTGTGGTAAATTGTTGTTTCAAGGTGCAAAATGGTCGGTTTTGTTAGGGTTCTAAGGGTGGGATTTTTGAATTTTCTGAAAGTACATAAGTATATATGATAGTGTAGAATGCTAAGGTGGTGAATTGATTAAGTATTGTATGCATGCATGAGATATAATGCAAGACTTAAGTGATTTACGTAAAACTAATGAAACCAAATGTAAGCGACGTATAAAATATGCTAATGAGAGTGTTAAAGTACCTACTTGGCATAGACTAAACTTAGTCTAGTGCTGATATACGTTCAAAGTAGTTTTTTCTTTTTATGCCATCTCCTAAAGTCCACCCCTTCAAACTTATCAAGCTTGGCAAAGTTTGAAGCCATATGTTTCATTGCAGCGGCAGCCATTGATTATCACAAATAGTTTACTTTGATTGTTGGTGGTAATTCCCAGAACAGGGTTAAGATAATCAGTAGCAACTGCAATACCACTAGGTGGTTACCGGATATCACTTGGAATCGTGTAATCACTTTCCAAAGTAAACTATTCGACCCTAATGCCTGGGTATCACGAATATCTACTTGGGATAAGACCAAATGTATGTTATTGAATTAGGCACAAATCAATAACCCTTGCATTTATAAGTGTTTAAGCTTTCAGTTTGTTTCTCCTGGTATTGTTCTTTTTCAGTATGTTTCTCAGTATCTTCATGCTGATGAAAACCATCTCTATTTATAGTAGAGAATACTCACTCCTAGTTAATAGACATTATGGATGACTAATGGCCCATTAATCACTCTTAATAAGCCTCCATTATCATAGGAATAGTGTTTACATGACCAATTACCATTGTACATCTGGCTATAAGCCTTAGCCAATGTAGCTGCACTATCACAATGGATAGAAATGGGTGCTATAGGTTTAGGCCACAATGGAATCTCAAGAAGAAAGTTTTTCAACCATTCAGCTTCTTTACCAGCAGCTTCTAAGGTTACAAATTCAGATTCCATTGTTGAACTGGTAATGCAAGTTTGCTTCTTGGATGCCCAAGAAATTGCACCTCCACCAAGTAGGAATACCCAGCCACTGGTAGACGAATTGTCTTCAGTGTTACTGATCCAACTTGCATCAGTGTATCCTTCCAACACCGAAGGATAGCCAGTATATGAAAGACTATAATCCATAGTTCTCTTCAAATACTTCAGTACCCTCTGAATTGCTTGCCAGTGATGAGCACTAGGATTACTAGTATACCTGCTCAATTTTCCCAGAGCAAAAGCAATATCAGGTCTTGTACAAGTCATGGCATACATCAGGCAGCCAATTACCCTAGAATACTCAAGTTGAGATACAGCTTTGCCATTATTAGGCATCAGCTTCTCACAAGTATCCATATGTCTACTCACTGGAGTACAATCAAAGTAGTTGAATTTCCTCAACACCTTCTCAATATAATGAGACTGAGAGATAGAAATTCTTTTACTTTCATGTTTAATCCTAATACCAAGGATAACATCAGCCTCCCCCATTTCCTTCATGGAGAACCTTGATGACAAAAATTCCTTTGTCAGGTCAACCTGATTTTGGTCAGTGCCAAATATCAACATGTCATCAACATATAGACAAATGATGACTCCTTTACCAGATTCATCAAATTTGCTATACACACATTTGTCAGCTTGGTTAAGAACATAACCACTAGACGAAACCACTTCATCAAATTTTTGATGCCATTGCTTAGGTGCCTGCTTTAGTCTATAAAGAGACTTAATCAGTTTACACACCTTGTTTTCATTGCCAGGTATGATGAAGCCCTAAGGTTGGTTCATATAAACCTCCTCATCCAATTCACCATTCAAGAAAGCTGTTTTCACATCCATCTGATGAATAATCAGATTATGAATTGATGCCAAAGAAATCAGCAGTCTTATGGTACTGATACGAGCCACAGGGGCATAAGTATCAAAATAGTTTATCCCTGACTTTTTTTAAAGCCCTGAATGACTAGTCTAGCCTTGAACTTTTCAATAGTTCCATCTACCTTCATTTTCCTTTTGAAAATCTATTTGCAACCCAAAGGTTTGCAACTAGGAGGTAGATCAACCAACACCCAAGTGTTGTTGCCCAAGATGGAATCCATCTCATCATTGATTGCTTCTTTCCAGAAAGCAATATCCTGGGGCTTCATTACTTCTTCAAATGTCTTGGGATCATCCTCAACAACGAAGCAATAGGAGTATTGGTCAGAGACCTCATCCCTTGTTCCTTCAATTAAGTATAATTGAAACTCAGGTCCAAATGACTTTGGATTCCTGACCCTTTTGCTCTTTCTAAGCATAGGTTCAGGTTGTTGAACCACAACCTCATCAGGGACCTCTGATGGTTCTTTATCAGGGATCTCTGATACACCAGTGTCATGAGTTCCATTAGGAATCCTCTGACTTGGTCTAGGGATGGATGAGAATCTATCCTCATCAAAGTTTGCATCCCTTTATTCAATTATGGAGTTAATTGAAACATTTTTATTAGGTTCAATAACATAGAACCTAGAAGCCTTGGAATGTTCAGCATATCCAACAAAGATTCAGTCAATGCCTCTTTCACCCAAAGTTTTCAACTTTGGATCAGGGAGTCTTACAACTGCCCTACAACCCCAGACCCTGAGATAGTTCAGGTTGGATTTCCTTTTAGTCCAGAGTTCATAAGGGGTAACCTTGTTCCTTTTGTTGGGAACCATATTTAATAAATAGCAAGCTGTTAACATAGCTTCACCCCAGAACCCTTGACTCAGTCCTGAATAAGACAACATAGAATTAACCATCTCCTTCAAAGACACCGTTTTTCCTTTCAGAAATACCATTTTGCTGAGGAGTATAGGGAGTAGTCGTTTCACGGATTATACCAACAGACTAAAAATACAGAGTATCCATGTACTCACCTCCCCTATCAGTCCTTAATCTTTTGATCAAAGATCCAAGTTGTAATTCAACTTTAGTTTTAAATACTTTGAATTTATCTAATGCTTCATCCTTGGTATTTAACAGATAGACATAACAAAACCTAGAAGCATCATCAATAAATGTCACAAAGTACTTCTTATTCCCCAAAGAGGGAGTGACATGCAAGTCACACAGGTCACTGTATATAAGCTCCAAGAGCTTAGTCTCACGCTTAACACCCTTAAAAGGTTTCTTGGTTATCTTGGTCAACATGCAAGTTTTACACTTTTCAGTGTCCATGTCAAATGCTGGGATTAACCCATCCTTAGACATATCTTGCATCCTTTTATAGTGAACATGGCCAAGTCTAGCATGCCATAGGGTAGAGTCAGTCTGGTCAGAGGTGGTCACAAAGGCTGAATTATCACTATCAGTGACAATATTAAGCCTGAACATTTGGTTACACAAATAGCCAAAACCAATAAAAACACCACTTTTAGACAAAACAAATTTATCAGACTCAATAACTTGTTTATTTCCATGATTATTCAAAACACTACTTGAAACCAAGTTTTTCCTTATATTAGGAACATGAATAACATTAAACAAAGTTACAATCTTTTCAGAACTAAATCTAAGATCTACACAACCACGACCATGCACCAAGGCTGTTGACTCATTTCCCATGTGAAGAATAGAACCATCATTCAGTGACTCATAAGTCTTGAACCAGCTTCTATCTTTACACACCTGAACTGTTGCACCAGAGTCAACCCACCACGCAACATCATTATCCTGCACATAATAAGATTCAGATACATATGTAACATAATAAATCTGAAAAGACTTATTAAACATATTCTGACCTTTCAGTGAGTTGGTAGAACCACCACTCCCTGAACCATTAGTGTCTGATCCATTGGCTTTACCACCAACCTTAACATCCTTGCAATCCCTTTTAATGTGACCAGATTTGCCACATTTCCAACAAGTAGGTGTTGCCTTCTTGTTAGGATTTACCCTTGTGTTGTCATGATATTTGCGTTTGCCTTTGTTGTCATTGTACCTGGTGGAGTTGTTATGCTCCACCATATTGACAACAGATGCACCAGTAGCATTGCTACTCTTTGGCTTGTCATTATCCTGCACCCTGAGAGATTCCTCAATTCGCAGATGACTGCCCAACTCAACTAGAGTTAACTCCTCTTTCTTATGTTTCAAGATATGCTTGAAATCTTTCCAAGAATGAGGAAGTTTATCAATAACACAAGAGACTGAAATAGCCTCATCCATGTGCATATTGTGTTGTGTAAACCTTCCAAGTATTCCAAGAAGTTCATTGTATTGTTCCATGACTAGTCTTGAATCGGTCATTTTGTAATTTGTGAAATTACTTACAAGAAACTTCTTACTTGATGCATCCTCAGCCATATATTTGGCATCCAAGGAGTCCCACAGTTCTTTGGAAGATTCAAAGTTCTGATAAATGTCAAATAGAGAATCAGACATACCATTGAGAATTAGACCTCTGCAAATGTAGTCATCATTCTCTCATTTGCTCCTCCTCCTGATCTGCTCCACAGTAGCATCATCCCCATCATCAGGAATAGGAGTGGTTAGCACATACACCACACTCATGCTCGACAGCAGGAAGTGCATCTTCTTCTGCCATCTCCTAAAGTCCACCCCTTCAAACTTATCAAGCTTGGCAAAGTTTGAAACCATATGTTTCATTGCAGCAGCAGCCATTGATTATCACAAATAGTTTACTTTGATTGTTGGTGGTAATTCCCAGAACAGGGTTAAGACAATCAGTAGCAACTGCAATACCACTAGGTGGTTACCGGATATCACTTGGAATCGTGTAATCACTTTCCAAAGTAAACTATTCGACCCTAATGCCTGGGTATCACGAATATCTACTTGGGATAAGACCAAATGTATGTTATTGAATTAGGCACAAATCAATAACCCTTGCGCTTATAAGTGTTTATGCTTTCAGTTTGTTTCTCCTGGTATTGTTCTTTTTCAGTATGTTTCTCAGTATCTTCATGCTGATGAAAACCATCTCTATTTATAGTAGAGAATACTCACTCCTAGTTAATGGACATTATGGATGATTAATGGCCAATTAATCACTCATAATAAGCCTCCATTATCATAGGAATAGTGGTTACATGACCAATTAAACGTGGTCATAAAGCAGTCATAACAGCCAATTGAATGAGTCAAAACTGTTACACATTAATCACTGCACCACTACCAGTAGGAACCATTACACTACCAGCAGGAACCATTACACTAGCAGCAGGAACCATAACACTACCAGTAGGAACCATCAGTTACTACACTAACAGTAGTAACCAATACACTAGCAGTACTAACCACTATTGAGTCGAGTCAGGGTGTTCAGGGACCTCATGGGTGTACACTCCGTACCTCCCAACCCAAAACCAGGTGTGAACTAATCTCACAAGTGCACTAAATTTATCAACACATTTTGCCACCAATTAGGAAGGCTAAAATAGTCCACAGTGATAATTATCAAGATTAAAAGAAAATTTTAAATGAATTATTTATAGTGTGGGTAAATATGTCAAATATGTTGTTTAATTTGGATATATATGGTATTATGATTTTTAGTTAGGGTATATATGGAATTAACCCTATACAAAATTTAGGGACTTAAATGGGGTATATATGAAATTAAATGGGATATATATGGAATTAACCCTATACAAAATTTCAAGTTTTATAAACATCTTACATAATTTAAATGCATTAAATTATAAAAAATTTAATATACTAAACCTCTTCATAACACACAAACTTAAAATAAATGTTAACTATGATTTACAAATTTTTAGACATCTTCATAATTTTATAAACTTTTTCTTATACGAGCATAGTGTACATGCCCTAAGTTTTCAACTTAAAACAATTACCACTTCAAAGTAGAGTAATTGTCATTATTATCGTAATTGTCATTATTATCTTTGCGAAATTACGTCGTTCAGTATATTTTACAAGTTAATATAAATCGGTTTTATAGAACGGTAATGAACGAGGTCTATCGACCACCCATGTGCTCAAACCACCACGCTGCTAGTAGTAAACATTAGTAGCTACTAGAGGTGGCAATTTGTGTCCAAAATAAAAAAAAATAGGCTAAATGGGCAAACTTTTAAAAGATTTGGGCACATTTGGGCCCCCTTCTTTTTTTGAAATGGGCATGTATTGCCCAAATGGGCATAATGGACACACGTTTTTCTCGAACATTAGATTATTTTTAAAGACTAGCTACCTCTCATGTGCCCATTAAGTAGTTTTCATTTATTAAAAACACATCAATTGTATCTGACTATAATGTAGATGATTAATTGTCATACATAAAATTTCGAAGGACATTACTGTATGAGGTACCAACAAGCGATAAAATTAACCATGTACGTTTACAATTTGATCTGACCGGTTTCAATGTAAATTGTTAGATTTATTGCCGATCTTGGTATATTATCTTCGTTTCTATCTATACTACTACTTATAAAGCATGAGTTTTTATTTTTGAATATTAGAAACTTAAAAAAATGTAGCTTGCTTAAATTTTAAGTGCGTATTTTTAATATACCTTAAGCTTGATCAATTTTAAGCTTATCAACTCTTAAAAAAGCACACTATATTAATTTTTAAAAGACGCACACTTTGTATCAAAGATAGAACCAGAATCACAATTTCGTAACTATAATTATTTGCTGCTATACACACGTTTAGTTCATTTAAATATATTTCATTAAATCTTACTACCTTTGTCCCTAAATAAGTGTCCAGTTTGACTTTTCAGAGTCAAACTGGATCAACTTTGACCTTTATCTATTTTTACGGGTGTTATATAATACTTGATGAAAAATACATGAATGGATTGAGTTTTTAGTGTATTTTTCATTTGTATAGTTTTCATCAAATATTATATAGCACAAAAAAAATATTTATGATCAAAGTTGAACTAGCTTGACTTTGAAAAGTCAAATTGGACATTTATTTAAGGACGGGGGAGTATGAGATAGTAATAGATTACATATGAGATGTAAAAATTGACTTGGTCTTCCAAAAAAAAAAAAAAAAAAAAATCCTGCTTCTGGATCAACTGGATCAATCAGATCATATCATTCAAAAGCCATATGCTAATATCCTCATCTCTCTCACTCATACATTACGCAATTCATAATGGTTATCATCACAGAAGAAGCTTCTTCATCAACTATTAATCATATATATGATGTATTTTTGAGTTTTCGCGGTGCTGACACTCGTACTAATTTCACCAATCACCTCTACACCGCCCTCGTGAATGCTAATGTCAAAACCTTTCTGGACGATACTGAGATCGAAACCGGGCTATATCTAAAGCCAGAGTTAGAGAGTGCCATTAGAGCATCGAGAGCTTCTATTATTGTGTTGTCAAAGAACTATGCTTCTTCCACCTGGTGCCTTAATGAACTGGTGCTGATCCTCCAACAACATAGGGACTTTAAGCAAATTGTTATCCCGATATTCTATCATGTCGATCCTAGCGATGTGAGGAAGCAACAAAATAGCTTCGGAGAAGCAATGGCAGATCATGAACAGAAGATGGAGGCAGAAACAAATGCAGAGAAAAGAAATGAATGGGCTAAAAAGATGGAGATATGGAAGAACGCACTTACACATGTTGCTAATTTAAAAGGGAAAGAACCAAAGGACAGGTAAATTAATTAACTACTTTCATCTCTTTGATTATCTCTTTTTCATTATGCTTGAATTTCTTTTAACAAATATTTAAACTGAACACCAAACATATAGAGCTAGATAGTGTGCTATAATTTGGATATCTGATTAACATAATATTATGCTAATTTGACCATATAATAACTGAACTATCAAAATTTGTATTATTAGATGCATGGTATGAATTTTGTACTTATAAGTAAAATTTATTTCAGGCTAGAGACGGAGTTTATCGATGATATTGTTACCGACATCTATCATCAATTAGGTGTACCCCTGAGGAGTATTCAGTCACAAGACTCTCAACTAATTGGGATAGATTATTCCATTCATTTCCTCAGTTCATGGCTCCAAGATGGATCTGAACATACTGCTGATATCCTCACTATATTAGGTATGGGCGGGATTGGGAAGACATCGTTAGCCAAACATGTCTATAAGTTACATTGTCGTGAATTCGACCGAAGCAGCTTTATTGATGATATAAGTAGACGATGTGTGGAAAATTTTGATGGATTGCTTGATGTACAAAAACAACTTTGTGAAAACATTTCGAAAGCAAGTTTAAATCGAGTTCGTGATGTTTCTGTGTACACCTCTACCATTGAGAACGCACTAGCCCGTAAAAAAGTGTTTATAGTTCTTGATGATATTGATAGTCTTGACCAGTTGGATGCGTTACTTGGAAACAAAGGATTTCATCAAGGAAGCAAAATCATAATAACAACTAAAGACGCATCGTTGACGGAGGGATGTGCACTATTCGACCGGCCGCAAGTTCGACCCAAGCATACAACACACTTACTCACAGGCTTATATAAGTGTGCATCACTAAAGCTTTTATGTCATCATGCATTTAAGTGTGAAGATCCCAAACAAGGTTACAAAGAGGTCTCAGATAAAATAGTGAAGTACTGTCAAGGACATCCATTGGCTCTTACAGTTCTGGGCAGGTCTTTACATAAAAAAGATGTAGGTTATTGGGAGGATTCCATAGAAAAGCTAAATGAAGAAACTGATTCTCGGATAAATAAGGCCTTGAGAATGAGCTTTGACTCTTTGCCATCTCAAAAGGATAAAGAATTGTTTAAGCATATTGCTTGTTTTTTTGTCGGAATAGATAGAGATATTACTGAAACAATATTAATTGCGTGTCGCATGAATACACGATCTGGGATCGAGAACCTCATGGACAGATGCCTTCTTAGTATTGGAGGGAATAAAAAGTTGATGATGCATCAATTGGTTCAAGAGATGGGAAGAGATGCAGCACGTCAGGAATTACCTCGTAGACTATTATGGTGTGATGAGGGGTCATTTGATGTTTTGAGACAAAGAAAGGTAAGATGGCATTCAGTATGATTTATATACGTACATGTGTATAAGATTTTTTTTAGTACCTTCTAATTTTTACGTTTCTTTTTTCATAGGGTAAGGAAAATATTCTTGGGCTTGCCCTTGACATGAGAATGCTTGAGAAAGAGAAGTTTAAGTTGAAACCAGATGCATTGAGTAAGATGGAGAATCTAAAACTACTACAACTCAACTACGTGAAGGACTTCTTGTGGCACTTAAATTTTCCAGAAGAACTAAGATGGTTGTGCATGCAAGGGTTCCCTTTAAAGTCTATACCTTCAGAAATTCCAATGGAGAATGTGGTTGTTCTTGACATGTCATATAGCAAACTTGAATCTTTTGACATGTCTTTTATACCACGTGAGGGTGGGGAATTGGTAAGTACTATAAGGAATCTACTTCAACTTTTAATATTCTTCTATATTTGGTTACTGCACTAAAATAACTATTATTCCCATTTCCACAGTTGAGTGGGTCGTGCTCAAAACATGACCCGTTGCTAGGATCCCTGAAGATTCTTGATCTAAGTTACTGTTATCAACTTCGTAGTCTCGGTGGCTTCTATGAACTCCCTTCACTCCAGAGTTTATTTCTTAGAAATTGCAAGAGTTTGATTGAAATCTGTAAATCAATTGAGTCTTGTGACGAACTTGTCTTTGTTGATCTTAGTTACTGCGAAGAGCTCAGAGAGCCTCCAAGAGCTTTAGCCAAGTTAAAGAAGGTCGAAACGCTACTACTGGATGGATGTAAACTTGGTGAAAGTCCACTTGAAACAACTTCCTTGGCGAGTTGTTTCTCGAGCTCATTAGTAAAGTTGTCACTTGCGAATAATAAGTTGTCCAATGAATCCTTTCCTATGGACTTAAGTTGCTTATCCATGTTGACGCACTTATTTTTAGATGGTAATCCAATTGTTTCAATGCCCAGTTGTGTGAGAAGCCTTCCTAGTCTTAAGCACCTTAGTATGTCTAAGTGTAAAAAGCTGATGTCAATTGAACATCCTCCACGGACGCTGACGACATTGTCATTGCATGTGAATTTGCAGTCTCAATGTTCGCTACAGAAAATAGCATTTGATCAAGAAATGTCGCCACTCAATTTGATTTTGACAGATACTTCATTAAGCGCTTTGTCGATTAGTGATATTGAAGGAATCATCAAAATCCAACCTATGACAGATGTTGATGAAACTGTATTACGTAGTTTGGGGTGGAGTAACCTAGAGTTCATTAAAAGAAGGCATATGGGAACTTATGATGATAGACCCGTGGGATCTCAAACCCAGGTTTCCTCTAACTAACTATATGTGTTTATGTAAACACGCGCGTATTGTATAATTTATTTTGATTAAATGAGCTTTTTTTGGCAGATGTATTATGAATTTGGAATATTCAGCACAATTTATGAGGGGGAAAAGATGCCGAATTGGATTACGTATAGAAGCAAGGGGCCATCAATTTCATTTACCATCCCACCATCTCCTAAGAAGCTCACAGGATTGAATTTCTGCTACATGCAGACACGAGTATCAGAATTGCCGTATATCAGAATTAGTAATATAACAAAGAACCTCACCTGGATATACAAGCATCATATTGACAGGGTCAATGTGGGTGGAAAGAGTTTAATATTCTTAAGCCATTGGATGTTTGGGGAGAATGAGATGGAAAATGTTGACGAACTTACTATTTCCATTGAATTCAGGGATCCACTCTCTCACTTTCATTATATAAGGGAGTGTGGGGTGAAGTTTGTGTATAATGATAATGATAATGATAATGATGATGAAAAGAATAAAGAAGATGCGTTGAGTTATTACAAGTCATGGAATCACATCCTTGGAGGAGATCTCTCTGCTTTTCAACTACAAACAGGACAATACTTTCTATATAACAAACATAATAGATCGTATACCTCTCCACCCAAATCAGTTTATCACCCTTTCATTGCAAAGAACGTCAGTTATAAAGGTAATTAAATCCCGTTAATATTTTAATTAATTTCTGTCACTTTTGTTTTACGTCGTCTTTCAATTTTTGTTTATGTGGTGATTTGAACACAGGGCCATCTTTGTATATTAATAAAGAGAAATGCCAGAACCACATAAAAACCCACAAAAAAAAAATTCACAGGCTGAGATGTCAGGCAGTGATTGGTCTTATCATAGAGAAGAGAGAGAAAGTAAATCAAAATAGACCAATTACTGCCTGACACATTAGCGTGTGGATTTTTTTTGTGGAGCTTTTATGTGGATCTAGCATTCCTCATTAATAAAACCCACCAACTTTTTTTTTTTCATGTTTATATTTTTGGGTGTTTGGGTAAAAATTAAGTTTTCGTATCCAGACAGGTGTGTTAATGTATTCAAATGCTACATCCACCTACAATTTACAAAAAAAAACTCACACGATGACATGTCACTTCCTGATTGGTGTGGTTTCTCTCTCTTCTCTTTTAATAAACCACTCACTTCCTGACACATCATTGCCATGTCATCGTGTGGTCTTTTTTTTGTAAATTGTAGGTGGATGTAGCATTTCTCATAAATTAATGTGGGAATTTTTAAGGGTTCGGATATTTGTCAGTGGTCGACGGTAATAATGGTGGTGGAAGTTTAAAAACATCAGGAACAATACCAAAAAGTCATGAAGAACATCAACAACTATAATTAGTTAATGTTGGAAAAAATGGAATAATTTTACAGATGCACAATAATAAATAAATATATACTAATGAGTAAAAAACTATTAAAAATACAATCGATGAAAAATGTCTTCTTACTTTATATTTGTATTAATTTTTGAATCAGTAAAAGGAGGGCAGTTTAAAGCTTTCTCCGAAAAGAAGTCCAAAAAACATGGTCGAGCACTTGAGGTGAGCATGCTTTTCTACGCCCATTAACACTTCTCTTACGTAGTATGTATAAAAACAACCGACAACCGAATAAATTCTCATTAGAGTTCTTAATCTTAATCATGTATTTTGGTTTAATAAAGCCCACTGGTTTGTGCCCATTTAGTATATATAGTTTTATTTGTTTGTTCATATTTAATGTTTTTGTAACGTAATATTTTAGTTGATTATGATTAATACATTTTTGGGTATTCATTCGAATTTTTACATAGTATCAAAGCTATGAAAAAGAAAAAGAAATTGATTGTTCAAAATCAGTTGGTTCGAATTGATCTTATACTCTTTGTCGTCACCTACTTTCATAAAGGTAATTTAGTTGCTTGTTTCTTATTAGATACTCCCCTCCCCCTCAAAATAAATGTTCGTGTTTGTATTTTAGGATATTCTAAAATAAATGTTCACTTTGTATTTTAACCGATTAAAATGGAGTCTAGTGAGTAGCGATGATACTGGATAGTGTAGTTAGTGGGATTTCTTAAACTTTGTGAAATTTGAAAGTGGACATTTTTGAGACATAGACGGTATAAATGAAGATATGGTAGACTGCCTGATTGTGGTTCTGTCTCCTTATGCTATGCACCTGTTTGTGCATGTTCTATTCTTTCCCCCGCCTTTTTTGCTTTGCACATGTGTGGTTGTTTTACTCTTTTTCCCTACCTAATTATGTGTTATGCACCTATAGCTGCCTGTTCTACTCTCCTTTCCTGATTGTGTACTTGGCACTTGTCTGCATCTGCATGTTTATGCTCTACACCTCTTTGGTTCTGCCTAATCTACTTGTGTTTGGATATGACTGAATGACTAGCTTTGCTATGGTTCTACTTTTGTTTTTCAATTTTATTTTATTTTATGATTGAAAAACTCGCTATGTTTACTACCGCATCATTGTGATTTTGTGAAGGGTGTTGGTTTAATAAAGCCAAAAGCCTGTTGGTTTAGGCCCGTTTAGTACTCATAGTTTCACTTGTTTATTTTTATTGAATGTCTTTTTATTGTACTAGTTTAGTTGAATCTGATTAATAAATTTTCCGGTACACCTTCTGATTTCTACAATCCACAGGGTGTAACAAAATAGAAAGAAGGAATTACAACCTTGCGGGGCATAAATGGCAAAAGCAAAATGTTATATGATGATGATGATGATAGTGGTGGTGTTTAACCGGTCTGTGCACTCGTGACAATGTGATATGCGAGCAACCTGCATAAAGTGATTGAGATTGACAAATTGTGATATAAAGGAAGTCTTTCTTAATAGCTAGATTTGTATCTTATGTAATAACTAGCTATAACCCTATAGAATTATCACAACACTCTATTTAACAAGTAGGGTTGGATCAGTTGGAAAACCCCTTGCCTCTCAACCGAGAGGTCAGGGGTTCGATCCTCACTCCCTACAAAAGGCCGGAGGTCTTTTCTACCTTTGGTAGAACTGGAAGCAGCCTCTCTACCTTAGGTAGGGGTAAGGCTGTCTACATCTTAACCTCCCCCATACACCGGAAACGGTATTGGGTACCCATAACCCGTGGAAGACGGCATTGGGCGTTACTTTACTTTTCTTTTTTTCTATTTCAAAAATATATAACCAATAAATGGCTATGAAATTAATCATCAATTCAAGTTGTAGCAACTTCAGTTCCTTTTTAGAAGTTTAATCTTTAGATTTAGTCTACTCGTCATTGTCAACTAGTAATCCATTGGAAATACAGTAACATTCCGTTTTTATGTGAAACTTCGTTTGTGAACAAGAATGCCAACTACTAGCACACTCAAATACATAATCGTGTGACGTGTTTTCTAGTAACTCCGTACTACTGCCACCATCATTTGCTGATTTCAGCTACATTTCGGCCCGCTCCTCGATGCGGTCTTGTTGATTCTTTCATCTTGTGTTTGTAATCTGCATACCCAATTTAGAATTCTGAATTCAGATTGTACTCAAAGGTCGGATCTGGTCCAAGTGTATTGATTTTATATATCTGGTTTTTCTTTTAAATCTATTCTATCCCATGCTTGTGCCCGCGAGTAGAGGTGGCCAAATGGTGAGGTGAGTAATAGATCCAAACGTGTGACTTTTAGTGTGGGTCGATACAGGACTGGGTTTGCCCTGGAAGTAATGGTTACAAGTGTGTGCTCGATGCACCTCACTACAAAGATGGCTTATAGGACCTACTTTTAGGACACTTTTTCAAGCAGCGTCCTAAAAAGCCTTTTTAATACAACTGAGTTGGTGTTCGAGTCCTATTATATTGAAACTAATAAGTCACTATCACAAATACGTTACCCTTGTTAATTCTTATTCCGTTTTCTTAGCCAAAACACGTTTTCCGTACGGCTAGTACATTATTTATTATTTAAAAAAAAAAGTATCATACTTTCCATTTCCTCTTCTGGGTAATAGGGGCAAAATTGTCCAACTGTTCATGAAAATACCCTAAAGAGGATGAATTTGAAAGTATATTACCCGGAGAAGCAAAAAATTTTGTTCGCTACCCTGAAGAGGAAAGGGTGGCAAGTATAGTACTTTTTTTTGATATTTGCCCTTTATTTATTCTAGTAATATTAGGATCGAATCTAATGGGACACTTAATGGACGGGTGCTATTATGTTAGTTATAAAGGACACTTATTTGTAAGTGTTATTAAAATATAAGCTATGAGGTGAGATCAATACAAAACACACATAATCTAAAGAACAAATCATAAGATCTCAACCATTTATCTTCTTTTCATCCAATGGATGAGATGAAAGCTAAAATTAGCAAAGGAAGGGTAAAAATGTAATTTTATAAAAACCCACTTTCCACCCTTTTTTAAAAAACAACATATCTTGCAAACGGTAAATCTTCAAGCTACAAAAATACACCATCGCGACGAGAAAAAAAATCATCTTTCTATAGATATGCACTTTTATATACTTTCGACGAATTTTTTTTTCAAAATTTTCGTCTAGAAAAATCCCACGGGATTCTTAAAAATCACACGCAATTGTAAAAATCCCACGGGATTCGTAAAAGACGAACTTTTTTTCAAAAATTTCGTCGAAAAATCCCACGGGATTCGTAAAAAATCCCGGGATTCGTAAAAAATCTCACGGGATTAGTAAAAGACTAACTTTTTTATTTCAAAATTTCCGTCCAGAAAAATCCCATGGGATTCGTAAAAAAATCCCATGGGATTCGTAAAAAGACGAACTTTTTTTTTTCAAAATTTCCGTCAAGAAAAATCCCACGGGATTCGTAAAAAAATCCTATGGGATTCGTAAAAAATTCACTTGTGATTTGTATAAATCCCATGGGATTCTGTATAATCCCATGGGATTCTGTATAAATCCCTTGGGATTCTGTATAAATCACATGGGATTCTGTATAATCTCATGTGATTTTGTATAATCCAAGAAACAACAAAAAACAACCAAAAAGTAAACTAATTAAACAAAAAAAATGAGTTCTATTCCAAGCATGGTAGATGAATTGTAAAAAAAATAAATAAAAGTCTTACAAAAATAAATCACCAATTTTTTAAGTAAAGAAAACTAGAATCAAATACCAAATAAATTCATTTTGATTCATACCACTTGTGCAAATTGTAGTTTTCCATTTTGATTCATACCACTTCATAAAAAAAGCATTTCATTAATAAACCATTAATAGTTTCCACATACAAGATATACATCTTGATGCTTAGTAAATTAGCATGATGGTGCCATCGACGCCAGATCTCAACAAATGGTCCATTAAGGGTGTGGATTGTTGTACTACTTTGAGGTCCTAAATCATAACTTGCAGCTCATTTCAATCTATACTTCAAATACTACTTTGTAATATCTACATGTTAATACTAACTTACTTACCATTTTTAAGATGAATTGCACCGACCATTTGATGCTCCAATATTCACCACTTCTCACTCAAATCAACTCTATCGATTATTCATCAATGCATCATTCAATATCCCAACCACTTCCGACCTCCGTCACGCCTTCATCCTACCCATCCACATCCAAACCTCTCGAACTTCATTCCTCTCATTCACCACTCGCACCCTCTTTTCCGCGGCCTCTTTTGTCTTTGCATCATCCAACTTCATCTCCTTCACTCAACATCTTCTCGTAACTCTGATGCATCACGTAAACCTTAATCACTACCTTAAACAGATTCCTCTCCTTCACCACATCATCCCTCACCTTCACGTCATCCACGTTGAGTGCCACGACATCAAGCCGATCCGCCACATCGGAGATCCTTATCCATTATTTACAATCGATTTGGTTGATTTTGCATTGGATTTGATAGTAAGTTATTAGGGGTTGATTTGGGGGAATGGGGAAAGATGTTGATGAGAGAGAACTTAATAAGATGAATGTGTGTTTTGAAATAAAGAAATGAAACAATCAGAGAGATCTAACCCGATCGGGTGTATAACTTTGAGTGTGTAATTACGAATATGACCTTCATTAATTAATTATTCTAAAATGACAATTAATTTAAACCATTGGATTGAAGTTAGATGGGTGGTTGAGATCAAGTGGTTTGTTCTTTAGATAAAACTTGTTCCGTAAGGAACTTTTCTCTATAAGCTATTAGGACTCTAAACATGAGTCGTATCACATTGAGTCTATAGGACACTTATTTGTTGTGGTCTTTATTATGATGAACGTAATAGCAATGTTTTGAAACCCGGGTCGACCCGGCCGGTTCAACCGGTCGGACCGGTACCCGGGCACTAAAACGGGTCAAAAAAACCCGGTTTTCTAAAACCGGGTCAACCGGTTAGACCCGCCGGGTTTTGAGTGACCCGGGTCATGAAACCTGGCGGGTTTGATTTTTCAAAATTTTTATGAAAACCGGGTTGACCGGTTAGACCGGCGAACCGGTTGACCCGGTCGGAAAAAATAAAATAATAAAAAATGAAAAACCGGTTGACCCGGCGGTCGAACCAGTTGAACCGGTCGAACCGGTGCCCGGTGACTCGACCGGGTCGATTAAAAAACCGGTTTTTAAAACCTTGCGTAATAGTACCCTTTCTTTTATCTAGGATCCATTACGTCAAATTTGTAAGACTTTTTTTCATTTTAGTCGTATTTTGGTGAACTCAAGAATAAAAATTAATACACGTGTTCAAATAAGTCTGGAAAACTTGCGAGCTACTAAAGATCGAATTAAAAGATATAGAAAGTCAACTCAAAGAATTTTTAGCTAATTACTGCTCGATTATCAACATACTCGGGCTAATATAGGTTAGATCCTATCAATATTGTGTTGTTAATTATATAACGTAGTTTGCGAGTTGAGAGACCATTTACATCACTTTTGTGTTTGTTGCTCGGGTATAAGTGAAGGGCGAGTGAGCTATAGCCTATTCGTGCCTCTCATCTCTACATATTTTTGTCTGAGGGTTGGCGCTTTTTCAAACTTTTGGTATTCATAATAAATTATCGGCTATTGATATTAGTTATGAGTGTGGTAATCCACCATTTGGAATTTCAATTCATTGATTGATAGCTAGGAATATGTGAACAGAACTTTATGTATGTGTTCTTAAAAGGGGGAATTGCATATATATATCCCTCCAAAGGTGAATAATTTCATATATATCATTCTTACAAGTTTTTGATGCACATAATACAATGATTTTTATGCATACAAAGGATATATATGCAATTTTGCATCTTTGAAGGGATATATATGCAAATGGCCCGTTCTTAAAAACCCCAGGTAAAATGTAAAATTATTATGTGGTTTTTAGAGCATCTACAATGCATTTAATGCTTAACACATTTAGTTACTAAAGCTGTTATAAAAGATTTGAAGTGCACCAAGTCTTTTTAAAAAGTTTTACAAAAAGCTTTTGATGCAATGCTAAAAACCATCTTAAAAAGCTTTTTATAATAGTAAAAAACTTTCTCATTTGACCCATTGTGAATGCTTTTATTAGATTGGTGTTTTATTGAATAAATTTTTTTTGGGTCTTCATTTGTCTCTCCTTTAAAAGCTAAAAAGTATTACCCTCTCCTAGTTGACTTGTGCGCTTTAGGGGGCGGATAACATAGTAGTTAGTAGCGTTCCTGTAGGAAATAGCTAGTTACTTTCATCTCTTGCATTCTTCAATAAAGAGAGCTTTTTCTTCTCCTATTGAGAGAGCTGACTTTCACGTCCATAGTTGGGGAGTATTAGGACCACCAGAAACCCAGAAACATCACATGTTGACGTTGGGACATGTATGAGACCGATGTGAGGATGAAACAAAAATGAACAATGGTGAAAATTACATTTTTTTAATTAGTCAAAGTCGATTTTTTTTCAAATTTCCTACTACTTGTACAAGACAAGTAGATGGACTATGTAGAAACTAGAAGAGTGGTTGGGTTGGGTTGGGTTGGGTTGGGGGGTTGGGGGTTTCATCGATTTTAGTTACGTTTTAAGACTTTTAAAACTTCTTGTTATTTTTTTGAAAATCGTTTGATTTGAAGTTATGTGATATCAATCAACAATATATAAACACAATAGATATGCACAATGAAAGTAATGTATGAATGAAAGAAAGATAAAGAGATGGAAAGATCGAACCAAGACACGAAGATTTATAGTGGTTCGACACGAAGCTTACTCTTTGCCCTACTCCACTCCTCAAGTATCACACTCGGGAGTTCACAATCACTATGTCAACAAACTCCCTTCAAGCGGAGAAAACCATACACTTCGGTTACACCAATTTTCGACACTAAGCGGAATGTCGAGTTCTAATCCTAGATAGAACGAATCTACAATACAACACGGACTTACACCACGTCCACTTGGATATGCACACGATCCAAGTCTTTACACAGTACTTCACGGACTTTCACTTCGTCCACTTGGATTTTCACACAATCCAAGTCTTCACACCACTTTATGGACTTTCACCGTGTCCTAATCTATGCACAACACTACACGGGCATACACCTTGTCCAAGTTTATACAAACACTACACAGACATACACCTTGTCCAAATCTACACAAACACAACTAATCTCGACTCTCACACAAGTCGAATACACCAATATAGAAGAACGGAGATGTAGAGAGTTTAGAGGAAGAATAGAATCGTAACACATGTTACATGTATGTGATGCCTAATCTATAACACTTCATTTCTTGGCGAATACGAGCGTTCTTCTCTTGCACTTTGAGGTGTATGGTAACAAGATCACTTGTAAACAAATTACAACACGCTAATGTGACCAATGAAGAGAGATTTGATAGATAGAAGAAGATAGAAATTTTTTGTGCAAAGAGGGCTGAATTTTTCTATGGAATAGTGCATTATTTAACGGTCCTTTAAATGTGGTTGGTCCCATATATATAAGGAACCGTCCCTAGTAGACGCTTATATTTTTGTCTTTTAGTGGGAAAATGTTTATCTCGTGAAAATTTTATCTGATTTGGGCCGGAAAATCAAATTCAAATATTTTCTTATGAATAAAACATTTCTTTTAAATACAAAATTGATTTGTATAAGTTATTTGTAAAAACTTTTGTCACATTTATGAAAATGTAATTTTTAGGAATATAATAACTTCTTTGATCACTTAACTAAATTGATATATTATTTGTACATACCTTAAGTGATGTTGTAGTCGAAACGAACTTTTTCGGTTAAAAACTTATCAAGTATATTTTTACGTAACATGTTCTTACATTTTGTGATTATCAAAACATATAGAGATCGAATAATTCAAACAACGTTTTTGACATTATTTGTATTAAAAATCTCTCCATTTTTAATAATTACAAAACACAAACTCATTTTAGGTAAAAATATGTTTTAATGAGTTTTAGTTCACTTCTTCCCTTTTTGTAGAGTTAAAAAGGTGTCGCCGATGTGTAGAGAGGAAAGAAATCGACGATGCTAATGCTCCCCCTTGTTGAGTGCACGAAGGAAATTGAGCTATGGTGCCTTGCTACAAAAATGAGTTAGAGGACAAGAGCAAGAGCATATATATATATATATATATATATACGTATATATATATATACGTATATATATATATATATATATATATATATAGCGGTTCTAGAGAAAAGTATAATTAGAGAGAAAAGTGAGAAAAAAAGTTATAGGGTCTAATTTGAAAAATCTCAAACTTCAGAGGTAAGTTTTGAACCCCTCAAGAAAAAAAAATTGGGGCAATTTTTTTCCAAAAATTTACAACTGATGCACCTTTTTGTGCATCTCGCTTATAAAAATGGTGCATCATAGTTATAACTACTTTATTTAACGTGATTCACTAAAATAAAATGTGCATCGATCGCATATGTTATTAACTTATTCCTAAAAGTTTTGAATTAGAACCGTCAACCTTTTTGAATAAAAGAGATATTTTTCAACTGATTCAGCACGCTTATTTTATTAATCACATGGTTAAATATGCAATGAAATCAATTATCCTAACATGTTTCAGAGTCATTTTATTAATCACATGATTAACTTACTTTTCATCAATTCACGATTGTTAATATATGCACTAGCGTTATCCCAATGACAAAGCTTGCGACGCTACCATGGCTAACATAGCTCCGTCTCTGGTTGTACAACTAATGCCCCTTAAAGAACATAGTATACTAAGTTATTGCAATGTTATTGGAGCATATTAGGTAACAATCGTTGGGTGCATATCGGTTATAAAATTTGGTGCATCATAGTTATAACTAATTTTTATAACTGTGATGTACCAAAATAAAAATGTGCATCACAGTTATAAAAATTTGGCGGGAAATTTTTGGGCAAAAAAAAAATGCCCCCAGAAAAAAAAATTTTGGCGGGAAAAAAAATATTTTTTTTCGAGGGGGGGGGGGGGAGGGGGGTAGGGTGCGAATTTACAAAACCTCTTTAAAGAATGAAGGAAAATACAATTAGGTTCCCTGTAGTTTGGTGTGAAAAAGGGGAGAGGAAGAGAGGGTGATCCAATGGTTGAGATTACTTTTCTCACTTTTCTCTTGAGATCAACTTTTTAAATGATCAAATTTCTATATATATATATATATATATATATATATATATATATATATATATATATATATATATATATATATATATATATATATATATATATATATATATATATCAAGGTTGTCAAGATCGGGATCCTACCCAGGATCGTTTTCTTCTTTGCAAGATCGTGATCGTAAGATCGGATCGGGATCTTAAGATCCTACTCTAAGTTTATTTATTAATATTTTATGTAATTTTATACAAATCTACAAATATTAATACATTATAACCACAAAATACTATGAATGTTTCATATAAATGTTGTCCTAAATCATGATTATAAAATGTTTAAAAATATTAACATGTTGTTTTTTGAATTCTACAAACAAACAACCCATAAATTTGTAGTTTTTTAGTTCGTAATCCGAGAAAAGTAAGATCGTATGGTCAAGATCGGGATCCTATAAGATCTTAAGCTTGAAAATATCCTATGTAGGATCCGGATCATTTTTGCTTTGTAGTATCGTAAAATCGTAAGATCCTAAGATCAGGATCGGGATCCTGACAACTATGATATATATATTAGCTTTCAAAGCCCGCCCGATGGGCGGGCATGACTTATAATTATCATTGACATATTTTACTATAGCGAAGGAAAGTGGGTAAAAATGAGTGAAAAAATGTCCAATTAATAAATTAAGTAACAATTAATGAATTACAAACATTGTAAAATATTTATACAGTGAATAAAGAACAAAACGAAATGAATGGTAATCCGATAAGAGTAAATAAAACTTAATAAATTATCCGCCATTACAAAGTATATATTTTTAGTTTAAATACATTTCTAGAATGAAAATGTTATTTGCTACTCATTGATTCGTGTAACCCATTAAGGATCAATGTGATATTTTATGATATGTTTCTAACTCGATATGATTCCTTATACTTGAATTTGTATTATTTGGTTTCATATATTATAAAGAGCGTTGTGGCTTTGTGTCAGATGCTTGGAGATTGCCCTATTTTTTGTTTTGAAGTTGTGGCCTCGTGGGTTTTAGTGTAAAAGAACCATGTAAGGTTTTCTCAATTATAGTTGTTTCATTTCTAGCAGTTCTAGATGCTTATAAGAATCAATCTCGTTTCTTACAATTATGAGATTATATCAAATAAAAATTAATGTTTATTGAGCTTGACCTTCCTATCATACTTAACTACGTGAAAGGTTGTACTATGGATCATTCCTGTGGTTACGAAAAATAATACTCATAATCCAAGACGAAAATCTTGCATCAAATCTACTTACATTTTGTCCTTTAAATGATCCAAAAATAATAAAAAAAAAAAAAAAAAAAATTAACTTTCGACTAATCAAAACACGAAAATTCTCTAACGATTTGAACTATGTAGTCAAGTCAACACAGTTTCATTTTAGTCGTTTTAATTCATTCTTATTATGTATGAATACAAATGGTCATTTGATAGAATAGAATTTGATACAGACTTCAATATTCAAATGATCTCCGACTGTTGCAACTTCCCTATATTTACAGAAGCACGATAATTGTGATCCAATGAATAATAAAAATAAGTAATTAGCATTCAATGTAAAACGATTATATTGACACTCACTTCAACTGAATAAGTAGATCCTCAAGGAATCTATAGACAATATCTGATGTACTACCAATCTCAAAAGTGGCTTGTTAAGTTTGTCTGCTGTAGCTTGAAATCGCATATGATTTACCTACTTACCTGCCAAGTTTTAATTCTAACACCATTTGTTGTTCCGGTTAGTTTTGCGCCATCTACTGTGATATCTGAAACATAAGCTTCTGAGTTGTGGTCACCAAGGCTACCGATACTGAATCAACAAGCAAAAATACAATTATGAGTATGCATTTCAGCAATCATCCTATTATTAGTATGCATATCAAATGAGAAAAACTATTTAAAAGTCTTTGAATCAATAAGTTAACAAGTCATAAATAGATATGTTATCTTATCTACAATTGGAAAAGTGAGTCAACTTTGCGTATTGTTACTCATAGTCATCAAACTTACTATATGATAGCTTAGTCAAAAGGAAACAAGTCAAACAGGTTAGAATCACCCATTGTTTAATCAATTGTTCACAACCTTAGTAATTTGTTGATTTTCTGAGAATTTTAAATATAACATATGTGAACTGATCTATCTTGTATATTTTTGAAACTTAGAAAAGTATATAGAAAACAAAATATCAAACAAAAAAGCTAACCCAACAGTATGTATAATTTCTAAAAATGTGTCCACTTTGACCCATTACTTAACACGTTTAAGTAACATTCTTTTTCAAGCATGGGCGCACTGCATATTTCAAAGGAATAAATGAACATATGACATACCCAATCCCATGACCAGGTCCACACGTTATACCAGTGGCTTGAACATTTGTTGATCCAGTCTCAATCGAAATGCAATCATCTCCTTTATTGGCAATGGAAAAAGGTCATACAAAACACAAACTCAAGCTTGATGTGTCTAGTTAACTTCAGTATATGTATCTCTAGGGACATTTTTAACCTGTTAACTACTATATTGGTAGCTCATATCAACTACAGAAATTTAACAATAATTATCGAAAACTAAGCAAATAAAAAGAACCTGTTGCTACGCTAGAGTCAGATACGATGATATTTTGGGTGTGAGTGATATGAATTCCATCAGTGTTGGGGCTATTTTTAGGTGCAGTCACTTGAATCTTTGAAACTCGGACATAAGTTACTTTCTAGAAGGTAATGCTTAAACATGGAAAGTGGAAACAATATTCTGATTAGCCATTGCCAATGATCTGTGAGATACTATATATGCATTGAATGGCCTCCTCACATATTCTAGAAGGTAGTAAGTTTTGCAAAGTATCATGTAATAACTCGATGAAATAGGAATTATAAACATACATTTATCCGTGCATGTCCAATAATTCCTTTAACCACAACGATATGAATTTTAAACACAACTTTATCCGTGTTGTATGGGGGTGTATTGTTGCTGTCAAGAGGTGTTTGGATGGCTGCTTAAGGGGGGTTTTGTTGTTGTCAGGGTCTATTTGGATGGCTGTTGTAAGAAAGTATGTGGTTGCTGACATGGTGTGTTTGGATGGATGTTGTAAGAGGGTTTAGTTGTTGCTATAAGGGTTCTAATGGGTGACTGAAATAAATAACGTCCAAACAGGCCCTAAAAGACTTTTCTGTCTGAACAGCCCCTGAAACAGGTTCTGTCCAAACAGCCCATATTGCACAAAAAACCTATTTATGTCAATCGCCATACAAAAAAGAACAGGTTTTGACAAATTACGCTACCTTCAGTATTAAGCATTGTGCTTCTATCTATACTAACCCTTTTTGTATGCCAATTGGTTTACAACAGTCATAAATAGAACGGCCCAAATTTCCTTTGTGTATGCATAAATTACCTGAAAACATATTACCCAAAAAGCTTTTTTTATGTAAATTGGTTCGTATATCCTTTGTCGAGCATCCCAAACCTTACAACGACAATGATGAAGGTGATTAAATAGGTAATAGATTTTGTAAAAAAAGTGAAATGAAAAGAAGAATGTTAAAAGGTTATATGTAGTAACTTACCACGGGTTATGCATATATTGGAATTATTTTAATATAATGCTACTAAAATCTACATTTATAGACGCAGAACTTCAGCAGCCGAAAGTGTTGCACCCCCAAGATCACCAAACCTTAGCAATTTAGCAAAGTTGAATCTGTTTTGTGCTTGGGCCGTCTTTTCCCATTGTTCCTGGCATCGCTGATCATGATCATTAATTATGGACATGAAAACAGGATCCAAATATAAAGAGTTCATGTCATCAGAATGACTAATTGACTATAGATAAAGAAAAAAAAAAGTATTATTGCTTAATTTACGGGATTCACTTTATATGTTTTACAGCTTACTAACCGTCTAGGCAATCCTTGATCACTAACAGGATCATCTAGTGATGCTCGAGAACAATAAGCAATTGCATTTTCTATAACTAATTATTATGTTAAATATGATCAAACCTATATTTTAAGTGCGACTCTTTAATAAGTTCTACACTTTGTTTTTGATTATTATTTATCACGCTAAATATGATCAAAATGGCTCCATTTAAATAAAACGTAACATGTATAGATGAAATGAGCATGAGATTGCCTGCACCGTTGATATGACATCCTGCTGTAAAACTCCACCGAGCCATAATTAGAAATAAGGCCTACACATTTAACAAAGCGTAATAAGATAAAATCGATGCTAAAGTCCCAGAACTTAGCTAACAAAATAAATCTTTCTAAATTAACATTGTTAACCTGCTTGTCGAGCGTTCTTGAGAAATCCCATAGAATGTATCTTCCTTAGACTACAGTCGATATTTGTATCTGATATTTCTTCTTCTACATTCAGAAAGATGTAAATTAAACATCAATATAATAGAGTGTATAGAGTTAATAAGTTAGAGCATTTAGTAATAGTTAATTAACAACTTGATCATGAAAAAAGCATACAGTGTATACAATGACCAGCCGGTTGTCCTCCATCTAGTATCTTCACGAATAAAGATAGCCAGAAATCCACAAAATATCAGTCAACTTCTCATAATACGCAACCATATAATTTGACATAAATTACTTACATTTACATCAAGGTCATTGCTCAAATTATTCAGCTTCCCCTTCATATCAGACATGCATTTAACACTATAAAATGCCCGTAGAGAGCTTATTTGACAATGTGAAACATATCATAAAATCTACTCCATATTTCAGAATAAAGAAGCTGTTTAAATCACGCAAATTATCTTATTTCTCTTCGGGTGGTCTATAATCTGTATTTTAGTTTAAAAAAAATCCATTTTGAATCATACACAATGCATGTTGCCATCATTTTCAACGGATACCTAAGCTTTCGTTCCAATTCCTTCAACATCTACTGCAGTACAATCTCACCAATCATTAGATTAGTTATAGCTTTCATGTTGTTACTCTTCTATCTTGTATCCAATAACTTGTTCTCGCCATTCTCGTTCATAAATATTTGCTTCCTGGTTTGTGCTTTGAACAGCCGCAGCAATTTCCAAGCCTCATGTTCGATCTGTAAACTGATAAAGGCCTATAAGATGGCATGATACAAAATATGTGTAAGCAATAAATACGGATTGAAATAAATCATGATTTAAAAATAAAAAATTGAGTGATATTATTTCCAAATCAATCCATTTTTAAGGTAAATCAGTCAAGATCCTACTTTTAAAGAACTTCTTTTGAAATAACTTACCTTTCTTCAGATTTTTCCTATTGTGCACTCGAGTTTACAGAAACCATGCAATAACCAAACACCCCTTTAAAGAGTAATAACCAAAAAGCAAGCACCACACACCACTTTTGATTGTATACGTTCATAAGTGCATATCACATACCAGACCAATATGACCTGTACTTGCCAATAGCAAGGTCTAACCACGGTTTGTAATTTCCATTGTAATGTACAACAGCTGCATTCTCTATTTCAGTTATGTTAAGGGCTGGATCATATCAAGATCCCAGTACAAGCCAGCTTCACTCTGATGGATGGGTCAGGTTATAGAATGTTTATCAGCCCAGTAGGCAACGTCCCAAGCTTCCACAGAGTCCTTTCCTCATTCTACCAAAAACAAAAAAATTAGCCAAAAAATATTGTTGACTCAAATGTCATTTTTTTAACGGCGTTGATTCAAATGCCATTAAGCAAGATTATCATGATATGCACTACCCAAAGTAGGTTTAGTTATCAGTATGGTAAAATACAAAATAGAGGTGAAAATTTCAAGTTTTTAACCCATTTTATTACCTATGATTGGGTCGACTTGGGTTGTATTTTATCTCAAACTGGCCAAAACAGATTAGATAAAAGGACAACGGGTTGGAAGTAACCCAAAGTTTTCTTTTAATGCATACAATTCCTAATGAATTTTTTATTCAACAAATTTAGATTACTTATCGTATAAATATCGTTTTTGTAACTTTAGTTAGCACATTAACTGTTTATAGTTATATTTCGAAAATGGGGAAAAGTGTGTATGTGATAACCCATCCTAAAACGACCCTTATCAACCCGAGCATTTTTCACCAAACACAAATCTCTCTCTACCTGCTTATCTTGCCACTTCTATAAACCATTAAAACATGAGAATATCAGTATTTGGGATTACCATTTTGCCAGCCATGAAATATTCCAGTAATGTCACGTTTCTTCCACTCATATTGTCATTTACGCATAATATTTACAAACTTTCAAAATCACAGTTAGTTCCTAATTGTAATAGAACATAGTCAACATACGTAATATGTTTGGAAAATGTAAGTCTAACCTTATCATCCAATTTTTTTTGGCTTTTGGTAAATGGAAATACAAATGGCACAGGTTGAATTGCACCTTTATTACTGCAAGAATTAAAGAAAACCAAGTAGGTGCGCCTCTATTATCAACTGGTATGAGCAATTAAACATTTGTATTCGTCACAATTTTAATTTACCCAGAGGGGCCACAAACCTGCAAAACAATTTTATAATTAAACATGTATGATGTTTCATTATATAGCAGTCACTTTGGGAGTGCTTGGCATTGCTTTTATGTTCAGGTAAATAGGAAATCATAAACAAAGTATATGTGTCACTAAATGTAGGTCAGTTAATGGGTCAAAACGTAACAATACCCGTTACCTGTTATTTCTTTCCTATTCACATGAATGATGTTTCATTGTATAACAGTCACTTTGGGAGTGTTTGGCATTGCTTTTATGTTCAACTAATCATAAACAAACTATACGTGTGAAAAAATTAAGGTGGGCTAATGGATCAAAACGGAACAATATCTAACAGCTGTTATTTTTTTCCTATTCGCATTCAATATGGATCCCATAGCCTGGAATTACAACCACACAAAGCAAAAGAAATGGGACTTTGACTGTTGATTGCATATCCAAAAATGGAGGTAAATAACATACAGTTGCATATCCAGTGACAAGAAGCTGTAGAGTGCTTGCTTGCAAATATTGAATAACACCATGTATCGCAAAATTGTTGCTCTCTTTCTGGCACATACCACTGGTTTATATATGAGGAAATATTTATAACCAAATAGATGCAAGTGATGATGCTTTATATCACAAGATAATAGGCACACTTAAAGGGTGTTTGGATTAGCTTCTCTAAGCTTATGGGTTTATTTGAAACTCAAAAAGCTTACAAGCTCACTTTTCCGGCTTATCAACTTATCAACATGAGCTTATGTCTTATTTAAGGGGTGTTTGTTTAAGCTTATTTGGCCGGCTTATGGGCCTATTGAACTTTTGAAAAGCTCAAAAGTTCAAAATTTTGGGCTTATGAGCTTATCAAATTGAGCTTTTGAACTTCAATAAGACATAAGCTCACATTAAAAAGCTCATAAGCTTGAGCTTATAAATTTGAAAAACCTCCAAAATACAGTAAAATAAATAAATAAAATAAAATAAAATAAAGAAATAAAAATAAGGAGAAAAAAAAACCCTATTTGGCGGAAAAAGCGGGCTTATGAGCTTTTCTAGATTAAAAAAAGCCTATAAAATTACGGGTAATTATAGGTCATCAATATGGCAAAAAATGTAGGTAGTCAAGTTAATCATCTTAGGTGAGCATATATGCTAAGAAACAATATAAATAAATAAAATTGAGTTAGTTACCTGGTCAAGCAGTTGAAGTGAACCAATCTGATAACGGATAGCTTCCAAAGCCATTTCTTCTAAACACCCAAATTCATTAATGTTTTGTCCCAATCAAATAACATATATATTGTGACAAATCGTAATTTCAGGTCATTTATCAAACTTTGAAAATTTCACTATTCATCTCGGGAAATTACTATTCACCGATTACTATTCATCATTTTACTATTCATCCTTTTTGAAGTCGATTTGCGACTTTGAGAGGTTATTTTAAAGTTTTACTATTCACGAAACACTATTCATTTCCGGAGAAAAATCGTTAATCATGATTCACTATTCATCATTTTCGTAAACTAGGTTTACGAGTATCAAATTAGCGTAACCGTAAGGGTTAAGCTGCGTATTCATGGAACATCATTGAGAACACTACATATAGACTAGAGTTAATCTACATATCATCAGTAACATCATTTTCATATTAGTTCATGCATGGGTTTGCATATTTCATTAACGTATATTTATTTATTAAATAAACGCTATCGCACGATTATTTATTTTGGATAATTGATCCGAAACTTCTGACAAATTGTCCTAATATATTTTTATACTCATTTTAATGCTATAAAAATTGTATTATTAGTTTACCCAATGTTTTGAATTTATTTAGTATATATATATTTACGACGGTTTACGTAATTTCGATGCGACAATTATTTATTCACCCAATACTTGCGAGAAATGCATTTTTATAATTTTTATGACTTCGACATATTTTATTTTGTTCCGTTTAAATCTATTTCTGGCCAACTCTATACATAATAACTATATATCCTATCTTAATTAACTAAATATCTATCATAAAAATTCATTTTTATACAAAACTACTAAAATCCTTCACCCTTATCCCCATGGTCGCCGCCCCCCCCCCCCCCTTTAGTCACTATGATGACTTGCTAATTTTTCCTACAATGCTACCATTATACCCTTATGCCAGATATTTGCATTATATACAATTTTCACTAAACTCAAAACACCTACAAAATATCTTTAGAAGCAAAATTGAAAGAGAACTCTCTCATCACCATCCTTGTGGTTCGACCTAGCTAATAACAAGAAGAAGAAATCATCAAGTTGTCAAGATCAAGTGTAACATAGGGTTATTAGTGATCCATTAAAGGTTTAAAGTTATAATCTTGAAGTTTAACTAAGTTTTCTATCATCAATCCTCATAATCATCACAAGTAAGCTACTAACTATTTTCATAAATTTACTTTGCTTATTATTGAGTTATTTCATGTATTATTTTGATATATGCAAGTATTCATATGCATTAATACCACTTTTACTTGTTTTTATACTTATTATGGATTTAAAGTATACTATTAGTGTTCTTATGAAACCTATCAATTTTGGTGAAGTCTAGGAACCCATGACACCCTAAGAAGGTGTATGGTAGGTTTAGAATAGCTTCGATGTTGATTGGAATGGATTGGTAAAAGACATGAACTAGTAAAATCGTTTTTGACAAAAAATAGTTGAAGGGCTGTCCATATTTATAAATTCTGGAAATTTCAGTAGGTCATGGGTAAATTTGGTTTATATTTTTAGAAAATAAACATAAAAAAGAAACCGTGATCACTTGAATGGATTAAAACGGGTTTATAACGAAAAAGATACGCTAGTTTCAAGTTTAACGACGAAAACTATTTTCTGAAAATGTACTTGCTGTCAAAGGTTTTTCTAAGGTAAAAAACGAGTATTTAACGTAAACTAGAAGAGTCGACTTATCAAAAATATATTAGTACATACTAACACGAATCCGAGGATATATAGAATCTAGAAAACCGAGCTATAACGAATAAGTTACACGCGTTTGAAATATGACTATCGTAACTATTTCCACAAGTATTAACTTATATATATTTTCTAATTGTCCAAAATGGTTACTGCGAAGGACCATGTTTGGAGCCTTTTTTCATATCGATAGAGTACCTTTGAAAACATAATGTCTATAAGTAAAAGTGAGTTCTCTTAGCCATAGTCACTACTTGTAAAAGTATATTGTTTTGCGACGAAAAACTATATTTTCTTGATTTATCACTTAACGACTATTGTAGGATGTCGTTTCAACGTAAGTACTTGAAAAGTATTTTATAACATGACGAGATGTCATAAACGTATATTTCGACGATAAATTTCATTTTCAAAAATGTACAAGTGGTATAGATTACATGTGAATTTGCATGTACGACATTGTTTCATGACTTACATTAGAACATATCATTCATATTAGGTTGCAGATAGAGATTGCACCTCATTTCAGTGTATCCACTTTTGTCATCATAATCATTGCATCAGGTGAGTTTCATAGCCCCTATTTTTATACATTTTGAATTACTTTTAGGGGAGATACATGCTCAACTATTTTCATTTACTTTTACAAGTACTCTAAACTTTTACGGATTACCGTGAGTTTCATAGCCCCTATTTTTATACATTTTGAATTACTTTTGGGGGAGATACATGCTCAACTATTTTCATTTACTTTTACAAGTACTCTAAACTTTTACGGATTACCGTGAGTCTCATAGCCCCACTTTCTATTACTTAACTGTTTTATTAAACTCTTTGGGGGAGATACATGCTCAACAACTTTTATGACAATCACAATTACTTGCAAACTATATGTTTATCTGAGCTGAATGTTTTATTGGTACTAAGTAACACTATTAGTATAATATTGATCTAACTGACTTGGATAATATCGAACTAACGGACTTGGTATAATGTTGAACTAACGGATTCGGTACAATCATGAACTAACAGACGTGGAACTATTTGAAACTATACTATATTTTGTGCAATGGGTTGTGAACACACATGTTACAAGTTTTGTATGGGCGAGACTTGCAACTTATTGGATTTACAATGCCTTTGTGTTGTGAATGTTCTTTAAAGGTTTTTCATGATAACACAAACTCTATGAACTCACTCAACCTTTGTGTTGACACTTTTAGCATGCTTTATCTCAGGTATTAGCATATCATCATGGCTTGCATGAAGTCGTTGAGTTGACGCGTCTCACATGGATTTTATGCACTTAACTATCGTTTGAATTTAACAAACTCATTTTTGTACTTTGTAAATCTTTTGGGACCTACACTTTGTAAACTCTGAATATTTTACTTAATCAAACTATGTATTTTTAAAACGACACTTTAGGTCGTTCAATATAACTGTAACTGTGATGCTATGGCAGTCACGCCCCAGGTATTCCATTCCGCTGCAAAACAGGTATTGCGGGGGTGTGACATATATGTATATAGAGATGATGTTGCAATATATAAAAGTAATGAAACTAATAACCTCGACACCTTGTTTTCAGCAACTGGTAGAAGTAGAGCTGGTCGTTGACTTTACCCATTTAACAACGTGTTGTAGGTGCTTCCTATATTGTCTTAACTATAGCTTTCTGATTTTATAACTACGTAATGGGTCAAAATCTCTTCCTTTACCTATATAACAGAGTAAACTGGTCAAAATCATTTCATCTACTCTATTATCCCCAATTACCAAATAAAATACACCCATGTAAAAAGATTTAGCGTATTAACCACTTATAATCATAATCAACAAACTCCTCATTGGAAATCCCAAAAAAAAAAAAAAAAAAAAAAAAAAAAAAAAAAGAACTACACTTTGTAAATAGAAATCCTGGTTTTTAGGTTCATTAATTGAAAATCACCACCATTTCTGTGTTGCAATTTGAGCAAGCATCAAACTCCTACAACTCCATCAAGTATGCATTGTTGTGTTTCCTTTTGTACCTTGACACCTTTATTGATGAGGCCATGGGCAAACATAATAGATGTGGTCACCAGCTAGATCATTTGTCTTTGCACCAGCTTGTGTTCATATACAGTTTGGTGAAACCATGACATCACTCTGCAATTAATTGAACACAAATTAAGATTAATCATGTGAGTCGTTCTTATTATGGCAAACAAATATGATAGGAACCATTATTAACATTAGGTTACCTCCACTGTTTTATAGTATATAATAAGCATATAGATCTTGAACAATTTCAACATCAGCTAGCACATTTTTGGTGTCCGAGATGTCAATATCCATCAAGGGCGGACCTAAGGCTAATGGAGGTGGTGACCTGAAACGTCCTTAAAAACCGAAATAATAACATGTGAACCACCCGTGTTTCGTGGTATCAGATCATGTAAATCTCTACCTTCCCACCAATCTTTTTCCGTTTTCAGAATATCGATGATAAGTAGATAAGGCATATCACGAAAAAAATCCCACTTTACCCTTTTAAATGCTTCGTTTTCTTCCTCATCAAAGCTCCTAATCCTCCCTCCTTCTTTCTCTTTATCTACAGTTTCATCTAACCCAAAATTTAATGATAAATTCAGTATGTTTTGTTTGAAATACCAAACTTCACCACCAACCCATAACATAATCTTTTATTGTTGACAATATCTGTGAGCAAAATCTAATGCTAGCTCGGTTTTCAACATTCCTAGACTCCCATTGATGCATACTATGCTTCTTCTGAAACTTTTGTATTTCCCACTTTTCGTTCTTGTATTTCTGCCTTTTAAATGAATATCTCCCAATTACTGGTTCGACCCAAGCTCCTAATTCCGGTTCGTTACACTTTCCAACTTCTAAAGTAAAAAACTTCCCATTTTTACTTCCATCTACTTCACTCTCCTCACACACTAGCCCTTTTGATGTTCCTGATTTTATTTTTCCAAATGTTTAGCCAACACCAAGATAAGCAAAATAAGAATATTGTCTTAGCAGCTAGAATAACATATAGATCATAATTCCAATTGCATAAAAAAGGAAGAAAGAGTGTAAATCTAAAAGTAGGGGTATTCCTACTTATCATCTCAAATAAACATAATCCCAACAGAGACAAACAAACAGATATAGAGAAATCATCATTTACTTTGTTCAAATCCGAAAAATCCAAGTGAAACTGAATGTACGTGTACCTTAAATGTCTCTGAATTAATCATATGCGGTTTTTATCCTGAAACAATGCAACAATACAGTTACTAATCCTACACGATTAAATTTACTGAATTAAATATCGATCATGATCATAGGGCAGATCAGTTATTTGCTTACGTACCTGAAATCATGCAGACAATGAATCAACAAACGAATGACTAATGATATCAAGACATAACTATAATATGTAGGACCACACAAGTTTAGTTAACCTGATTAAACAAAAAACTTAAATTAACTAATCACAAATCATTGAAACTAAATAAAACTCACCAAGAAATCACGGTTTTAAGATTCATTAGAGATCGTTGTCCAAGTTATCACTAAACATATAGAGTTTAATAAACGTATGATTAGATACTACATGATCAAACAACACTCGGCATGTTAGCGTTTTTTCTGAGAGGGGGGAAGAAGAATGATGGGGTGTTATGTTTATCGTGTAGGTGTTATGAATTTATGATCGTGTATTTTTTTTATGGGCTTAGGGTTTTTTTAGTCAAATTCTAGTTGCAGGGGTTTATTTATAGATTAGAAGTTGCAGAATATATTCAAAAAAAATGTGGTTCAGTGGTTAAGATACCTATCACTCTTTAAAACACCCATAGTTCGAACCTTGCCAGTATCATTTTTAAAAATTTAATACCGAAATTTTGAAAGGATTAATAATTGCTTAGGTAGACTAAATGTGATGACATGAATTAAATGTGTAATTTCGATGACATGGCTTTAATTGTGATGACATGGATTTATGACGTGGAATTATGGGATGCCACGTGGAATAATATGTGGCATGCCTCCTCTTATATATAATGTATATATATTCTTCTAAATAACATTTACCGGGCATTTTTATGAATAGTGCCATTTCCATTTTATTTTGGAACCATACCCGTTTGGTGCACCACATGTTTACATGTGTTTATCCCTACCGACCCGAACTATTCATCTTCACTCACATCCTTCGTTTGCCTTTTAGATCCAAACGGGTATACCTCTGAAAAATAAATCGGTGATATTTGGATCCGGAGAAAATGCAATTCCTTTGTAGTAGCAACGATTGTGAGGGGGCTACAGTCAGCCGTACCATCAAACCCTTATTTTTATTGCGTTTGATTGCTACAGGTTGTAATTAAAGTTAGGTGGATCTGTTATCTTTCATCAAAAAAGAAAAAAAAAATCAACAGGTTTGGTGTTTTCAAGATTTGATACTAGGTTTGATGTTTTTTGCTTTCTTTGGTTAAATACTTCATAAGAATCGGGCTTTAGGTTTGATTTAGGGTTTTTTTATTTTGTGAAATTATTTTGCCCTTTTTCTGATTTGAGTTCATGTGAATGAGGGTTCAGGCTTGATTTAGGGGTTTTTATTCTGTAAAATTATTTTGGGCGTTTTCTAATTGCAAGTTTCTGAATTGGTTTAATTAGGTTTTGTGAAGATCGTTGTAACTCTTAGACTAGGTCTAATATTATATCTAGGAACACATAATAATGAAGGCGAAATATTCAAACATATAATCAATATTATTATGAACAAGGTTTTTCATTATCATCTCTAACATACAAACATCTACAGCCCCAATTCTACTTGATCAAGGTAGAACATGTTACACACCTTGTAACAGGGATCAAGGACTTGACCTTGAGGCTGACTAACCAACTAAACACAACTAAACCCTAGGCATTTTCCCAAATCCCTACGCCTAGGTTCCCACACACACACACCTTTGGTGTTTACATCTTGTACGTACTTAAAACTAATGACCCTATGTCTCTTTATATACTAGAGACATCTAGGGTTTACAAGAGGAATCATAATACAATTAGAAAACTAAATATTCTTTTAAGCATATCTTCTAGAATCTTCCAAATCCTCCATCTTTTTGTAGTTTCCCTTCTTGTCACTTTTAGTCCTTCATGTTTCATTCTTCTTGTTTTGTATCATCAAATCTATAATTGACCCAACAATCTTCCCCTATTTGATGGTAACAAAATAACCACGAATCTTGTACGAACTTCCTAGGCAAGTAAGAGAAATTGAGATAATTAAATCTCACCATGAATGAAACAATCTTGTCTTCCATGCTTCCCCTTGACTTGAACATGTCACTCAAACATCTCTTCCCCTTTGTTATCAATAAATAGAGAATGAATAAACCGTAGAAACTTCCCCTCGAGTGATGCATGAACATCAACTGATTCTTCAAAATCTGTAGGCTTTATGTAATGATTACTTGTGAAGAAAACCGAGTATAACGAATTTGATGAAGAAGTAGAATTTCCTAAACTTGTGTCTTAAATCTTGTAATATCCACAGAACTCCATACTTATACGAAACACCAAATATAAGTAGACCGCAATCCCTTGACAAAATCCTCAACTAATATGAGACACAGAGCACTACAATGTAACTCCTTTAAGTGATAGCCAATGTGTGCATAGAACATCATAAGAAAAATCACACATTGCTAGATTCATCAAGCTATATGATAAGAACACAAACCTGTGAAACTCAACTACAACATTAAATAAATGATATTCAACCTTCTTCGTAATCAATTAATCCATAAGAATCAAATACGAGCCTTTTTGAATCCTTTAAGAACAAATCACCAAACTCCTTGTGTGTGTGAACAATAACCTCTGTGTGTGTCGTCCAAAAACCATAACAATAATTATGCTCGACTTCCCCTTAATTCCAAATCTCCTCGTAATAAACCATTATATTTGAATGAGACTTGCAGCAGCAGCAGTACTTTGAAAATATACGGGCAGTACTTTGAGGCATAAGCAATACTTTAAAAAATAATGAGCAGTACATTCAATTTAACATAAGCGAGCAGACTTAAACATGAACAATACCAAATAAGATGACATGATCTCATTAGCCTTCGTATAGTACATAACAAATTAGCCCCACAATCCAAAAACAATACTGTAATGATCATCCCATATTACAATATTCATCCCACTGCTAGCAGTACTTTGCAAAACCTTAACAGTACTTTAAGAACATCGATCCGTACTTTGAAGAAAAGTAGCAGTACTTTGAGTAATTTAGGGTTTCGACACCAATAAACAAGCAAACCATACTCTAAAAATAGTGATCATTAAAAGCTCATTGAATTAGGGCTTGATAGTACCTTTTAATGCATACTCAAATGAATGAAAACACCAAAAATCTGAAAAATTCGATTTTGAAAAACTCCTTCAGCAGCCAACTTCGACAGTGAATATCTTTTGATTGAAAGCTCAGATCGAAATCCCTTCGGTGAAAAGTTAGATTGTCATATAGAGAACATCCACCTAAAATTTCGTCCCTATCCGACGGTTAACGAAAAAGTTATCGCTGTTTATAAACGACCGCAGAAACCTTACGAAAATTCCAGATTCGAATTTTTTTTCTTCTTTTCTCTTCCAAAAACCTTGTAGATCCTAGATATCACGAGCCCCAGGCTCTGATACCACATGTGAAGATCGTTGTAACTCTTAGACTAGGTCTAATATTATATCTAGGAACACATAATAATGAAGGCGGAATATTCAAACATAGAATCAATATTATTATGAACAAGGTTTTTCATTATCATCTATAACATACAAACATCTACAACCCCAATTCTACTTGATCAAGGTAGAACATGTTACACACCTTGTAACAGGGATTAAGGACTTGACCTTGAGGCTGACTCCAACTAAACACAACTAAACCCTAGGCGTTTTCCCAAATCCCTACGCCTAGGTTCCCCCACACACACCCCTTTGGTGTTTACATCTTGTACGTACTTAAAACTAATGACCCTATGTCTCTTTATATACTAAATACATCTAGGGTTTACAAGAGGAATCATAATACAATTAGGAAACTAAATATTCTTTTAAGCATATCTTCTAGAATATTCCAAATCCTCCATCTTTTTGTAGTTTTCCTTCTTGTCACTTTTAGTCCTTCGTGTTTCATTCTTCTTGTTTTGTATCATCAAATCTATAATAGACCCAACAGGTTTAGTTTAGGGTTTCTTTAGTTTGTAAAACTATTTTGCCCTTTTTCTGATTTGAGTTCATGCGAATGAGGGTTCAGGTTTGATTTTGTGTTTTTTATTCTGTAAAATTATTTTGGCCATCTTCTAATTTCAAGTTTGTAAATTAATTTAATGATGATTAAATTAAATCCTCTTTTCATAATTGATGCGAATTCAGTGTGTGTAAAAAAAAGGTTCAGCATGTGCTCATGTTGGTCAATTGTTATCTTATATCTTATGCTTAAGCAATTTATGTGAATTACATTTTTCTGAAATACCATGACTTCTAAACATGTTTGTGGGTTTGCCATGTTTTCAGGTGCCGCTGTCGTGGGGTAGGCTTTCTGAGCTTGCAGCAATGGCAGTGACATGTATCTTGGTGGGCCATAACAGTGCTATGTTTGCAGCCATGGCTGGTTGGATGCCATGTTTGTTGTATGCTTTTGGTTGGACGACATTTTGGTTGTATACCTTTCGTTTGCTGATGGTGCAACGTAAAATGCACCAATACACATGCTGTGCTCTGTTTGGTGTGTGTAGAAGCATGGTTATGTGTGGCTTTGTTATTTGTGTTACGTGTAGTGTGGGCTAAGGAACCATTAAATATTGGACCTTTTGTTTGTCATGGTAACTGTGGTTTGGCCAAAAAAATGACTTGGCAGGGTAACCATATGGTTGCAGCCATGGTGTTTTTCTGGTGCCATTTCCATTTGGTTATCATAAATAAGAAGGCACCGTGAATGTTATTTTCTATGATTCGATTTTTGGGGCTGGCTCCCGTGCTAAATGGTCATCCTTTCTATTTCTTTTTAGAGGCTGTGATGACTTGGGGTTTATTCAGTAAATGTGAGATGGGCCGTATCTTGGCAGGGTAACATGGAATTGTTGCAGCCATGGCGAGTCTATCCTCTTTGCTTGAGTATTCGCCCATCTGAGCCACCTGTCGAGCAGCATAATTTGTTGATACTAGTATGTTGGCGGGGCAACCCACGGTGGCTGCATCATTTTTCTTAAAAAGTTACTTTGGTATCTGTTTGAGGTTGCAGCTATTGTAAATGTAATCATTGTTTTTGGCCTGTAAGTGCACCTATCTCCGGATCAAAATGTCACCGGATAATTTGGCAGAGGTATACCCGTTGGGATCTAAAAGGTAAACAAATGTTGTAAGTGAAGATAAATAGCACCTGTCAGCGTCAATTATCATTCACCATATTACATTCTTCTAAAAAACATTTACCGGGACTTCTTATGAATATCGATCTGGCTATTTTTCGGGGCCGCACCCGTTGGCTCTGCCGCATGCTCATGTTTGTAATACCACCCGGCCCACGGTGTTCATCTTTGCTCACACCCTACATTTACCTTTTAGATCCAAGCAAGTATATCATGTTTGGTTAACGCAATGATCATGCTTGCATGTAGTTGAATGTTTCATTCACATGATCTGCTGATAGTGGTATCTTGGCAGGCCTGTTTAGGATTGCAGCAGTGGCTAGTATTTTCTTGCAGATTTTGCATGTTCAAATCTGAACATTATAAATATTTGGAAAAACACTTATCCACAACAGATGCATTTAAGGTGGTAGGTGGTATTCGTTGGCATTGGTAGGAATGTCTTTGAACAAGATGAGGTTGTCCACACATTGGCAGGGCAACCCATGATGGCTGCAGCCGCGGTGGATGCATCCTTTTTCTTAACAACTGATGGGTCGTGTAGTATAAACAAATATGCCTATCTGGTGGCTTCATCCCAGTGATGTTGTGACAATGAGGTATGACCATAATATATATTATGTTTCCTATTTTACTTAGTGTTGCTCTGTTTATCAAAACATAATAGAATGTCACAACATTGCTTTATAATTTTTTTCAGGGTGGCTAAAGGCACTTTATCAAGAACTTTAGTAGGAGATGAACTGGGGTGATGAACTGGGGTTTATTCGGTAAACGTGAGATGGCCCGTATCTTGGCAGGGTAACATACAATTGTTGCAGCCATGGCGAGTCTATCCTCTTTGCTTGAATATTCGCCCATCTGAGCCACCTGTCCAGCGACATTACCGCTTTTGTCGTAAAATTGATTTGCCTGCTTTTTATGTCTTCATAAATGGGTGGTCCAATGTTCATACGTACTTTATTGCTCATTGTAAGTACTTAAAAATGCACCAATTTACATGCCGCAATTACAATGTTCATGGTCGTTGGTTGGCCAATGTTGTGCACACAAATTGTGGTATGTTTAGATAGTAGTTGCCAATCTTTTGTGCACACCTATAGTATGTTTAAAGCCATTGTTATGAAGATGTTACCTACTCTTTTGTAATTTAAAGTATGTATTGCACATGCACCAATTATCTACGGATCAGTCATGAATGATGTATGTTGTTGCTTTCTGTATGGTTTAAATGCCCTTGAATAAAATTGTTGTGAGGCTAAGGAACCATAATATTTAACATTTTTTGTTTCTGTTGGTAATTGAACTTTGCAAAAAAAAACATACCATGGTAGAATGACCCTATGGTGTGCCTTCTGTTTTTATGCTGTTGTTAGACGCCAGCATCTGTTTTTTTATGTTGGAAATGTTGCTGAGGATTTCTCAGGTTGGTGAAATGTGAGTGTCTTAGACTTTCAATTCATAATTGTTGCTGAGTATATTTTGATCCGTAGATAATTGGAAAAGAGTAGTTAACACACAAACTATAGTATGTTTTGCACATGCACCAAAAATATTATTGCAATTTCCCTTTAGTTTTTGTCTGCTTTTGTGTGAACCCTATGTTGTATTTAGGTTTAATTGATGTTTGCAGTGCCGTACAGTGGTTGTCGTTATATATTTATCGTTTTTCATGTTAGCTATATTCATTGTGGGTTTGTTAGGTTTGTTATATTTAGGTGTTAGCGTCATTAAACATTGCTTATGGTGCTTTGGATGTTACTTAGTCATAGATGTTTGGACCAATAAATGATATGCATATTTGGGTTTAGGATTTAAGGTTAAAGGTGGTTCCAATTGAATATTGCCCAAATTAAATGGCCTTAACCTTTTTTTTGGGTCGTTTTTTAATTTGTACTGGTTTTCCTTATATATTTATTGTCGTTCATGTTGCCTATATTCATAGTGGGTTTATTAAATACTCTTTTCTAATTTAAAGTTTGCCCAAAAACATGCCTTGGCAGGCTGACCATATGGTTGCAGCCATGCTATTTTTGGGGTGCCATTCGGTTTTCGAGGCTTTGATGAATTGGGGTTTATTCGGTAAACGTGAGATGACCCGTATCTTGGCAGGGTGACATTCAACTGTTGCAGCCATGGCGAGTGTATCCTCTTTGCTTTAATATTCACCCATCTGAGCCACCTGTACAGCGGCATTCCCACTTTTGCTGTAAAATTTATTGTCGCCTCTTCACCTTTGGCCTTCATTGGTTGCACATGCACCAAACAAATATTGCAGTTATGTGAGTGTTTGGTATAATAATTATCATGCTTATAGCTTATTTATTGCGCTTCTAGTGAGTGGTGAGTGATATTCATTGTCATGGGTGGGGATGGCTTTGAAGGAGATGAGGTTATCTGCAAGCTGGCAGGGCAACCCATGATTGTTGCTGACACAGTGGATGCATCCTTTTTCTTAACATTTACTTTGGTATCTGTCTCAGGTTACAGCTACTGCAAGTGTCAATATTGTTTTCAAACTGTTGTTCCAATTATCTATGGGTTCTAAAAGGTAAACAAACAGTGTCAATGAAGATGCCTTTATCCAAATAATGTTGTGCCAATGAGGTATGACCACAGGCCCTGTATTGTCTTACCATCTATTATTACATATGCTAATTTTTTGTTTGTTATAGCTTTTGCAGTAACACTACCAGTTGAGCCAACTACTTATGGAACAAACCAAAAGCCGCCAAGATCAATCTAACACTACAGGGCTACAACATCAGCATACCAAGACAGCAAGCTACAACAGATATAAAAAAAAAATATGTTCCAACAAAATTTATATGGTAGCATAAAACTTAAATTAATTAACCACTGAAACATTAAAAAAAAAGAGATATCCAAAGATCCAAAAGCATAAATATTAACATGTGTTGGTAAACATATCCAACCAGCTCTACCCATCTGCAATATTGTTTTGAACTAAAATAGATTTCAAAAACAGCAAAACCAACCACATTAATACACCATCCCCTTCAGTTTCTCAATGAATGACAGAAGCTCTTGTGCTCTCTTCTGCTTCTTCATGACATTGACCAAAATCGCTTCCGCCTCACTCAAATCTTCGGTCTGCAACTTGGTAAGTTCTGAAATACTCTGCACACAAGAATCAAAAGGATACAAAATCTCAAACTCTCCAATCACATAGTCCCTCTCAGCCACACGGGACCTAATTTCTTGGGTTTTTTTCATCAACTCTTCTTCATCCACCGAAGTCACAGTAACCTCCCTCTGAAATTGAACGACCAGCATATCCCTAACAAGACTTGAACCAGCAACAGCAGCAAGATCTTCACAGAAAGGCACTGGTGTCTTCATCCTTTTTCCCCTTTTTTGGGTTCTAAAATATATTTTCTTTACTGTGCGTATTTTGTTTGCTATGTGTGTGTTTTAAAGGACAGATTTTGACTGAACTATGATTGCTATAGTGTCATAGTACATGACTTATGAGCCCTTTGATTTGACTGCCACCCTAGAGCCACCAAGTATAATTGAAAGTAATGATGGGTTTTGCTTTCCCATAAACAACCATTAATAAGCATCCTTTCACATACTTGAGTTTTGTTTTTCAAATGAACTCTCAAAAAAAAAATAAAAAAAAGGTAAAAATAAAAAATAAAACCTGCTCTTATTAAAAAAAGGAAAAAAATAAAAAGAAAAGAAACAGATAAAATATATATATATATATATATATATATATATATATATATATATATATATATATATATATATATATATATTTGTATATATGAAACCAGGAAAGAAAATAAAAAAATAAAAAAATCAAAGGAATAAAAACTAGAAATATGATTTTATTTTGTGCTTTTTATAATTTAAACTTTGTGAATCAATTTAATGATAATAGAATTAAATCCTCTTTTTATAATTAATGCCAGTTCAATGTGTGAAAAAAAAGGTTCAACCATGTGCTTATGCTGGTCAATTGATATCTTATGTCTTATGCTTAAGCGGTTTACATGAATTACATTTTTCTGAAATATCATGACTTCTAAAAATGTTTGTGGGTTTACCATGTTTTCAGGTGCCGCTGCAGTGAGGTAGGCTTGTTGAGCTTGCAGCCACGACAGTGACCTCTATCTTGGTGGCCCGTAAGAGTGTTGTGTTTGCAGCCGTGACCGGTTGGATGCCATTTTTGTTGCATGCTTTGGGTTGGATGCCGTTTTGGTTATATACCTTTTGTTTACTGATACTGCAACGCAAAATGCACCAATTTACAAGGCGTCCTCAATTTGTTGTGTGTGGAAGCATGGTTATGTGTCGCTTTGTCATTTGTGTTACGTGCAGTGTGAGGTAAGGAACCATGAAATTTGACACATTTTGTTTGTCTTGGTAACTGAGGATTTCCGGAAACCATGCCTTGGTAGGGTAACCATATGCTTGCTGCTATGCTATTTTTCTGGTGCCATTTCCATTGGGTAATCATAAATAAGAAGGACTCGTGAATGTTATTTTGTATGATTAGATTTTTGGGCCTCACTGCTGTGCTAAATGGTCACCCTTTGTATTTGTTTGTAGAGATTGTGTTGAATTGGCCCTGGCTGCAGTGCACATAATTTGTTTACTTACAATCAAGCTTTGTTGATTGAATGGCATGTCAAACCTAGGATCATTTGTGCAATTTATAGATCATCCTAAGTCTGGCATGTCATTCCATCAACAAACCTAGATTGCAGTTGGGCAAAGAGTCTGCAGTTACTTACTTTCTGTGTGTCATTATATCTCGACTTGCAGGTATGAATGGATACTGCCGTTTTAATACTTTAAGAGTAAAGTCGGCTTTTCATTAATTAAATTAAAAAAATATGTCATGTGAATAATGGTTTATGCTCACTTTTTCATTGCAGGAAAATGATGGAAAGAAAGGAAATGTGACATTTGCAAGTATATATATTGGGTCAACAATCTAGCATAGTGAGTGAATTATCATACATACCATTATTCTATAATTTACAAAATTCACAATGATCGGCTATCGATGAGGCTACAACTGTTTGACCATCACATGTTAATTTTTTTGTGCTCATTTAAATTGATTGTATACTCCTTTTTTTAGATTCAGAAACACACTATCCATGGGGCTATGAATATTAATGGATGCTTATCAATCAAGGGCACTTACATTGGTTCTTAAACTGTCGTTTCTCAAAAATTTTAGGCTGACGCAAATGCTGCTGTTGGAAGAGCTCTTGCACATAAGGTAACTTATCGCGTGCCAAGAATTTTAAGCTGCTATGGTCAGTAAGCTGTCTAGGTAATCTGTTCATACTACTAATCATTGTTGATGAATGCATTTTCATGATTCCTTTTGGTGTCTACCTGTAAACGACAGTCATCAAATTTTGTCATACTTTCTTTTTCCACCAAACGTTTACTTAAAGTATCGAGTGGTTTCTGAATATTAAAAATCTGCAATTGCTTTTTAGATCCATTGACCAACATCTCTATCTTACTTATGTATGAAGGAGTTTGAGATGTAGCATTTCAAATTAGTGTGATCATGCATAAAACCACCTCATCATGATACAAATATGTCCATTGTGCAGAGAAACACATCTGCATAGAATGTTTGGAGGGCCATATACAAACACCTGAAGCTGGTCCAGAAATGCTTAATTTTAGTAAACGGCTGGCTTACCAAAGAAAGGTATCTGACTTCCAGTCCAAACATTGTAGTATTCTTATTTTTTGCACATGCAATGTAGTCATAGTATTTATGCTTTATGTTTTTGACTTGCTACTCAACTAAATATGTATGTTCGGAAATGTGTGCAATTGGCCAGAGACAACTAAGAACTACATGAGCACACATTAAGACTGCATTTTTCAAACAGACTCAAACACCATTTAAAATAATATGAAAAGGTTGTTTATTATATCCCCTATTTGGTTTAGCCTTCTGCATTTGTGATAATCTGCTTGATTTAGGTTTGGGACAATCGGATTATAAGTTTTTTATATATAACGGTCATTAAGGATATATGCATAGAGTATGTAGTTCAGAATCTGTCATACCACACTCACTCTTCTCAAGCCTCGACTGCACAGTTTGGATTCACTGTTTTTTAACTGCATAGCACCTTCACTGTTTCTTTGGATAAAATGAGAATCTTTGATTCACTATTTTTTTTCTTCAATCATGCACTGCACATCTGCATAGATTCCATTATGAAATCTGACCATATAGAAACGGTCAACTAAAACATGTATATTTTCTACTTTAATCACCTCAAACCTGTGTACATTAACTGCTTTAATTCACTATTTTTTTTCTTCAACACTGCACATTATCTGAGCAGATTCCATTCATAAACCAAGGACTTATCTAAAACTTCATCTATAAAAAGCCTCTCAACTAAACATTCATTCACCAAACAATAATCTGAAACAAACCACAACATGCATTCCAACAAGAAAAAAGGTTTCATTTTCCATTTCCAGCTTTATATCAAAAGGGCACACCATAAGCACATACACTGACTTTTTTTATGTGCAGAATTCATCTAAATTTCAAGCACTGAATCAAGCTCAGAAGGTCCTGAACTTCCTATGACATGGGAAGACTACCTTCCAATTGATTACTGTGGCTCAGGCTCTAAAAAATAAGATACTAGGAGGACTAAAGATCCAAAACAGCTTGCCCAAAAAACTGATGATATCATGGGTAAAACTGCAAAACAGATTGCCAAAGAGGCTTTTAATGCCAGAGTAAAGGTCCTTGGCCTTCCCAACGCTCATTTTTGCAAGGAGATAGGTGTTAAACCATTTGTCAAAGATGGGTCAAAAGGGAAGGGGGAAAAAACTAGCGATTAGTCATGAATGATATATGATGTTGCTTTCTGTATGGCTTAAATGCCCTTGAATAAAACTGTTGTAAGGCTAAGGAACCATAATCTTTAACAGTTTTTGTTTCTGTTGGTAACTGAACTTTGCAAAAAAACATACCATGGTGGAATGGCTCTATGATGTGCCTTCTGTTTTTATGCCGCTGTTAGACGCCAGTATATGTTTTTTTATGTTGGAAGTGTTGCAGAGGATTTCTCAGGTTGGTGAAATGTGAGTGTCTCAGACTTTGGGTTCATAATTGTTGGTTAGAAATACAAACTATGCACATTATGTATACACATCAACATTACATCCTTGCAATCTTATTGTTATTGCCATTTCTGTTTTTGACAAACTGCTACATCATCTTTAAGAAAACACACCGCGGCAAAGCGCGGATACTCTACCTCGATCCAATGGGCGGGCATGACTTATAATTTTTGTTAACATATTTTTCTTTATTGTAAGAAGGTTGTTATCACCAGTTAGAGAAACCTTCTACCCAATCCTTTTGAAAAACAAAATTACCTATAATGTTGGTATTAGGAATTTCATCACAGTTTAGAGCATAAATGAGTCAAAAACTATTGAAGTAAATTAGATAAAGGATGTAAATGTCGAGTTTTTTTTATAGTAACTCAAAGTCTATCTTAATGACTAACACCTCCAAAACCGTAACATTCAAAGTCTATCTTACAGTCATAATTTATAACTGAAGCATCATTGGATTTAAGAAGATTTGAAAAGTTATAGAAAGTGCCAGGCCAAATTTAATTTACAAAAATCTGTTTGTGAGCCTACCCGTGCTAAACCATGAGTTGTTTCAGTTTGGACCCGTTCAATCACCCATCTTGCCTATTGTAATAATACAAACTCAAATGGTTCATTAGAGATATTGCATCACATGGTTTGATTATTAGCTATTTTAGTTTGATATAAAAAATTCTAAAAAATAAAAATAGCAATTTCATTAGCTTGTGAAACTTTTCTCAAAAGGAAAAAAATCAACAAAATCCCTAGCTAGGGCTGCTAGTAGCTTAAAGTTGGTGGTTTTGTCCCAAATAGTGGTTTTCCTCAGTTTAAGCCTAGCATTTTAATTCATTTTTAGTGGTTATAAAAAGTTTTAAAAACTAAAAATAACAATTTCAATAGCTTGTTTAACTTCCCTCAAAAGGAAAAAAAATCAAAAAAATGTTTTGATTAGGCTGCTGTAGGTCTAAAGTTGCTCAGTCTTCACCATTTGCTTCAAATGGGTCAGAACAATTAGTCTTAACCAGTACTTTTAGCACAGATTTTTAGCCATTTTAGTTTGATATAAAAAATTTAAAAATTAAAAATAGCAATTTCATTAGCTTGTGAAGCTTTTCTCAAAAGGAAAAAATCAAAAAAATCCCTAGCTAGGGCTACTAGTAGCTCAAAGTTGGTAGTTTTGTCCCAAATGGTGGTTTTCCCCAGTTTAAGCCTAGCATTTTAATTCATTTTTAGTTGTTATAAAAAAAAATTTAAAAATAAAAATAACAATTTCAATAGCTTGTTTAACTTTGCTCAAAAGGAAAAAATCAAAAAAAATGTTTTGATTAGGCTGTTGTAGGTCTAAAGTTGCTCAGTCTTGACCATTTGCTTCAAATGGGTACATTTAGCACAGATTTTTAGCCATTTTAGTTTGATATAAAAAAAAGAGTGAATTGCATAAATCGTCCTTGTGGTTTGCTATAAATTACGGATCTTGTCCCTGTGGTTTTGTTTAGCGGGTTTCGTCCCTATGGTTTACAAATATTACGGATCTAGTACAAATCTTGACCTGGGGTTAAAAAAGGACCTCCAATGCAGCGTCTTTCTAACTATAGGGGCTAACTTTATAAAATTGTGATTTCCCTCTCATTTTATAGGGTTTTGTGATATCCCTCCACTTATTTTAACTTTATATGGTAGACCAAATTAGAAACACAAACACAAAATCAGAAGCACAAACACACACAATCACAAGCACGCACAAACACAAAATAAGAAACACAAGAACACATAATGGTTCGTTGTCCTAGATGTCAAGCTCCCTCGATTGTCCGCACTTCATGGACTCCTACTAATCCAGGAAGGAGGTTCTACTGTTGTTCAAGAGGTTGTGGGTTTATAGATTTGTTTGACCCAGAAATGTGTCCAAGAGCCGTGCAAATTATACCCGGATTATTGAGATCTATGAACGATCTTCGTGCAACAGTTGATGACCAAGCAAAACAAGCTAGAAGATTGAAGTTTATTTTAGGTGTTATTTGGTTATTTTTTGTGGTTTATTTCATGAAAAGAATTTGAAATGGTTAGGTTTAGGTTCCATACATCTGTGGTATGGTATTTGCAAAATGGAATGGTTATGTTTAGTTAATGGTATGGTTATGTTGCGTTGTAATGAAATGGTAATCTTTTAAGCATTGTTTCAACTGTGGTTGTAATGGTAATGGTTATGTCAAGTTGGTGAATGGTAATGTTAATGGTATTTGTTATGTTTTGCTTTGTTTTTGTACAAATGGTTATGTTGAATGAAAAACATAAAAGACTTAAAAGTATGAAATGGCAATCTTTTAAGCATTGTTTTTGTACAAATGGTATTTGTTCACACAAAAGACTGAAAAACATACACTAAGGATAAATGAACCACTGGTACAATCTACCAAGTGCATAATTAAAACCATACACAAAAGACTTAAGTGCAAAATTCATAGTTGTTCAAAAGGCATACACAACAAGACCATCAGTTTCATGACAAATTTACACAAGATAGTAACCAAAATGCACAAGATAGTTTGATGACAAACTGTGTTGGATATCACAGTTTGATGACAAACTTACACAAGCATGATTCTACACTAAGACTAATACTTAGACTAATATTACCAAAGTTTGGACACCAACTATCAAAGTTTGGTCAAAATAATTACACTATATAATACCATCACTAGACAACAACCTTGTCCTTACCCTTGGTCTTTGCAGCCTTGTTTGCAGCAGCATTATATCTACTTGATGATCTTGTGTTTGCAGATGGTGAATCCTGTATGACAATCCCTTGAGATGGTCTTGCTGCTGGTGATTTTGGGGTAGGTTGAGTAGGTTTTGTTGATGTCTTGCTCTTCTTGTTGCCTGCAGTTGATTCTTTGTCTTTTGCTGCAGTCCCAACTTCTGATCTCTTGCTCTTCTTGTTGCCAACACTAGTTTTTCCTCCCAACTTCTGTCCTTTGCATGACCTTCTGTTGTGTCCAAGTTCCTTGCATAACACACATCTAACAGTCTTTCCAGCCCTAGTTAACTTTCCACCCTACTTAACCATCTCTTCAACTTCAATTACCTTCAATTGTCATTTTTGGTAACATACAACTGTCTCCTTTCCTCCACTGCTAATTTAGAAACCATTTCTAACATAGTCCATTTGTCACCAAATTTTCTGCCAACATAGAAACCTTCCTTTGACTGTGTTTTTGCTAACTTTCTTAGTGCTCTGTTTCTAACAGCTTCTAAATCACCCTCACAATCTGATGCACTATCAAATTCATCAATGTCTAAATCTTCTTCTTCTAAATCTGCTTCTCCTTCACACTCAACATTGTTATCAAATTTCTTGTTAAAAGCCTCCATATCAACCTCAACATCCTCAAACATGTTGTCCTTGTCAACCAAAACCTAAATCTTCTTCTTCTAAATCTCCTTCATTATACCCAATGTTAGGATAAAAGGGATCAAAGTCCTCCATATCTAAGTCAGTTGGCAAAGTCCTAGGCTCAGTTTCTCCTAAAAGTAACACACTTGATTGTCCCATTTCAGTATTAGCATGTTCTTTCTCAGTCACAACACAATCATCAACATTCTCATGGTCAAAGGGATCACCACCAGGCCATTCCTCAAAATTTAACACTTTTTGTGCAAGTGCTTTCTTAGTCAGTTTCTTAACAAACTTCTTCTTAGGTTTTTTTATAGTTTTTTTCATAGGTTTTTTCTTAGAAGGCAAGGGGTTTGACATAGGTTCTGCTACTTCCACCTCAAACATATTAGTCTTACTTTGAGGTTGTGACATGGGAGCATCTAAAACTGACACCCAAAATTCAGTGAACACCTCAATCACTTTCAATGAACCAATATGCTTAACCATCTCTATAACATCACTATCTGTTACTAGGGGTTTAAATCCTTCATCTAAACTAGTGTTAGGAATTCTAAAATGATAAAAGATAACTTCATTTTTATAACCTACCAAGCCTAACATGTCACTAAGTTCATGGACTAACCATTCATCAGCATCAACCCAATCAAACCAGCTAACCTTACCATTCATGTAGCGTCTTCCAGCACCCATTGTAAAAAACCCGCCATGGTTTAACTTCAAAGTGAAAATAGTTGGGTTTTTTGATCATGTTTAAATGAACAAAGATATAAGAGTAAATTATTACATTGCATTCATAATAACCATAGGCAATTGCTAAATTAATATGTACCATATTCTTTAGCAGGTTCAAAAGATGTTCCTGGTTGTCGCAACGCGCATTTCTTGGAATCGCCCATCATAGAAATGTTTTTGTGTGTTGAAATTAGAGGGGTTTGTGTTTGTGATTCTTGAAATTAGAGGGATTTGTGTTTGTGGTTATCGTCCTTGTGATTATGTGTTTTTGATCACAGATGATCAAAGTTTGTAGGTGAGCATAGGTTAGTGTGAAGTTTAAAGGCTGGGATATCAAAGTTTAGAAGGTTAGCCCCTATAGTTAGGAAGACGCTGCATTGGAGGTCCTTTTTTAACCCCGGGTCAAGATTTGTACTAGATCCGTAATATTTGTAAACCATAGGGACGAAACCCGCTAAAAAAAAACCACAGGGACAAGATCCGTAATTTATAGCAAACCACAAGGACGATTTATGTAATTCACTCTAAAAAAAATTAAAAAATAAAAATAGCAATTTCATTAGCTTGTGAAGCTTTTCTCAAAAGGAAAAAAATCAAAAAAATCCCGAGCAAGGCTGCTAGTAGCTCAAAGTTGGTGGTTTTGTCCCAAATAGTGGTTTTCCTCAGTTTAAGTCTAGAATTTTAATTCATTTTTAGTTATAAAAAAATTTAAAAAATAAGAATAACAATTTCAATAGCTTTTTTAACTTCCGTCAAAAGGAAAAAAATCATAAAAAATGTTTTGATTAGGCTACTGTAGGTCTAAAGTTGCTCAGTCTTGACCATTTGCTTTAAATGGGTCAGAACAATTAGTCTGAACCCAATACAAATTTTATCCATTTTAGTTTGATATAAAAAAATTTTAAAAATATAAATAGCAATTTCATTAGCTAGTGAAGCTTTTCTCAAAAGGAAAAAAATAAAAAATAAAATCCCTAGCTAGGGCTGCTAGTTATTGCAAGAGATTCTCGAATTTAAATTCTTTAATATCAAATGACCCATTTCAAAGGCACATGCAAACACACCCAGTAAGAATGCATATTGGTATTAATGATTATAATGAGTAGTGACCGAAACAATGAGAAGCCTCTTACCAGCGTCCAAATTTTCTGTTTAGACATCCAATACCATCAGCAACAATCCTAATAGCTTTCCAACAAACTAAGTGTTTCAATTCTTCATACCTGATGACAGACAACAGTTACGGATACATAGCACATAACCCTTCATACAACATATATTAATATATATATTGCTCTATAACCATCTAAAATAACTACAGTAAACTGATATCATATCATTCCTCAACAATATAATACAGTATATATGAAAAAAAAATGTATCTCCATGGTAAGAAAGCATCGTACTTGGTAATCTTTGTAACCTTTAAGCCATAACATTTAAATCTAAAATAGTTTAACTTTTCCTTTCGATGCCATTGTTTCATTCTGAACATGGGTTCCAGATCTTTTCCCTGGTGTGTCACTTTCAAACAACGACATGTCGATGACACTATTCTCATCACTTAATGGTGCCACAACTGGTGGAAACACGTATCAAAATTGTATTATGTTTCCAATTCAATTTTAACTACAACAAAAATATGTAGACTATATTACTTTCTGATTAACTACCTGTAGAAGGAGCTTTAATTGTGCTTGTGTCAATTCTTCTCTTCCTCTTATCTGGATGATTTCATGATCACAGGTCATAAACATGTATGAATTATGTAACGCAATATTCTAAAAAACAATCCTAATCCTTTATTCATAATAAAGATTCACCAACTAAAACACATAAACATAGAAGACATCATGTAACTGATAACAATTCAATTTCTTGATATAAACAAACATCAACATAAACAAAAACAACCAATTTAATTTGAAAACCACACAAACACATCATGCAACAAAAAAAACATAAACCTGTATGAATTATGTAACACAATATTCTTAAAAACTATCATAATCCTTTATACATAATAAAGATTCATCAACCAAAAAACATAAACATAAAACACATCATGCAATACAATTTTTCAGATATAAACAAACATCAACATAAACAAAAACAACCAATTAAATTAAAAATAACAAAAACACATCATGCAACATGAAAGCATAGTATGATAATTAGTTTTTACTACCTGTAGCTTGTGCATCAATTGTAGTGTCATTCTTTTCTGTATTCTTGTTAAACTCAGGATTATTTGTTCCTGTAAAATCATCAACATAAACAACCTATTCAGCGACAACATCAACATGTTATACACTCAAAAAACAAACAACCTACTATTCAGAAAGAGCTGCAATTGATAGTATTATCCTATTGACTACATTGGCGTATCATATGATAATATCATAACGTTACAAATCATAGGAGTTTAGACAGCATACATCTCTTCTAATAATTGTGAATTAAAAATCTATTGCCAACTGATTTACGGCAGTTCACTATCGTTAGCAAGGTGATTCACATCAGCTGAATTACTATTTAAGTAACAACTAACAATTTCAAACGCATACCTTAGTGATTTCGAGTCTTCAAAGAGATTGTCCGCGAACATCAATGTTTTCTGCAACACTGTTTTCTAACGACCATAACTTTTTCATGAACCGTTGGATCGGGCTACAATTTTTACTGGAGCTTCTCTATATACCCATCTAACTTTTCACCATAGGGATCGTCGATTTTAGATTTTTTGTGAAAGTTATTCAGTGTCGAATATGGCTGCAGAAGAAGGTTTTCAAATTCGAATCTGCAGCACTGTTTTCTAGTGACCATAACTTTTTCCTGAACTATTGGATCGGGCTACAATTTTTACTAGAGCTTTTCTATATACCCATCCAACTTTTCACCAGAGGGATCGTCGATTTGAGATTTTATGTGAAAGTTATTCAGTGTCTAATATGGCTGTAGAAGAAGGTTTTCAAATTTGAATCTGCAGCAGTGTTTTCTAACGACCATAACTTTTTCCTGAACCGTTGGATCGGGCTACAATTTTTACTGGAGCTTTTCTATATACCCATCTAAATTTTCACAGGAGGGATCGTCGATTTGAGATTTTATGTGAAAGTTATTCAGTGTCGAATATGGCTGCAGAAGAAGGTTTTCAAATTCGAATCTGCAGCATTGTTTTCTAACGACCATAACTTTTTCCTGAACCGTTGGATCGGGCTACAATTTTTACTGGAGCTTTTCTATATGCCCATCTAACTTTTCACGGGAGGGATCGTCAATTTGAGATTTTATGTGAAAGTTATTCAGTGTCGAATATGGCTGCCGAAGAAGGTTTTCAAATTCGAATCTGCAGCACTGTTTTCTAACAACCATAACCTTTTCCTGAACCATTGAATCGGGCTACAATTTTTACTGGAGCTTCTCTATATACCTATCAAACTTTTCACAGGAGGGATCGTCGATTTGAGATTTTATGTGAAAGTTATTCAGTGTCGAATATGGCTGCAGAAGATGGTTTTCAAATTTGAATTTTTAGGGTTTAAAGGTATTATTCTATGATTTCTTTCTTCGTATGGATTACATCATTATGGAAGTCGTTTATACATTGCTTGGTTAATAAGTTTTAAAAAAGATAATTACTTAATATAATTTTGTAGATAAATTGTATTTAGTATAGGATTTCAATATAATTATAGGCATTTATAGATTATAATATGCAACATATATATCAAAATAACTTGTTGCCTAAGTGGTAAACACACTTGTTATTTATCCAAATAACCAAGGTTCAATTCTTGCAAGGCTCCTTTTTTATAAATAATTTTCAAAAATATTTAATAAAAATCCGAAATTTACAATTAGTGCTTAGGTGGATAAAAATATTGCTTAGTTGGACAACAAATGATTATGTGGCATTAAATTGAATTACATGACATTGAGGTGGCATTTGTGGAAAATGCCTCCTATTAATATATAAATATATATATATATATATATATATATATATATATATATATATATATATATATATATATATATATATATATATATATATATATATATATATATATATATATATATATAGTAGGGATCCAGTGAGAAGTAAATTAAAATAAGAAGTGGTGAGAAGTAACCAAAACCCCGTATTGAGATGCAACGATTTGCATTACATGCATTTCTATTCATATAGATGCAAAATCTTTAGTTTCGAAAGTTAATTTGATGTATAGATGGTGCAAATTGATTTTCATGATTTCGGCACGTGCAGAGGAACAAAAAACAAGAAAAATCACGAAATGCATCTAATATACGTATATGCATCTGATTAAAAGCTAGAAAACACACTATGGTGCGTCATAATGCATCTAAGATTATAGGGGTGCATCTAATTTAGGTCGGTGCATCTCGAATTTGCGGTTATAGTTCTTCTTATTCCTTCTTATTTTAAATAATCTTCTTATTTGATCCTAACTATATATATATATATATATATATATATATATATATATATATATATATATATATATATATATATACAAGTTATAGAGAAGAGAAGAGAAATGAGTGAAATAAGAAATAGATGTTAAAAAAGAGAAGAAATAGAGATTAGATAAGAAAGAAATATTAAGAGAAATAAGATAAATCATATGATTCAGATAATTCCTATTATCTAGGGATGGTCCCAAAAACAAGTGGACGATTCTTTAGGCTAGCCCCAATGAGGGGATTCAGTCCCCCTCATTTTCCCTGCCACGTCAGCTTTCTCTCTTCGGCGACCTTCAGGCGATTAGGTGCCCCAGTAAGGGCGACCAAGTTCAATTTTTTTTTTTTTTTTTTTTAAAAAAAAAACATTTTTAACACAAAATAAAATTTCATTAATAATTAAAACGTTACATAATAATTCAAATAAAATTAAAACATTACGAAACTTATTAAAACATTACAACACTTATTAAAAATCTAGGTTGTGGCGTGCCTTGATCGCCTCTTTGAGTTTCTGCATTGTTTGTTGTTGTACTGGGGGCAAAGATTCGTCGATTGGCGTGCAATAGAACATGAGATCTGCATCATATTTCTTTTGAGCCTCTAATTCAACTTTTCGTTCTTCTAGTGCCAATTTTTTGTCTTCCCTTGCTTCTCTCTTTTGCTGTATCTCCAACTCGATTTGCCGTTGTTCCAACTCTTTCTTCTTCAAACCATAGTGTAGGTCTGCCAGCTCCTTCTTCTGCCCGAATGCCGCGGACTTGATCTTGCCCCATTTCTCGGCAACACCTTCCATAATCATAGCTTTCGAAGACTCCGAAGATTTCTTTTTATTCTTCTTTGCGGCATCACGACCAACTGGTTTAGCAGGCACATCCGAGTGCACATCCGAGTCGGTTGAAGTCCTTGCTTTTTTGCGACCCTCATCTTGGCTTAAAAAAGTCGGCATCTCATTATCCTTCCAAGCAGAATGGTCCCTCAAAATCTGCCAACAATGCTCCAAAACAAACGGATGACCACACATTAGTTGGTATTCATCACACGCTCGTGTATAAATGGTGAGGTCATTCTCACCACTTCCGTAATTCCTGACAGCATTGTTGTAAATGGCACAAATTTGACCAACTCTAGGACGAATCCTATTTTTCCACTTTGTAATGATAGAGTTGTACGTTCTTTCTACAGCAACCTCCTTCTCAAAGTATGTAATGACTTTCTGCCAAAATCCTTTAGCATTTTGGTTGTTTCCGATTACACTATTCTCGGATACATCACACCAAGCGTTGCACAAGGCGATCTCTTCTTCTTTTGACCAGAGCGCCGAATCATTCTTGCCTTCTTTCTCGACTACCTTCTTCTTCGCCTTAGTAGCTCGTTTCTTTGGTTTGACCGGTGATGTCTCTTCTTGACATTCTTCTTCTTCTACGTCATCAAGGTTGACCGAATCGTGATACGATCCATGAGCCGAACCGGTACCCGAACCGTGATACTCTTGAGCCGGATAACCCGATCCGGTTCCAGCATAAAAATTAGGATTGTTGTACAATTGGTCGTCGAAATCAAAACCCTCAAGATTGATACGGTTAACCGAGAATATTCTTGATAATTTGAATATGAAGACGTTGATGAATCCATTGTTGGACGGTACACAGATTCGTGTGACCCATACATAGATTGGTGGCTTCGACGGGAGTAGCTTTGTTGTTGTTGTTGGTAGTGGATGTTTTGTTGCGGTGGAACAAATGGACGATTCATACTAAATGGATTGTTAGGGTGTTGTTGTGGAGCTTGTTGGGATTGATATTCGAAAGCAGGGGGTTGGAAATTGATTATTGGTGAGACACCGGTTAACCGGAAATTCGGATCCGGTGTTAAAATATATGGGACGTTTTGTGACAAACGGGATTTTCGGCCTTTGGTTGGTGGTGTTTTCTTAGACATTTTTGATAAAGAGGATTGTAAGATTTTTGATAGAGAGGATTGTGAGATTTTTGAGTTTTAGTGTGTAAATATGTTGTGAGATTTGTGATGAGATTTTAGTTGTATTTATAGGGTAATGTTTTTTTTTGTTTTGGATTGAAACGTACACAAGGTTTACGTTGGAAGAGTCGATCGGCTACACGATTTAATTGGGCAAAGTTGGAGGCGATCGATTGTCTTCACATTGAAGCGATCGACACCCAATCGATCGTCCTAGTGCCTCGATCGATGGAGATTGAGCTTCATTGGGGCTAGCCTTAAATATGAGGGACCACCCCTTCTTAGGGGACTGCCACCAGTGTGGTCGTTTTGGACAGAATATTGTAATTTTTGAGATTGCCATATTAAAGTTGGTTAATCATGCAAATGGAATTATGACAAGTATCACAACATAAAAGAGCCAAATTTCATTAACTAAGGCGTGATATCATACATAAAAAGAACCATACAAGACATATAGATTAAGGCATACATACTACAACCAAGTAAAGAAAACTACAAGCTATTCCTAGAGAAATCTAAGATTCTATAGCATGCTTGGCCCAAAAGATAATCCTTGATTCTTTGGAACAAAATATAAAAAGATGTTTAGTTAGAAGGTGGAGAAGAAGGAGGAGGAGAAGAAGGTGGTGGAGTTGGAGGCATTGTGGCTAGTGGAGTTGGTGACACATGAGGTTGAGAGAGAAGGTACTCAAGATGGCCAAACATGAAGTGAAGCTCATCTCTTAGAAAGGCAATTAAGTTGAAGTTGTGAAGATAACATGCACAACTCATGGTGTGGTGATTGAAAAATTTGTAAAGAATAGGATACCCCATGATAGGAGATGGTGGTAAAGTAGAAGGAGTGTAATCCAAAAGCCCATTTGGTGATAAGGATAAGTTGGTGTTTGAAGGTGGTGTGGTGGAAAGTCTAAGTAGAGGTGATAGGTTTTCAACAAATGGTGAGAAAAGAGAAGAATTTAGCCTTGAAGAGGATGAAAAAGTTTCTCTTGTTGATCGCGTTTTTATTGGTGCACTAGGAGCAAGAGGAGAGGTTGATTTGGATTTTGGTGATGGTGTGTCTTCTTGAGTGAGATCAATGAAGAGGGCTTTTGGTGGTATTATGGTTATTCTTGGCCTTTTGGTCGAAGGAGGCAATGAGGTTGAGGAAGAAGCCATTGTTGAAGGTGATAAAGTAGAGAAGAAGATGAAGAAATGTAGCGAAGAAGAAGATGCAGAAATGTGGTGAAGAAGAAGATGAAGAAGGGAGTTTAAATAATCAAATTTGATCATAATTAAGGCAAAGCATGATCCATCAACATTAGTGCCACAAAAATTGTTTTGGTTATTCTGGAAATGGTGGTGAAATTCATAAAGTGGGTCAAAACTGCAGAAAAGGAAAACAGTGCTAAAATCTGTGACCCATGGTGGATGGTCCCCTAAATATGAGGACGGTCCTTTAAATATTTGGGATCATTTGTATGTTTAAGGGACTGTCTCAAGTAGGTTTTATTATTGATCAACCAAGTTTTCGAATTTCTACAACGTGTACCTAAAACACTATCTAATCAACCCAGATTTTTTGCGTAATCATATAATACTACAAAATTAACTAAATTAGATACTAATACTAAATCACAAGAAACATCTTGTCCTTTCTTCTAGTTTCATTGAGCAACTTCTAGATGTATTGCTCTATTGACCTCAGTCTACCCCGATGCTTCATACTCAAGAGCTACTCATTTCCTCATTTAATATATCATCAATGGGTGATCTTTTGGGTTTGGGAAAGGATAATACATGTGACTCAGTTACAGGTTCCATGACTCGGTTGTAGAGTAAGTATTGAGGACTTTGAAGGTACGGATGGAGATTCATGAAGTATATATAAATGAAAGTTAGGAACATCCCATAAGGTATAATTTTGTTTTCATTGCCCTTGAGATGTATGATTCGCTTAACAAAGAAGTAGGCAAGATTTCATGGCTGTCAAATTACAATGTGTTAGGATTTAGAAAATCTATAAGTTAAAGACTCGGTCACCTCAAGTATGTCTAAGCATTAGAAAGCTCGTAGTCTTAGTCGTTTAGTTATTATTAGTAGTTAGTTAAGTAACACCATGGAGGAGGGACAGGTCTTTACCCACTGTACACCTGATCCACAGCCTGTGGGTGGCGTATTTGTAAGATACTATAAATACCCTTTGCCTCTCAAGGCAAAGGTTGGAGCTTCATAATATAACATCACTTTCTCTCACTAGAAGGTCCCATTCTCTCCATCTTTCTCTCTCTAGACTCTCCCTAAATCTGGGAAAGTTGAAAGCTAAGGCAGATATTGGATTTTTCGTTGGTTATGCACCTAATCGGAAGGGTTACCGAATCTACAACAAAAGAACCCAAGATGTTATGGAAACTATTCATGTTACGTTCGATGAGCTGACTAAGCAAATGGCTCCTGGACACTCCAGTTCTGGACTCGCACCTCAACTTTTGACACCTGGACCCATTAGTTCGGGTCTTGTATAACATCCCAATCCTGCAACTCCTTATGTACCTCGCACAGAAGAAGATTTGAAGAAGTTATTTGATCCGATGTATGATGAATACCTTAAGCCTACAACTGATGATACTCCTGCACCACCAGCTGTAACTACTCCTGTTCAAACCAATCCAAATGGTCCAACGGTCTCCATTTCCATATCACAAGATGCTCCTCCTGCTAACCATTCACCATCATCATCTAATCTTCAAGCATCTTCAATACATCAAGGAATTACATTTGACAATTATTTTGAAGATAATCCCTTTGCCACTCCTAAAGATGCTCTATTTGAGAATATATTTGCCCCTGAACCCACCTTTGAAGCATCTTTACTAGGGGATCCTAACTCTGCTACTTCAGTCCTTTATCTACAACCACATGAACATCTCAGAAAATGGACACATGATCATACATTGGATAACATCATAAGGAATCCTTCTCGTCTGGTATCTACTAGAAAGCAACTTGCCACTGATTCCTTATGGTGCTTATTCAACTCTGTACTATCAAAGATCGAACCAAAAGATGTCAAATCAGCAATGTCTGAAGACAGTTGGTTTAGTGCTATGCAAGATGAAATCCATGAGTTCGATCGTCTTGATGTAGTACCTCTGCCAGATTGTGTTATGATAATCGCTCTCAAGTGAATCTTCAAGGTGAAACTTGATGAGCATGGTGACGTTCTGAAGAACAAGGTGAGACTAGTTGCTAAAGGGTATCGACAAGAAGAGGGTAATGACTTTCAAGAATAATTTGCTCTGATTGCATGAATTGAGGCTATCCAAATCTTCCTTGCTAATGTTGCTAGCAAGAATATGGTAGTCTACCAAATGGATGTAAAGAATGCATTTCTTAATGTAGATCTCAAAGAAGTGGTCTACGTCAGTCAATCGAAAGGCTTTCTGGATCCTGAGCGTCCTAACTATGTCTACCGTATGAAAAAGGCTCTCTATGGCTTGAAGCAGGCTCCAAGGGCATGTTACGACACTTTGTCAAAGTTTCTTCTGGCTAAAGGATTCTACAAAGGTGTTGTTGATCCCACACTGTTCACTCGAAAGTCAGGAAAACACTTAATTCATGTTCAAATATATGTTGATGATATTATTTTTGCCTCGACCGACCCAAATGAATGTGGCCGTTTTTCAAAAGAGATGGGCTCTAAATTTCAAATGTCAATGATGGGAAAAATGTCATTTTTCTTAGGATTACAAATTTCTCAAAGTCCCGGCGGCATTTTCATTAATCAATCTAAATATACTAATGAAATGTTAAAGAAATTTGGATTTGATTCTTGTGACCCAGTTGCACTCCCATGGTGGAGAAAAACAAATTGGATGAGGACCTCTCTGGGATCCCTGTTGATCAAACTAAATATCTTAGTATGATTGGATCCTTGATGTATCTCACTGCCAGTAGACCTGACATTCTATTCGATGTATGCATGTGTGCTCGCTACCAGGCTAAGCCTACTAAAAAGCACCTAGAAGCAGTTAAACGGGTCTTTCGGTATCTCTAAAGAACCATTAACATTGGACTTTGGTATCCGAAGGACACCGCCATGTTACTAACAGCCTATGCAGATGCTGACCATGCAGGGTGTCAAGATACTCGTCAAAGCACGTCAGGAGGTGCTCAGTTTTGGGGTGATAAATTAGTGAGCTGATCTTCAAAGAAGCAAATGAGTACTTCTATATCCTCTATACAGGCTGAATACATTGCCATGTCATCATGTTGTGCTCAAATCTTATGGATGAGATCCAAACTATCTGACTATGGCTTTGTATTCAACAAAAATCCTCTGTACCGTGACAACAAAAGTGCCATCGCTCTCTGCTGAAACAATGTCCAACACTCAAGATCAAAGCACATTGACATTCGACATCATTTCATCAGGGAAAAGATAGAGAAATGTGTTGTTGAGCTCTACTTTATAAGGACTGAGTATCAGATGGCAAACATCTTCACGAAAGCTCTTCCAAGAGATCGATTTGAGTTTATCCTACCACGACTCGGCATGAAGAGTCTGCAGCCGGATACGCTTAAACGTCTTCATCAAGAGGATGAGGAGTAAAAGGAGTTTCTTCACCTAATCTTTGTACATATTTTCTTTTCAAAAAGAAAAATATAAAATTATAAAACCAACAAGAAGAAACTAGAAAAATATAAAATCAACAAAAGCCCATAAAATCAGAAAATTTGAAAATTCCAAAAGTATCATTTTTCTCAAGGCATGTCTTATGGTATCGATAACATCTAGGTCTTAGAAATGTCATTAAATAATGGCACTGGACTTTAGCTGAAGTTTGAGCAGGGGGTGTAAATACTTCTTCAAAACATGTCTTAAAATCATGGTTTACAATTATTACAAATTGTAACCCGCGCTTAATTTTTATGGCTTACTGTCATTTCAGGTAGTAACCCGGGCTTAAAATCATGTCTTGCAGTTATTTCAGACTGTAACCCACTTTTAAAGTAAGAAAAGTGATGAGCTAAATCGATTTCTTTAAATTTCGAGCACTTATCCTCAAAACGATTAATAAGGAAAAATTTCGACAACAAGACGAATGTTCCTTTACAAATGTTTTTCATTCTAAAGATTCTTCTGAGAAATATTTGTTTCCACATGGTGATATAATTGTTTGAAAATAACACGGACTTAATTTTTGAAAATCAGCTGGACTCAATTTATTGTCAAAACATTCATCACTCAATCAACAACTAAGGTCATTGATTGAGAGAGAGTGATTTCAAACATTTCAAAAATGATATTTTCAAACATTTGGTACCAATAATAGCATGTTTTAAACAAGTGGTGCAAGAGCATTTTACTCTGTTTCCCTCAATAAGAAACAAGTGGTACAAGAGCATTTTACTTTGTTCCCCTCAAAAATTTTTAAACAAATGGTACATGAGCATGTTTTTAAAAGGTGGAGAATAAAGGTTTGGTGTTATGTGTCAATGCACGATTTTTAAAATTAATCCTAGATCTTTCAAAATGAAATTTATATCTTTCTTAAAGTTTTCTCAAATATCATTGCAGACATAGATCAACTTTGACTCGACTGATCTCCTGAATCTGAAGATTTTTGTGCTTTAGTCATCCAGACTTGGATGTGTTTTAAAACAATGTCACATATCTCCTCAAAAGGTTTTTATAAATGATTTAAATCACTTGGGATCCCAAATCTCAAAGGGTTTGAAATTTTTTATCGGGGGAGAGTTTGTGATTTAGATCTAAAATAATCTGATAAATTGGTGAGTGGTTTAGTAAATTAATAAAAGGCACTCCTTCCTTCATGTGCCAAACGATTTCAAGCATTCTATGCACATGTTGAGGGGGAGCATTTATCTAAAACCAAAGAAGAAGAATTAAGTTCATCACGTGTACTCGTTATGCGTTTTTGACTCAAAGTGCAAGTTCTCTCTAATATGTCTTTGAAACTCTTTTGAATATCGATGCACATATTGAGGGGGAGCATTTATGAAAAATCAAAAACAATTGAGGTACAAAATGCTTTGATAGTATAACACAAGGACCTTGATTGATTTTCAAAATGATTTTCATTTGGTTTCAAGGCGGAAACAACTGTACCACAAGACCGACCATTTTACTTTATGCATTGGAGTTATAAGGATGGTAAGGTTAGGTATTAGTTCCCATGATCCCGCCAGAGCCGGAGGGATCTACCTAGGTAAAATCCACTAATTAGTGTAGAAGTCCTTAGGTATATTGAAAAAAGGAGAAAGTGAGAATAAGGGAAGAGTGCTGACTGAGATAGAGCTAGAACTGGAATAAACCCAACAAGGTTCTAGTAACGAAGTCATGGTAATCACTGAAGGGGTTGAAGAATGAAAAAGAAATGAAAGTGGAAAGGGTGAAAATAAATAGCCCTCCTATAATTCAACCTTAGGGCAGAAACCGGGTTCAATACATATGCTACTGGTGGTTACTAAGGTAACAACGGTATTGAAGACAAGACATCATGGACCCAGTGACGCGCTGCACTAAACTTCCCAAGCCACTCAAGTTCTCTTAAAAGGACTTGTTTCATTCTCAAGGGGAACCTACATAATCTATCGACTTTCTCTTAGATATGGTTGATATTGAAGAAGAATACCTTCTCTCTAGTCTCCGCTTAGGAAACCAAAGTGCAAAATTGAGTCTAGAGCCAAGAGATCATCACAATTAATCTCATTAGGACACACAATTCATGAAGACTTGCTATTTCACATAATGTGGAAAGTAAGATTATATATTGAGAGTCTTACGCATTATCCTTGTGGTATTGCCAGAACATCCGAGTGATATGTAAAGTATTCACGTTGAAGATGGAAATCCTTCTAGAGCCAACATCAAACAAGCTCTTGGTGGGTGACATGTGAGATTCTTCAGTAATCAAACTTGTGACAACTGGACAGAAACAATTGGGCGATTCATTCTTGAATCAACCTTGGTCCTGGAAATGGATTGACGAATACTTTTGAAAAACCTTTCGATGTGCGCTACATTCTTTTCTCTAGCACATCGACTGTGTATTAATTTTTTCAAATAAAAAGGTATTTATGATTGAAACTTGATTTTTCTTATTAAACTTTCGTCGTATTGCAAACTCTCTTTCTTCAGCAATACGTGATTGTTTTTCAAATCAATTTGTCATCAATCAGTGAATCTCAATTTGCTGGTTCGCTCACTCCGTGTTGTCTACTTTGGGATGCTCTGGTTTGAGAACAACTAGATCAAGCTGCGAAACCCTGTTAAGGAGATTCTTAGGAATTCTACCTAATCACAGACAGTATTTATACTGATCAACGGGGAACCGTGGTTCTTGCAACCCTATTCAACGAAAGTGAACAAAGAAACTTTCGTGTGTTTTATTGCTAACTGTTGTTTGCAGGAACATCGGACGGTTGCAGCTGATCGAAATTGAGAAGTCAGTCCATAACCACATGCTCACACATCACACTCACATTTAAAGAAATCATGATAAGTTCTCCTCTATGCTATTTTGATCTGATATCATCAAGTTATGATTCTGCTACGCTGATGCAAATATCATGATCCAACAAAGCTTCCGCAGCTCTGATGAAAAGATGTCATGATCCAAAATTGTGAGCATGTCGGTCCAGAAGTCACTAACATCACATGAAGGCAACACAAAAAAGGATGAGTCAAGAGATTTACTGTGACTGATGATCTCAAAGAAAGCTCAAAGATCACCAAGTCGTGGATCAGTTAAAGACCTCCACTGAAAGTACAAAGCATGCGGACTTTGAAGAATCAAAGATTATGAGCTACAGAGTAAAGAACGTATAATATAATGCTAGAACTCAAACTGTAATATCCATTCGTAAGTTAAAGACTCGGTCACCTCAAGTATGTGTAAGCATTAGAATGCTCGTAGTCTTAGTCGTTTAGTTATTATTAGTAGTTAGTTAAGTAACACCGTGGAGGACGGGCGAGTCTTTACCCACTACATACCTGATCCACTAGAAGTTCCCTAGACTCTCCCTAATTCGAACCTTGGTATTTGTGTTTGTGCGTTTATGATAACAAATATGTTACACAATGCAATAAAGCATTTGAGCAAGCAAGCCGGTAGATACTCACGATCTTCTACTAGGCTCAAGACATTTTCTCGTAGAATAACGGCCATGGGTGGGAGGAAGTAGCGAAGTTCAAGCAGACATATTCTTTTAGGATGTTTGACACATGGTGAATTACAAAGAACATTAATTAATTCCTCTGAAGAAGGGATGTAGGAAAAATATGGACCGTTGACTTCTTGACCCAAAGTGTTAAGAGAAAATTCTTTCGTATAAGCATATTGCCCAAGATTTGGAAGTCCAAGATTTTAGCGAATTGCTCAAGGGGTAAGAGAAACTTATAGTTTTGTATCTAATAACATCAAATAGTCTTGATATTTTAGTATCAATTTCCCTCTAATATGCTCTTCATTTGTATTATTTTACATAGATATATGCTCTTAACCTTTAGAAGTAGTCTCAATGAAACAGTAAGTTATGAACACAAGATTAACAACCAACAAGCTTCAATATTATTAAGAATAATAATACAAATACTTTTAACAGTATTAGGGTTTACAACCTTGAAGCTATCTATCAAAACATACGTATTATGTGTTGTATATTTAACCTAATGCCCTGGGACCTCGTTTTTATAGACTAAGGAGTCCTATTAGGGTTACAATATCTATTCTCCAAGATAAGAATACTTTCCTAAGTAATACAAATCTTTAATATAAACATTACATGTATATCAACTAAGTAGTACTAACTAAACCGACTAGATAGTACTAACTCAATAACCAGCAGCATTAACTTCCTGCAGCACTAAGTTTGTACTAACAGTAGCAACTTTACACTAACAGCAGTAACTTAACTTAGCGTATTTTCCTTGAAGTACAATAACACTGACAACAGTAACTTACACTAGCAGTCTTAAATTTATACTGAGCAGTCTTAACCAATTAGCATATATTTCTTATAATCCACCAGCATTACTTATCTTCAAAGAGCAGTCTTAATATACCAAGAGCAGCAGTAATTACCAAACATATAGAATCTTTTAATCCCAACATTTTTTACTTGATGTGAATGTTTAGGAGCTTCATAAGAACTCATCAAGAATTTTACTTGATCTTCAATTTTGATGATCCTACGACCGGGAATGCTTGAAACATTTGAAGTCAAAGATATTGCATTGACCATATTGCTTGTAAGCTCATGAGGGTCATTCAAACATTCATTTTCATAGAGGGTGAGGTCCTCTATATTGCCAGATGATTCTTCCGCATTCTTGTTACGAAGCTTACCATCGGTCGTATGGTCAATGGCTTGTTTTGTGGAGTAGTTGACATGATCATAGAAAATTTAGATTTTGAGCCAAAGATCAATGTCATGATGAGGGACTTTTTGAAGTAAGTCCTTGAAACGAGTCCACGCTTCGAAAAGAGTTTCACCTTGACATTGTTGGAACATCAAAATGTCATTCCTTAACTTATAAGTTCTCGCCGGTGGGAAAAATTATGCGAGGAAACAAGAAGTGAGATCATCCCAAGTCGAGATGGATCCCGCTAGTAGACGCTCAACCCAATTGCTAGCTTGATCACGTAGAGAGAATTGGAAGAGACGTAAGTGCGTCATCTCCTAAGTCCCAACATTAAGGTCAATAGAATCAACAGTTTTAAGAAAATCCTTAAGATGTTGGTTTGGATCTTCAGAACGAAGTCCATAGAACGTACATCCGTTTTGCACCAACCGGATGGTTCAGATCACAAGGGAGACACATTGGCTTCTTGGGGAAGCTCAATGGTTTTTTGATAGCCTTGGTGGCTTGGTTTAGAGTACTCACCTATGGTACGGGCTCTAGGTGGGTTTAACGGGTCTCGAATTGGTGGGTCTTGGTGTGGTGGGTCTTGGTTAAAAAGATTATCATCCACCATGATGGCAAATGATAATAGTTAAAAACAAAAACACAAAGATAAAGATAGACTAAAATAAAACTATAAAATAAAAAGAAAAATCTCACTTGATAGGAATCTAGTGAGTAGACCTAAACGAGATTGAAATCGAAACCTAGACTATTCCCTGACAACGGCGCCAAAAACTTGATGTGGATTGATAAAACACCAAAGTTTTACAATCCTCCTAGGCAGAGTACCTAATCGTTGTAGTATAGGTAAGACACAGGGGATTGATCGTTCTCCAGAGGAATAGTGAGGTAGGCTCTAAGTATATGATGAGTTAAGTCTAAGGGTTGAGGGAATATTATCTTTGTATTTTTATATTTTATAAAAAGCAATGTAAATTCTCAGGATTTGAAGAGTTTGGTTTTATAACTAATACTTAAACTATATTAAACTAAATATGTGGAGAAAGTAAATTGATAGAAACTCGTATGATAGTTAAAGTGTATTACTAAAAATATCATTACTCCCTATTTATTAGTTGAATTGTCACGTCCTTGTTTTATTAGAGCGTTGTATTCCTTAATATCAATAAGGGTTGGTTACTCCCTACTCTATGAATTTTGTTCTCATTGAGCGACGCCTAAGAATGCTCCTTTAAGCTCTCAATGTTAGTAAAACGTAATTCACGCATTAAATACAATGAACATAAAGTTAATAATAACTAAGCTTTTAGTCGGACGTTCAAGCTAGTAAAATATTTGACCTAGCCAGTTTTCCTACTCCTAACACAATTCACAACTAATTAAACAAGAGACGGCTATCAATAATCAATAACTAGATTTCATGGAATCCTAAGTAAACACTAAGCCAAGCATGTTAAATCGAAAAGAATAAAAACAAGTAATCACACAACACATAGACATATTGTAATGATTAAGGATTGAATAACTTATCTTCAATAAAACATTGAGTTATGGGGGCTAAAAACCCTTACAATAGCTGTAAAATTTGGACCTTTAACTACACACAAAGTTCCTCCCAAAGTCTCAATATATAGTATTACACTTGTGATGGCGTCACGTTGTAATTGTGACACCGTCAGCTCACTGTCATTAGGGTTTCGAGAATTGCACTGACTTAATGTGACGGCGTCACCTTATGGATCGTGACGTCGTCGCTCTTCAAAGTCTTGATCATGACGTCGTCAGCTTAAGGCCGTCTCCATCGTCTGAACCGTCGCTTGGAAAATTTATAGCTGGATCATCTTCGTTAATCTTCAAGTGACGGCGTCACCTTGTGTTTGTGACGCTGTCACACTCCCTTTTTTGACATTTTCCTTGACTTTCTCATTTTCTTGTCCAAGCGAAACGCTCCTTTTTCCAGCATTTGCTTCCTAAGTACCTAAAACTAAAATAGAAACGATTTAGGGAAATAATTAATCGAATATGTACGGATTTAGAGGCTAAATGACCTCTTAAAAACTTAGAAAATTACACCTCATCAAACATCCCTACACTCACATGTTATCCATGTGTTATGGATATTGGACTACCCCAAACCTATGAGAATTCACTTTATGAATCAACTTCATTGGGTGAATCTCGCAAGTGGTTGTATTACTCTTCCTCGTACTTTAGATGCAAGTAGGTCAGTAAAAATAGAATTTGTTCCTCCATGTATTTTCTAGAGTGAGATACTACTGGGCCCCCCATTGAATTGAACAGATATTTGCATGGCCGTGCCCAAAGTAAGTCAAGATGATTCTTGTTTACATTTGGTGATCTTGATTAATAACTATAATGAGTAACAAAATATGTTAAGCAATATGGAATGACTTTGATCCATATCCATAATTTAACAAGTATCTGAAGCAAAAGGAAGTTTAATTATAAACCATTTACACTGAGATGTTTTACAAAACCACACTCAAGTATTTCTGTGAGTAATGACGTGTTGCTAGACGCTTACCATTGTTAGTATGGTTATTTATATTATGACATTCGCAAGTGGGAGCTATTCGTGTTTGCTCACATAATAATAAATATGATACGACTAGAAATACGTGAGCCTATTGGGGGAACACGTGTATATACTGAGGGAACGTTTTATTAAATATATGTAGAAAACTAGAAGGGGGGTTGAATAGTTTACTGATTAAAAACTTTGTTTTGAAACTTATTGAAAGATCAATTGATGTTGATCTTAGATATGTTAGTGAAATATGTAAACAATATATAAAGAGTAAATAAGGAAAGAAACAATCAAACCACAACAAGTTGTTTATAGTGGTTCGGTCTACAAGGACACTTTTTCCTTGCCCTACTCCACTCCCCGAGTCTCACACTCGAGAGTTTAACTTCACTAGTCAACAAGCTCCTTTCACCGGCGGAGAAACCTTTACACTTTGCTTACACACTATTTCCGACACTAAGCTAAATGTCGAGTTCTTTCCAAGGGTACAACCACTCCCACACACAATGTATTTTAAGGACTAAAATACTAACCACTCACACTCACAAAATTATGATAGTTTGGTACAACAATGAAGTATGAATCAACACAAGATCATACAACACCAAACAAACAAGACTTGCAACTCCTCGTTGAAGCTTGAATGTGACTTGATCTTCTTTGCTACAAAAGAGATCACTAATATGATATGAAACTGAGTTAGAAAGGTTAGAGAGAAGGAATGTATGAGAGTATGATAGAAAGGGATGAAAAGCTACTTGGTTTGGCTTTGCTATTTATAGCCAAAACACTCAGCAAGCACCACAGACCACGGAACCCTCAAAAGGGTTCCGCCCATGTTAAATTATGGTGCCGCCGAGGTCTGACAGCAAGATCTCAAAATCTTGCCAAAGTCAACCATATCTATGCAAGATTGTGTAAGATATGTGGAGCCTAAATCTACACAAAAAATCTTTTGAAATCTTCCAATGATTTCAATGATGCATCACATGATGTCACGTGTTTGTTTTTCTATTTTTAGAAATATGTAAATACATATGTTTAGTTTTTAAGAAACCAAAACATCCTAAAAACTCCTATCATACATTATGGTTAGTCACAATGTAAATGCTTGAGTGATGAAGATATTATTTGAAAAAGCTTGTTTTAATATCTATTAGACTTGACAAGCTTTAGGCTTTATAAAAATTAAATTTACTTTTGTCGTTAACAAAACTTAGGTAAAGATCAAAAATATAAATAACGTTTAATGACGATATTTGTATTAACAATCTCCCCCTTTTTGTTGAGGACAAAACATAAATTTTATTTTTATTAAAGATGTAAAGATTGTACAAGAGTTATAAAAATATTAGTTTTAGAACTTGAAAGAGAAATGATAATGCAAGTATATGATGTTTGACTTTTTCAGAAAGTCAAAGTCTTCACTAGTTGAAGCATGATGTTGACTTTTTTAAAAAGTCAAAGTGTGCAGTTGACTTTTTCAGAAAGTCAAATATTACCAATGAAGTATCATGTTGACTTTTTCAGAAAGTCAATGTATGCAGTTTGACTTTTTCAGAAAGTCAAGTATCCAAGTTCTATATATTTCTCCCTCTTTTTGTCTCAACAAAAAGAAGATGCGAGGCGGAATGTGTAATGAGCCCGTAGCCATTATCTCCCCCTTGACCAATGCTCCCCCTAAATTTGGTGCCAATGGAAAGATACATGGATTGTGAAAAAGCTACAAAAAGAATTGTTAGTAATAATCATCATCACAAGCATTTCCAAACACTATATAATAAGCAACAACAATATATAAAACACCATTCATTCGTTAAAATTTTTCATGATTTAAGAATCATGAAAGGAGAACACAATGAAGTGTTTAATACAATGAAAAAGAAATTATCCTAGAAAAATAAAGAAATACAAGAAAAAACCTAGAAAATAAAAAATGCTTAAAGGAGATAATCGATGACCCTCCTATTAAGGTGGTGGATGAGCAAGAGCATTTAGACGCTCTAGAATGTGATTGAGGATGAACCTCATTTCCTCTTGGAACTCATGGACCATCACCCGGGTCCGTTCGGTTGTTTGGGCGGTTTGCTCACAATTTGAGCAACCATGCCTAGGAGGGTAGTATGGTTGATGATTTTGTGGTGGTGGAATGGTGGAGGTGTTGGTATTGGTGTTGGTGTTGGTGTTGGTGTTGGTGTTTGGTGTGGTGATGATGGAGGCTAGCAAAGCACTTTGCATTTGCATAGCATCACTTAGATGAGAATCCACCATGTTTGAAAATTGGTGGAGATGCTGGAGTTCGGCTTGAATCTCCTCTCTTGTGGGTTGATCTTCCCACATGGACTCCTCAATGTCCTCTATGTGAGGAGACATTGATGTAGGGAGTGGTTGATCCCCATACAAAGGACCATGAATATCCTTGTGGATAGGGTGGAAGAGAAGAGGTCTTGGCCCTAATGGGGCGTCTGGGTCAAATGATGGTCTAGGAGACTCATGAGCAATCCGCTCATTAGTACCAAATGATGGTAGTGGTGGTGGATGATTGGGCCTAGGCGGCAAATCTTCCAAGTCCTCCAAGAAAGGATTTGGAGAAGTAGGTGGTGTAGAAAATAACTCCAACGGGATGAGTGTTGGAGATTTCGGAAGTGATGGTGTTTTTGATGTTTGAAGGGGAGCCGGTGGTGGTGAGCTTGGAGTCTTTGTTGGTGGTGGAGTAGTGATGGTAATGGGTGATTGTGGAGGTGGTGTAGGAGTAGCTAAAGTGAGGTTTGTGTCATCCCTTATGGGAGATGAGATGGTTAGTGGAGATGACTCAGAGGAAGAGCTCAAGTTGACAAAGCAACAAGGTCTTACGCTAATCCTAGCGGTTTTCTTGCAAGGCTTGGTTGATGGTGAAGTTTTTGTCATTTTGACTTAAGCTTTTTCTAGTAGATGGTAAGAATTGAGAAGGTGTGAAGATGATCATGGTAAAACCTCTTAATTTATAGGAATGGTGAATTATGGAGAAGTGTGTTTGATTTGATGTTAAACCATAGAAGAGATGAGGTTTCTAATGATTTTGAAGTGGGTTTAATGCTAGTCATATCACCCAAGTCAATCCATTCAAGAAGGATTGAGTGAAGAGACAAAGATTTGCAATAAATGTGTTCTAATGATTGTGAGATCCTAACAATCAGATTACCCATGGATTGCAAGGAACCAAATTTTTGGTTCCTTCCTTTATGCAAAAGGGCTCCTTGGGTGGATTTTTCAAATTTTTTAATTTTGGTGGGAAATAGATTTCCTACATGCCTAAGTATGTTATACTAGTTCTAAAATGGGTAATAACTAGTTAAGATTAACTTACAAGCAATGTATGGTAATTTGGAATGTCGAAATAAGCGAAATTCAGAAGATTACCTATAGGATCCACGGCACCAAAATTTTACACAGGCGGAACCAAATTAATGGTGCCGCCTGGTCCGCTTGTACAGGTACGGCGGTACCAAAATCCATAACAGACGGTACCAAATTTTTGGTGCCGTATGATCCGTGGACACCAGAAAAGTTCACATAACAGTTTTTTAAGGGTCGGGGACTTTTCCGAAACCTGAAATTTTGCTCAAAACATGTGACATTAATTATTTCTAGTTAGGAAAAGTAAATAACATATACACAAACATAGTTGAGCATAGAATTTGACCAAGGGCTAGCGATTTTCACATTAAAGTGAAAATGGGTAAAATTTGATAACACACTTGTGCTATCCCCCTGCATGAGATTGTTAGCATACATCATTGTTTTGAGTTATAATATCATCCTACAAATTAAAAGCAACCAAATTGTATAAAACATTAACGTTAATGTCTTGTTCCAAACACTCCTTAAAAGGACCCTCACTTGTCCAACTTCTTGTAAATCTTGTTCATCATCCTACCAAGGCACTTGAACATCCCCTTGGTTTGCTTAAACTCCGCTGACTCATTCTCAATCTCGGGAAGAGACACATAATACTCATGAGGTGGAAGGCGAGAATTCGGAAGACCATCCTCGGAGCTATTTGATGATGATGATGATGATGGAGTTGGAGGTTTTGCTCTTTTGCCTTTTGTCTTAGCCACTCGCTCGTCACTCAAGGGCACAAAGATGTGAGGGATGAGCTCATAGTCAAGCTTCAACCCTTTTGGGCTTGGTGGAATTGGTGCAAAGGCTCTATAGAGACGGGTGAGAAGCATCCCGTAAGGAAGATCAACAGAACCTTGAGTTGGAATATCAATCATTCTCCTAGCAATGTACTAGGCTAGATTGAATGGTTGACGGGTGGACAAGTTGTAGAGCATGTGACAAAGGCAAGCGTTGATATGATCCCTATTCCCTATGGTGATAATGACGTTGGCTCTAAGTAGTTCCTCCCATTTCTTAAATTCGGACTTAAGTTCATTGAGCTCCATTCCATATGGATCTCGGTTCACCTCCTTTCCCTTTCGTGTGACTCGGGTTGTATCACCCCTTGGGGTAAACAGGCACTCACGGATGACATCCTTATCCGCTAAAGGAGTTTGGTAGGGAAGAGAGTGGTCATTGATTGCACCAAGGATGGTGAGTGACCACTTATCCGAGTAGACACATGTCCCTCGATTGGAAATTCCTAGCACTAGAGCAAATTGGGTTAAGGATATGGTGTAGTCGTTTTGATTGATCTTAAACCTAAGTCTAAACTCATCTTCTTCATCAATGAAACCGGTGACACTAGCATAAAACTCTAACACAAACCTAGGACAAATAGGTTCATCGATGTCAAGGAGACAATCGAATTGAATAGCGGCTAGATCTTCACGGAGATTGGTATTGTCGACAAAAGAGGAGTGAATGGTTCTACCCTCATGGAAGTTGTTGGGATATGAAAGTCAAAGTACTGAAGAAGTCAAAGTGCTGGAGATTCAAAGTACTGCTAAGTAAAAGTCAAAGTACTGCTGTCGTAGTCAAAGTACTGCAAAGCTAAAGAAATGCTATATTCGTTTATGGAAAGCTTTGTTATTCTAGAATATTCTTTGTTTAGATTACTTGTCGTACAAGGATACAAATTGTAAACCGACTAGGGTTATCCTTAAGCCTATAAAAGGACCCCTAGATTGGCATTAGATATATGTGTTTTTTAGAATTCTAAAGTACGTGCATTATTAGAGTTTTAGAGAAGTTCGATATTAGAGTTTTAGAGTTGTTTAAGAATATGTATAACAAGCAGATTCAGAGTTATTAATAAAATCGTTGAAAGTTAAAGTTAATTCTTCTTAGCTTTGTTAAGTAAATTCCGCATACTTAATAGAGTTTGCTCAGTGTTTCATTGTTAATAACTTAGGATTTATCCAAGGTTATTAAACCCTTAACAAGCTATATAAGTTAGTTTGGTTAGAGTACATCGATCCAAGAAGTGGTATCAGAGCTTGTGTGGAAACTCTGACTAAGAAGAAACCTTAAAGCCTAGTTAACAACAAAAACCTAAAGATGTCGACTGAAGCTGTTCCACCCCCATCCATCACCTCACTAAGAATACCAATCATTAAGAAAGGAGAATACGACCTATGGAGCATGAAGATGAGGCAGTACATTGCTATTACAGACCATGCACTATGGAATGTAATTGTCAATGGTAATGAAGTAGTTCCAAAACCAATTGAGATTCCTGGACAACCTAAACCACCCAAAGCAGTCTTACCAGCAGCAACAATAAGAAATCAAGAGAAGGCTCTCAATATACTGTTGTCTGCTATTCCAGATGGTCATCTACTCAAGTTCCATGATGCTAAAGATGCAAAGCAACTCTGGGCTGCTCTCAAGACAAGGTTTGGAGGCAATGATGCTTCCAAGAAGATGCACAGAAATTTGCTAAAGCAACAGTTTGAAACCTTTACTGTTGGTGAAAGAGAAAGTCTTGATGCTGCCTATGATAGATTTCAAAATCTTCTCAGCATGCTGGAACTGTACAAAGCAGATGTCTCAGTTGAAGATGCTAATCTAAAGTTCTTAAGGAGTTTGCCATTGACATGGCATGTGATTACTACTATGATCAGAGGACAATCAGGTTTGGATGTTACGGACTTTGATGATCTCTATAATCACTTGAAGGTATATGAGCATGAGATGAATGGTCAAACTAGTTCAAAGTCTCACAGTATAGCTTTTGTGTCTTCTGAAAAGAGAGGCAGTACTTCCACTAAAAGTACTGCTTCTCCTACTCAAAGTACTGTTGCCTACTCTACCCCCACCTTTGCTCAGCAAGCCACACCAACAAATACCATCCATTCAGATGAAGTCGTATGCTCATTCTTTGCACAGTAAGCTACCTTACCTGTTACTTATGAAGAAGATCTCTCACAGATTGAAGAGGATGCTCTTGAAGAAATTGATATCAGGTGGAAAGTTGCTATGATCACTGCAAGAATCAAGAAGTTTATGAAGAAGACAGGCAAAGGCATTGACTTCAAACCAAAACAGGGAATCACTTTTGACAAATCCAAGATTGAATGCTTCAACTGTCAAAAGACTAGACATATTGCAAGGGAATGCAGGTTTGCTAAATATCAAGCAAACAGGATGACTGATAAACCAAAGCTAGAGATAAAAGAAATTCCTATTACTGAAACAAAAGCTTTGGTTGCTCAAGAGAATTTATCAGAGGTTGACTGAAGTGCTGAGTTTGATGATGAACCAGTAACCTACTGTATGGTAGCTGTGGAGGATTCAGTGGAAGAGTTTGAATGGAGCACAACTTTTGATGAGGAACCTGGACATGCTGCTATGGAGTCTAGAGATGGTTATGGAAGCTTTGACTGGAGCATGGAGTGTGAAGATGATCCTGTTCTACTTGCTATGGTAGCCACTTCACCAAGTTCACCCCCTATTTATGAGGTATGCTCTAAGTGTCATAATGTTTATCAAAAAGTGCTAAATGATTATGTTACTGAAAGAGATAATTATCAAAGGGCTAGGTCTGAGGTAGCTGGTTATCAAATTACTTTAGAGTCTATGGAAGCCAAAATAATAACTCATGAAAATAATGAAATGGCTTGGGCAGAAAAGTATGAACAACAGGATTATCAGTTAAAATTAAGTGAATGGAAGTTAAATTGTAAGATTTCTGAAATTGAAAAACTGACTAAGGAGAGAGATGAATTGCTAGAAAAGTTTGCTGCTTGGGGACAATCAGGTCTTTCTCATGTCACTTATGTTGAAAAACAGAGAAGAGCTTACATTAAAACTAGCCTAGGTTTTGGTATGGACTTTAATAGCATAGAAAACCCACCTAGTGATCAGGATGAATGTGATTTTGAGGATATAACAACTAGTGATGATGAACTCATTAACTATGTAGACACATCTAGTAATGAGGAATCAATTAGTGAAATACCTCCTGAATATAAGAAAGACAAAGGTTATCATGCAGTCCCTCATCCCACTGGAAGTTTTCAACCCCTTAGGCCTGATTTTTCTCGTTTTGGAGTAGACAACCTAGAGTTTAGGAAGAAGCTTACTGGTCGATCTAGGTCTGAAACCTCAAAAGAAAAAGCTGAGACACCTAAGGTAGATGATGTTAAAAGCCAAGCAGTACTTTCAACTCAAAGTACTGCTACACCTTCAGTAGTACCTTTAAGAAAACCTTTTTAAAATACTGTTAAACCTTTTTGGGATAATTTTGGTCAAAACAGTTTTAATCATTTACCAAGAAGACAGAATAATTTTGGTCATAGACATAGAGGAAGTAACTTTGGGATTACAGGTCAAAAACTGTGTTTTGTTTGTTATAGTCCTGATCATCTGATTAAGCACTGTGACTTACACTCAGAATACCTAAGTAAATTTCCAAAGAACAGATCTACCAACCATAGACCTAGAGAGAATAAACCAGTCTGGAATCATTCACATAGGGTTAACCATAGCAACTTTTCATAAGACTATAGGTACCCTCACCAGAGAAGACCTTTTTCAAAACCTCCAGTACCTTCAAACACTTTCCAATGTACTGTTAAGCAAAATACAGTACTTTCTCAAAGTACTGCTCAGTTTTCACCAAACACCTTTTGGAATAGGAACCCTAGAAGATCTAATTACTATCAATCTAGAAAGCGTTACAACTCCAAAAGAGTAGCTAGATCAAGGGACTCTACACCAGAAGTTAAAACCAAATGGGTTAAGAAAGAAAGTACTGATGGGGAACAAACAATACTTTTAGCAAGTGAGAGTGAAACAGAGGTTTTTGATAAAGATGATTTTGTTGAAAAAGAAAAGGAGATTTTTGTTGAAAAAGAAAGTTTTGCTGAAAATCCACCACAAGTTTTAAAACAAAAGATAATGCTTGATTCTGTCTACAAAAACTGTGAAGATTACATACTCAAGGAATTTGAGTATGTTACTCCACAAGGGGAACACAAGTCAGTAATGGCTTGGGTTCCTAAAAGACACTAACTCTTTTATCTTTGTGCAGGGCAACCCAGAAGAGGAGCTTAAAGATCATCTAATTGTGGATAGTGGTTGCTCTGGAAGCATGACAAGAGACAAGGAGATTCTGTCAGATTTTAGATCTTATTGTGGAGGAAGAGTTGCATTTGGGAATGATCCTAATGGAGGAAGAATCACTGGAAAAGGAACCATCAAAGCAGGGTGTATAGATTTTGTGAATGTTAGATATGTGAAGGAGCTCAAGTTCAACCTTTTGTCAGTCTCTCAAATCTGTGATAAAAAGCACCCTGTGTTATTCACTGACACAGAATGTCTCATTCTTTCACCTGAATTCAAGCTTGCTGATGATAACTTGGTAATAATGAAAGTTCCAAGAACCAATGATGTGTATAGTTTGGATATGAAGAGTCTTTAATCTTCTGAAAGAGCTACATATTTAGTAGCAAAGGCATCACTTGAAGAAGCACATCAGTGGCATAGAAGATTGGGCCATGTAAATTTCAAGAATATCAACAAATTGGTCAAAGGAAATTTAGTTAGAGGTTTACCTTCCAAGACTTACAAGAATGATCACTCCTTTTTGGCGTGCAAGAAGGGTAAACAACATAAAGCTTCATGCAAGAAGATTGAAGATTGAACTATTAGAGAACCTTTGGAGATGTTACACATGGATTTGTTTAGTTATGTTTCTGTTACAAGTCTAAACAAGAAAAAGTACTGCTTGGTTGTGATAGATGATTGCAGTAGATTCAGTTGGGTATTTTTCTTGGGATTTAAAGATGATACTTTTGATGCTATTCATGATCTTATAATAGCACTTGAAAACCAATTGAGACTCAAAGTTAGAGGTATTAGATGTGACAATGGGACTGAATTCAAGAACAAGCTTATGGATGAATTTTGTGCCAACAAAGGGATCAAGAGGGAGTTCAGCATTGCAAGAACACCACAGAAGAATGGTGTTGCAGAGAGAAAGAATAGAACTTTGATTGAAGCAGCCAGAACAATGCTTGCAGATTCACAATTACCTATTCAATTTTGGGCTGAAGCTGTAAGTACTGCTTGCTATGCGCTTAACAGAGTATCAGTCACCAAACCTCAGATGAAGACACCTTATGAGTTGCTGATGGGAAACAAACCCAACATTCGATTTATGAAGCCTTTTGGATGCCCTCTCACTATTCTCAACACAATTGATAATTTAGGCAGATTTGATGGCAAGTCAGAAGAAGGATACTTATTGGGGTATTGCACCAACAGCAAGGGATTTAGAGTGTACAATAAAGTCACAAAGAAAGTTCAAGATTGTCTTCATGTTGAATTTTTAGAAGATCAAGAAAATCAGAAGGGTAAAGGTCCTGATTGGATGTTTGATCTTGAAGTTTTGACTCCTTCTATGAACTATGTACCTGTTAGAGAAGAAAATCAACCTGTACACAATGGAGAAGATTTACAGTATGTTGTTCATGGAGTCCATATTAGACCTGATGCTGTTCATGATGAAGAACCTAAAACTGTTGAGAAGGAGAAAAGTACTGATGAGCCAAAATCCTCATTATCTACTGAGGATCAAGCTATTCAAGATGAACTTAATCAGATGCTTTTTCAAGATGTTATAGCACATTCTTATGATGATGATCAAAGAAGAGCTTATGAAGAAGCAAAGAAAAAGAACAAGACTGCAGAAACTTCTCACAGTACTTTAGATCACAGTACTTTAGAAGACAGTACTTTTGACCAAAGTACTGTTGCACCTGTTGACAACACTTTGGATGATTTGGATGATCCTACCATGCTTGGCTTAGAAGATACTGATTTCACTAATTTGGGTGATAATTATGAAGTTCCACAGACTCCTATCTTAAGAATTCATAAGAATCATCCTACTGATCAAATCATTGGACCTCCTAACTCTGGAGTGCTTACAAGACACAAAGCTAAGAGTTTTTCTAAACCTCATAATGCTTTACTTAGCTTTGTCTATAAACAGAACAGCTGAATCATAAGGACCATCAAACTTGCATGTTTACTTGTTTTATCTCTCAAGAAGAACCCAAGAATATTGCTCAAGCATTAACTAAAGAGAGTTGGGTTGAAGCTATGCAAGAAGAACTTCTTCAATTCAAGCTTCAAGAAGTTTGGGTACTATGTGATATACCAGATGGCAAGAAAGTAATTGGTACAAGATGGGTTTTCAGAGTTAAGAGAGATGAAAGAGGGAATGTTATCAAGAACAAGGCAAGGTTAGTAGCACAAGGCTACAGACAAGAAGAAGGAGTAGATTATGATGAAGTATTTGCTCCTGTAGCAAGGATTGAAGCCATTCGAATCTTCCTTGCTTTTGCATCATATATGGGATTTCAGGTTAAACAACTAGGACTCCATTAATGAGCCTATGCTCATAACAATCTCTTATAAAATGATGCCTAATCTGAATGTGCTTTATCTTGGAGTGATAAACTGGATTCTTCACAATGCAAATTCACTTATATAGCTTCCTTGAAGAATCCAGTTTATCACTCCAAGACAAAGCACATTCAGATTAGGCATCATTTTATCAGAGATTGTTATGAGCATAGGCTCATTAATGTTGTTAAGGTTCACACAGATGATAATGTAGCTGATCTACTCACCAAAGGATTTGATGTTTCAAGATTCAATCACTTGGTGGTGAGCATTGGTATGATAAATTATTAAGCTACATTTAAAGGGAGGACTGGTTGGTTAGTTACAGTCCTATGCATTGCTTGAGGGGAGGCAATCTCATGTTTATTTGAAGTGTTTGCTATTGTAAAGAGGAGAATGGAAAAGTACTACTTTTTGGTTATATGAAAGTACTGCTTTGGAAAGTACTGCACACGTGGAAAGAACTGCTTGTCTTATTAAAGTACTGTTCCAACGGTAATATTGAGGAGTAAAACACACTAACGGTAACTTTGTTATTATGGGCTGTGATTTTTCAAATCTCACCTATAAATAACTACCTTCCGATTTTCCCTATCATATTAATTATTATCAATCTTTTCCATATCTCTCTTTCTCACATCTTCTGTTCATCAAATCACTTTCTTTGCAAACAAATCATCAATGGCAAATCGTAATACAGTTTCGAAACACAACATGGTGGCGAATTTAGATAAAACTGAAGATAATGTTATCTTCCATGACATCATTGATTTTCTCACTGGATCTCCGATTAGTTATGCACTTTTAGTGGAACCAGATATAATTGAGCCATGGATTCAACAGTTTTGGGCAACTGCTAGGGCTCACATGGAGAATGATGAATCATATATTCAAGCTAAAGTTGCTGGGAAGATAGTAAAGGTTTCTGAAGCTTCAATTCGTGCATATCTATTGTTTGATGATGCAGAAGGAGCTGTTCGTTTTGATAAACAATTGATTTGGGATACATTCAGAGACATTGGGTATGAAGGGTCATTAACTGAACAAACTTTCAAGAAACCCTTATTCAGTCCACATTGGAAGTACTTGGTTCATGTATTGCTTCATTGTATTAGTGCTAAGAGTACTTCATGGGAACAATTTGGTTCTAACATAGCATCTGCTATAGTGGGATTGGCTACAAATCGAATTTTCAAATTTTCAAGGCTAATTCTAGATGGAATGTTATCTCATATTTCTCATGGATCACGCTGGTTGATGTATCCAAGATTTATTCAAGTGTTCTTGAATAAACAACTTCAATATGTACCAAAGCCTACAAGTCTACTACCTGTTGTGGTACCACCAGCCAAGATTTTCACCTTTATGGCTAGGAAGAGTGATTTGTTCACTGGAAGGAACACTCCATTGACTACTTCAATGATGGAGATTGTTCAGGCTATTAGAGATGAGGCTGCAGATAGTGATGAAAGAGAAGGTACTGCTTCTAAAGGTACTGCATCTCAAGGTACTGCATCACAAGGTACTGCATCACAAGGTGCTGATGTTCAAGAAGATACTAAAGTTTCACCATCTCCACAAGTTTCTGCTCATGATTCTCAACAAGAAGAGCACCCACCATCTGGAGGAGATGAGGAAGATGTGGCACCTGAGGGTACTGTTCTAAATACTTATGCTTTATCAAGAGAATTAACCAGATTGAAGAAATCTTCTGAAGAACAGGCTGCACAAATCAAGCAGTTGAAGCTTAAATTTAGAAGATTCAAGAAATTTGTCTGGCCATTGGTTCAACATCATCGATTATGGGTCAAGTCTCAAAGAAAGCAAGGCAGGCCAGTTAAGCAATTTAAGAAGACCACAAAAGACAAAAAGGTTCAACAGCAATCTTCATTCCAATTGGGGAGGAAATTGGAAGATAAGAATTTTTGAATGAAGAAGCTGAATCTCAAGGTACTGATGTTCAACCTCAAGGTACTGAAGTGCAAGTCAATATTGAAAGTACTGAGGAAGAAAGCACTAGAGTTCAAAGTACTGATGATCAAGGTGCTGATCAAAGTACTGGTCTTCAAGGAACATCTCGACAAGAACTAATTACACCAAGGGTGTTAGATTTTGATGAAGAAGTTGGTCCTTCAACAATTCTACAAGAAGAAGAAGCTGATACACCTATGGTTGAACATACTGCAAGTGATGAAATTGCAGCTGAGGTATTGCAAAATTTATCAAGACCAAGAGGTGTGAGCATTCCAGGAGTTGCTGAAGAACAACCTCAAGTTTCTCAATCTCAACCTGTGTTAGATCCTAATGATAAAGGGAAAGGTAAAATGATTGAAACAAAGAAGAAAAAGAAACCTACTTTAGCACAAATAAGGGCTGCTCAAGTTGCTATGAATGAAGAAGCAGCTAGAAAGTTTCAAGCTGAATTGAATGCTGAAGTTGCTATTGAAGAAGCCAAGGATAAAGAAGCAGCTAAGGAATTACAAGCAAAGTTGGATGTTGAAGCTGCTGTACCAATAAAGAAACCTATTCCTGTTTCTGCTTTACCAAGAAGACCAAATCGTGCTAAAGAAAGAAATGCAACGATGGCTTATTTAAAAGGTCAAGGATATATTGGATTGCAGAAGTTGAATTATGTTGAGATGAAACAGTTATATGAAGCTGTTAGAGAAGCTTATCAGAAGCATGTTGATAGTATCAAAGATTTTAAAGATGATGATGCTCAGAAAGAAGATGATAGAAAAGGAAGCTTAAAAAGAAAAAGAACAACTGATGTTGAAGATAAACAGCCATCAAGGAAGGTTGAGTTAAGATCTGATACAGATGATGAACTAAGGAATTACTTAAGAATTGTAGAATTTGAGTATTCTAAAGAAGATGCAGAAAAGAAGAAGAAAAAGTCACCAATAACTACTTTTGAAGTTGTAGAATCAAAGGATGGAAATTATCTGATGTTTCATAGAGAAGATGAAAGCTTCAGAGTGTTTAATATGCTATGGGATTTATTGCACATAATAGATAGAGAGGATTTATTTCATTTATATCATTTGGTGCAAGAATATTTTGAACATATTCCATCAGAAGGTGTCGGTTTAATCTTGCTTGGAGATCTCACAACTATTTGGGAAACTGAAGAATCAAGCACTGATGAGATTTGGAAAAATCAAGAAGATTGGGAGATTATCAGCTGGAGATTTTTTGAAGAATCTGGAGTACATGTTTTAGAGTTAGAAGATAGAACTATGATTCACATGTTAGCATATAGAAGATATCCGCTAACATCAGATCTTATGAGAAGAATGCTAGAACATGGGATGGAAGTTGAAGAAGATAATGAAACTGCTCTTATGGTCATCAAATTGTTTATCAGATGGACAACTATGGCTGATGATGATGCATGAATAACTGGTATGAATTTTTATTGAATAAATTTTTGATATATCAGTACTTTATTCAAAGTATTGCTGGTCAAACAGTACTTTATCCAAAGTACTGCTTGCAGCTTTAAACCAGTTAATGATTTTGTAAAGAAAACTTTTGTTAAGTGATAAATATTTTGAAACAAAGGTTAAAAGAAATAAATGGTTTTTGAGATGGTAACAACAATAGGTTATCAATCCACCATGGTTACAAAAGGATTGGCTAATCCATGAGCAAACGGCTCTGGTAAAGATATCTCAAATCCGTTTTATAGTTGACAACTTGCTAATAAGTTGTATGGTAATCAACTCACCATATCAGTAAATGTGAAGAGTTGGCTAGCCCACAAGAAAATGGTTTGTGGTAAAGGCTGTGGAAAAACCATTATATGGTAATTAGTTCACCATGGATGAAAGAACTAACTAGTCCAAAAGGGTACAACTTTTGGTAAAGACAAATCAAATCTGTTGATTGCTGATGATTTGCTAAAAATCATATGGTTATCAATGTACCATGGTCTTACACACCAAAACATTTGGCTACTCCAGAGTTAATGGCTTTGGTAAAGAGACATCAAAATCCAATAAATTTCAATGATTCACCTCTCACAGGAGTTTACACACCTGGAAGTGATGAGAATAGACTGAAACTTAAACTGAATTAATGTACAAAATTCTCATATGTTCTTTGAGTTCTTTGAAAAGATGGAGCTTGCTGAATGTTGTTGAAAAGAGATTACTGATTAAGGTTGATGTAAAGAATGTTACTGAAAGAATAAAGACTACTTTGACAATGACAATCCAAGCACAGTGAATACAAAGACAAATCTGAAGATAAAACCACAATCTTTCTAAGAGGCTAACAGAAGTTAATGATACAAAAGAAACTTGAAGTCAAGAAAGTAGAATTCAAGTTAGGGGAGGATTGTTGGGATATGAAAGTCAAAGTACTGAAGAAGTCAAAGTCTTTGGAGATTCAAAGTACTGCTAAGTAAAAGTCAAAGTAATTTTGTCTTAGTAAAAGTACTGCAAAGCTAAAGAATTGCTATATTCGTTTATGGAAAGCTTTGTTATTCTAGAATATTCTTTGTTTAGATTACTTGTCGTACAAGGATACAAATTGCAAACCGACTAGGGTTATCCTTAAGCCTATAAAAGGACCCCTAGATTGGCATTAGATATATGTGTTTTTTAGAATTCTAAAGTACGTGCATTATTAGAGTTTTAGAGAAGTTCGATATTAGAGTTTTAGAGTTGTTTAAGAATCTGTATAACAAGCAGATTCAGAGTTATTAATAAAATCGTTGAAAGTTAAAGTTAATTCTTCTTAGCTTTGTTAAGTAAATGTCGCATACTTAATAGAGTTTGCCCAGTGTTTCATTGTTAATAACTTAGGATTTATCCAAGGTTATTAAACCCTTCACAAGCTATATAAGTTAGTTTGGTTAGAGTACATCGATCCAACAGAAGTACCTTGTTTCTAGACTCTTAAAGATTTCGACTTGTTCTTTGGAAAGTCCTTTGGTTTTGTGATGTTTGGGAATGTAGTTAACGGTATCCTTGTGATCATAGAATCTTGCGGCTACCATGGTTATTTCTATGAGCAAGAGTTTACATGTTAAAAATGAGAATAAACTTAACGTTTTGATTCTAGTGTGTGCCTATATGAAAATGATTTGGAGTTGCGGTTATCTCGACTCATTTTATGCATAAAATAGTCTTTAGTGGGGGTGTTTGGCAAATGGCATGAGATAACCCAAACGCTCCTAATTCAATGTTGCTTCATTTGAATATACCCGGGAATGCATATTAGTTATGCAATACCTTTAGTATTCAAGAGCATGCAAGTGATGAAAATTTAACGTTTCTATTTGTATTAACAATGAAAAATTGTTTTCCTACAAGCGAGAAGCTTTTCAAAATTTTTTGACATGGGGTGTTTGGTTATTTGAATAAAACCTTATAGTCATTATCTTTTGATTAGTGCGAAACATGATTTGTTTATGCAATATGATAATGTAGTACCTAATTTCAATGACTAGTTATGCAATTTGCCAATTGAATCCATGTTTTGTACAAGAATATACACAAACCCCATGTAATGATTTTGTGCACAAAGTAGAATCCTAGACTCATAATTAAGAGATAAAATGTAGTTAGGATACTTACAATGATGTTAACTTCAGTGATTAGTGGGTGAGAAAATGTCAACAATGAGTTAGGTCTAATGTTTGCACGTTTTGGTGAAGTGGGTTGTGAGGAAGAAGATGTTTTGTAGGTAGCACTTTTGCAACTGTAGTCACCACGGACTAGACGGCACCAAATTTTTGGTTCCATCTTTGTTGTCGTTTGGTGCCGTGGGTACAGTGAGTTCAAAACAAATTTTTTTTGTTTTGTTTGTTCTAAGGTTTAGGCTATGTTTTACCTACATGTTTGGTTCCATTAACCCCAAACCAAGTCTAAGAGATGTTTCCTTTTTGAACATTGTCGCGGAGAAAGTGATGACGGATTTCAATATGCTTTGTACGAGCATGTTGGACGGGATTTTTGCTGAGATCAATAGCTCCTTTGTTGTCGAAAATATAACGATATCGTTGAGATGAATTCCGTAGTCCACGAGAGCTTGCTTCATCCAAAGAGCTTGTTGACATGCTTTTCCGGCTGAGACGTACTCGGCTTCAGTAGTTGAGATAGCTAAAGTCGTTTGCTTCTTTGCAAACCATGAGGTAAGACAATGTCCGACAAAAGTGCAAATACCACTTGTACTTTCTTTATCGACATAGTCACCGGCATGATCCGAACCGGCATATACTATAGTTTCTACACCCGTTCCTTTGGGATACCATAATCCTAAACATGTCGTTCCCTTAATGTATCTAAATATCCTTTTCAAGGCTTCTAAGTGTGATACCTTTGGATTTTCTTGAAAGCGAGCACATAGACAAACATTAAACATAATGTCGGGTCTACTAGCCGTGAGATAGAGTAAGCTACCGATCATTCTTCTATATTTAGTGTTATCTACCGATTCACCTTCCTCATCCTTGGTGAGTTTAGTGTCCGAAGACATGGGTTTCTTAGTTGGTTTTGAATCTTCAAGACCAAATTTCTTAAGCATATCTTTTATATATTTAGATTGGTTAAAGAATATGCCATCTTCTAGTTGTTTAATTTGGAGTCCTAGAAAGAAGTTTAATTCACCCATCATACTCATCTCAAACTCATCGTGCATGATTTTAGAGAGAAGGAATGTATGAGAGTATGATAGAACGGGATGAAAAGCTACTTGGTTTGGCTTTGCTATTTATAGCCAAAACACTCAGCAAGCACCACGGACCACGGAACCCTCAAAAGGGTTCCACCCGTGTTAAATTATGGTGCCGCCGAGGTCTGACAGCAAGATCTCAAAATCTTGCGAAAGTAAAACCATATCTATGCAAGATTGTGTAAGATATGTAGAGCCTAAATCTACACAAAGAATCTTGTGAAATCTTCCAATGATTTCAATGATGCATCACATGATGTCATGTGTTTGTTTTTCTATTTTTAGAAATATGTAAATACATATGTTTAGTTTTTAAGAAACCAAAACATTCTAAAAACTCCTATCATACATTATGGTTAATCACAATGTAAATGCTTGAGTGATGAAGATATTATTTGAAAAAACTTGTTTTAATATCTATTAGACTTGACAAGCTTTAAGCTTTATAAAAAATAAATTTACTTATGTCGTTAACAAAACTTAGGTAAAGATCAAAAATATAAATAACGTTTAATGACGATATTTGTATTAACAATATATTTATAGTAGATATATTGATTATATTAAATAGATCACGAAATACCTAATGGTCATTAATTATGTTGTTAGACATTATAACTAACTAATAGACGTTTAAATAACAAGGACTTGTTATTTTTTACTGACCCCACATAAATGGAAACATGAAGGGGGAGTGTATAGTCGGCCAAACTTAAGGAAGTAGAGAGGAGGTGAAGTTTGAATTGGACTCCAAGTCTTCCAAGGGCTATATAATGAACCTCTTTGTTCATTGTTTGCATCTCATAGGAAACCTAAAGAAAAGGAAAACCCTAACCCTCTCCTCTAACCAAACCGATTGGTTTTTTTACCCTAAACCCTAGCGTTAGTCGACCAAAGTTGCAAGAAACAAAAACCTTGTGTTTCATTGTTTAGTTTGTGATACAATACCTAGCATTCAACGCTCTTCTATAACGTGTTATGTATGCAACCTTAGAGATGACTTACTTTAGTCATTTATTGTGTTTCATTCAAGATCAAGATCAAGATCAAGACCTAAATCACTTATCTTAGTAATTCAAGTGATAAAACCAACAGGTTAGTAAATATATACATTTATTTATGTGTTAACTTAGGTGAACCAAACGGGATCCCTTTAGGACGTTTTCCACTGCTTATACTCGTATAATAATAGTTATTAAATCATTAAATCATTACATAAGCTACTCTCTATTATCTAAGATTTAGATTTCAAGGAATAATTGGATCGATTTAACCTTAGAGCCTCTAATTGAGTTAAGAAGTAAACATTGTACACAAAAATCAGTTATTTGGATTATAAGGAATTAATTAGGTTGGAATAGCTTCTCTCCTTGAATGATTTTAGTTTATCTTTTGTTTAAGTTTAATTAGTTTACTATGTATATGATGAGGTGGATCTAAAGCACAATTTGGATTTTTAATTGCTTTCTTAGGTAGTTTTTATTTTAATTAGACAACTAGAAATCGCACACCGTTTGTAGGGTTCGATACCTGGATTTACATAGGCTATACTGTTGCACGATATGGTACACTGCTCTTTATTGTTTAAGACTAGATCTAAGTAAGATATGTTTATAAATTTAAAATAAGATCTAGACGCATCATTTATATGTTTTGGAATTTTATTGTAGCAGTGCTCATACATTATCACGGCAACCAGGTCAGATGATAGAATGAAGGAGTCCCATGGGATGCTTCGTGATGGGGACCGTTGATAATCTTCCATTACTTCACTACTTCTTTTGCTGTTATGCGGCTATCATGACTGAATCATATAGATGTGCCCTATTGGCTCGTCAGGTGCGTTGTTGACCGCATGGTTCAGTGGTGGGATATAGCAAGTGATATCATGATATGGCGGACTGAGTGTCAGAAATAGAATGTCTTTTTGAGTTGGGTTTAGGGTGAGTTTAGCCTGAGAGTTGGTGCTAGGTGATGGTGTGATTCGAATATCGAATATATTGCTATGCGGAGAAGTAGATGATCGTGTGTTTACCTAAGAGTCAATCATCTAGTTTTTTGCCTCAAGTTGTTCTAGGTAAGGGCGACAGGTGGCATAACCTAGACACGGTGATGCCCATTCTTCTGTTGAGCCCTGTTACCCGATGTATTTGACTGACACTAGTGATATTACCAGTTACCGAACCATGAGTACCTCTGAAATGCCTTGGTTTCTCTGCTTTGTGACCAATCCTTTATGGAAAAGTGTCATGCACAAGCTGACGTGGTCAGTTGTTGCATGCACCTCCCCTGATGGTCCTCTTATAAAGTTTTTGGTTGACTGGTAAGCCTCGGTTTTTTAGTATATGTTAACCCTCCTCAATGTGAGTGAGGTCTTCCACCTGGACTGGTCTGAGGTGGCTGTGTGGTACCTCCGAAATTTGAGGTGGTAAAAGTTATTCACCAGATATGTTGAGTTAAAAACTCGTGTAAAAAGAACACAATTTATGCCTTTTAGGTGAGAAAAAAATGAATAAAAATAGGTAAAAGTTTGTGGCTATTTTGTATCATGTCCCCGCGGATGGCGTCATGTTTATATATAATATGTTAAACGTGATTAGAAACAAGAGTTTGAGTAACACCCAAACAAACCATGTAAGTGGTGTTTGACGATGTGAAACAGTGTAAAGAGTGTAGAGAGAATGATCTCTTTTTTGTGTCGGGTGCCTTCTATTTATAGAGAGGCATTTAGGGTTTAAGGATAAACCCTGTGTAGATGATCAACGGCTATAGACATTCCAAATGTTGATCATCCGATAAGTAGACAAGCAAGACATGTGGCAGTTCTTTTTTGGCTCGTATCTGGTCGTGCCCATCTTCAATATTCTTGCTCGTGTGTCTCCCATTTTCACATGTCAGATGGTATGTTTTGATCGTTAGTGACAGTTAGAACATGCGTGTCAGTTACACGGCCCGAGAGGCTTCCCCCAGGCCAGGTGTGGCTTGGGAGTGTAATCGGGTATATCAAGTGTTGATAATGGGCCTTATTAAGTGTTGATAATAGGGCTTGACTTTAGCGTTTAATTAAGGGCAAATCACCTAGAAATGTAGTTAACTTGCCACTTTTTCTTATTGTATGTAGCATTCTTTTTTTTTCTCATTCTGTCAATAAACTTCAATCGTTAGTCCTTTGTGTGTACCCGTTACCAAAAAAACCTGCATCGTTAGTCCTTTATGCTAACGACCGTTAATAAATAACTTAAAATTTGGTTATCTTACGCTAAACTTGCATCGTTGGTCCTTTATACTAACGATCGTTAAAAATAACTTAAAATTTGGTTTTCTTACGTTTTCGTCCGTTTTTTCACGTTTTCGTCCGTTTTTACACGTTTTCGTTCGTTTTAACACGTTTTTGCCCCTTTTTTCACGTTTTCATACGTTTTTACACGCTTTCATCCGCTTTTTCAAGTTTTCGTTCGTTTTTCACGTTTTCATATGTTTTTACACGTTTTCATCCGTTTTTACACATTTTCGACCGTTTTTGCACATTTTCATTCGCTTTTACACGTATTCGTCCGTTTTTACACGTTTTCTTCCGTTTTTTCACATTTTCACGCGTTTTTACACGTTTTCATCCATTGTAACACATTTTCGTCCGTTTATGCACGCTTTCATCCCTTCTTACACGTTTTCGTCAGTTCTAACACATTTTCGTCCGTTTTTTTCACGTTTTCAACCATTTTTACAAGTTTCATCCGTTTTTACACGTTTTCGTCCGTTTTTCACGTTTTCGTCCGTTTTTCACGTTTTCGTCCGTCTTTACACGTTTTTGCCCGTTTTTACACGTTTTCGTCCGTTTTTCACGTTTTCGTACGTCTTTACACGTTTTGGTCCGTTTTAACACGCTTTTGTAAGTTTTTTCACGTTTTCATCCGTTTTTACACGTTTACATCCGTTTTTGCACGTTTTCGACTGTTTTTGCACGATTTCATATGTTTTTACACAATTTTTTCATGCGTTTTAACACGTTTTCGTCCGTTTTTCTCGTTTTCCTCCGTTTTTACACGTTTTCATCTGTCTCTACACGTTTTCGTCTGTTTTTTTCACGATTTCATCCGTTTTACACAAAATGTGCAAACACGAACGAAAACATGAAACAACGGATGAAAACGTGTAAAAACGGATGAAAACGTGAAACAACGGATGAAAACGTGTAGAGACGGACGAAAACGTGAAACAACGAACGAAATGGATGAAAACATGTAGAAACGGATGAAAACGTGAAAAAATGGATGAAAACGTGAAAAAATGCACGAAAACGTGTTAAAACATACGAAAATGTGTAAAAACATACGAAAACCTGCAAACATACGAAAACACGCAAAAACGGATGAAAACGTGTAAAAATAGATGAAAACGTGAAAAAAAAGACGAGACCATGTTAAAACGGATGAAAACGTGTAAAACAGATGAAAACGTGAAAAAAATAGACGAACCCGTGTTAAAACGGACGAAACCGTGTTAAAACGGATGAAAACGTGTAAAAACGAACGAAATCATGCAAAAATGGACGAAAATGTGTAAAAATGAATGAAAACGTGTAAAAACGGATGAAAACGTGAAAAAAACGAATGAAACGGGGAAAAACAGAAGAAAATTGAAAAAACAGACGAAAACATGTAAAAACGAATGAAAACGTGTAAAAACGGATAAAAACGTGAAAAAAGGACGAAAGCGTGTTAAAACGAACGAAAGCGTGTAAAAACCTACGAAAACGTGAAAAAAACGGACGGAAACGTAAGAAACCCAAATTTTAAGTTATTTTTTAACTATTGTTACTATAAAGGACCAACGACGCAAGTTTAGCTTAATGATGAGTGTGTAAATACTCATCATTTTTTGTACAAATTAGACTGCAAAAACATCTGAAAACACTCAGAAATGCATCAAAATGATAAAAATGTCACAAATAAGTGTTTTATGTGTTTTAAATGCAAACATATCAAAATCTGGTGAAAAACGTATAAAGTTTGCATAATTAGCAGTTTTAGTCCCCAAAGTTTCAAAAGTTGTCAAAAACAGTCCCTGGTAAATCTAAATAAAAGAAAAATATCGTTTCAAGTCCCTAGGGATTCCTAAGTTGTCAAAATTAGTCCTTAAGATTTAAATTTACAAAATTACAACTTAGGTCCTTAAACTTTCAAAAATGACAAGTTTAGTCCTTTGAAAATTTGAAAATGTCAAAAATGGTCCTTGTACTATTGGAACTTGTCAGTTTTGGTCCTTGTGACAATTTTGATAAAATGGCAGGAATGGTCCTTCAAGATTTCAGAATTACAAAACAAGTCCTTGTCATATATCTAAACCATGCCTTGTCAAAATCCTTTTGACCCCCTGCCATTATACCTTTTGGACCCCTGTCACTTTCTTTTGAACCCTGCCTGGTCAAACCAAGTCAAACAAGCGAACCCGCCACCTGCTTGTCTTCCCCATCTCTTGCCTGCAACACAGTCTCACCTCCCATCACCTTTTCTCCACTAACCCTCCACCCCTCATCATCACTCAACCCACTACAATAAATGCCACCCCCCTACTAGCTATAAATCAGACCCTACAAGTCAAACTGTCTTTCCCGCCAAAATCTGCTATCACTCAAAACTCACCCATTGGTCAAGCAAAGAGGTGGGATACTCTCAGAAGGACACGTGGAGGATTTCTAAAGCATAAAAGAGGAAGAAAGGCAAGAGAAGAAGTACCTTTGGATTAGCCATTGGTCGTTAGTGTAATTTTTAAAAGCTTTCTTTAAATTTCATGTCTTTTAATGTTTTAATGTTGTAAGCTTCCTCAAATTAGTGTAATAGAACTTAAATTTCAGTTTAATTTCAGTCTAATTTCAGTTTCATGTTTTGCTTAAAATTCCTTTAATTTCATGTCATTTAAATTTCTTGTTATGGTTGTTTAATGGACTCTTTAAGCTCATGTAGGCTCGTGACAAAGCTCATGAAGCTTTTAGATTCATTAAATCAGTTATAGTTTTTAAAAAACAGAAAATACTAAAAAATCAAGAAAAATCAATGAAAAATCAACTTGTGGTCTCATAAGCAGTTCTGGGGTATAGAAGCTAATCTGGATGGACTTTCTGGTTTCTAGCTTATTGACAACAAGCTAGGAGTGGTTTCTGAGCCTTGGTACTCAGTTTTAGCATTGATCACTTGTAAGCTTCATTTTTACAATTTTTTGCACTTTACTGTTTTAATGTTTTAGATGCTATGATTTTTATGTTTCTGTGTTTCTTTGTTGTTAGTTTATCATATTATAGCTTAATATTTGGTTGTAATGCCTTGGATTGGATTGTGGATTGATTTGGTATTTTAACTGTTAATATGTCAATTTTTGAAAATCATAGGCTTAGACTTGTTTGACATCTGGTTTAGGCTGAAACAGGTCTATTTTGACACAATATGACCTCTGGATTTGATGGGATTGGTCTATATAGTTATTTGCTTTGAAAAACTCAAAACAGTCCCTATTAAAGGTTGTTTGGATTTGCTGATAAGTAGAGTGCCAGTGTATGTTTGTTGTTGTTTGTTGTTGTTATATGCAATATTAGTTCATAATAGCTTAATACCACCATAAAATACTGTCCTTATTTGTTAAATAGTCAAAATCATGTTTAATCTTTGATAGATAGTGCACTGTTAGGATTTTGAGTACAAATTTCATCATAGTTGCTCATAAGTATGTTATTTAGCTTAATTCAGTTTCATTATAGCTTAATATAACATATATAATCAGTAGTTTAAGTTTTAAATTCATTTTAGTTAACTTTATTGTTTTTATAAAAAGTCAAATTTTCCTTTTAGTCGTTTTTGAATAAACTTAGTAATTTTATTGTGCTTTTGTTATTTAATTTCATGTTCTGTGTTTTTAGTATGTTTTAGATGTGTTGCTAATCTAGCTTATTATAATTTTTTTAATTTTTATCTTTCATATTTAAGTGCTTATTTTTTTAGCTTATTTGTGCCCAGTTTTGCCCTGTGCACAGGTTTAGGTGTCAAGTTAATGAGCTTGCATAAGCTTCATTACTTGACCTTAGCTTGTGTACTTGGCTTCTTTGTGTAGCCTTTGTGGCCTTTTTATTATGTGTCTGCTTATTTTTCTCTCTTTAGCTTATCAACATAGCTTGATCATTCCAACCTTTTTGTCCCATCTTACTCCTTCCACTGAAGCAAACAGTGAAGGTGAGTTGATTTCACAAGCTCATAAATAGTCTCCCCATTGAACTTGAGCTTGAGATTCTTGGCCTAATGATAGGCAAGCTATCCAACTTAATATACTCAGTGTTGGTTGAGCATTTAGAAGCTTATTAGATAAGTTGTGTGAACTTGTGTTTGCCCACTCACAACATACCCCTGAGCAATCAGGATATTACACCATTTCCACAAGCTCACACCAAGCTCATTAGTGATCACAAGCCTGTGTGGCTTGGCTTTTTAGGAAGCCTAGCAACCCAGCTTCATGATCCTGCACTTAAATCTCACCTTGTAGCTTATTTACATAGGCTGCAAGTAGCTTAAACTTATCACACCATGAAAAGCTATGTTGAATCCTCAGCATACCTTACCCTAATCACTATATTTCATAAGCTCTCAAAAAGCTCACCTGTTGGACTTAGCTTATGAGATTTGCTTCTTTGGGAAGCTTATCAACTAGGTTTAATGATCCAGTGCTTAAATCCAACCTTGCAGCTTATCTAATAGGGCTGCAAGGAGCTTTTTGTTTGTCCCATTTGACTATGCATACTGGGAACCCAATGTACTTAGGCAAATGGAAGGATTTTCATAAGCTTCTCACAAGCTCATCTGTGAACCTCACAGAGTGAACTTGGGCTTTTTGGAAAGCTTACCAGGCCATCTTGCAACTCCAACTTTCATTTTGCCATTTTGAGCTTAACCCGTCAGCTTAAATGGCCATTCAAAAAGTTGCAGGCCTTGGTTTGGACTGAGGTGTATTGAGAATTGCTTATTTGCTTATTCTGAAGCTTATAAGTTAATCCCAGTGCACTAAGTTTGTATAAATATCCACATAATACTTGTACATATATACTTTTACCTTTTATTTCCACTTTATAGCTTTTTCAAGCTTATTGTGAGCTTATGAGTCCACTGTGAGCCCATAAGCTCAACTGAATGACTCATAAGCCCACGATTTGCTTATTTCTTAGTTTGTAAAGCTTATAATCCCTTAAACTTATATAAGTAATGTATATATATAGTTCTATAACCAGAAAAAGCCCATAACCAAGCTTTAACCTCAAGTGATAGCTTCTATTTAAGAAGCTTAAGGCTTAAAAGCCAACTGTGGAGGAAATAAGCTCCCACAGAGCTTATTTCCAAGTTTTGAAAAAGTTAGCTTTGTTAAAGTTATATATTTTAGCTTAATAAGTAGTTTTGTAAAAAGAAAAATCAAAAATAAATAAAGTGCAAAAAGGTTGTGTGTTAGATTCGAACCTAGGTTCCATTGGTGACAAGTTCACTGCATAACCCACCTAGGCTAGCTCACTTCTCAGTTATCCTTTGCACATTTTATTTCTTATAGTAGTAAACATTTTAGCTTATTTAAATAAGCTTATACGAGCTGTTTGGCTTATTACAGCTTATCTGGATAAGCTGTGAACTTCATAATATATTTCCCAACTTCTTTACTATGTAAATTACTTTCCATAATTTTTTCACATTTTTTACTGTTCATTAGATAGTTTTTAGATTTAATTTTAATTTAATTAGTTTAAATGAAAAAGCCAAAAATAAATTAGTTCTAGTATTTAAATTTTATCCTAGATAATTTTTTATGATTTTTATAACTTTATTAAGTTATTTAGCATATGTAAAAAAATACTTTTGCAGTTTTCACTTTTAGTTTTCTAATTTTTTGCATTAATTTAGTTTAATTAGTTTATATAAGTAATAATAGTATTTAATTAAATTTTCTTATTTTTGTATAATAAATATAGTTTTTATATTTTTCTTAGCTTCTTATTAATATTTTAGAATTATGTAAAAAGTTTTAGATTTTAGTTTGTTAGTTTAGTATTTATAATAATTAAATAATAGTATTAGTAATTAGATAATAGTAAATAATTAATAATAAATAGAATACTTGTATAATAAATATATTTTTAGTTTCTAAATTTCTTTTATATTAGTTTAAACTTTTCTAAGTTTTTGTTTTATTTATTTAGGTTTATTTTACATTTCCTTTATATTTATGTAAATTATTAAATAGTAAATAAATAGTTTTAATGTTAGTAAATACTTTAATATTTTTAGGTTTCGATTATGCGTTTTTATTGACGTAACTGTGACAGAGCTATTACTATTCACATTCCTAGTGTTAGTCAATCAGATTCCTGTTTTCCTATACTAATATTATTTTCAACAAATCACAAGTCATTGTATTCAGGATATCACGCCTCGCCAGGACATAAACGATCCAAGGATATTTTAATCCTTGGTAAACTTCCATTCAACTTCCAGGCTGTCTAGCTTTTAGTATCAGTCATTCACAAGTGGCTGGGAAATAAAGTTAGTTAGTTTGGCACGGATCAAATTTTGGCGCCGCTGCCGGGGAGGCTGTGCTACGTATTGTGACTTGTATTTTGTATTTTGTTGAAATACCTATCCTTGTTTGTATATTAAACCTTATCATTCAACTACCGGGCTGTCAGGACATATTTATTATAGTTAATCATTCACAAGTGATTAGCTAGCGTGGTAAACCTGACACAAGCATGGGAGGTAGTGATTACTTATACTGTATCATATTTCTTTTCAATAAACAATATAAAATACAAAAACATTTTTCCTTTGCACACAACTTGCCCAGTTTGATGAGTCCCTCGGTTACAACATTTGGTTGTTGGCATGTTCTGAGTTCTGAGCTCTGTCAGACCCAGATTCCCTTTCGAGGGGCGGTTGTTAGGAATTTTCTTTCTTTTGTATATATATATATATAAAATTAAAAATACAAAAACATTATAAAATTAAAAATCAAAAAGATTCTCCCTACCTTATCATTTATAATTCTGTGAGTGGCAATCCCACTCCAATTTCTCACCCAATCTTTGAGTGGCAATCCCACTCCACTTCCCCATGAACCAATTAATTCGGGGTCGAGTCAAGCTAGTGACTTGGTTATAAAAAACAAGCCATACAATATGGGTTTTCACCCATATTTCTGTCTTTTTCCCCTTTCTACCACCTAAGTGTGGGGGAGATGCCCCACATGTTGTATAAATTTTGAAAATAAAATAAAAATTGTAAATACAGAAAAATAAAATAATTGTTGTATTACCCCACTTGACTTTGAATATTGAGGACAATATTCATAATAAGTGTGGGGGGGAATTCTGGCGAATTTGATCACTTATATACCTTTGTATGCCCTTTTCCCCAAAAATGACCAAAATTAAAAATTTTTTCATTTGGTATTAGTGTTTTACACTAAATACAACAAATGGTAATCAATCCACCATGTCTAACACACATAAGGATTGGCTAATCCAGGAGCAAACGGCTCTTGGTAAAGATATCTCAAATCCGTTTATGGCTTGCAATTTGCCTAAAATTGTATGGTACCTCAGCTCACCATATCCTTAAAAGTAAAGAGTTGGCTAGCCCGCAAGTTTATGGCTTGTGGTAAAGGCAGTGGAAAACCATAATTGGTAATCGACTCACCAAAGATATTTTATCTAAGAGTTGGCTAGTCCAGAAGCAAACGGCTTATGGTAAAGACAAATCAAATCCGTTGGAAGCTGGTGATTTGCTCAAAATCATTTGGTTATCGGTGTACCAAGGTTCTTACTTGAACTGAAACATTTGGCTACTCCAGAAGTAATGGCTTTTGGTAAAGAGATGAAATCCATTAAATTTTTCTCAAAACATTGCTAGGGACTAGCAATATCTTAGTATGGGGATTGATGAGTGTGTAAATACTCATCATTTTTTATACAAATTAGACTGCAAAAACATCTGAAAACACTCAGAAATGCATCAAAATGATAAAAATGTCACAAATAAGTGTTTTATGTGTTTTAAATTCAAAAATATCAAAATCTGGTGAAAAACGTATAAAGTTTGCATAATTAGCAGTTTTAGTCCCCAAAGTTTCAAAAGTTGTCAAAAACAGTCCCTGGTAAATCTAAATAAAAGAAAAATATCATTTCAAGTCCCTAGGGATTCCTAAGTTGTCAAAATTAGTTCTTGAGATTTAAATTTACAAAATTACAACTTAGGTCCTTAAACTTTCAAAAATGACAAGTTTAGTCCTTTGAAAATTTGAAAATGTCAAAAATGGTCCTTGTACTATTGGAACTTGTCAGTTTTGGTCCTTGTGACAATTTTGATAAAATGGCAGGAATGGTCCTTCAAGATTTCAGAATTACAAAACAAGTCCTTGTCATATATCTAAACCATGCCTTGTCAAAATCCTTTTGACCCCCTGCCATTATACCTTTTAGGACCTCCTGTCACTTTCTTTTTGAACCCTGCCTAGTCAAACCAAGTCAAACAAGCAGAACCCCGCCACCTCCTGCTTGTCTTCCCCATCTCTTGCCTGCAACACAGTCTCACCTCCCATCACCTTTTCTCCACTAACCCTCCACCCCTCATCATCACTCAACCCACTACAATAAATGCCACCCCCCCTACTAGCTATAAATCAGACCCTACAAGTCAAACTGTCTTTCCCGCCAAAATCTGCTATCACTCAAAACTCACCCATTGGTCAAGCAAAGAGGTGGGATACTCTCAGAAGGACACGTGGAGGATTTCTAAAGCATAAAAGAGGAAGAAAGGCAAGAGAAGAAGTACCTTTGGATTAGCCATTGGTCGTTAGTGTAATTTTTAAAAGCTTTCTTTAAATTTCATGTCTTTTAATGTTTTAATGTTGTAAGCTTCCTCAAATTAGTGTAATAGAACTTAAATTTCAGTTTAATTTCAGTCTAATTTTAGTTTCATGTTTTGCTTAAAATTCCTTTAATTTCATGTCATTTAAATTTCTTGTTATGGTTGTTTAATGGACTCTTTAAGCTCATGTAGGCTCTTGACAAAGCTCATGAAGCTTTTAGATTCATTAAATCAGTTATAGTTTTTAAAAAAAACAGAAAATACTAAAAAATCAAGAAAAATCAATGAAAAATCAACTTGTGGTCTCATAAGCAGTTCTGGAGTATAGAAGCTAATCTGGATGGACTTTCTGGTTTCTAGCTTATTGACAACAAGCTAGGAGTGGTTTCTGAGCCTTGGTACTCAGTTTTAGCATTGATCACTTGTAAGCTTCATTTTACAATTTTTGCACTTTACTGTTTTAATGTTTTAGATGCTATGATTTTTATGTTTCTGTGTTTCTTTGTTGTTAGTTTATCATATTATAGCTTAATATTTGGTTGTAATGCCTTGGATTGGATTGTGGATTGATTTGGTATTTTAACTGTTAATATGTCAATTTTTGAAAATCATAGGCTTAGACTTGTTTGACATCTGGTTTAGGCTGAAACAGGTCTATTTTGACACAATATGACCTCTGGATTTGATGGGATTGGTCTATATAGTTATTTGCTTTGAAAAACTCAAAACAGTCCCTATTAAAGGTTGTTTGGATTTGCTGATAAGTAGAGTGCCAGTGTATGTTTGTTGTTGTTTGTTGTTGTTATATGCAATATTAGTTCATAATAGCTCAGTACCACCATAAAATACTGTCCTTATTTGTTAAATAGTCAAAATCATGTTTAATCTTTGATAGATAGTGCACTGTTAGGATTTTGAGTACAAATTTCATCATAGTTGCTCATGAGTATGTTATTTAGCTTAATTCAGTTTCATTATAGCTTAATATAACATATATAATCAGTAGTTTAAGTTTTAAATTCATTTTAGTCAACTTTATTGTTTTTATAAAAAGTCAAATTTTCCTTTTAGTAGTTTTTGAATAAACTTAGTAATTTTATTGTGCTTTTGTTATTTAATTTCATGTTCTGTGTTTTTAGTATGTTTTAGATGTGTTGCTAATCTAGCTTATTATAATTTTTTTAATTTTTATCTTTTATATTTAAGTGCTTATTTTTTAGCTTATTTGTGCCCAGTTTTGCCCATTACGCAGGTTTAGGTGTCAAGTTAATGAGCTTGCATAAGCTTCATTACTTGACCTTAGCTTGTGTACTTGGCTTCTTTGTGTAGCCTTTGTGGCCTTTTATTATGTGTGCTTATTTTTCTCTCTTTAGCTTATCAACATAGCTTGATCATTCCAACCTTTTTGTCCCATCTTACTCCTTCCACTGAAGCAAACAGTGAAGGTGAGTTGATTTCACAAGCTCATAAATAGTCTCCCCATTGAACTTGAGCTTGAGATTCTTGGCCTAATGATAGGCAAGCTATCCAACTTAATATACTCAGTGTTGGTTGAGCATTTAGAAGCTTATTAGATAAGTTGTGTGAACTTGTGTTTGCCCACTCACAACATACCCCTGAGCAATCAGGATATTACACCATTTCCACAAGCTCACACCAAGCTCATTAGTGATCACAAGCCTGTGTGGCTTGGCTTTTTAGGAAGCCTAGCAACCCAGCTTTATGATCCTGCACTTAAATCTTACCTTGTAGCTTATTTACATAGGCTGCAAGTAGCTTAAACTTATCACACCATGAAAAGCTAGGTTGAATCCTCAGCATACCTTACCCTAATCACTATATTTCATAAGCTCTCAAAAAGCTCACCTGTTGGACTTAGCTTATGAGATTTGCTTCTTTGGGAAGCTTATCAACTAGGTTTAATGATCCAGTGCTTAAATCCAACCTTGCAGCTTATCTAATAGGGCTGCAAGGAGCTTTTTGTTTGTCCCATTTGACTATGCATACTGGGAACCCAGTGTACTTAGGCAAATGGAAGGATTTTCATAAGCTTCTCACAAGCTCATCTGTGAACCTCACAGAGTGAACTTGGGCTTTTTGGAAAGCTTACCAGGCCATCTTGCAACTCCAACTTTCATTTTGCCATTTTGAGCTTAACCCGTCAGCTTAAATGGCCATTCAAAAAGTTGCAGGCCTTGGTTTGGACTGAGGTGTATTGAGAATTGCTTATTTGCTTATTCTGAGCTTATAAGTTAATCCCAGTGCACTAAGTTTGTATAAATATCCACATAATACTTGTACATATATACTTTTACCTTTTATTTCCACTTTATAGCTTTTTCAAGCTTATTGTGAGCTTATGAGTCCACTGTGAGCCCATAAGCTCAACTGAATGACTCATAAGCCCACGATTTGCTTATTTCTTAGTTTGTAAAGCTTATAATCCCTTAAACTTATATAAGTAATGTATATATATAGTTCTATAACCAGAAAAAGCCCATAACCAAGCTTTAACCTCAAGTGATAGCTTCTATTTAAGAAGCTTAAGGCTTAAAAGCCAACTGTGGAGGAAATAAGCTCCCACAGAGCTTATTTCCAAGTTTTGAAAAAGTTAGCTTTGTTAAAGTTATATATTTTAGCTTAATAAGTAGTTTTGTAAAAAGAAAAATCAAAAATAAATAAAGTGCAAAAAGGTTGTGTGTTAGATTCGAACCTAGGTTCCATTGGTGACAAGTTCACTGCATAACCCACCTAGGCTAGCTCACTTCTCAGTTATCCTTTGCACATTTTATTTCTTATAGTAGTAAACATTTTAGCTTATTTAAATAAGCTTATACGAGCTGTTTGGCTTATTACAGCTTATCTGGATAAGCTGTGAACTTCATAATATATTTCCCAGCTTCTTTACTATGTAAATTACTTTCCATAATTTTTTTCACATTTTTTACTGTTCATTAGATAGTTTTTAAATTTAATTTTAATTTAATTAGGTTAAATGAAAAAGCCAAAAATAAATTAGTTCTAGTATTTAAATTTTATCCTAGATAATTTTTTATGATTTTTATAACTTTATTAAGTTATTTAGCATATGTAAAAAATACTTTTGCAGTTTTCACTTTTAGTTTTCTAATTTTTTGCATTAATTTAGTTTAATTAGTTTATATAAGTAATAATAGTATTTAATTAAATTTTCTTATTTTTGTATAATAAATATAGTTTTTATATTTTTCTTAGCTTCTTATTAATATTTTAGAATTATGTAAAAAGTTTTAGATTTTAGTTTGTTAGTTTAGTATTTATAATAATTAAATAATAGTATTAGTAATTAGATAATAGTAAATAATTAATAATAAATAGAATACTTGTATAATAAATATATTTTTAGTTTCTAAATTTCTTTTATATTAGTTTAAACTTTTCTAAGTTTTTGTTTTATTTATTTAGGTTTATTTTACATTTCCTTTATATTTATGTAAATTATTAAATAGTAAATAAATAGTTTTAATGTTAGTAAATACTTTAATATTTTTAGGTTTCTGATTGTACGTTTTTATTGACGTAGCTGTGACAGAGCTATTACTATTCACATTCCTAGTGTTAGTCAATCAGATTCCTGTTTTTCCTATACTAATATTATTTTCAACAAATCACAAGTCATTGTATTTAGGATATCACGCCTCGCCAGGACATAAACGATCCAAGGATATTTTAATCCTTGGTAAACATCATTCAACTTCCAAGCTGTCTAGCTTTTAGTATCAGTCATTCACAAGTGGCTGGGAAATAAAGTTAGTTAGTTTGGCACGGATCAAATTTTGGCGTGCTTGGGGAGGTGTGCTACGTATTGTGACTTGTATTTTGTATTTTGTTGAAATACCTATCCTTGTTTGTATATTAAACCTTATCATTCAACTACGGGCTGTCAGGGACATATTTATTACAGTTAATCATTCACAAGTGATTAGCTAGCGTGGTAAACGACACAAGCACTGGGAGGTAATGATTACTCATACTATATCATATTTCTTTTCAATAAACAATATAAAATACAAAAACATTTTTCCTTTGCACACAACTTGCCCAGTTTGATGAGTCCCTCAGTTACAACATTTGGTTGTTGGTACATTTCTGATTCTTGAGCTCTGTCAGGACCAGATTCCCTTTCGAAGGGCGGTTGTAAGGAATTTTCTTTCTTTTGTACATATATATATAAAATTAAAAATACAAAAACATTATAAAATTAAAAATCAAAAAGATTCTCCATACCTTATCATTTATAATTCTGTGAGTGGCAATCCCACTCCAATTTCTCACCCAATCTTTGAGTGGCAATCCCACTCCACTTCCCCATGAACCAATTAATTCGGGGTCGAGTCAAGCTAGTGACTTGGTTATAAAAAACAAGCCATACAATATGGGTTTTCACCCATATTTCTGTCTTTTTCCCCTTTCTACCACCTAAGTGTGGGGGTGTGCCCCACATGTTGTATAAATTTTGAAAATAAAATAAAAATTGTAAATACAGAAAAATAAAATAATTGTTGTATTACCCCACTTGACTTTGAATATTGAGGACAATATTCATAATAAGTGTGGGGGGAAATTCTGGCGAATTTGATCACTTATATACCTTTGTATGCCCTTTTCCCCAAAAATGACCAAAATTTAAAATTTTTTTTTTGGTATTAGTGTTTTGCACTAAATACAACAAATGGTAATCAATCCACCATGTCTAACACACATAAGGATTGGCTAATCCAGGAGCAAACGGCTCTTGGTAAAGATATCTCAAATCCGTTTATGGCTTGCAATTTGCCTAAAATTGTATGGTACCTCAGCTCACCATATCCTTAAAAGTAAAGAGTTGGCTAGCCCGCAAGTTTATGGCTTGTGGTAAAGGCAGTGGAAAACCATAATTGGTAATCGACTCACCAAAGATATTTTATCTAAGAGTTGGCTAGTCCAGAAGCAAACGGCTTCTGGTAAAGACAAATCAAATCCGTTGGAAGCTGGTGATTTGCTCAAAATCATTTGGTTATCGGTGTACCAAGGTTCTTACTTGAACTGAAACATTTGGCTACTCCAGAAGTAATGGCTTTTGGTAAAGAGATGAAATCCATTAAATTTTTCTCAAAACATTGCTAGGGACTAGCAATATCTTAGTATGGGGATTGATGAGTGTGTAAATACTCATCATTTTTTATACAAATTAGACTGCAAAAACATCTGAAAACACTCAGAAATGCATCAAAATGATAAAAATGTCACAAATAAGTGTTTTATGTGTTTTAAATGCAAAAATATCAAAATCTGGTGAAAAACGTATAAAGTTTGCATAATTAGCAGTTTTAGTCCCCAAAGTTTCAAAAGTTGTCAAAAACAGTCCCTGGTAAATCTAAATAAAAGAAAAATATCATTTCAAGTCCCTAGGGATTCCTAAGTTGTCAAAATTAGTCCTTGAGATTTAAATTTACAAAATTACAACTTAGGTCCTTAAACTTTCAAAAATGACAAGTTTAGTCCTTTGAAAATTTGAAAATGTCAAAAATGGTCCTTGTACTATTGGAACTTGTCAGTTTTGGTCCTTGTGACAATTTTGATAAAATGGCAGGAATGGTCCTTCAAGATTTCAGAATTACAAAACAAGTCCTTGTCATATATCTAAACCATGCCTTGTCAAAATCCTTTTGAAAAATCCCCCCTGTGGTTTGTGTATATTCGCAAGAATCATCCCTATCTCAAACCTTCAGCATTAAACATCCCCAAGTTCACAAATCTTTGCAAATATCATCTATGAGGTCAAGCGTTTAGCATATTACATCCCTACCCGAGATGAAATGACCATTTTACTCTTATTTTAACTTAAATACACTTTCACCCACACATTAACCCAAACACCCTCATCTTCTTCTTCACCTGTTCTAAAACACACTTCCATCTCCACCACCACCACACGTCAAACCAATCTGAATCCGTGTACACCACAAGCATAAAGAAAAATAGTACTAGATCAAAGTAACAATTCCAGAATCACAACTATAATAACATCACACCCCATGAATCTGAGCTCAAACTACCATAAAAATCTGGGTCGACCCGACCCTAAACACAATAAGTACAACAAACACCATTGTTATCAGATTCTTACCACACGAAAACCCTTTTTAAAATCGTTTTAACTCCAAGCAGTGGTTTAACTCCAAGCACCCTTGGGCATCGTGTGGTTTACGGTGATTGAAGGCGACGGAGATGGTGGTGGCGGCTTCATAGTGGTTTAACTCCAAGCACGACCCAAACAAGCTCTAATAGCGACTTTTGCTCCAAACCTGCAAACAAACGCACCCTTGGGCTTCGTGTGATGGCGTTGGTTGTACCGTGTTGGTAGTGGTGGCGCGTGGACTTCACCAGTAACCTCATCATGATAGAATAAGGGTGGGATAGTGTTGACAGTGGAGGAGCGCCACGGTGATGGTGGTGGCCAACGTGATGATGGCGGTTTGGCGGTAGGGTTTGGAGAGGAGAGGGTCGAAAAAAGGACTAACCTAAATGAGAGTTTTAACTCTTTTATATTTGTCATAAGGACGAATTTTGTAAAGCCTTATGTCCCCTCAGGACTATAAGAGAGCATAAAAAGAGTAAATGACCTTTTTACCCTTGTGAGGGATGATTATTGCTAAAGGTTTGTGGACTTGGGGATGTTTAAAAGGTTTGAGATAGGGATTTCTTGCGAAAATACACAAACCACGGGGATGATTTTTGCAGTTACTCAAATCCTTTTGACCCCTGCCATTATAGCTTTTGGAACTTTCTTTTTGAACCCCGCTGGTCAAACCAAGTCAAACAAGGCCACCTCTTGTCTTCCCATCTCTTGCAAGTCTCACCTCCATCACCTTTTCTCCACTAACCCTCCACCCCTCCTCATCACTCAACCCACTACAATAAATGCCACCCCCCACTAGCTATAAATCGACCCTACAAGTCAAACTCTTTCCGCCAAAATCTGCTATCACTCAAAACTCACCCATTGGTCAAGCAAAGAGGTGGGATACTCTCAGAAGGACACGTGGAGGATTTCTAAAGCATAAAAGAGGAAGAAAGGCAAGAGAAGAAGTACCTTTGGATTAGCCATTGGTCGTTAGTGTAATTTTTAAAAGCTTTCTTTAAATTTCATGTCTTTTAATGTTTTAATGTTGTAAGCTTCCTCAAATTAGTGTAATAGAACTTAAATTTCAGTTTAATTTCAGTCTAATTTTAGTTTCATGTTTTGCTTAAAATTCCTTTAATTTCATGTCATTTAAATTTCTTGTTATGGTTGTTTAATGGACTCTTTAAGCTCATGTAGGCTCCTGACAAAGCTCATGAAGCTTTTAGATTCATTAAATCAGTTATAGTTTTTAAAAAACAGAAAATACTAAAAAATCAAGAAAAATCAATGAAAAATCAACTTGTGGTCTCATAAGCAGGTTCGGGGTATAAAAGCTAATCTGGATGGACTTTCTGGTTTCTAGCTTATTGACAACAAGCTAGGAGTGGTTTCTGAGCCTTGGTACTCAGTTTTAGCATTGATCACTTGTAAGCTTCATTTTTATAATTTTTTGCACTTTACTGTTTTAATGTTTTAGATGCTATGATTTTTATGTTTCTGTGTTTCTTTGTTGTTAGTTTATCATATTATAGCTTAATATTAGGTTGTAATGCCTTGGATTGGATTGTGGATTGATTTGGTATTTTAACTGTTAATATGTCAAATTTTGAAAATCATAGGCTTAGACTTGTTTGACATCTGGTTTAGGCTGAAACAGGTCTATTTTGACACAATATGACCTCTGGATTTGATGGGATTGGTCTATATAGTTATTTGCTTTGAAAAACTCAAAACAGTCCCTATTAAAGGTTGTTTGGATTTGCTGATAAGTAGAGTGCCAGTGTATGTTTGTTGTTGTTTGTTGTTGTTATATGCAATATTAGTTCATAATAGCTCAGTACCACCATAAAATACTGTCCTTATTTGTTAAATAGTCAAAATCATGTTTAATCTTTGATAGATAGTGCACTGTTAGGATTTTGAGTACAAATTTCATCATAGTTGCTCATAAGTATGTTATTTAGCTTAATTCAGTTTCATTATAGCTTAATATAACATATATAATCAGTAGTTTAAGTTTTAAATTCATTTTAGTCAACTTTATTGTTTTTATAAAAAGTCAAATTTTCCTTTTAGTAGTTTTTGAATAAACTTAGTAATTTTATTGTGCTTTTGTTATTTAATTTCATGTTCTGTGTTTTTAGTATGTTTTAGATGTGTTGCTAATCTAGCTTATTATAATTTTTTTAATTTTTATCTTTCATATTTAAGTGCTTATTTTTTAGCTTATTTGTGCCCAGTTTTGCCCTGTGCACAGGTTTAGGTGTCAAGTTAATGAGCTTGCATAAGCTTCATTACTTGACCTTAGCTTGTGTACTTGGCTTCTTTGTGTAGCCTTTGTGGCCTTTTTATTATGTGTCTGCTTATTTTTCTCTCTTTAGCTTATCAACATAGCTTGATCATTCCAACCTTTTTGTCCCATCTTACTCCTTCCACTGAAGCAAACAGTGAAGGTGAGTTGATTTCACAAGCTCATAAATAGTCTCCCCATTGAACTTGAGCTTGAGATTCTTGGCCTAATGATAGGCAAGCTATCCAACTTAATATACTCAGTGTTGGTTGAGCATTTAGAAGCTTATTAGATAAGTTGTGTGAACTTGTGTTTGCCCACTCACAACATACCCCTGAGCAATCAGGATATTACACCATTTCCACAAGCTCACACCAAGCTCATTAGTGATCACAAGCCTGTGTGGCTTGGCTTTTTAGGAAGCCTAGCAACCCAGCTTCATGATCCTGCACTTAAATCTCACCTTGTAGCTTATTTACATAGGCTGCAAGTAGCTTAAACTTATCACACCATGAAAAGCTATGTTGAATCCTCAGCATACCTTACCCTAATCACTATATTTCATAAGCTCTCAAAAAGCTCACCTGTTGGACTTAGCTTATGAGATTTGCTTCTTTGGGAAGCTTATCAACTAGGTTTAATGATCCAGTGCTTAAATCCAACCTTGCAGCTTATCTAATAGGGCTGCAAGGAACTTTTGTTTGTCCCATTTGACTATGCATACTGGGAACCCAGTGTACTTAGGCAAATGGAAGGATTTTCATAAGCTTCTCACAAGCTCATCTGTGAACCTCACAGAGTGAACTTGGGCTTTTTGGAAAGCTTACCAGGCCATCTTGCAACTCCAACTTTCATTTTGCCATTTTGAGCTTAACCCGTCAGCTTAAATGGCCATTCAAAAAGTTGCAGGCCTTGGTTTGGACTGAGGTGTATTGAGAATTGCTTATTTGCTTATTCTGAGCTTATAAGTTAATCCCAGTGCACTAAGTTTGTATAAATATCCACATAATACTTGTACATATATACTTTTACCTTTTATTTCCACTTTATAGCTTTTTCAAGCTTATTGTGAGCTTATGAGTCCACTGTGAGCCCATAAGCTCAACTGAATGACTCATAAGCCCACGATTTGCTTATTTCTTAGTTTGTAAAGCTTATAATCCCTTAAACTTATATAAGTAATGTATATATATAGTTCTATAACCAGAAAAAGCCCATAACCAAGCTTTAACCTCAAGTGATAGCTTCTATTTAAGAAGCTTAAGGCTTAAAAGCCAACTGTGGAGGAAATAAGCTCCCACAGAGCTTATTTCCAAGTTTTGAAAAAGTTAGCTTTGTTAAAGTTATATATTTTAGCTTAATAAGTAGTTTTGTAAAAAGAAAAATCAAAAATAAATAAAGTGCAAAAAGGTTGTGTGTTAGATTCGAACCTAGGTTCCATTGGTGACAAGTTCACTGCATAACCCACCTAGGCTAGCTCACTTCTCAGTTATCCTTTGCACATTTTATTTCTTATAGTAGTAAACATTTTAGCTTATTTAAATAAGCTTATACGAGCTGTTTGGCTTATTACAGCTTATCTGGATAAGCTGTGAACTTCATAATATATTTCCCAACTTCTTTACTATGTAAATTACTTTCCATAATTTTTTCACATTTTTTACTGTTCATTAGATAGTTTTTAGATTTAATTTTAATTTAATTAGTTTAAATGAAAAAGCCAAAAATAAATTAGTTCTAGTATTTAAATTTTATCCTAGATAATTTTTTATGATTTTTATAACTTTATTAAGTTATTTAGCATATGTAAAAAATACTTTTGCAGTTTTCACTTTTAGTTTTCTAATTTTTTGCATTAATTTAGTTTAATTAGTTTATATAAGTAATAATAGTATTTAATTAAATTTTCTTATTTTTGTATAATAAATATAGTTTTTATATTTTTCTTAGCTTCTTATTAATATTTTAGAATTATGTAAAAAGTTTTAGATTTTAGTTTGTTAGTTTAGTATTTATAATAATTAAATAATAGTATTAGTAATTAGATAATAGTAAATAATTAATAATAAATAGAATACTTGTATAATAAATATATTTTTAATTTCTAAATTTCTTTTTTATTAGTTTAAACTTTTCTAAGTTTTTGTTTTATTTATTTAGGTTTATTTTACATTTCCTTTATATTTATGTAAATTATTAAATAGTAAATAAATAGTTTTAATGTTAGTAAATACTTTAATATTTTTAGGTTTCTGATTGTACGTTTTTATTGACGTAGCTGTGACAGAGCTATTACTATTCACATTCCTAGTGTTAGTCAATCAGATTCCTGTTTTTCCTATACTAATATTATTTTCAACAAATCACAAGTCATTGTATTCAGGATATCACGCCTCGCCAGGACATAAACGATCCAAGGATATTTTAATCCTTGGTAAACTTCCATTCAACTTCCAGGCTGTCTAGCTTTTAGTATCAGTCATTCACAAGTGGCTGGGAAATAAAGTTAGTTAGTTTGGCACGGATCACTTAAGATAACCAAATTTTAAGTTATTTATTAACGGTCGTTAGCATAAAGGACTAACAATGCAGGTTTTTTTGGTAACGGGTACAAACAAAGGACTAACAATAGAAGTTTATTGACAGAATGAGAAAAAAAAAAGAATGCTACATACAATGGAAAAAAGTGGCAAGTTAACTACATTTCTAGGTGATTTGCCCTTTAATTAATGGGATTAGTAACACTTGATTTTTCTACACTTTAATATAGTGTGAAAAGATTAGGTGTTAAAATTTCACACTTATAAGCAAGGTTTTAAAGATCAAGATTCTACTCGAATCGTTTTGTTTTGCAAGATCGAGATCATAAGATCGGATCGGGATCCTAATTAGATCCTATTATAATGTCAGTTTCTTAATATTTTTTGTAATATTATTCAAATCTACACATTATTATATATTATAAAAACAAAATAATATGAATGGTTCATGAAAATGTTGTCCTAAATTATGAATAACGAATGTTTAAGAAGATTCACATGTTGTTTTTAATTCTATAAAACATAATCTATAACTTTGTAGTTTTTTAGTTTGCGGTTCAAAAAAAGTAAGATTTGATCGGATTAGATCTTAAGATCCTATGATCAAGATCGGAGATCTTATAAGCTCTTAAGCTTTCTAAGATCCTACGTAGGATCCAGATCGCTTTTGCTTTATAGTATCATAAAATCGTAAGATTTTAAGATCAAAATCGAGATCTTAACAACTATGTTTATAAGTATAAACAAACCATGTATTTCTTGGCACTTTATAAGAGTGAAATACTCGCATTCAAGTTTATTGCACGAATCTCTTTTGATATTTGTAATATTCATTATTGGACCAATTTAAAGGATTAGAATTGGGTCGATGCCGAATATCCACCTATCAACCCGGATTGCATACAGCTACAGAGAGTAGAGACCCACCCCCAACCCCACCAATACCCTCTCTCTTTTTATATAAAGAAGATGATACTCACACTACATTTTTTAATGCATTCATCACAATTTATGTATAATATTATGAATGTATCAAAAAAATAATGTGATGTAAATATTAATTATCTTTATATAAATGCAAACATTTATTCTTCAAAGATCACATATATATTTTCTCTCCTCTTATCTCATTCAATGTAATTTAAGCAAGTATATTTTCTCACACTTCCTTCATTTATCCCACAAGTAAATTTGTGAGGTACTTTATATAGAAAAAAAAAAAATGGTAGTGGCAACTCAAATGAACCCAATTCACGTCGAAAAGAATCAAGAGATGACCATTCCAACAATCGACCTCACGGGTAGTGAATCAAAAGTGTCGAAACTTATTTTAAAAGCTTGTGAAGAATATGGTTTCTTCAAAGTCATCAACCATGGCGTAGATGATCACATTATCAAAACAATGGAAAGTGAAAGCTTTGAGTTTTTTAATAAACCCTTAGTCGAAAAACAACGGGCTGAATTGGCAAAGCCATTTGGATATGGTAACAAGAACATTGGACTTAGTGGTGACACAGGAGAGCTTGAATATCTTCTTCTTCAAGCAAATCAAGACTTCATTGATAACACTTCTATGCTCATCTCCAATGACCCTTCAAGTTTTAGGTATTGCTTCTTTTTTTTTTGAACGGCTGAGATATTGCTTCTTTTAGGTATTGCTTCTTCATACTCATTATTTCATTTTCTGTTACATATTCATTGCATGAAGTGACACACAAATAATAATTAATGTCAAGATCTTTGATAGCTAAATTTGAAACTCTTCTATGAAATTTGGGCAAAGTTTTGGAGTTTCATGTTTCTATGAAAAATGTTTTATAAGGATATAATGATAGTCATATCTCATGAATATTTTAGTTATATACGTAGTGATATCTAAATCATATTAAAATAATACATGATTATACGTTATATATTAGCTAGTAAAGGCCTGTGGACATATGTTAACATGATAAATTAATAAACAAAAAAAGTCCACTTTCTTCGATATAGAAAAAAATCACTTCTACTTTAAAATTCAAACTTATTACTTAGATGAAATGAGAATATCATATAATCATATGTATATCCTTTTCATAATAAGATTTTATTTATGAAGAGCTTAATTATGAAATTGGATACTAAACTATTACTCTACTATATATGAAGAGCTTAAGATTTTATTTATGAAGAGCCTATTACAATTACAATTATGAAATCGGAGTACTATATATTCTCTCTGCATGGAGGAAGTGTAAAACATGCATATGCGTGAGAATGTGGGCACACTAAATTTACTTTGCTTCTTGTTAATCTTTATCTTTGGTCATTGTATAAGTAATTAATATAGATAAGTAATTTCTTTTTGCCACTATTTCATATTTTCTTAACTTGAGTCAAGTAACTTGAGAGGATCCCTCCCTACTTTAAATAGCATGTAACATTAACCAAGAAGTCATAAGTCTTGCACATCAGTAGCTGCTATCTTAAAAGAAGTTATGAGTAACACTGACTATTATGCATTGAAACTATATGTTAGAAAACTATGCGTATATTCAAGTTTTCAGTATACCCTAATTCTTGACATTAAAGTGTGTATATTTACAAATATGGGTAAACTTTGTCTTTCATCTGAACAAGCTTGCACTTTAAGGGTGTGTTTGTTTCATTAAGATGTTTTAAGTCTGAATCTGACTACCACATCTTACTAGTAAGAGGTGGCTAGAAAGTTTAAATCTGAACGAAATAATGTTGTTTGTTTTTGTATAATTGATGTCGGATGATTTTAAGTGTTCGTTTCTGCAATTTATTTATTAAACAAACGCAATGCGATAATAAGTAACTTATTTAAATATAAAACAAGACTTTTTATCATAAATATAACATAGTTAATAAACCATCAAATATATTATATTAACACAAGTCTTCAATCTCTTATCGAGTAAGAGGCAGTAAGACAAGTCCCCCGCCTCTTACTGAGTAAGATGTTATATGTCTAACTGGCTCTGATTCAAAAGAAAAAAACAAACAAGCAAAACGTCTGCCCTCCTCTTACTGGTAAGAGTAAGAGGGCTAGTAAGACCTTTTTAGACCCTAAGAGAATTAAGCAACTTACAACAATCTTACATGGTGGAGTAAATAATTAAAGAAGTCATCACAAATGGAATTAGCAACTTGGAAAATGCAATGTAGAACCGGTAAGAAAATGATTTTTCATGAGTCGGAATCACATAAATAAAACTTTATTAGGTAAAGGTTTATGTCAGTATCGAGAAAGCTAAGCTTATGAAGAAAAATACAAATTATTGCCAAATTTGAGCTTCATTAAGATGCTTCCCAGTTCCCACCTCACATATATCATTTTAATCATAGACTTAATTGTCACCCCTCTTTTGTGGGTCAATGTCAACATGTGGTACAATTTGTGATCACACCATTTTAATCATAACAAATGAGAATGTTTATATTATGGGTTATAAAAGCAAATGAAAGATATTAGCTTCAATTTTTCTTTATGGGATTCATTCGCAAACTTTGTTATTTTATTTGCACAAGTTAGTGTACAAATAAACAAACCAGAATATAGATATAGCAATTTCACGTATAGCCCGATGTGCATGATTGCATCCTTCAAAAAGTGATGTGCTCAAATCGTCCTCCTATCATTTTGAATCCTACACCACCTTAAACGGTGAATCGGATGAATACAAAAGGAGCTTTGTTCATGTTTGTTCGTTTTGTTTTAACTGGACAAATAAATGGACACGAACGTTTAAACGAAAAAATTTTCTTTAATGTTCGTTTATTAAGTAAATAGGTTGTTCATGTTCGTTCATTTTATGTTTGTTCATTAAGATACTAAACGAACATAATAATCGAACATAAATGAACGTGGAAAAATATGATAAACTTTATTAAATTATGCATAGTATTTTGTTTGATAATTGTTGTTTGTTTAAACAAACCAATTTTTAAAAGTATACAATAAAGAATATGATATACAAACATAAACCAAGAAAATAAACAAACGTTAATAAACGTATAATCACATGTTCACGAACATAAATGAACGGACGCGATTTTTGTTCATATTCGTTCATTTAACTAAATGAACGTAAAAATATTGTTCATGTTCGTTTATTTAATAAATAAACGAACTTTTTATCGAACAGTTCATGAAATGTTCATTGAAAGTTCGGTTCATTTACAACCCTAGTAACATATAATCCTTGTGCCTATTTACTACCCTTTCATTTTTTAATCATGATTTTTGACTTTTTGACCGACTAATCCATGAGGTTTGAACCTACCGCCATACAATATATATACATATATACATGTTTAAGTCGTTAACTAGTGAGGCTTGTATATACGGAGCTTACCGAACTTTGTGTTTTATTTGTAATCAAGTTAGCGGAGCTTGAATTTTTTTTATGAGAGGGTCGTAGAAAATTCAAAGCGTAAAATACAAATCGTGAGAGAGCAAGACTCAAATAGCTTTTTGTTAAAACATGAAATGCAACATATATTACACTAATAAATTTAGGACATGCTTGGTGGAGGGTATTAAGTGGTGACGAATAGGAAAAACAATCATTAATTATGTTTGATGGAGGGTAAAGAATGAAGCATTACTCAATGACTCATTGCACTACAAATTAGAGGTTAAAGTATTCATTACCATTTGCATTCCTTAATATACCCTTACATGTCCCTTTCCTATTCTCTTAATTGAACCGAACGAACCCTTATTATTAAAAGTGCCAACACCTTTTCTAGTTCATTAACAGCTCCGCCCATAGTTAATGAACTATTTTTCTATTCATTTGAAATAAATGAACTCATAGGAAATGACATTCTATAATAAAATTTATCAAATATTTATTCATACACTATTTAAAAATCATTATTACTGCTATACGGTTAGTTTTTCTTGCATATTAGTCTTTCAATTATGTTTGTTACTTCTTTTCTTTTGTTAGTTATTTGGTTTCTATTTTCAGTGCGTGAATTGTTATTTTTTTTACATTATTAGTCCCTTACACGTATAGTCCTTGTGTGTTTTTTTCTTTTTTTTTAGTCCTTTCGTTAGTCATTTGGTTTTCATTTTTAGTCCTTGAATTTTTGTAAGAAATAAAGTTGGTCATTCGGTTGTCTTTGCTATTTCTTCCATTAGTTATTCAATTTTCATTGTCAGTTCCATTGAGCAACTACGTAGTCGTGATACATAAATGTCTAGGGCGCATTTCCTTTCACTAGACCAACCTCTTATTAGCTACGGTCTACATAATCCCCTTATACCCATGAAGCAAATATACATACCGCAGACAGCTAGAGGGCGGCTCGAGAGGAAGTTTTGCGAAACATTGATAAGCAAGTTCATTGCGAATTACAGAGCAATTTAAAAAGCTCAAATCATGTTTTTAATTTTTGTATTCTATTTTAATTTTCGTATTGTATATTTTTAAATGAATGAAAATTTAGTTTGTCTAAAAAAAAAAAAAAAAAAGTGGTGGGGCCCAAAAAGTGTGAAACGGCACGCAAATGACGTGAAACGAAGGGGGTATTTTAGGTTTTCTTTGTTGATCCTTTCGTTAGTGATTGAGTTTCATTGTTATTATAAGTAATATTTCTTATATTTCATTTACGTAAAAGGTTAATAAGATATATGTAATTTCTTTACCATTAGTTTATAGTTAAGGGCTATAGTTTCCTAATTAATCCATATTTTAAAAGGTGTTTATACATTTTAATTTTCTTCTGGACAATAAATTTCCATTGTTAGTCCCTGATTTTATTTTTATTTTTACATTATTAGTCCTTAAAATGTATAAAAATTTATGTAAGTGTGATACTTTATTTTATTTTATTTTCAACCATTTAAATAAAGTATTTCTCCATTAAATTCTTTAGTTCTTACTTAAAAAAGAACGTGGACAATTATTTTAAGACATTCTAAAAAGGAAATATGAACTATAACTTTGAGACTGAGGGACTAATGTTTTTATTTTAGTGTGCTGTTTTATTTAACATGAAAAAAGTGTTGGCCGCGATGAAGCTACAACCTCGAGTTCTTAAGTAGCGCATGTTCCACTGATTCAGATTTTTCATTAAAAGAAAGAAAAAGAAAAAAAATTGTTTAAGCTACTTGTTTCATAAGTTTGGTGAACCTACTTTGACAAAAAAGATAGTTTGGTAAGTAAAATGAACAAAAATAAAAAATTAAGTGTCATCTGTGTATATTTACGCTTAGAGTTTTAACAACTAAACATGATCTGTATAAGAGTAAGGGGAGTGGTAGCATGCCAAATCGCGTGCCGTTTTATTAAATCAGCGTCACGTCAGCATTTCAAATTCACGCATTCAGAATACCTCTCCTTCTTTTCACATGTCATTTGTGTGCCGTTTCACACTTTTTGTGCCCCACCACTTTTTTTTTTTTTTTTTTTTTTAATCATTTTCCAAACAAACTAAATTTTCATTCATTTTAAAATATACAATACGAAAATTAAAATAGAATACAGAAATTAAAAACATGATTTGAGCTTTTAAATTGCTATGTAATTCGCAATGAATTCTTGCTCATTAATGTTTCACAACACTTCCTCTCGAGCCGCCCTCTAGTTGTTTGCCGTATGTATATTTGCTTCATGGTTATAAGGAGATTATGTAGACCGTAGCTAATAAGAGGCCGGTCTAATGGAAGGGAATGCACCCTAGACATTTATGTATCACGACTACGTAGTTTGCTCAAGAATACGATTAAACTCAGTCAACAAGTTATTTGAGTGTGACATCCGCTTCAAGTTCGTGCGTTAGTCGCCTAAAGATAGCTTTTCTCATTTCAGTTGTTTGATTAGCGATCGTGTCCGGTGTGTGACTTGACTTGACTCACATTTCAAATGATGCCGGCCTCAAGTGATGTGGTAGCGCGGATTTGGCGGCACCCCGAAAATAAACTAAGTTAAATTGGCACCCCGAAAGTTAAGTTTTTTGAAAACGGTTTTAAAATAAATTTTTTTGGAAACGGAAAATAAACTAAGTTAAGTTACATGAGTGTCTTAAGTGAATTTAAATTAACACGAAGATGTCATTAGCATAAATTCAAAGGTGGTTCGAGGAGGGTTTCTTGTGCGTATGTGAACTACATAAATTTTTTTTTTGATAAAAGTGAACTACATAAATTTTGAAATAACAATTTTATCTTGTTTCACAAATATGCTTTAAGTAAAAAATATATATTTGGTGTGAGGAGGTTTGTTTCAAGTCATCGAAGGAAAAAGTCATGTTTTACGATGCAAAATACTTTTTAAATGGCTTTATGCTCCCGAGATTCTAAATAAAATCAAGACTTCAAAATTTTCAAGCATATTAAAATCAACAATATATGTTTGGCAAAAATAGATTTCTTGATGTTGGTGTTGTTGCTGATACTGCTGGTCGGTCTTTATTTAAAAAATTATAAAAAGAGATTATTTTTATAAGCTACATGAAGTAATCTTTTATTTTCAGAGATTATGCAAGATTATTTTTTTTATAATCTCTTATAAGTTATGTCTGCCAAACAAAAATTATTTTTTAAGTAGCTTATTTTTTGAAAAAATAAGCATAATCTCTCCATAATCTTGTGTGCCAAACATAGCCTTAATATCGTTTAGAGTAGTGATATAGATGACTAATATATATGACTAAAAACATGCCTAATTAATTCATCATTTGACACATGTCATATCCATTTTCTCTCTTATTATCTTCACCATTCATCTTGGCAAGTGTCACAATCTTAACATTAGGCATATCTTTAGGCATGCAAATCATTTTCCTATCGTTTAACATCAAATAAGCAAGTTGGCTACAAACACGACTTTGAAAGGTACTGACCTGAGGTAGATAGGAAATGTCTAGGTAGTGCAAATGTGATAAATCAAAACATCTACATGAAGCAACAATCCGATCAAATCAATAAATAGTACTGTACTTATTTATTTTAGAAATGCACATTATTTTAAAAAATTTCACTAACCAAATTTTTCATAAATAAAATACACTATATCTCTATTCATTAAAGTTTATTTTAATTAAATAAAATCGAAAATAGACAATTATTTTAACACATCTCAAAATAATAATATGAACACTTATCATAAAAAGGAAGAATCATTAATAGCAAGTCACTATCATGTAGGGTGAAAATGAGCTGAGCCGCACGTGAAAAGTTCGGATCAGATCGGTAAAAAGCTCAAATGAGCCGAGCCTAAACGAGCTCGTGTTCGAGTTAGTTTTGAGCTCGTTTAAATAATCAAGCTCGAGCCCGAGCTTTATATATAAAGATCGATTAAGCTCTCGAGTCTAAACTACCCCTAATTTGATATATATATAAAGATCGATTAAAAGGTTAAACAATCTCGAGCTTAATGTGATTAACTAGCCTTCGAGCTTTATTTCATTCAACACGTTATATAAGTTAGTCGAGTTCGAGCCGAATTCGAGTTTGTGAAAATTTTCACAAGCCGATCTCAAGCTTAAAATATGAGGCTCAAAATGAGCTCGAGCTCGCGCTCGATCTTTATATGTATAAATGAGTCGAGCCCGAGCTCTCGACTCATTTCTACCCCTACTCTTATGTTCTTGTGGTTCATGTTGTTGTCGTTGTTGATGAATATGATGAAATGACAATGACTATGTTTGGGGAAAGGGCTTATGGGGGCTCATAAGGGTTTAGGCTTTTAAAATAAGTCGGCTTATAATATAAGTCTCGTTCGTCACACATATTTATGGAGGCCTATGGCTTATAAAATAAGTCACAAGCTTTCATAAGGCCAAGCCTATAGAAAGGGGCTTATTGAGGCTTATGGCTAATTAAATTACTTAAATACCTTTAAAAATATAATGAATTATCACGTAAAAGCTGAAAATATATGTAAAATTAATTTGATGTATTTTTATATGATTTTACATTAATAAACTTCATCTCCAACTAATTTGCCAATTAACTTTACAAAAATATAAACTTCAGTTTGTGCCTTATAATATAAGCCACAACCTCAACCCTAGCCAATATAGATTACGAAACATTCATATATGTAGGAGACCTTGTAGCTAGCTAAACTAAATAAACTTAGTAATTAGCAATGTTGCAAAAGATTAATCACTGATTAATCGGTAATCGGTCTTATATTTTGTCGATTTTTAAAATCGTGGAAAAACCAGTCTAGGAAAAAATCAGCCACTAATCAGTAAAAAATCGGTCGAATTGGTCAAAATCGGACTAATCGGTAACTTTAAAAAAAAATTTAGGCATTCTACTTAATTTGGGGATCGTTTATTTCGCTTATAACGCACACTAGGCCTCATAATCAGAATTTGAGTCTTTATTGAGGTTTGGAAACATAGTAGGCTTGGAATCAGTTAAAATCTTTATTTTGGTCTTCAGAAATACCCCAAACTTGCAGGATATGTCAATCTTATTAATCCCGCCTTGAGCGATTAATCGATCCAGGATGGTCGATCATCCGACTACCGATTAACGATTTTTGCAATATTGGTAATTAGTGACATGCTTTTAGCTATCTATATTTATATTTATACTGAAAACATATTTGATTAAAATTTAAAAACTTAATATATATATATATATTTATATATATATATATATATATATATATATATATATATATATATATATAGCATATGCAAATTAACGATACTATACATCATTGGTGTTATGTGCGAGCAATCGTTTAATATAATAGATGCATTAAAGAATCTTATGCTTCCAGATACTTTTGAGATATCTTAAAATAACTGTTTACTTTTTTCTCAACTAATAAAATAAAAGTTTACTGAGTGAATATGATATAGAAAATGATTTGCACACATTTGATTTTGATTTGTATGCTCTAAAATACAACTAGTTAAAGCATAATTTATGAACAATACAACTATTTAATGCATAGATTTTAGCGTGTAAATTATTTCCGGTATGATATTTGATTTATTATAAATGTAATAATCGTATTTTTTGTTATATTATTTTTGTTTAGGGACAATAATTTTAGTAATCCTTTTCTGTTTGGTTTTTTATCTTGTCTTGGCCATAGGGCATAAGATAGTGAAAAGTACATAAAAGTACTCAAGGGCCACAAAAAAGGACACAGGTACTTATAAAAAATGTATTTTTTGTGGGTCCGTAAGTAATTTTTGTGTACTTTTCCACTTCTTATCTTTGCCCTATGACACAAAGATAAAAACCCTCTTGTTTGGTGTTTTCATAGTGGTTGAATAAAAAGTTAGGGAGTATCTAGTTTTGGTAATGGCAGCTTGTATATTTTTGCTAATTCTAGAAAGTCTCCCCAAGTCACAGGTTTGCTTTTACAATTTGTGCCAGTTGTCTTTTCTTTTCGTTCAAATCGTACCTTTCTTTCCCTTTCCTGACATGTTTCGCATCTCTCCAACAAAATAATTACAATCCAAATATTTTGAAAAGTTATATACCTGAATTATTATTTTTATTCGATTTATCAACTCGTATAAATCTTGAAAAGTTATATACCTGAATTATTATTTATTAACATATCAGTTTTTCTTATGAAGGGAAAAAAGAAAATTTAATGAATTTTTTGGAATACATCGTGTGGGAAAAAAAATTAAAATAAAAAAATAAAAATAATTATTACTCACACATTTTAAATATTAGTTGGATCACGCCAAGCGGCGGCGATAAATATAGTTATATATAAATATAGTAAATGAATTGCTAACCCAACTCTCCTCGCAATTTCCTACCCGCTTAATGAATTAATTTCACAACACTCCAAATCTATATGTGTTAGTTGTATGTGTTTGTTTGGGTTTACCGTATTTTTCCCATGACATTATTATTCCCGCATATAAAATGACCTTCACAATCTTTTACCCGTCAAACACTCTCTCAAAAGCAAATGATTTTGATACATCAAGTTTGTATTGATTGAAATAAAGGTTAAAGTTATAAAATTTTGAATCAAAATAAAATAAACTTACTAAAAATGTAAAAACTAAAAACTTATAAAAATATATCAAAATGAATGTTGAATTAAAGAGCACAAAATTTTAGAAAATATGGTGAAATTAAATCATAAAAAAATTAATCGAATTAAAAGATATTTAAATTTAAAAATAAAGGTGATTAATTAGTTAAGAAGTGACACGTGTCATCCCATTATCGGAGCTTCTTAATTTAGTTTGTTAGAGCTCTTCTTTTTTGTTACAGATATTTTTAGTTAGAGAAGTGACACATGTCATTCAATAATTGGAGATCCTTATCTTAATTTTTTGTAGAGCTTATAACTTAAATGCTTTAAATAATAGTATAGAAGAGAGAATTTTAAAAGACAAATTATTGTTTTTTTTTTTTTTAAGAGGTTGAATTTGTAGCCACACTTATCAGTTTTCCAAAACCTTTGTTTCCTTTTATGCATAAAATACAATGCTTTTAATGCATCAAAAAAATATATATGTAATTTTTGAAATTTTCAAAGATATATATGTAAAAGCCATTAAATTAAATATATCTCAAAACAACTTAATTTTGGGTCTTTATGTAATATACTGTATCAAATTGAAATTATGGTCTTCAAAAAGCTATAAGTAGTAATAAGTGGCCATTGTAGGTGAAAATTGTCCTAAATAAGTACTACGTATAATAAGTGGCCATCATTTAAAGATATTGTCACTTTGTACAACTAGAGTACTGGATTACTGATTTCTTTTATTTTAATTGATACATAGATTATGTTGATATATGACAGTTGTAGGGTAAATAGTTACGTGGAAGCAGTGAAGGGTGTTGCATGCAATATACTGGAGTTGATGGCTAAAGGGATAGGTGGGGTTCCACATTCAGTGTTCAACACTTTGCTCACAGAAGATGACAGTGACTTGCTCTTACGACTCAATCACTATCCGTGTGTCACTCACCCTTTTCAGCATGGCAATCCAATTGGGTTTGGAGAGCACTCTGACCCTCAGATCTTGACACTTCTTGCATCCAACGGTGTTCCTGGCCTTCAGGTTTCCTTGGGTGACAGTCGCCAGTGGGTACCAGTAACCCCGGACCCACGTGCTTTTTTTGTCATTGTTGGAGACCTTTTAAAGGTACTAATCTAAACTGTCGAGTAGACGTCTAAACAAACAAACATGCATATGGAGTGTGGTAAGGGTGTACATGAGCCGAGCCGTTAAGGTCAGATCGTTTAATATTAGAGACGCTTGTGCTTGGCTCGTTGCGAGGCTTGTTTTTAAAGCTTGACTCGTGAGTTAGTTCTAAGGCTCAAGCTCGACTCAGACCTGACTCATTTATGACCTAAAATTAGGGTTTTGGTTAGTTTTTTAAAAGTCAAAATGTTAAAAATTTGTATCAAAAGAACTTCATGTTAAGCTTGAACTCGGGCTCAACGTCGAGTCGAGCCTTTAGCGAGCCTAATAGCTCACAAGCATCTCGACTCATTTACCCCTGCCTCTAGAATGTTGTAGCTTGTGGATCACTAATGTGGTTTTGTTGTTCTCATACCATCTTTCAAACCTAATATTTTTAGTTAGGCGGTGATTACTATCTGTATATAACAAAGTTTTTTCTTAATTTTTTTTTATAAAATTAAACAGGCTATGACAAATGGAAGGTTTATGAGTGTGAGACATAGAGTCATGGCTAACACATCGACCACAGAGTCTCGATTGTCTATGGTGTTCTTTGGTGGACCTCCGCCACACGCGACGATCGCTTGTCCACCAAAGCTAGTCAAACGAAACAAACCACTTGTGTACAAACCGTTTACTTGGGCTGAGTACAAGTCGCATACCTATGCACACCGGCTTGGAGAAACTAGGCTTGATCATTTTAAGCTATCGTAAATTCAATTATCTCGTACTTATGTCTTATATTAGGATGAAAATCCTTTTCAGAAAGGAAATTTTGAGCTAAACATGAAAATGCTAATGGTAATGGTAATGCTCCTTTATGTGACTTGAAATTGACGTTGATCTAGCTAATGATAATGGTAATGCTCCTATATGTGACTTGAAATTGACGTTGATCTGGTATCCAATACATTATTAGTACTTAATTAAAAAAATTCAATTTGACAAATTAATGCTCAAAACGTCATGAAGATGAACTTAAGAAGACTCATCTAGATCTTGTTTTCTGAATTGTGGTTACCATTTTCATTTTGTTTATGACGATTACTTATACCGTGTTTTCAAATATCATTTATGGAAGAAAAGAAAATAATAAAATAAAATATGTTGTATTCTCCAATACCATTTGAAAAGAGAAAACAATATTAAGGTGTCGTTTGTTTTTTTCAGTTTTTACTCTTCATCGCAAACCATGTCTGCAAAAGAAGAGGTACATTTAAGCTCTTCATCTGCAAGAAGAATACCGTTTGTTTTTTGTGCTATTGAAGTACTTCTTTCATTTTTCCTCTTATGTCTGCATTGGTGTAGAGGAAAGAAGTGGAAAAAAGACCTAAATTATGTCTGCATAGGTGAAGAGGAAAGAAGTGATTCTAACCTCTTATGTCTGAAAAAAAACAAACGGTCTTCAAGCCTAACGTCTGCGCGCCTGCAGACAAAAGAGGAAAGAAGAGCTTCTTTGAAAAAAACAAACGAAGCCTAACATTGACTAAAAAAAATAACTAATTTTAAAATAAAATATTTCTTTTTAAAATTAGACTAAAAATATTTACTTCATATTTTTTTACTAAAAAAACAACTTATCTAAGTAAGTAATGTAAACCAACGAGGAAGGTGGGCGCCTGTGCGTTGCTCCGGGTAGGGGAGGGAGGGTTGGCAATTTTTCTTTTTTTTTACCTATCAAGTGAATAAGTTTTTTGAATACGGTCATGTTTAAAAAATGGTTCTAAATATGGTGAAGAACAGCGCCGCTTTTTTGGAATTGAAGTGTGGAGTTAATAAGTTGTGTTATTTGGTTTCTGGGTATAAGCTTATAAGATTTGGGTATAGGTGGTCAGAATTAGTTGGCCGGTTAACGTAGGTGTTTAGAGTTAGATCTTTAAAAGTTGTAATTCGATTCCGCACACATTTTTATTAATTTTTTGTTACAGTTCAGCGGTGGATCGATAAATTTCAATTAACCTTTTTAAGACATATAAGCAGTGAAAAGTAAGAGGTTTGCAGAAATGTGGCGGTAGTTAGCCAAAGAAGCGTAACAATAGTTTAGGAGTTTTACTTACCTTCGGTTATATTGAAGTAGGAGTTTTCTGATGTCAGATGTTTTTTTTCCTGCAGTCTTGCAAGTAAGTTTACAGTTGATTAGTGTATAGGTAAACTATTTAATTATTAAACAATGATAGAATATGGAACATTCAATATAAAACTTATAAAATATGACAACGATGACGATAGTCTAAATGTATTTCTATTTTGAAAAGCAAAATTAGTTACCCTGTTCATTTGATTAGTTTCTTTATTGTTCCTTCCTCAAATAATATAATTTCATATAACGACGAATGCGCTACATAACATGACATGGCCAAAGGAATTTTGCAAAATTCAATTCAACGATATCTTCTTTGTAGTGCATCTGGCCGTTGAAGAAGAAAAAAAGAGGATAATAATTTTGCTTTTTAAAAAACTAAATACATTTAGTGCTATGGTCATCGGTGTCAGATTTTGTGCTTCGTCATCATCAAGACCACTGAAGTGAATCTTGTTGATAATTCTTCTCTTCTTCCATTAGTGTTTCGTGTTAAACGTGACGTGGTGTGCCAATTTTGTACAACAATGGGAGGAATAAGGTGTTTTCAATTTAATTTCACTAGGGATGATGCAAACTCGCCATTCTTGTGAGAAATTAAGTTTAAACTCCAAGGACACACCTTTTTTGTTTAGACAAAAAGGGGAGAAGAGTGTAAAAGGAGAAGGTAATGTAAAGGAAGTACGGACACAAGTAACTTTGACATTTTACCTATCTATTACATTTACATATTTTGTCATCATCAAAAAGGGAGAGATTGTTAGTGCAAATATAGCGCTATTTAATCTTGACAGTCTCGTTTGTTTTGTTGATGACAAACATGTAACTTGTAGTACATAACGTAAAATGTATAAGTTACTTGTAATTATATTTTGTCTCAACATACTTTCAACACCTCTCGACGACTCAAGTCCTTGTATGCTACAACACAAGGTTCGTACATATTTTGTTATGTTGCGTTATGATCAAACCCCTAGCAAACCATTAAACATGTTTAGTTAAATAGTTTATATAAAACACTTAAGTAATCTTGGTTACTTACATTTTATAAAATATATAAACAAAAGTAAATGTGTTGGGTAAATACCATGATCCATAACCCATACCCATGACCCATTATCCTTAACCCATTGTCTAGATACATTGTATCTAGTTGGATACCCATGACCCAAAGTCCATGACCCATGACCCATGACCCATGATCCATGACCCATAACCCAAATAAAGAGGAGCTTCCGCGGATCCCTTGGATTACAAGGGCCGGATCCCTCTCAGAAGGGATCCTTGGGGCAGAAGCTTGTTTTGGTCTTTTGCCTATAAATAGCAAAACACTTCTCACCATATTTTCATACCTTCACACATACTTTATCTCCACCATTTCTAACATATTTAGATCACTAGGAAACATGTAAACCACCCTCATCTCATATGATCATAATGCTTCTAACTTTCATTTGTTGTAAGCATACTCCCGAGGTGATCCTCCAAAGCAAGCCTAGAGATCTTGCATCCTTACGTATTGAAGTGATCACCCATCACAAGCATACAAGCACATGAAGATCTTCTACAAAAAGCTTGGGAAACTTGTCATCTTCATTAACGGAAGACTAACTACATCATGCTTTGTGTTCTTGATGTTTGGTTTAGGATTTCATATCCATTAGACACATTGTCTTGGATATTGTCTAGTATCATATTCTTGTATCTATAACTAGATTAGATGGTTTATGTGTTTGTGCCATAAAACACAAGGTTTGTTATGTTGGGCCACAAAACATAACGGGTGTCATAGATGTTGTGGAAAACTAGAAATGATGTTACAAGCATCACAAAAATGATGTTCGTATTTTAATTTTGGTAGATCTCTTACTAGTTCTTTAGATGATAGTGATTGAAGAAGTCGCATATTGACCAAATCTTCGATGCCATAAGGTCGAAGTATCATCCAAAGAAGTAAGACAAAGTTTGTCTTTAGGTTCATCACCCATTTTAATGACATAGACTCCATGTTTTCTAATGCCTCTTCCTATAGTGATACCGTTTTTCAACATTTTACTACCGGTTTCACTGAAAAATACTTACACTTTTATCACATATTTGTCCTATACTTAGTTTAGGTTTTCTACGTGACACACATGGTTAATGGTTAAAGAAATTGTACATTTACCTATGATTTTGCCCTTGCTATTACCAAATACCACATTCCCTCCATGAAGGAGTATCCGGAAAACAAGTCTCAGTATGTTGTTCCCTATTCACTATCGTATAAAATAGTTAAGTATTTAAAAACGAGCTAATAGTGAATCAATGACTGAAAGTAATGTAAGTAAAACACACTAAATAATTTTCAACATAATATTCTTATTAGAAATGAATTCGAAGAATACATTACCCAAGTACTTGCGGAATAGTACTTGGGATTTGAATTGACAAAGTTTGGTAACTCCTCTCGAAGCTCAGGCTAAGTCTGAGCACAACTACAAGTACTCACTGAGTTATCTCAGGGATTAAGTTGTATTTGGAGGAGTGAAGGATGGCTTGCATGTATGTGTGTTTTTACAATTCACAAGCTTAACCTTTCACTCCATCTCTTATGCTATTTATACAAGTATGAGTTTTAACTCTTTCCTAAATGACAAACTGACAATTTACAGAAGACAAAATACTGATATATTTCTTTTGTCTCTGTTTACAAAGGCTATTTCTGGTATGGGACAAAGCCACTTTCTACTTGTCAGTCTGATGCTGGGCCTTCAGGGAAAGTTGAACTTCTTGAAAATAAGCACTCCGTCTTTATAGCTTCAAGCATAACCGTTTTGTCCCGCCCATTCTTCAGTCTTCTCAGCCTTCAGTCTTTAGTCAAGTTTGTCTTCAGTGTTAGTAGCTGGAGAGGAGTTTAGGGATTCAGTGAGTTATTGTCATCACTTACTCAATCCACCATCTTCTTCTTGACTCAGTCTTCACTCTTTAAGTTCCGCCTTACCGAGTGGAGAGACTTCTTCTTCGCCTCATACCGAGTATCCTGAAGATGACTCACTGAGAGACTATGCACTCAGTGACTTGTTAGTGTTTAACGGACAAAGCACTTAGGTTATTTTCTATTCAAATCCTAGATTAAAGGGTTTGGGTATTTACTGAACCCAACAGTCTCCCCTATTTGGATATACAAATAGCCTAAGTGTTTGATCAGTGTAAGTGGGCAAATGGCTTCTTCTTACACTGAATGTACCAATAAATACAATAAGGAGCACTGAATATTTTAACAAAACATACATCATTTATTGATCAAATTACAAGGTTCCTATCACTAGTACAAAAGAAAATGAAAATGATGTCAGTCAAGATGGATCCCCAGTGGTTCAAGCTTTACTTTCTTGGTGATGAGCGTTTCTCTGTCAGGGTGCTCTCTTATCTTGGCGTTTAGGTCAGCACAGAACCTGACGTTGGCAGGAGTCTGAATTTGAGAGGCCACATGTATGTAGCTCAGCATTGCAGCCACACCTGCCTGATCAATGTCACTCCATCTTTGAAATGCTGGGTTTCCATAGACATCAATGTGGAATAGCCCTCTTTCAGGCTTTTCAATCACCCGACAGTTCACGAACTTTACACCTTCAGGCAGCTCCCTGTTGCATTCGAGTCCAGGCACTTTGATCTCAGTGGCCGAACTCAACTCTCTTTCTTTTTCCCTGTGATGACTGAGGTTAAGATCCTTGTGGTGCGTTAAGGCAGGGTGGATCCCCATTTATGCTGGTGCATCCCTCAGTTTTTCATATCTTTTGCTGAGCATTTTCATCAGCTCCTTAACCACCGCATTCTTCTTCTTTTCAATGATCGGACCAAGTTCATCAAGTTCATGATCCCAAGTCAGTGAATTTTAGGGGATCATGAACCTCGAAGTGTCTTTTATCATCCCCCTGTAAACATTCATTACCAGTGGTTTGGAATTGGGGATGATCTTGACGTCAGTGATTTTCTCACGAAGCCTTCTACTAGTCATAGACCAGTTGTAATGGTCAATTCTTCCTTGCCTGATGGTTGCAGTTCTTTTGTTCTTTTCTTCCAACTTCTTTTTCATTTCAGCCATCTTAGCAGCCTGAGCATCCTTGAACTTTTGTCCTGCCTGACCCTTCTGAAGCTTCTTTGGATCAATTCCCAAGTTCTCAGCTTCTTCAGCGACAACTTTTATCAGTGCTTCTTTGCTCTTCCTTTCCTCCTCAGCTAGTTTCTGTTTCCTTTCTTCTTTTGCAAGATAGGCACTCAGCTGTTGTGGTGAGAGCAGGTATTCAGTGTCGCCGATCTTGTAGGGAATCTTCTCAGGCTCAGGAGTTTTCATTATGCCTTTTCCTTTATCCTGGCCTGAGGAAGATGATGTTGCTACCAGTGGTGGTGGTGTTGTTGTGATGGGTGTAACCGTCAGTGTTGTTGTTGTTGTTATAGGTGGAACTGATGAGATGGGTGTTGCTGAAACTGGTGGTGTTGGCTCCCCCTCAGTGTGAGAAGGAGTTTCTTCAGCTATATTCTCCCCCTCAACTGTTGCCGTAGCGTCAGTGAGGGCAAGAGTTGTAGGTGGCATTGAGGGAGTCTGAGCTGCTTGACCCTTAAATGCTTGATAAATCTCAGTGACCATAGACTTGATGTCAGAAGTATCTGTTTGAATGCCGTGACCTTTGCTTCCAAATGAGCTTGACATACTTCCAAACAGTCATTCTGGCCCAGCCCAAGATTCCAGGCCATAGAAGACGAGGCCTGAGCCAAAGTAGCCACCTGAGTATCCAAAGAGCCCAATGTAGCCGAAGAGACTGGATGAAGATTGAAGACCCTGAACATTTGTAGATTTGAGCATTTCGATTAGTTCAGTGAGGCTGGAGGAGTGTTTCAGGTAAGCCTCAGTAGCCTCCAACACTTTGGAGTTGAGCGTAGGTCTTCTTTGGATTCCCGATTTCATCTAGTTTTGTGCTAACACCCTGAAGGTGTCTGAGAAATTTAGCCAAGTTGTCATCGATCACTGTAAGATTGTCATACATCATATCCCTGTGCTCATCGGCGTTTGTGTTGAAATAAAAACTTCACCTTCAGATCTGCATAGTGGCAGCAGCTTCAGGTATGTTGATCCCACATTGTTTCAGTAACTCCAACATATAGCTTCCTAGATGCTTTTGTGATCCATGAACCAAGCGTCTTTCACGTGGAAGAACATTATCAAACCGCTTGAATTCATCAGAACTGGATGAAGAGTGTCATTGTCTTGTGGATGGTGATGCTCTTGTTAAGTTGAACTAGATCCACTTCTTCCCTTCTGATAAAATTTTGGGGAACACTAGAAGGGGGGGTTGAATAGTTTTACCAATTTAAAACTTCCTTTTTAAATATTTAGATCGACTTATGTCAATCTATTTGATTGTTTATGTTGGACGTTGATAGATGGAAAACATATATAAGTGTAATAAAATATAAAGAGTAAGAAGCATATCACCACAACACAAGTTATTTATAGTGGTTTGGCTACAAGGACACCTTCCTTGCCTACTCCACTCCCCGAGTCACCTACTCGAGTTCGTAAGCACTACACCAACTCCTTGTGGCGGAGAAGCCTTCACAACGTCGCTTAACCTTTTTCGATTGCTAGGTACAAAACTAAATACCGAGTTCTTTCACACCAAGGCGAACCACACCTAACACAACGCCGCCTACCCTTTATACGGTGCTAGGCTAACCACCGAGTTCTTTCACACCTTAGGAGAGCTAATCCTTCACAACGTCGCCTACCCTTTATTAGGTACTAGGCTAAGCACCTAGTTCCATTACTTTGGAGGAACTACTACCCCTTCACGACACAACACCTAATCTCAAGGAGATCTTCTCCTTGTTACAACACCATCAAGGATATCACCATCCTTGAAGATAAACAAATACATATATGTATAACGATGCACCTCATTGATTATATGACCTAGGCATTCTTCCCAAATGCTACTTGATTTGATTCTTTGACATCCTTCACTAATGCCTTTGACACAACGCTTGGCACCCTTCACTAATGCCTTCTTCTTGACACCTTTAGCATCCTTCACTAATGCTTTGACGGATGATGAGCAAAAGATACCTTTCACTAATGCTATCATCTTGACACTTTTGGCATTCTTCACTAATGCCTTCAACCCAACATCTATGGAGAAAGGAAGAACTATCACCAAGAGAACCTTAGTAGTCTTGATGATGAGGAAGCATGGCAACTCATGGACTTGAGCTTGCACGTCTTCAAGAAGTGGTGATCTCTCCTTTAAGAGGAACCTAGTAGATCACATAAAAACAAAAGACAAACTACATAGATCACTTAGATATGAGGTTAGAGGGTTAGAATACTTAGGGAAGTATGTGTGTAAAACCATATGGGGTAGAGAACAATGAAGAAATGGCTCTCTATTTATAGAGGAAATTCTCTTCTGTTCCCGGATCCCACGGATCCCTACCACAAGGGATCCGGCTAGCACAAGGCTAGGGATCCGTGGTCCGCTCCTCTTTGCCCATGGGTATTTTTGGTTATGGGTCATGGGTCATGGGTTATCCATGGGTTTTTGATCAATGGTTTTCTTGAGTCTACCTAGATACATGGGTATGGGTCAACTTGGTTAAGTGGTATATATAAAATAGCATGATGTCATGCAATGGTTATGGGTCAAAACCATGGGTTGCTAGTATTTTGTACCCATTTAGTATATACTTGTATTTACCCATTGGGTTAGCATACACTTAGTTTTACCCATTTATATTACCAATATACTACATACTAGTTTAAGTATATGTAAACCCAATATGTAAACACTAGTTGTTGTACATATGTATCTAAATCATAAAATCACTTATACTTGTTTTAGTGTTTTATGTGAAAATGTAAGTGTGTTAGAAAACTATTAACTCAAACTATTTACGTACTCTATTTGTTTCGTTAAAATGATTTTACATTTGTTATCGACAAAACATTAGAAGATCGTAAAATATAAATAAACGTTTTTACGGCTTATTTGTATTAACAATCTCCCCATTTTTGTTGATGACAAAACGTAAAATTATTTTAAGGAAAAAGCTAAAATTCGTAAAAATTTGAATTTGTAGTTTTAGCTTTCTTCTCCCCCTTTTTGTCGAAACAAAAAGTGTTAAAAGAAACTAACACAATTTTTATAAGAAAAAGGTAAAAAAATGTAATTAGAGAGCAAGTGACGAAAATGGTACTCGTCTTAACTCCCCCTTGACGAGTCCATCCCTTTGAAAGGGCGTCAAGGACATAAAAAAAAAAAATACTAATTGTGTTTGCAACTAAGTTTGCAAATGGTTCGTCTAAGTGACGAGAACGTGCTCCCCTTGAATATTGCAATGTTGCAATGGGGTGTCATGAAGTGTAATCCAATATTGGATTAAGTTGCAAATGATTTTGCAATGTCGTTTGACACAAAGCTCCCCTAGCTTTATGGTGTCAATATCTTCATGTTTATTTTGAATAACTACAAAACAAAAGTTAGAAGAACAAGAGTATAGTGCATAATTTCCTGCAAATGAGACTCAAGTTAGTATAAATTTGTGCTCCTGTACCACGGATCCCACGGTTCCCTTCAAAGAGGGATCCGTCTAGTTATCTGGAAGGGATCCTGCTATCCGTTGACAGTATCTCAGCAAATTGTGGTAAAGAAATGTCAAGGAATGCTATTTTGAGAAAATGAGATATATGTACAATATATCAAGCACAACAAAAATAATCATAGCATATAAGTATTCATTCAATAAAACAAGAAATACATGACCAAATCTCTAAAACTAAGAGAATGAACTACTAGGAATTTCTAGACAAACAAGTGCTACTAACACCACTAATCTCATTACGAGACTTAGCTCAATGTGAAATGTGTTTAAGTCTAGGGGTGGGGGACTTGTTGAATTGTCGATCCAACTTTGCAAGAAAGATGATTGAACATGAAAGCGTGTATCTCATTCTACGGTACTTGAACAAGGCATTGAGTTCAAACTTTCAACATGTTGACAATGATAACAATCTTTGTCATGGCTAGGTAGTGGTGGGGAAGAAATGAAAGCTTGATGCAAAGGATCAAGTGAAGCGGCTTGTGGAGCCTCAAACGATGGAGGGATTGGTGGAGGCGCATTTGAGAATGGCTCGGCCAAGAATGATGGTGGTGGTAGAGAAGTGTCAACTTCCATATGGTCGGGTGGTTGACTTTGATGATTTCTCATAATCCAAATGGGATTATATGATGGAAACGAAAAGGAAGCGGAGCTAATGTTGACTCAACACCTTGATTTTTGTCCTCTTAATGAGGAGAATGTTGTCGGCGGAGGAGGATGAGACGGCCTAAGAGGCAAATCCTCTAAATTGTAGAGGTGTGGTGATGATAGTGGAGATGTAAAAGAGATAGCTCTAGGAACCAATGGTGATGGTTTAGTGGAGATTATATTGTTTGGCCTAGGAGGTATGGTGGTGTTTGGCATAGGTAGTTTTGTGGGTACTATCCTTTTAGGAATTGGTTTGATTGGTTGAGAAGAGATCCTTGCATTTGTTGGCTTGACCGGAGATGATTCGGTTGAAGAAATTTCGTGTACAACACGAGCAATTTTCTTGGGTGGTTCTTTGGTGGATAAGTTACTACTTGGAGTTTTCCTCATGATGAGATGATTTCAAGAAGTTTGTAAGGGTTTCTTAAGTGCTGAAGATTAGGATGAAAGTGATGACTATGGAAGTCCTAACAATGTGGTTTATAAAGCAAGAGATTTGGCAAGTGCATTTAAGCCTTAAGCCACTAAAATTCATTGGAATGTGATGATTAACATGCACATGAGTCAACTTCAGAGTTTGTACTGATCTAGGAACTCATTTAAGATGAGATGGAGTGTTTGAGTTAGAAAGATGAGCTTGAAATGATTGTTTTAGCAAGATTTGACATAATCTATCATCCGGATCCCACGGTTCCCTCCTCGGAGGGATCCGTCTAGGCTAATCCTAGGGATCCGGCTCTCAGCAGCTTTGAAAGGATAAAAATGATGTTTATAATGTCTAAGATCTATACCATCTTGAGTGTTTTAGTCCTCCTAAGTGTTTTAAATCAGGGGGTGCTTGAGTACTTGAAGGTAATGAGTAATGTAGCTAATGATTGCCTTTTAAGGAAGAAATTGGAACTTTCATGAGTACCAATGAATGAACAAGGATGACACTAAACATTTTGAGAGTGTCAAGTGAAGCTAAATGATCCTAGAGATCAGATAGTGACTTAGATTAATCCTTTGGAAAATATCCAAAAGGCTTAAGATGGAAAAACTAGAATTTGATCAATTTCGACCAATTTTAACGTAAGGATGATTAAGATCAATTTTGCTATAATAGGTTCCCAAAGTTTAGATATGAGGGATCATGAGAAAAATGATGTGTGAGATTGAGAGCGGAAGAGTAATGGATTAAAGTGAAACGATAGATCTACAAGCGTCTTTGAGTATGATCTAGGTGAGTTATGGGTGAGTAGGAAGGATCTACTTAACTTGATAGGGACTTAATTTTCCTTAAGACACTATGTCTAGCTTAGTGTGAGGTGTTCTAAGGACATGTTCGAAATACAATGTTTCTAATTGCATTTTCTGTTTACCGGATCCCACGGTTCCCTTAGTGTAGGGATCCGTCTAGCACAAACTTTGGGATCCGTCCATCTGCTAAGCAGAACCTTTACTAAAGTTTTGCAATGATCTTGACAATGCATTATATTCCAAGGTTAGTTTAAAAGGGATTCAAACACCAAGGTATCAAATGTAAGATGTTTTATTTCATGAATGAAATTGGATTACATTGATAAAGCACGAGTACAAGAGGATTGATCCTATTTGAAATACTACTAGGTTCCTTGAGCGTTTTCGCTAGAAGGATCATCACGTGGTTAATGAGTGTTGGTGGAATCAAGAATGAAAAAAGTTTTCATGAGAGATATGTTTAGCGGTTCCATCATCTTGTTCACAAGTACGTACAACGAACTTTGAAATTGAGGATGAAAGTGCATAACGTTATGATATAGGCGCGTCAAGAACATTCCATAAGAGATGAGTTTATTCTTAGAGCTTTGAAGATTTACAAGCCTTCTTGAAGAAGTAGGCGGATTGTATAGTTGTTGAGTTAGCAAACAATACATTATGTGAGCACAACAAGCGGGAAGGATTTCTCGATTTCCCCTAAGACTCCAAACATTTTCTCGTAGGATGAGTGCAAGGGGCTTGTACTCTTCTCGGATATCCCGTGTGAAGATAATGTTTGGATCGGAGTAATATGGTCGGGGTTTGCATATTATGCGATGTAAATCTTCTGGGGAGGGTATGTGTGAACAATATGGATTATTTTCTTCACGAAAGTTGATGAGAGAATCAAGAGACCAATCTTCTGTGAAGGCACATTGTCCATGATTTGGAATTCGGAGGATGTGAGCAAAATGCCCAAGGGTTAAAACAAACTTTTGGTTTTTGATATAAAACCAAAGAGATAGAGAGCGATCCTCATTACAAACGAGTTCAACTTGACGGAAGAATTCCATTATGAACCTTGGACATATCTTCTCGTTGATTTCAAGAAGACATTCTAGTCCTATGTCTCGGAAGGAGGTGATACCTTCTTGAATTGTAGAAGGTGTCTACAATCGTCCTTGTGGAAGTGACGGTTTACGAGATTATTGAACCCACGGACATGATTGCCAGGTGTGTTGGGCTCAAGGGAGATGTTTGGAGTGTAGACGCTAGTGAGTGAAAAATCAAACTCATATTCATGCGTCATAGTTTGAACCTATAGAAATGATGAGTTAATAGAAAGTGATGTTTGTGGTCAACCAATGATTATCTAACGTTTTTACTAGATTTTTATTAACAATGGTTTTTTAACAACAATGATACTTAACTCACTTATGGTTTTGACATTCTAGTGGAGTATTACTTTTAGAAGAAAATTGGTTTTTAATTTGCATGAAAAACTGTTTCTCCAGTAGGACGGTTCCTGGCCCTTTGAAAAGGGATCCGGCTAGTATATTTGCGGGATCCGTTGATCGATTCAGAAACAGATTTATATAATAAAAAGCATAGTTTTTTAGATCTCATAGTTTTATACCAAGATAAGTGTTTTAGCCTACATTTTTCTTTTAGCATGCATACATGACTTCTAATGTATTCTAGAAAAATAAAAGGAAATGATAGACACATTATGACAATAACCTAGATAAACTAGATTATTAGTAATATTTCATTTCAATGCTAAGGATGATACAAAGGATTGGGTATATAACCCTAATGTAGATTAACAACACAAAGTATGTCTGTCGTATGTGTGAACTTCATTATAGGAAACACAAGTGCGATGGGTGTTAAGGTGATGAGCACGAGGGCGATGTAAACCATGTTGAAGACGATTCTTCTTGGTTTCGGTTGAGATGAAATGGAGAGGAGGATAAAGTTTTGAGTGAGAGGAAATTTTTGAAATTGGAAGATTTGAAAAAGTGGAGATTTGATAAAGTGGGCGATGGTGGGAGTATTTATGGGAAAAGAGGAATTTTTGATATTTGTGTTTTGTTTTATTATTAGAAAGATATAATTTTTGGATTAAATGAAATAAAACACAAATTATATAATCCCGACTTTGCACGAAAAAGGTTACGTATGTGAAAAACTTCCTAATGAAGCTTCATGTAATACATGTATATGCACAAAAGATAATCATATAAGTACTTAATTATCAAGCAAATGTCATTTTAGAGATAGGTAAAGAATCATACCTCTAACGCACTTAGGAATGTCTTTACAAATGACACAACAAATGTCACTAGACAATTCCGGTTCCTTTGTGCTTAAGATACCTTCTTAGGGAAGGTAATCTTTATTATCAAGCAAATCCTATGGCTTGATTGATGTGAGCTTTGACTAATCAACATGACAAAAAGGATTAGTGCAATTAAATGAAAAAAGTGAATAAAAAAAATGTTGTTATCAAATCAACATCCAAACATATAGTTTTAAATGACATGGTGTTTGTTTTTATGAAAAACTTTCTTTGTAGTTTTCAATTAACCATGGATCGTATCAAGTTTTTAAAGTACATATACTTTAGAAACTTGGTAGGAAGCTCTGGTACCAATTGTGGAAAACTAGAAGGGGGGGTTGAATAGTATTGCCAATTAAAACTTCCTTTTAAACTATTTAGATCGACTTATGTCAATCTATTTGGATGTCTGTGTTGGATGTTGATAAACAAACATATATAAGTATGTAATGAAAAGATAAGAGTAAGAAGCACAAAACCACAACGCGTATGGCGGAGAAGCCTTCACAACGTCGCCTACCCTTTTTCTGGTGCTAGGTTAACCACCGGGTTCTTTCACTCCAAGGTGAACCACACCTACACAACGTTGCCTACCCTTTATCAGGTACTAGGCTAAGTACCTAGTTCTTTCACACCAAGGTGAACCACACCTACACAACGTCGCCTACCCTTTATTAGGTACTAGGCTAAGCACCTAGTTCCATTGCAATGGAGGAACTACACCCACTACACAACGACTAGTCGAGATTATCCCTCCTTTTTCCAGGATAATAATATCCGGATCTAGTAAATCTATCATCGAAACACAAACATATCGAATGTACATCTAAGGCACCTTTCACTAATGCCTTTAACTAGATCTTAAAGACACCCTTCACTAATGTCTTGTGTCTTGACTTCTAAGCACCTTTCAATAATGCTTCTAGTCTTGACTTCTAAGCACCTACCACAAGTGCTTATGATATGGACGAAAGATACCCTTCACTAATATCTTCGTCTTGACACTTGAGACACCTTTCAGAAATGTCTTCAACACTTCTTAGGAAAAGAAAAACAATCGTCAACAAGGAGACTTCAGTAGTCTTGATGATGAGGAAGCATGGCAACTCATGGACTTGAGCTTGCTCGACTTCAAAGGTGGTGATCTCACCTTTAAGAGGAACCTAGAAGATCACACAAAAACAAAACTACAAACATAGATCTCTTG
>OU343217.1:203251264-203292484 GCA_910596185.1 Chrysanthemum makinoi | reverse complement strand
GTTCAAGAAGTACGAAATGAGATACATTTCATGTTCAATCATCTTCTTGCAAAGTTGGATCAATTCAACAAGTCCACCCATCCCTAGACTTAAACACATTGTCACATTCTAAGTCTCGTAATGAGATTAGCATTAGTAGCACTTGTTTGGCTAGTTCATTCTCTTAGTTTTAGAGATTTGGTCATGTATCTCTTGTTTTATTGAATGAATACTTATATGCTATGATTATTTTTGTTGTGCTTGATATATTGTACATATATCTCATTTTCTCAAAATAGCATTCCTTGACATTTCTTTACTGCTGAAGATACTGTCAACAGATAGCAGGATCCCTTCCAGATAACTAGACGGATCCCTCTTTGAAGGGAACCGTGGGATCCGTGGTACAGGAGCACAAATTTATACTAACTTGAGTCTCATTTGCAGGAAATTATGCACTATACTCTTGTTCTTCTAACTTTTGTTTTGTAGTTATTCAAAATAAACATGAAGATATTGACACCATAAAGCTAGGGGGAGCTTTGTGTCAAACGACATTGCAAAATCATTTGCAACTTAATCCAATATTGGATTACACTTCATGACACCCCATTGCAACATTGCAATATTCAAGGGGGAGCACGTTCTCGTCACTTAGACGAACCATTTGCAAACTTAATTGCAAACACAATTAGTTTTTTTTTCGTTATGTCCTTGACGCCCTTACATAGGGATGGACTCGTCAAGGGGAAGTTAAGACGAGTACCATTCCCGTCACTTGCTCTCTTTACATTTTTTACCTTTTTCTTATAAAAATTGTGTTAGTTTCTTTTAACACTTTTTGTTTCGACAAAAAGGGGGAGAAGAAAGTAAAAACTACAAATTCAAATTTTTACGAATTTTAGCTTTTTCCTTAAAATAATTTTATGTTTTGTCATCAACAAAAATGGGGAGATTGTTAATACAAATAAGCCGTAAAAACGTTTATTTATATTTTACGATCTTCTAATGTTTTGTCGATAACAAATGTAAAATCATTTTAACGAAACAAATAGAGTACGTAAATAGTTTGAGTTAATAGTTTTCTAACACACTTACATTTTCACATAAAACACTAAAACAAGTATAAGTGATTTTATGATTTAGATACATATGTACAACAACTAGTGTTTACATATTGGGTTAAACATATACTTAAACTAAGTATACTAAAATGGGTAAAAACTAAGTGTATGCTAAAATGGGTAAATACAAGTATATACTAAATGGGTAAATACTAGCAAATGGTTTTGACCCATAACCCATGGTTTTATATATACCACTTAACCAAGTTCATTGTATCTAGAAAGAAAACCATTGATCAACCCATAACCCATGACCCATGACCCATAACCAAAAATACCCATGGGCAAAGAGGAGCGGACCACGGATCCCTAGCCTTGTGCTAGCCGGATCCCTTGTGGTAGGGATCCGTGGGATCCGAGGAACAGAAGAGAATTTCCTCTATAAATAGAGAGCCATTTCTTCCTCTCTACATATGGTTTTACACACATACTTCCCCAAAGTATTCTAACCCTCTAACCTCATATCTAAGTGATCTATGTAGTTTGTCTTTTGTTTTTATGTGATCTACTAGGTTCCTCTTAAAGGAGAGATCACCACTTCTTGAAGACGTGCAAGCTCAAGTCCATGAGTTGCCATGCTTCGTCATCATCAAGACTACTAAGGTTCTCTTGGTGATAGTTCTTCCTTTCTCCATAGATGTTGGGTTGAAGGCATTAGTGAAGAATGCCAAAAGTGTCAAGATGAAAGCATTAGTGAAAGGTGCTCATCATCCGTGTCAAAGCATTAGTGAAGGATGCTAAAGGTGTCAAGACGAAGGCATTAGTGAAGGGTGCCAAGCGTTGTGTCAAAGGCATTAGTGAAGGATGTCAAAGAATCAAATCAAGTAGCATTTGGGAAGAATGCCTAGGTCATATAATCGATGAGGTGCATCGTTATACATATATGTATTTGTTTATCTTCAAGGATGGTGATATCCTTGATGGTGTTGTAACAAGGAGAAGATCTCCTTGAGATTAGGTGTTGTGTCGTGAAGGGGTAGTAGTTCCTCCAAAGTAATGGAACTAGGTGCTTAGCCTAGTACCTAATAAAGGGTAGGCGACGTTGTGAAGGATTAGCTCTCCTAAGGTGTGAAAGAACTCGGTGGTTAGCCTAGCACCGTATAAAGGGTAGGCGACGTTGTGTTAGGTGTGGTTCGCCTTGGTGTGAAAGAACTCGGTATTTAGTTTTGTACCGGAAAAAGGTTAAGCGACGTTGTGAAGGCTTCTCCGCCACAAGGAGTTGGTGTAGTGCTTACGAACTCTCGAGTAGGTGACTCGGGGAGTGGAGTAGGGCAAGGAAGGTGTCCTTGTAGCCAAACCACTATAAATAACTTGTGTTGTGGTGATATGCTTCTTACTCTTTATATTTTATTGCACGCTTATATATCCATCTATCAACGTCCAACATAAACAATCAAATAGATTGACATAAGTCGATCTAAATATTTAAAAAGGAAGTTTTAAATTGGTAAAACTATTCAACCCCCCCCCCTTCTAGTTTTCCACACTCTTCATCCAGTTCTGATGAATTCAAGCGGTTTGATAATGTTCTTCCACTGACTGAAAGACAGCTGGTTCAGTGGATCACAAAAGCATATAGGAAGCTATATGCTGGAGTTACTGAAACAATGTGGGATCAACATACTGAAGCTGCTGCCAGCTATGCAGATCTGAAGGCTGAAGTTTTTTATTTCAACACAAACGCCGATGAGCACAGGGATATGATGTATGACAATCTTCACAGACTGGATGACAACTTGGCTAAATTTCTCAGACACCTTCAGGGTGTTAGCACAAAACTAGATGAAATCAGGGAATCTGTCAAAGAAGACCTAGCGCTCAACTCCAAAGTGCTGGAGGCTACTGAGGCTTACCTGAAACACTCCTCCAGCCTCACTGAACTAATCGAAATGCTCAAATCTACAAATGTTCAAGGTCTTCAATCTTCAGTCCAGTCTCTTCAGGCTACATTGGGCTCTTTGGATACTCAGGTGGCTACTTTGGCTCAGGCCTCGTCTTCTATGGCCTGGAATCTTGGGCCCAGAATGACTGTTTTGGAAGTATGTCAGGCTCATTTGGAAGCAAAGGTCACTGGCATTCAAACATATACTTTTGATATCAAGGCTATGGTCACTGAGATTTATCAAGCATTTAAGGGTCAAGCAGCTCAGACTCCCTCAGTGCCACCTACAACTCTTGCCCTCACTGACGCTACGGCAACAGTTGAGGGGGAGAATATAGCTGAAGAAACTCCTTCTCACACTGAGGGGGAGCCAACACCACCAGTTTCAGCAACACCCATCTCATCAGTCCCACCTACAACAACAACAACAACACTGACGGTTACACCCATCACAACAACAACACCACCACTGGTAGTGACATCATCTTCCTCAGGCCAGGATAAAGGAAAAGGCATAATGAAAAATCCTGAGCCTGAGAAGATTCCCTACAAGATCGGCGACACTGAATACCTGCTCTCACCACAACAGCTAAGTGCCTATCTTGCAAAAGAAGAAAGGAAACAGAAACTAGCTGAGGAGGAAAGGAAGAGCAAAGAAGCACTGATAAAAGTTGTCGCTGAAGAAGCTGAGAACTTGGGAATTGATCCAAAGAAGCTTCAGAAGGGTCAGGCAGGACAAAAGTTTAAGGATGCTCAGGCTGCTAAGATGGCTGAAATGAAAAAGCAGTTGGAAGAAAAGAACAAAAGATCTGCAGCCATCAGGCAAGGAAGAATTGACCATTACAACTGGTCTATGACTAGTAGAAGGCTTCCTGAGAAAATCACTGACGTCAAGATCATCCCCAATTCCAAACCACTAGCAATGAATGTTTAAAGGGGGGATGATAAAAGACACTTTGAGGTTCATGATCTCCTAAAATTCACTGACTTTGGGATCACTGAACTTGATGAACTTGGTCTGATCATTGAAAAGAAGAAGAATGCGGTGGTTAAGGAGCTGATGAAAATGCTCAGCAAAAGATATGAAAAACTGAGGGATGCACCAGCATAAATGGGGATCCAGCCTGCCTTAACTGCACCACAAGGATCTTAACCTCAGTCATCACAGGGAAAAAGAAAGAGAGTTGAGTTCCAGCCTGAGATCAAAGTGCCTGGACTCGAATGCAACAGGGAGCTGCCTGAAGGTGTAAAGTTCGTGAACTGTCTGGTGATTGAAAAGCCTGAAAGAGGGCTATTCCACATTGATGTCTATGGAAACCCAGCATTTCAAAGATGGAGTGACATTGATCAGGCAGGTGTGGCTGCAATGCTGAGCTACATACATGTGGCCTCTCAAATTCAGACTCCTGCAAACGTCAGGTTCTGTGCTGACCTAAACGCCAAGATAAGAGAGCACCCTGACAGAGAAACACTCATCACCAAGAAAGTAAAGCTTGAACCACTGGGGATCCATCTTGACTGACATCATTTTCATTTTCTTTTGTACTAGTGATAGGAACCTTGTAATTTGATCAATAAATGATGTATGTTTTGTTAAAATATTCAGTGCTCCTTATTGTATTTATTGGTACATTCAGTGTAAGAAGAAGCCATTTGCCCACTTACACTGATCAAACACTTAGGCTATTTGTATATCCAAATAGGGGGAGACTGTTGGGTTCAGTAAATACCCAAACCCTTTAATCTAGGATTTGAATAGAAAATAACCTAAGTGCTTTGTCCGTTAAACACTAACAGGTCACTGAGTGCATAGTCTCTCAGTGAGCCATCTTCAGGATACTCAGTATGAGGCGAAGAAGAAGTCTCTCCACTCAGTAAGGCGGAACTTAAAGAGTGAAGACTGAGTCAAGAAGAAGATGGTGGATTCAGTGAGTGATGACAATAACTCACTGAATCCCTAAAACTCCTCTCCAGCTACTAACACTGAAGACAAACTTGACTAAAGACTGAAGGCTGAGAAGACTGAAGAATGGGCGGGACAAAACGGTTATGCTTGAAGCGATAAAGACGGAGTGCTTATCTTCAAGAAGTCAACTTTCCCTGAAAGGCCCAGCATCAGTACTGACAAGTAGAAAGTGGCTTTGTCCCTTACCAGAAATAGCCTTTGTAAACAGAGACAAAATACATCAGTATTTTGTCTTCTGTAAATTGTCAGTTTGTCACTTAGGAAAGAGTTAAAACTCATACTTGTATAAATAGCATAAGAGATGGAGTGAAAGGTTAAGCTTGTGAATTGTAAAAACACACATACATGCAAGCCATCCTTCACTCCTCCAAATACAACTTAATCCCTGAGATAACTCAGTGAGTACTTGTAGTTGTGCTCAGACTTAGCCTGAGCTTCGAGAGGAGTTACCAAACTTTGTCATTTTAATCCCAAGTACTATTCCGCAAGTACTTGGGTAATGTATTCTTCGGATTAATTTCTAATAAGAATATTATGTTGAAAATTATTTAGTGTGTTTTACTTACATTACTTTCAGTCATTGATTCACTATTAGCTCGTTTTTAAATACTTAACTGTTTTATACGATAGTGAATAGGGAACAACATACAGACTTGTTTTCCAGATACTCCTTCAATGGAGGGAATGTGGTATTTGGTAATAGCAAGGGCAAAATCATAGGTAAATGTACAATTTCTTTAACCATTAACCATGTGTGTCACGTAGAAAACCTAAACTAAGTATAGGACAAATATGTGATAAAAAGTGTAAAGTATTTTTCAGTGAAACCGGTAGTAAAATGTTGAAAAACGGTATCACTATAGGAAGAGGCATTAGAAAACATGGAGTCTATGTCATTAAAATGGGTGATGAACCTAAAGACAAACTTTGTCTTACTTCTTTGGATGATACTTCGACCTTATGGCATCGAAGATTTGGTCAATATGCGACTTCTTCAATCACTATCATCTAAAGAACTAGTAAGAGATCTACCAAAATTAAAATACGAACATCATTTTTGTGATGCTTGTAACATCATTTCTAGTTTTCCACAACATCTATGACACCCGTTATGTTTTGTGGCCCAACATAACAAACCTTGTGTTTTATGGCACAAACACATAAACCATCTAATCTAGTTATAGATACAAGAATATGATACTAGACAATATCCAAGACAATGTGTCTAATGGATATGAAATCCTAAACCAAACATCAAGAACACAAAGCATGATGTAGTTAGTCTTCCGTTAATGAAGATGACAAGTTTCCCAAGCTTTTTGTAGAAGATCTTCATGTGCTTGTATGCTTGTGATGGGTGATCACTTCAATACGTAAGGATGCAAGATCTCTAGGCTTGCTTTGGAGGATCACTTCGGGAGTATGCTTACAACAAATGAAAGTTAGAAGCATTATGATCATATGAGATGAGGGTGGTTTACATGTTTCCTAATGATCTAAGTATGTTAGAAATGGTGGAGATAAAGTATGTGTGAAGGTGTGAAAATATGGTGAGAAGTGGTTTGCTATTTATAGGCAAAAATACCAAAGCAAGCTTTTGCCCCAAGGATCCATTCTGAGAGGGATCCGGCCCTTGTAATCCAAGGGATCCGTGGGCAACCTGAGGGATCCGTGGACGCTCCTCTTTATTTGGGTTATGGGTCATGGATCATGGGTCATGGGTCATGGGTCATGGATTTTGGGTCATGGGTACCCAACTAGATACAATGTATCTAGACAATGGGTTAAGGATAATGGGTCATGGGTATGGGTTATGGATCATGGTATTTACCCAACACATTTACTTTTGTTTATATATTTTATAAAATGTAAGTAACCAAGATTACTTAAGTGTTTTATATAAACTATTTAACTAAACATGTTTAATGGTTTTTTAGGGGTTTGATCATAACGCAACATAACAAAATATGTACGAACCTGTGTTGTAGCATACAAGGACTTGAGTCGTCGAGAGGTGTTGAAAGTATGTTGAGACAAAATATAATTACAAGTAACTTATACATTTTACGTTATGTACTACAAGTTACATGTTTGTCATCAACAAAACAAACGAGACTGTCAAGATTAAATAGCGCTATATTTGCACTAACAATCTCTCCCTTTTTGATGATGACAAAATATGTAAATGTAATAGATAGGTAAAATGTCAAAGTTACTTGTGTCCGTACTTCCTTTACATTACCTTCTCCTTTTACACTCTTCTCCCCTTTTTGTCTAAACAAAAAAGGTGTGTCCTTGGAGTTTAAACTTAATTTCTCACAAGAATGGCGAGTTTGCATCATCCCTAGTGAAATTAAATTGAAAACACCTTATTCCTCCCATTGTTGTACAAAATTGGCACACCACGTCACGTTTAAAACGAAACACTAATGGAGGAAGAGAAGAATTATCAACAAGATTCACTTCAGTGGTCTTGATGATGACGAAGCACAAAATCTGACACCGATGACCATAGCACTAAATGTATTTAGTTTTTTAAAAAGCAAAATTATTATCCTCTTTTTTTCTTCTTCAACGACAGATGCACTACAAAAGAAGATATCGTTGAATTGAATTTTGCAAAATTCCTTTGGCCATGTCATGTTATGTAGCGCATTCGTCGTTATATGAAATTATATTATTTGAGGAAGGAACAATAAAGAAACTAATCAAATGAACAGGGTAACTAATTTTGCTTTTCAAAATAGAAATACATTTAGACTATCGTCATCGCTGTCATATTTTATAAGTTTTATATTGAATGTACCATATTCTATCATTGTTTAATAATTAAATAGTTTACCTATACACTAATCAACTGTAAACTTACTTGCAAGACTGCAGGAAAAAAAACATCTGACATCAGAAAACTCCTACTTCAACATAACCGAAGGTAAGTAAAACTCCTAAACTATTGTTACGCTTCTTTGGCTAACTACCGCCACATTTCTGCAAACCTCTTACTTTTCACTGCTTATATGTCTTAAAAAGGTTAATTGAAATTTATCGATCCACCGCTGAACTGTAACAAAAAATTAATAAAAATGTGTGCGGAATCGAATTACAACTTTTAAAGATCTAACTCGAAACACCTACGTTAACCGGCCAACTAATTCTGACCACCTATACCCAAATCTTATAAGCTTATACCCAGAAACCAAATAACACAACTTATTAACTCCACACTTCAATTCCAAAAAAGCGGCGCTGTTCTTCACCATATTTAGAACCATTTTTTAAACATGACCGTATTCAAAAAACTTATTCACTTGATAGGTAAAAAAAAAGAAAAATTGCCAACCCTCCCTCCCCTACCCGGAGCAACGCACAGGCGCCCACCTTCCTCGTTGGTTTACATTACTTACTTAGATAAGTTGTTTTTTTAGTAAAAAAATATGAAGTAAATATTTTTAGTCTAATTTTAAAAAGAAATATTTTATTTTAAAATTAGTTATTTTTTTTAGTCAATGTTAGGCTTCGTTTGTTTTTTTCAAAGAAGTTCTTCTTTCCTCTTTTGTCTGCAGGCGCGCAGACGTTAGGCTTGAAGACCATTTGTTTTTTTTCAAACATAAGAGGTTAGAATCACTTCTTTCCTCTTCACCTATGCAGACATAATTTAGGTCTTTTTTCCACTTCTTTCCTCTACACCAATGCAGACATAAGAGGAAAAATGAAAGAAGTACTTCAATAGCACAAAAAACAAACGGTCTTCTTCTTGCAGATGAAGAGCTTAAATGTACCTCTTCTTCTGCAGACATGGTTTGCAGATGAAGAGGTAAAAACTCTGAAAAAACAAACGACACCTTAATATTGTTTTCTCTTTTCAAATGGTATTGGAGAATACAACATATTTTATTTTATTATTTTCTTTTCTTCCATAAATGATATTTGAAAACACGGTATAAGTAATCGTCATAAACAAAATGAAAATGGTAACCACAATTCAGAAAACAAGATCTAGATGAGTCTTCTTAAGTTCATCTTCATGACGTTTTGAGCATTAATTTGTCAAATTGAATTTTTTTAATTAAGTACTAATAATGTATTGGATACCAGATCAACGTCAATTTCAAGTCACATATAGGAGCATTACCATTATCATTAGCTAGATCAACGTCAATTTCAAGTCACATAAAGGAGCATTACCATTACCATTAGCATTTTCATGTTTAGCTCAAAATTTCCTTTCTGAAAAGGATTTTCATCCTAATATAAGACATAAGTACGAGATAATTGAATTTACGATAGCTTAAAATGATCAAGCCTAGTTTCTCCAAGCCGGTGTGCATAGGTATGCGACTTGTACTCAGCCCAAGTAAACGGTTTGTACACAAGTGGTTTGTTTCGTTTGACTAGCTTTGGTGGACAAGCGATCGTCGCGTGTGGCGGAGGTCCACCAAAGAACACCATAGACAATCGAGACTCTGTGGTCGATGTGTTAGCCATGACTCTATGTCTCACACTCATAAACCTTCCATTTGTCATAGCCTGTTTAATTTTATAAAAAAAAATTAAGAAAAAACTTTGTTATATACAGATAGTAATCACCGCCTAACTAAAAATATTAGGTTTGAAAGATGGTATGAGAACAACAAAACCACATTAGTGATCCACAAGCTACAACATTCTAGAGGCAGGGGTAAATGAGTCGAGATGCTTGTGAGCTATTAGGCTCGCTAAAGGCTCGACTCGACGTTGAGCCCGAGTTCAAGCTTAACATGAAGTTCTTTTGATACAAATTTTTAACATTTTGACTTTTAAAAAACTAACCAAAACCCTAATTTTAGGTCATAAATGAGTCAGGTCTGAGTCGAGCTTGAGCCTTAGAACTAACTCACGAGTCAAGCTTTAAAAACAAGCCTCGCAACGAGCCAAGCACAAGCGTCTCTAATATTAAACGATCTGACCTTAACGGCTCGGCTCATGTACACCCTTACCACACTCCATATGCATGTTTGTTTGTTTAGACGTCTACTCGACAGTTTAGATTAGTACCTTTAAAAGGTCTCCAACAATGACAAAAAAAGCACGTGGGTCCGGGGTTACTGGTACCCACTGGCGACTGTCACCCAAGGAAACCTGAAGGCCAGGAACACCGTTGGATGCAAGAAGTGTCAAGATCTGAGGGTCAGAGTGCTCTCCAAACCCAATTGGATTGCCATGCTGAAAAGGGTGAGTGACACACGGATAGTGATTGAGTCGTAAGAGCAAGTCACTGTCATCTTCTGTGAGCAAAGTGTTGAACACTGAATGTGGAACCCCACCTATCCCTTTAGCCATCAACTCCAGTATATTGCATGCAACACCCTTCACTGCTTCCACGTAACTATTTACCCTACAACTGTCATATATCAACATAATCTATGTATCAATTAAAATAAAAGAAATCAGTAATCCAGTACTCTAGTTGTACAAAGTGACAATATCTTTAAATGATGGCCACTTATTATACGTAGTACTTATTTAGGACAATTTTCACCTACAATGGCCACTTATTACTACTTATAGCTTTTTGAAGACCATAATTTCAATTTGATACAGTATATTACATAAAGACCCAAAATTAAGTTGTTTTGAGATATATTTAATTTAATGGCTTTTACATATATATCTTTGAAAATTTCAAAAATTACATATATATTTTTTTGATGCATTAAAAGCATTGTATTTTATGCATAAAAGGAAACAAAGGTTTGTGGAAAAACTGATAAGTGTGGCTACAAATTCAACCTCTTAAAAAAAAAAAAAACAATAATTTGTCTTTTAAAATTCTCTCTTCTATACTATTATTTAAAGCATTTAAGTTATAAGCTCTACAAAAAATTAAGATAAGGATCTCCAATTATTGAATGACATGTGTCACTTCTCTAACTAAAAAATACTGTAACAAAAAAGAAGAGCTCTAACAAACTAAATTAAGGAGCTCCGATAATGGGATGACACGTGTCACTTCTTAACTAATTAATCACCTTTATTTTTAAATTTAAATATCTTTTAATTCGATTAATTTTTTTATGATTTAATTTCACCATATTTTCTAAAATTTTGTGCTCTTTAATTCAACATTCATTTTGATATATTTTTATAAGTTTATAGTTTTTACATTTTTTGTAAGTTTATTTTATTTTGATTCAAATTTTTATAACTTTAACCTTTATTTCAATCAATACAAACTTGATGTATCAAAATCATTTGCTTTTGAGAGAGTGTTTGACGGGTAAAAGATTGTGAAGGTCATTTTATATGCGGGAATAATAATGTCATGGGAAAAATACGGTAAACCCAAACAAACACATACAACTAACACATATAGATTTGGAGTGTTGTGAAATTAATTCATTAAGCGGGTAGGAAATTGCGAGGAGAGTTGGGTTAGCAATTCATTTACTATATTTATATATAACTATATTTATCGCCGCCGCTGTGCGCGGGTATCCAACTAATATTTAAAATGTGTGAGTAATAATTATATTTATTTTTTTATTTTAATTTTTTTTCCCACACGATGTATTCCAAAAAATTCATTAAATTTTCTTTTTTCCCTTCATAAGAAAAACTGATATGTTAATAAATAATAATTCAGGTATATAACTTTTCAAGATTTATACGAGTTGATAAATCGAATAAAAATAATAATTCAGGTATATAACTTTTCAAAATATTTGGATTGTAATTATTTTGTTGGAGAGATGCGAAACATGTCAGGAAAGGGAAAGAAAGGTACGATTTGAACGAAAAGAAAAGACAACTGGCACAAATTGTAAAAGCAAACCTGTGACTTGGGGAGACTTTCTAGAATTAGCAAAAATATACAAGCTGCCATTACCAAAACTAGATACTCCCTAACTTTTTATTCAACCACTATGAAAACACCAAACAAGAAGGGTTTTTCTATCTTGTGTCATAGGGGCACAAGATAAGAAGTGGAAAAGTACACAAAAAATACTTACGGACCCACAAAAAATACATTTTTTATAAGTACCTGTGTCCTTTTTTGTGGGGCCCTGAGTACTTTTTATGTACTTTTCACCTTCTTATCTTGTGCCCCTATGGCACAAGATAGAAAAAACCAAACAGGAAAAGGATTACTAAAATTATTGTCCCTAAACAAAAATAATATAACAAAAAATACGATTATTACATTTATAATAAATCAAATATCATACCGGAAATAATTTACACGCTAAAATCTATGCATTAAATAGTTGTATTGTTCATAAATTATGCTTTAACTAGTTGTATTTTAGAGCATACAAATCAAAATCAAATGTGTGCAAATCATTTTCTATATCATATTCACTCAGTAAACTTTTATTTTATTAGTTGAGAAAAAAGTAAACAGTTATTTTAAGATATCTCAAAAGTATCTGGAAGCATAAGATTCTTTAATGCATCTATTATATTAAACGATTGCTCGCACATAACACCAATGATGTATAGTATCGTTAATTTGCATATGCAACTATATATATATATATATATATATATATATATATATATATATATATATTTATATATATATATATTAAGTTTTAAATTTTAATCAAATATGTTTTCAGTATAAATATAAATATAGATAGCTAAAAGCATGTCACTAATTACCAATATTGCAAAAATCGTTAATCGGTAGTCGGATGATCGACCATCCTGGATCGATTAATCGCTCAAGGCGGGATTAATAAGATTGACATATCCTGCAAGTTTGGGGTATTTCTGAAGACCAAAATAAAGATTTTAACTGATTCCAAGCCTACTATGTTTCCAAACCTCAATAAAGACTCAAATTCTGATTATGAGGCCTAGTGTGCGTTATAAGCGAAATAAACGATCCCCAAATTAAGTAGAATGCCTAAAAATTTTTTTAAAGTTACCGATTAGTCCGATTTTGACCAATTCGACCGATTTTTTACTGATTAGTGGCTGATTTTTTCCTAGACTGGTTTTTTCCACTGATTTTAAAAAATCGACAAAATATAAGACCGATTACCGATTAATCAGTGATTAATCTTTTGCAACATTGCTAATTACTAAGTTTATTTAGTTTAGCTAGCTACAAGGTCTCCTACATATATGAATGTTTCGTAATCTATATTGGCTAGGGTTGAGGTTGTGGCTTATATTATAAGGCACAAACTGAAGTTTATATTTTTGTAAAGTTAATTGGCAAATTAGTTGGAGATGAAGTTTATTAATGTAAAATCATATAAAAATACATCAAATTAATTTTACATATATTTTCAGCTTTTACGTGATAATTCATTATATTTTTAAAGGTATTTAAGTAATTTAATTAGCCATAAGCCTCAATAAGCCCCTTTCTATAGGCTTGGCCTTATGAAAGCTTGTGACTTATTTTATAAGCCATAGGCCTCCATAAATATGTGTGACGAACGAGACTTATATTATAAGCCGACTTATTTTAAAAGCCTAAACCCTTATGAGCCCCCATAAGCCCTTTCCCCAAACATAGTCATTGTCATTTCATCATATTCATCAACAACGACAACAACATGAACCACAAGAACATAAGAGTAGGGGTAGAAATGAGTCGAGAGCTCGGGCTCGACTCATTTATACATATAAAGATCGAGCGCGAGCTCGAGCTCATTTTGAGCCTCATATTTTAAGCTTGAGATCGGCTTGTGAAAATTTTCACAAACTCGAATTCGGCTCGAACTCGACTAACTTATATAACGTGTTGAATGAAATAAAGCTCGAAGGCTAGTTAATCACATTAAGCTCGAGATTGTTTAACCTTTTAATCGATCTTTATATATATATCAAATTAGGGGTAGTTTAGACTCGAGAGCTTAATCGATCTTTATATATAAAGCTCGGGCTCGAGCTTGATTATTTAAACGAGCTCAAAACTAACTCGAACACGAGCTCGTTTAGGCTCGGCTCATTTGAGCTTTTTACCGATCTGATCCGAACTTTTCACGTGCGGCTCAGCTCATTTTCACCCTACATGATAGTGACTTGCTATTAATGATTCTTCCTTTTTATGATAAGTGTTCATATTATTATTTTGAGATGTGTTAAAATAATTGTCTATTTTCGATTTTATTTAATTAAAATAAACTTTAATGAATAGAGATATAGTGTATTTTATTTATGAAAAATTTGGTTAGTGAAATTTTTTAAAATAATGTGCATTTCTAAAATAAATAAGTACAGTACTATTTATTGATTTGATCGGATTGTTGCTTCATGTAGATGTTTTGATTTATCACATTTGCACTACCTAGACATTTCCTATCTACCTCAGGTCAGTACCTTTCAAAGTCGTGTTTGTAGCCAACTTGCTTATTTGATGTTAAACGATAGGAAAATGATTTGCATGCCTAAAGATATGCCTAATGTTAAGATTGTGACACTTGCCAAGATGAATGGTGAAGATAATAAGAGAGAAAATGGATATGACATGTGTCAAATGATGAATTAATTAGGCATGTTTTTAGTCATATATATTAGTCATCTATATCACTACTCTAAACGATATTAAGGCTATGTTTGGCACACAAGATTATGGAGAGATTATGCTTATTTTTTCAAAAAATAAGCTACTTAAAAAATAATTTTTGTTTGGCAGACATAACTTATAAGAGATTATAAAAAAAATAATCTTGCATAATCTCTGAAAATAAAAGATTACTTCATGTAGCTTATAAAAATAATCTCTTTTTATAATTTTTTTAAGTAACAGCACCAGCACCAGTATCAGCAACAACACCAACATCAGCAAAATCTATTTTTGCCAAACATATATTGTTGATTTTAATATGCTTGAAAATTTTGAAGTCTTGATTTTATTTAGAATCTCGGGAGCATAAAGCCATTTAAAAAGTATTTTGCATCGTAAAACATGACTTTTTCCTTCGATGACTTGAAACAAACCTCCTCACACCAAATATATATTTTTTACTTAAAGCATATTTGTGAAACAAGATAAAATTGTTATTTCAAAATTTATGTAGTTCACTTTTATCAAAAAAAAAAATTATGTAGTTCACATACGCACAAGAAACCCTCCTCGAACCACCTTTGAATTTATGCTAATGACATCTTCGTGTTAATTTAAATTCACTTAAGACACTCATGTAACTTAACTTAGTTTATTTTCCGTTTCCAAAAAAATTTATTTTAAAACCGTTTTCAAAAAACTTAACTTTCGGGGTGCCAATTTAACTTAGTTTATTTTCGGGGTGCCGCCAAATCCGCGCTACCACATCACTTGAGGCCGGCATCATTTGAAATGTGAGTCAAGTCAAGTCACACACCGGACACGATCGCTAATCAAACAACTGAAATGAGAAAAGCTATCTTTAGGCGACTAACGACAGAACTTGAAGCGGATGTCACACTCAAATAACTTGTTGACTGAGTTTAATCGTATTCTTGAGCAAACTACGTAGTCGTGATACATAAATGTCTAGGGTGCATTCCCTTCCATTAGACCGGCCTCTTATTAGCTACGGTCTACATAATCTCCTTATAACCATGAAGCAAATATACATACGGCAAACAACTAGAGGGCGGCTCGAGAGGAAGTGTTGTGAAACATTAATGAGCAAGAATTCATTGCGAATTACATAGCAATTTAAAAGCTCAAATCATGTTTTTAATTTCTGTATTCTATTTTAATTTTCGTATTGTATATTTTAAAATGAATGAAAATTTAGTTTGTTTGGAAAATGATTAAAAAAAAAAAAAAAAAAAAAAGTGGTGGGGCACAAAAAGTGTGAAACGGCACACAAATGACATGTGAAAAGAAGGAGAGGTATTCTGAATGCGTGAATTTGAAATGCTGACGTGACGCTGATTTAATAAAACGGCACGCGATTTGGCATGCTACCACTCCCCTTACTCTTATACAGATCATGTTTAGTTGTTAAAACTCTAAGCGTAAATATACACAGATGACACTTAATTTTTTATTTTTGTTCATTTTACTTACCAAACTATCTTTTTTGTCAAAGTAGGTTCACCAAACTTATGAAACAAGTAGCTTAAACAATTTTTTTTCTTTTTCTTTTCTTTTTAATGAAAAATCTGAATCAGTGGAACATGCGCTACTTAAGAACTCGAGGTTGTAGCTTCATCGCGGCCAACACTTTTTTCATGTTAAATAAAACAGCACACTAAAATAAAAACATTAGTCCCTCAGTCTCAAAGTTATAGTTCATATTTCCTTTTTAGAATGTCTTAAAATAATTGTCCACGTTCTTTTTTAAGTAAGAACTAAAGAATTTAATGGAGAAATACTTTATTTAAATGGTTGAAAATAAAATAAAATAAAGTATCACACTTACATAAATTTTTATACATTTTAAGGACTAATAATGTAAAAATAAAAATAAAATCAGGGACTAACAATGGAAATTTATTGTCCAGAAGAAAATTAAAATGTATAAACACCTTTTAAAATATGGATTAATTAGGAAACTATAGCCCTTAACTATAAACTAATGGTAAAGAAATTACATATATCTTATTAACCTTTTACGTAAATGAAATATAAGAAATATTACTTATAATAACAATGAAACTCAATCACTAACGAAAGGATCAACAAAGAAAACCTAAAAATACCCCCCTTCGTTTCACGTCATTTGCGTGCCGTTTCACACTTTTTGGGCCCCACCACTTTTTTTTTTTTTTTTAGACAAACTAAATTTTCATTCATTTAAAAATATACAATACGAAAATTAAAATAGAATACAAAAATTAAAAACATGATTTGAGCTTTTTAAATTGCTCTGTAATTCGCAATGAACTTGCTTATCAATGTTTCGCAAAACTTCCTCTCGAGCCGCCCTCTAGCTGTCTGCGGTATGTATATTTGCTTCATGGGTATAAGGGGATTATGTAGACCGTAGCTAATAAGAGGTTGGTCTAGTGAAAGGAAATGCGCCCTAGACATTTATGTATCACGACTACGTAGTTGCTCAATGGAACTGACAATGAAAATTGAATAACTAATGGAAGAAATAGCAAAGACAACCGAATGACCAACTTTATTTCTTACAAAAATTCAAGGACTAAAAATGAAAACCAAATGACTAACGAAAGGACTAAAAAAAGAAAAAACACACAAGGACTATACGTGTAAGGGACTAATAATGTAAAAAAAATAACAATTCACGCACTGAAAATAGAAACCAAATAACTAACAAAAGAAAAGAAGTAACAAACATAATTGAAAGACTAATATGCAAGAAAAACTAACCGTATAGCAGTAATAATGATTTTTAAATAGTGTATGAATAAATATTTGATAAATTTTATTATAGAATGTCATTTCCTATGAGTTCATTTATTTCAAATGAATAGAAAAATAGTTCATTAACTATGGGCGGAGCTGTTAATGAACTAGAAAAGGTGTTGGCACTTTTAATAATAAGGGTTCGTTCGGTTCAATTAAGAGAATAGGAAAGGGACATGTAAGGGTATATTAAGGAATGCAAATGGTAATGAATACTTTAACCTCTAATTTGTAGTGCAATGAGTCATTGAGTAATGCTTCATTCTTTACCCTCCATCAAACATAATTAATGATTGTTTTTCCTATTCGTCACCACTTAATACCCTCCACCAAGCATGTCCTAAATTTATTAGTGTAATATATGTTGCATTTCATGTTTTAACAAAAAGCTATTTGAGTCTTGCTCTCTCACGATTTGTATTTTACGCTTTGAATTTTCTACGACCCTCTCATAAAAAAAATTCAAGCTCCGCTAACTTGATTACAAATAAAACACAAAGTTCGGTAAGCTCCGTATATACAAGCCTCACTAGTTAACGACTTAAACATGTATATATGTATATATATTGTATGGCGGTAGGTTCAAACCTCATGGATTAGTCGGTCAAAAAGTCAAAAATCATGATTAAAAAATGAAAGGGTAGTAAATAGGCACAAGGATTATATGTTACTAGGGTTGTAAATGAACCGAACTTTCAATGAACATTTCATGAACTTTTCGATAAAAAGTTCGTTTATTTATTAAATAAACGAACATGAACAATATTTTTACGTTCATTTAGTTAAATGAACGAATATGAACAAAAATCGCGTCCGTTCATTTATGTTCGTGAACATGTGATTATACGTTTATTAACGTTTGTTTATTTTCTTGGTTTATGTTTGTATATCATATTCTTTATTGTATACTTTTAAAAATTGGTTTGTTTAAACAAACAACAATTATCAAACAAAATACTATGCATAATTTAATAAAGTTTATCATATTTTTCCACGTTCATTTATGTTCGATTATTATGTTCGTTTAGTATCTTAATGAACAAACATAAAATGAACGAACATGAACAACCTATTTACTTAATAAACGAACATTAAAGAAAATTTTTTCGTTTAAACGTTCGTGTCCATTTATTTGTCCAGTTAAAACAAAACGAACAAACATGAACAAAGCTCCTTTTGTATTCATCCGATTCACCGTTTAAGGTGGTGTAGGATTCAAAATGATAGGAGGACGATTTGAGCACATCACTTTTTGAAGGATGCAATCATGCACATCGGGCTATACGTGAAATTGCTATATCTATATTCTGGTTTGTTTATTTGTACACTAACTTGTGCAAATAAAATAACAAAGTTTGCGAATGAATCCCATAAAGAAAAATTGAAGCTAATATCTTTCATTTGCTTTTATAACCCATAATATAAACATTCTCATTTGTTATGATTAAAATGGTGTGATCACAAATTGTACCACATGTTGACATTGACCCACAAAAGAGGGGTGACAATTAAGTCTATGATTAAAATGATATATGTGAGGTGGGAACTGGGAAGCATCTTAATGAAGCTCAAATTTGGCAATAATTTGTATTTTTCTTCATAAGCTTAGCTTTCTCGATACTGACATAAACCTTTACCTAATAAAGTTTTATTTATGTGATTCCGACTCATGAAAAATCATTTTCTTACCGGTTCTACATTGCATTTTCCAAGTTGCTAATTCCATTTGTGATGACTTCTTTAATTATTTACTCCACCATGTAAGATTGTTGTAAGTTGCTTAATTCTCTTAGGGTCTAAAAAAGGTCTTACTAGCCCTCTTACTCTTACCAGTAAGAGGAGGGCAGACGTTTTGCTTGTTTGTTTTTTTCTTTTGAATCAGAGCCAGTTAGACATATAACATCTTACTCAGTAAGAGGCGGGGGACTTGTCTTACTGCCTCTTACTCGATAAGAGATTGAAGACTTGTGTTAATATAATATATTTGATGGTTTATTAACTATGTTATATTTATGATAAAAAGTCTTGTTTCATATTTAAATAAGTTACTTATTATCGCATTGCGTTGGTTTAATAAATAAATTGCAGAAACGAACACTTAAAATCATCCGACATCAATTATACAAAAACAAACAACATTATTTCGTTCAGATTTAGACTTTCTAGCCACCTCTTACTGGTAAGATGTGGTAGTCAGATTCAGACTTAAAACATCTTAATGAAACAAACACACCCTTAAAGTGCAAGCTTGTTCAGATGAAAGACAAAGTTTACCCATATTTGTAAATATACACACTTTAATGTCAAGAATTAGGGTATACTGAAAACTTGAATATACGCATAGTTTTCTAACATATAGTTTCAATGCATAATAGTCAGTGTTACTCATAACTTCTTTTAAGATAGCAGCTACTGATGTGCAAGACTTATGACTTCTTGGTTAATGTTACATGCTATTTAAAGTAGGGAGGGATCCTCTCAAGTTACTTGACTCAAGTTAAGAAAATATGAAATAGTGGCAAAAAGAAATTACTTATCTATATTAATTACTTATACAATGACCAAAGATAAAGATTAACAAGAAGCAAAGTAAATTTAGTGTGCCCACATTCTCACGCATATGCATGTTTTACACTTCCTCCATGCAGAGAGAATATATAGTACTCCGATTTCATAATTGTAATTGTAATAGGCTCTTCATAAATAAAATCTTAAGCTCTTCATATATAGTAGAGTAATAGTTTAGTATCCAATTTCATAATTAAGCTCTTCATAAATAAAATCTTATTATGAAAAGGATATACATATGATTATATGATATTCTCATTTCATCTAAGTAATAAGTTTGAATTTTAAAGTAGAAGTGATTTTTTTCTATATCGAAGAAAGTGGACTTTTTTTGTTTATTAATTTATCATGTTAACATATGTCCACAGGCCTTTACTAGCTAATATATAACGTATAATCATGTATTATTTTAATATGATTTAGATATCACTACGTATATAACTAAAATATTCATGAGATATGACTATCATTATATCCTTATAAAACATTTTTCATAGAAACATGAAACTCCAAAACTTTGCCCAAATTTCATAGAAGAGTTTCAAATTTAGCTATCAAAGATCTTGACATTAATTATTATTTGTGTGTCACTTCATGCAATGAATATGTAACAGAAAATGAAATAATGAGTATGAAGAAGCAATACCTAAAAGAAGCAATATCTCAGCCGTTCAAAAAAAAAAGAAGCAATACCTAAAACTTGAAGGGTCATTGGAGATGAGCATAGAAGTGTTATCAATGAAGTCTTGATTTGCTTGAAGAAGAAGATATTCAAGCTCTCCTGTGTCACCACTAAGTCCAATGTTCTTGTTACCATATCCAAATGGCTTTGCCAATTCAGCCCGTTGTTTTTCGACTAAGGGTTTATTAAAAAACTCAAAGCTTTCACTTTCCATTGTTTTGATAATGTGATCATCTACGCCATGGTTGATGACTTTGAAGAAACCATATTCTTCACAAGCTTTTAAAATAAGTTTCGACACTTTTGATTCACTACCCGTGAGGTCGATTGTTGGAATGGTCATCTCTTGATTCTTTTCGACGTGAATTGGGTTCATTTGAGTTGCCACTACCATTTTTTTTTTTTCTATATAAAGTACCTCACAAATTTACTTGTGGGATAAATGAAGGAAGTGTGAGAAAATATACTTGCTTAAATTACATTGAATGAGATAAGAGGAGAGAAAATATATATGTGATCTTTGAAGAATAAATGTTTGCATTTATATAAAGATAATTAATATTTACATCACATTATTTTTTTGATACATTCATAATATTATACATAAATTGTGGTGAATGCATTAAAAAATGTGGTGTGAGTATCATCTTCTTTATATAAAAAGAGAGAGGGTATTGGTGGGGTTGGGGTGGGTCTCTACTCTCTGTAGCTGTATGCAATCCGGGTTGATAGGTGTATATTCGGCATCGACCCAATTCTAATCCTTTAAATTGGTCCAATAATGAATATTACAAATATCAAAAGAGATTCGTGCAATAAACTTGAATGCGAGTATTTCACTCTTATAAAGTGCCAAGAAATACATGGTTTGTTTATACTTATAAACATAGTTGTTAAGATCTCGATTTTGATCTTAAAATCTTACGATTTTATGATACTATAAAGCAAAAGCGATCTGGATCCTACGTAGGATCTTAGAAAGCTTAAGATCTTACAGGATCCCGATCTTGACCGTAGGTTCTTAAGATCTAATCCGATTCAATATTACTTTTCTTAACCGCAAACTAAAAAACTACAAAGTTATAGATTATGTTTTATAGAATTAAAAACAACATGTGAATCTTCTTAAACATTCGTTATTCATAATTTAGGACAACATTTTCATGAACCATTCATATTATTTTGTTTTTATAATATATAATAATGTGTAGATTTGAATAATATTACAAAAAATATTAAGAAACTGACATTATAATAGGATCTAATTAGGATCCCGATCCGATCTTATGATCTCGATCTTGCAAAAACAAAAACGATTCTGAGTAGAATCTTGATCTTTAAAACCTTGCTTATAAGTGTGAAATTTTAACACCTAATCTTTTCACACTATATTAAAGTGTAGAAAAATCAAGTGTTACTAATCCCATTAATTAAAGGGCAAATCACCTAGAAATGTAGTTAACTTGCCACTTTTTTCCATTGTATGTAGCATTCTTTTTTTTTTCTCATTCTGTCAATAAACTTCTATTGTTAGTCCTTTGTTTGTACCCGTTACCAAAAAAACCTGCATTGTTAGTCCTTTATGCTAACGACCGTTAATAAATAACTTAAAATTTGGTTATCTTAAGTGATCCGTGCCAAACTAACTAACTTTATTTCCCAGCCACTTGTGAATGACTGATACTAAAAGCTAGACAACCTGGAAGTTGAATGGAAGTTTACCAAGGATTAAAATATCCTTGGATCGTTTATGTCCTGGCGAGGCGTGATATCCTGAATACAATGACTTGTGATTTGTTGAAAATAATATTAGTATAGGAAAAACAGGAATCTGATTGACTAACACTAGGAATGTGAATAGTAATAGCTCTGTCACAGCTACGTCAATAAAAACGTACAATCAGAAACCTAAAAATATTAAAGTATTTACTAACATTAAAACTATTTATTTACTATTTAATAATTTACATAAATATAAAGGAAATGTAAAATAAACCTAAATAAATAAAACAAAAACTTAGAAAAGTTTAAACTAATAAAAAAGAAATTTAGAAATTAAAAATATATTTATTATACAAGTATTCTATTTATTATTAATTATTTACTATTATCTAATTACTAATACTATTATTTAATTATTATAAATACTAAACTAACAAACTAAAATCTAAAACTTTTTACATAATTCTAAAATATTAATAAGAAGCTAAGAAAAATATAAAAACTATATTTATTATACAAAAATAAGAAAATTTAATTAAATACTATTATTACTTATATAAACTAATTAAACTAAATTAATGCAAAAAATTAGAAAACTAAAAGTGAAAACTGCAAAAGTATTTTTTACATATGCTAAATAACTTAATAAAGTTATAAAAATCATAAAAAATTATCTAGGATAAAATTTAAATACTAGAACTAATTTATTTTTGGCTTTTTCATTTAAACTAATTAAATTAAAATTAAATCTAAAAACTATCTAATGAACAGTAAAAAATGTGAAAAAATTATGGAAAGTAATTTACATAGTAAAGAAGTTGGGAAATATATTATGAAGTTCACAGCTTATCCAGATAAGCTGTAATAAGCCAAACAGCTCGTATAAGCTTATTTAAATAAGCTAAAATGTTTACTACTATAAGAAATAAAATGTGCAAAGGATAACTGAGAAGTGAGCTAGCCTAGGTGGGTTATGCAGTGAACTTGTCACCAATGGAACCTAGGTTCGAATCTAACACACAACTTTTTTTTGCACTTTATTTATTTTTGATTTTTCTTTTTACAAAACTACTTATTAAGCTAAAATATATAACTTTAACAAAGCTAACTTTTTCAAAACTTGGAAATAAGCTCTGTGGGAGCTTATTTCCTCCACAGTTGGCTTTTAAGCCTTAAGCTTCTTAAATAGAAGCTATCACTTGAGGTTAAAGCTTGGTTATGGGCTTTTTCTGGTTATAGAACTATATATATACATTACTTATATAAGTTTAAGGGATTATAAGCTTTACAAACTAAGAAATAAGCAAATCGTGGGCTTATGAGTCATTCAGTTGAGCTTATGGGCTCACAGTAGACTCATAAGCTCACAATAAGCTTGAAAAAGCTATAAAGTGGAAATAAAAGGTAAAAGTATATATTTACAAGTATTATGTGGATATTTATACAAACTTAGTGCACTGGGATTAACTTATAAGCTCAGAATAAGCAAATAAGCAATTCTCAATACACCTCAGTCCAAACCAAGGCCTGCAACTTTTTGAATGGCCATTTAAGCTGACGGGTTAAGCTCAAAATGGCAAAATGAAAGTTGGAGTTGCAAGATGGCCTGGTAAGCTTTCCAAAAAGCCCAAGTTCACTCTGTGAGGTTCACAGATGAGCTTGTGAGAAGCTTATGAAAATCCTTCCATTTGCCTAAGTACACTGGGTTCCCAGTATGCATAGTCAAATGGGACAAACAAAAAGCTCCTTGCAGCCCTATTAGATAAGCTGCAAGGTTGGATTTAAGCACTGGATCATTAAACCTAGTTGATAAGCTTCCCAAAGAAGCAAATCTCATAAGCTAAGTCCAACAGGTGAGCTTTTTGAGAGCTTATGAAATATAGTGATTAGGGTAAGGTATGCTGAGGATTCAACCTAGCTTTTCATGGTGTGATAAGTTTAAGCTACTTGCAGCCTATGTAAATAAGCTACAAGGTGAGATTTAAGTGCAGGATCATGAAGCTGGGTTGCTAGGCTTCCTAAAAAGCCAAGCCACACAGGCTTGTGATCACTAATGAGCTTGGTGTGAGCTTGTGGAAATGGTGTAATATCCTGATTGCTCAGGGGTATGTTGTGAGTGGGCAAACACAAGTTCACACAACTTATCTAATAAGCTTCTAAATGCTCAACCAACACTGAGTATATTAAGTTGGATAGCTTGCCTATCATTAGGCCAAGAATCTCAAGCTCAAGTTCAATGGGGAGACTATTTATGAGCTTGTGAAATCAACTCACCTTCACTGTTTGCTTCAGTGGAAGGAGTAAGATGGGACAAAAAGGTTGGAATGATCAAGCTATGTTGATAAGCTAAAGAGAGAAAAATAAGCAGACACATAATAAAAAGGCCACAAAGGCTACACAAAGAAGCCAAGTACACAAGCTAAGGTCAAGTAATGAAGCTTATGCAAGCTCATTAACTTGACACCTAAACCTGTGCACAGGGCAAAACTGGGCACAAATAAGCTAAAAAATAAGCACTTAAATATGAAAGATAAAAATTAAAAAAATTATAATAAGCTAGATTAGCAACACATCTAAAACATACTAAAAACACAGAACATGAAATTAAATAACAAAAGCACAATAAAATTACTAAGTTTATTCAAAAACTACTAAAAGGAAAATTTGACTTTTTATAAAAACAATAAAGTTGACTAAAATGAATTTAAAACTTAAACTACTGATTATATATGTTATATTAAGCTATAATGAAACTGAATTAAGCTAAATAACATACTTATGAGCAACTATGATAAAATTTGTACTCAAAATCCTAACAGTGCACTATCTATCAAAGATTAAACATGATTTTGACTATTTAACAAATAAGGACAGTATTTTATGGTGGTACTGAGCTATTATGAACTAATATTGCATATAACAACAACAAACAACAACAAACATACACTGGCACTCTACTTATCAGCAAATCCAAACAACCTTTAATAGGGACTGTTTTGAGTTTTTCAAAGCAAATAACTATATAGACCAATCCCATCAAATCCAGAGGTCATATTGTGTCAAAATAGACCTGTTTCAGCCTAAACCAGATGTCAAACAAGTCTAAGCCTATGATTTTCAAAAATTGACATATTAACAGTTAAAATACCAAATCAATCCACAATCCAATCCAAGGCATTACAACCTAATATTAAGCTATAATATGATAAACTAACAACAAAGAAACACAGAAACATAAAAATCATAGCATCTAAAACATTAAAACAGTAAAGTGCAAAAAATTGTAAAAATGAAGCTTACAAGTGATCAATGCTAAAACTGAGTACCAAGGCTCAGAAACCACTCCTAGCTTGTTGTCAATAAGCTAGAAACCAGAAAGTCCATCGAGATTAGCTTCTATACCCCAGGCGCTTATGAGACCACAAGTTGATTTTTCATTGATTTTTCTTGATTTTTTAGTATTTTCTGTTTTTTAAAAACTATAACTGATTTAATGAATCTAAAAGCTTCATGAGCTTTGTCAGGAGCCTACATGAGCTTAAAGAGTCCATTAAACAACCATAACAAGAAATTTAAATGACATGAAATTAAAGGAATTTTAAGCAAAACATGAAACTAAAATTAGACTGAAATTAAACTGAAATTTAAGTTCTATTACACTAATTTGAGGAAGCTTACAACATTAAAACATTAAAAGACATGAAATTTAAAGAAAGCTTTTAAAAATTACACTAACGACCAATGGCTAATCCAAAGGTACTTCTTCTCTTGCCTTTCTTCCTCTTTTATGCTTTAGAAATCCTCCACGTGTCCTTCTGAGAGTATCCCACCTCTCTATTTGACCAATGGGTGAGTTTTGAGTGATAGCAGATTTTGGCGGGAAAGACAGTTTGACTTGTAGGGTCTGATTTATAGCTAGTAGGGGGGTGGCATTTATTGTAGTGGGTTGAGTGATGATGAGGGGTGGAGGGTTAGTGGAGAAAAGGTGATGGGAGGTGAGACTGTGTTGCAGGCAAGAGATGGGGAAGACAAGCAGGAGGTGGCGGGGTTCTGCTTGTTTGACTTGGTTTGACCAGGCAGGGTTCAAAAAGAAAGTGACAGGGGGTCCAAAAAGCTATAATGGCAGGGGGTCAAAAGGATTTGAGTAAACTGCAAAAATCATCCCTGTGGTTTGTGTATTTTCGCAAGAATCATCCCTATCTCAAACCTTCAGCATTAAACATCCCCAAGTCCACAAACCTTTAGCAATAATCATCCCTCACAAGGGTAAAAAGGTCATTTACTCTTTTTATGCTCTCTTATAGTCCTGAGGGGACATAAGGCTTTACAAAATTCGTCCTTATGACAAATATAAAAGAGTTAAAACTCTCATTTAGGTTAGTCCTTTTTTCTGCAAACCCTAACTCAGCCTCTCACCCTCTCCTCTCCAAACACCAGCCGCCACCCTCCTCCCCTCACTACTGCAGCCGCCAGCCGCCATCATCACGTTGGCCACCACCATCACCGTGGCGCTCCTCCACTGTCAACACTATCCCACCCTTATTCTATCATGATGAGGTTACTGGTGAAGTCCACGCGCCACCACTACCAACACGGTACAACCAACGCCATCACACGAAGCCCAAGGGTGCGTTTGTTTGCAGGTTTGGAGCAAAAGTCGCTATTAGAGCTTGTTTGGGTCGTGCTTGGAGTTAAACCACTATGAAGCCGCCACCACCATCTCCGTCGCCTTCAATCACCGTAAACCACACGAAGCCCAAGGGTGCTTGGAGTTAAACCACTGCTTGGAGTTAAAACGATTTTAAAAAGGGTTTTCGTGTGGTAAGAATCTGATAACAATGGTGTTTGTTGTACTTATTGTGTTTAGGGTCGGGTCGACCCAGATTTTTATGGTAGTTTGAGCTCAGATTCATGGGGTGTGATGTTATTATAGTTGTGATTCTGGAATTGTTACTTTGATCTAGTACTATTTTTCTTTATGCTTGTGGTGTACACGGATTCAGATTGGTATTTTTGACGGCGTGTGGTGGTGGTGGAGATGGAAGTGTGTTTTAGAACAGGTGAAGAAGAAGATGAGGGTGTTTGGGTTAATGTGTGGGTGAAAGTGTATTTAAGTTAAAATAAGGGTAAAATGGTCATTTCATCTCGGGTAGGGATGTAATATGCTAAACGTTTGACCTCATAGGGATGATATTTGCAAAGGTTTGTGAACTTGGGGATGTTTAATGCTGAAGGTTTGAGATAGGGATGATTCTTGCGAAAATACACAAACCACAGGGATGATTTTTGCAGTTTACTCAAAGGATTTTGACAAGGCATGGTTTAGATATATGACAAGGACTTGTTTTGTAATTCTGAAATCTTGAAGGACCATTCCTGCCATTTTATCAAAATTGTCACAAGGACCAAAACTGACAAGTTCCAATAGTACAAGGACCATTTTTGACATTTTCAAATTTTCAAAGGACTAAACTTGTCATTTTTGAAAGTTTAAGGACCTAAGTTGTAATTTTGTAAATTTAAATCTCAAGGACTAATTTTGACAACTTAGGAATCCCTAGGGACTTGAAATGATATTTTTCTTTTATTTAGATTTACCAGGGACTGTTTTTGACAACTTTTGAAACTTGGGGGACTAAAACTGCTAATTATGCAAACTTTATACGTTTTTCACCAGATTTTGATATTTTTGCATTTAAAACACATAAAACACTTATTTGTGACATTTTTATCATTTTGATGCATTTCTGAGTGTTTTCAGATGTTTTTGCAATCTAATTTGTATAAAAAATGATGAGTATTTACACACTCATCAATCCCCCATACTAAGATATTGCTAGTCCCTAGCAATGTTTTGAGAAAAATTTAATGGATTTCATCTCTTTACCAAAAGCCATTACTTCTGGAGTAGCCAAATGTTTCAGTTCAAGTAAGAACCTTGGTACACCGATAACCAAATGATTTTGAGCAAATCACCAGCTTCCAACGGATTTGATTTGTCTTTACCAGAAGCCGTTTGCTTCTGGACTAGCCAACTCTTAGATAAAATATCTTTGGTGAGTCGATTACCAATTATGGTTTTCCACTGCCTTTACCACAAGCCATAAACTTGCGGGCTAGCCAACTCTTTACTTTTAAGGATATGGTGAGCTGAGGTACCATACAATTTTAGGCAAATTGCAAGCCATAAACGGATTTGAGATATCTTTACCAAGAGCCGTTTGCTCCTGGATTAGCCAATCCTTATGTGTGTTAGACATGGTGGATTGATTACCATTTGTTGTATTTAGTGTAAAACACTAATACCAAATGAAAAATTTTTAAATTTTGGTCATTTTTGGGGAAAAGGGCATACAAAGGTATATAAGTGATCAAATTCGCCAGAATTCCCCCCCCCCACACTTATTATGAATATTGTCCTCAATATTCAAAGTCAAGTGGGGTAATACAACAATTATTTTATTTTTCTGTATTTACAATTTTTATTTCATTTTCAAAATTTATACAACATGTGGGGCATCTCCCCCACACTTAGGTGGTAGAAAGGGGAAAAAGACAGAAATATGGGTGAAAACCCATATTGTATGGCTTGTTTTTTATAACCAAGTCACTAGCTTGACTCGACCCCGAATTAATTGGTTCATGGGGAAGTGGAGTGGGATTGCCACTCAAAGATTGGGTGAGAAATTGGAGTGGGATTGCCACTCACAGAATTATAAATGATAAGGTAGGGAGAATCTTTTTGATTTTTAATTTTATAATGTTTTTGTATTTTTAATTTTATATATATATGTACAAAAGAAAGAAAATTCCTTACAACCGCCCTTCGAAAGGGAATCTGGTCCTCCCAGAGCTCAGCAATGTAAAACCAACAACCAAATGTTGTAACTGAGGGACTCATCAAACTGGGCAAGTTGTGTGCAAAGGAAAAATGTTTTTGTATTTTATATTGTTTATTGAAAAGAAATATGATACAATATAAGTAATCACTACCTCCCAGTGCTTGTGTCGTTTACCACGCTAGCTAATCACTTGTGAATGATTAACTGTAATAAATATGTCCTGACAGCCCGGTAGTTGAATGATAAGGTTTAATATACAAACAAGGATAGGTATTTCAACAAAATACAAAATACAAGTCATAATACGTAGCACAACCTCCCCCGAAGTAGCCAAAATTTGATCCGTGCCAAACTAACTAACTTTATTTCCCAGCCACTTGTGAATTACTGATACTAAAAGCTAGACGACCGGAAGTTGAATGGAAGTTTACCAAGGATTAAAATATCCTTGGATCGTTTATGTCCTGGCGAGGCGTGATATCCTGAATACAATGACTTGTGATTTGTTGAAAATAATATTAGTATAGGAAAACAGGAATCTGATTGACTAACACTAGGAATGTGAATAGTAATAGTTATGTCACAGCTACGTCCAATAAAAACGCACAATCGAAACCTAAAAATATTAAAGTATTTACTAACATTAAAACTATTTATTTACTATTTAATAATTTACATAAATATAAAGGAAATGTAAAATAAACCTAAATAAATAAAACAAAAACTTAGAAAAGTTTAAACTAATATAAAAGAAATTTAGAAACTAAAAATATATTTATTATACAAGTATTCTATTTATTATTAATTATTTACTATTATCTAATTACTAATACTATTATTTAATTATTATAAATACTAAACTAACAAACTAAAATCTAAAACTTTTTACATAATTCTAAAATATTAATAAGAAGCTAAGAAAAATATAAAAACTATATTTATTATACAAAAATAAGAAAATTTAATTAAATACTATTATTACTTATATAAAATAATTAAACTAAATTAATGCAAAAAATTAGAAAACTAAAAGTGAAAACTGCAAAAGTATTTTTTACATATGCTAAATAACTTAATAAAGTTATAAAAATCATAAAAAATTATCTAGGATAAAATTTAAATACTAGAACTAATTTATTTTTGGCTTTTTCATTTAAACTAATTAAATTAAAATTAAATCTAAAAACTATCTAATGAACAAGAAAAATGTGAAAAAATTATGGAAAGTAATTTACATAGTAAAGAAGTTGGGAAATATATTATGAAGTTCACAGCTTATCCAGATAAGCTGTAATAAGCCAAACAGCTCGTATAAGCTTATTTAAATAAGCTAAAATGTTTACTACTATAAGAAATAAAATGTCTAAAGGATAACTGAGAAGTGAGCTAGCCTAGGTGGGTTATGCAGTGAACTTGTCACCAATGGAACCTAGGTTCGAATCTAACACACAACCTTTTTGCACTTTATTTATTTTTGATTTTTCTTTTTACAAAACTACTTATTAAGCTAAAATATATAACTTTAACAAAGCTAACTTTTTCAAAACTTGGAAATAAGCTCTGTGGGAGCTTATTTCCTCCACAGTTGGCTTTTAAGCCTTAAGCTTCTTAAATAGAAGCTATCACTTGAGGTTAAAGCTTGGTTATGGGCTTTTTCTGGTTATAGAACTATATATATACATTACTTATATAAGTTTAAGGGATTATAAGCTTTACAAACTAAGAAATAAGCAAATCGTGGGCTTATGAGTCATTCAGTTGAGCTTATGGGCTCACAGTGGACTCATAAGCTCACAATAAGCTTGAAAAAGCTATAAAGTGGAAATAAAAGGTAAAAGTATATATGTACAAGTATTATGTGGATATTTATACAAACTTAGTGCACTGGGATTAACTTATAAGCTCAGAATAAGCAAATAAGCAATTCTCAATACACCTCACCAAACCAAGGCCCTGAACTTTTTGAATGGCCATTTAAGTTGACGGGTTAAGCTCAAAATGGCAAAATGAAAGTTGGAGTTGCAAGATGGTTTGGTAAGCTTTCCAAAAAGCCCAAGTTCACTCTGTGAGGTTCACAGATGAGCTTGTGAGAAGCTTATGAAAATCCTTCCATTTGCCTAAGTACACTGGGTTCCCAGTATGCATAGTCAAATGGGACAAACAAAAATCTCCTTGCAGCCCTATTAGATAAGCTGCAAGGTTGGATTTAAGCACTGGATCATTAAACCTAGTTGATAAGCTTCCCAAAGAAGCAAATCTCCTAAGCTAAGTCCAACAGTGAGCTTTTGAGAGCTTATGAAATATAGTGATTAGGGTAAGGTATGCTGAGGATTCAACCTAGCTTTTCATGGTGTGATAAGTTTAAGCTACTTCGCCTATGTAAATAAGCTACAAGGTGAGATTTAAGTGCAGGATAATGAAGCTGGGTTGCTAGGCTTCCTAAAAGCCGCCACACAGGCTTGTGATCACTAATGAGCTTGGTGTGAGCTTGTGGAAATGGTGTAATATCCTGATTGCTCAGGGTATGTTGTGAGTGGGCAAACACAAGTTCACACAACTTATCTAATAAGCTTCTAAATGCTCAACCAACACTTAGTATATTAAGTTGGATAGCTTGCCTATCATTAGGCCAAGAATCTCAAGCTCAAGTTCAATGGGGAGACTATTTATGAGCTTGTGAAATCAACTCACCTTCACTGTTTGCTTCAGTGGAAGGAGTAAGATGGGACAAAAAGGTTGGAATGATCAAGCTATGTTGATAAGCTAAAGAGAGAAAAATAAGCAGACACATAATAAAAAGGCCACAAAGGCTACACAAAGAAGCCAAGTACACAAGCTAAGGTCAAGTAATGAAGCTTATGCAAGCTCATTAACTTGACACCTAAACCTGCGCAGGGCAAACTGGGCACAAATAAGCTAAAAAATAAGCACTTAAATATAAAAGATAAAAATTAAAAAAATTATAATAAGCTAGATTAGCAACACATCTAAAACATACTAAAACACGAACATGAAATTAAATAACAAAAGCACAATAAAATTACTAAGTTTATTCAAAAACTACTAAAAGGAAAATTTGACTTTTTATAAAAACAATAAAGTTGACTAAAATGAATTTAAAACTTAAACTACTGATTATATATGTTATATTAAGCTATAATGAAACTGAATTAAGCTAAATAACATACTCATGAGCAACTATGATGAAATTTGTACTCAAAATCCTAACAGTGCACTATCTATCAAAGATTAAACATGATTTTGACTATTTAACAAATAAGGACAGTATTTTATGGTGGTACTGAGCTATTATGAACTAATATTGCATATAACAACAACAAACAACAACAAACATACACTGGCACTCTACTTATCAGCAAATCCAAACAACCTTTAATAGGGACTGTTTTGAGTTTTTCAAAGCAAATAACTATATAGACCAATCCCATCAAATCCAGAGGTCATATTGTGTCAAAATAGACCTGTTTCAGCCTAAACCAGATGTCAAACAAGTCTAAGCCTATGATTTTCAAAAATTGACATATTAACAGTTAAAATACCAAATCAATCCATAATCCAATCCAAGGCATTACAACCAAATATTAAGCTATAATATGATAAACTAACAACAAAGAAACACAGAAACATAAAAATCATAGCATCTAAAACATTAAAACAGTAAAGTGCAAAAAATTGTAAAAATGAAGCTTACAAGTGATCAATGCTAAAACTGAGTACCAAGGCTCAGAAACCACTCCTAGCTTGTTGTCAATAAGCTAGAAACCGAAAGTCCATCCGATTAGCTTCTATACTCCAGAACTGCTTATGAGACCACAAGTTGATTTTTCATTGATTTTTCTTGATTTTTTAGTATTTTCTGCTTTTTAAAACTATAACGATTTAATGAATCTAAAAGCTTCATGAGCTTTGTCAAGAGCCTACATGAGCTTAAAGAGTCCATTAAACAACCATAACAAGAAATTTAAATGACATGAAATTAAAGGAATTTTAAGCAAAACATGAAACTGAAATTAGACTGAAATTAAACTGAAATTTAAGTTCCATTACACTAATTTGAGGAAGCTTACAACATTAAAACATTAAAAGACATGAAATTTAAAGAAAGCTTTTAAAAATTACACTATCGACCAATGGCTAATCCAAAGGTACTTCTTCTCTTGCCTTTCTTCCTCTTTTATGCTTTAGAAATCCTCCACGTGTCCTTCTGAGAGTATCCCACCTCTTTGCTTGACCAATGGGTGAGTTTTGAGTGATAGCAGATTTTGGCGGGAAAGACAGTTTGACTTGTAGGGTCTGATTTATAGCTAGTAGGGGGGGTGGCATTTATTGTAGTGGGTTGAGTGATGATGAGGGGTGGAGGGTTAGTGGAGAAAAGGTGATGGGAGGTGAGACGTGTTGCGTGCAAGAGATGGGGAAGACAAGCAGGAGGTGGCGGGTTCGCTTGTTTGACTTGGTTTGACCAGGCAGGGTTCAAAAAGAAAGTGACAGGGGGTCCAAAAAGGTATAATGGCAGGGGGGTCAAAAGGATTTTGACAAGGCATGGTTTAGATATATGACAAGGACTTGTTTTGTAATTCTGAAATCTTGAAGGACCAATCCTGCCATTTTATCAAAATTGTCACAAGGACCAAAACTGACAAGTTCCAATAGTACAAGGACCATTTTTGACATTTTCAAATTTTCAAAGGACTAAACTTGTCATTTTTGAAAGTTTAAGGACCTAAGTTGTAATTTTGTAAATTTAAATCTCAAGGACTAATTTTGACAACTTAGGAATCCCTAGGGACTTGAAATGATATTTTTCTTTTATTTAGATTTACCAGGGACTGCTTTTGACAACTTTTGAAACTTGGGGGACTAAAACTGCCAATTATGCAAACTTTATATCGTTTTTCACCGATTTTGATATTTTTGCATTTAAAACACATAAAACACTTATTTGTGACATTTTTATCATTTTGATGCATTTCTAAGTGTTTTCAGATGTTTTTGCAGTCTAATTTGTACAAAAATGATGAGTATTTACACACTCATCAATCCCCATACTAAGATATTGCTAGTCCCTAGCAATGTTTTGAGAAAAATTTAATGGATTTCATCTCTTTACCAAAAGCCATTACTTCTCGAGTAGCCAAATGTTTCAGTTCAAGTAAGAACCTTGGTACACCGATAACCAAATGATTTTGAGCAAATCACCAGCTTCCAACGGATTTGATTTGTCTTTACCAGAAGCCGTTTGCTTCTGGACTAGCCAACTCTTAGATAAAATATCTTTGGTGAGTCGATTACCAATTATGGTTTTCCACTGCCTTTACCACAAGCCATAAACTTGCGGGCTAGCCAACTCTTTACTTTTAAGGATATGGTGAGCTGAGGTACCATACAATTTTAGGCAAATTGCAAGCCATAAACGGATTTGAGATATCTTTACCAAGAGCCGTTTGCTCCTGGATTAGCCAATCCTTATGTGTGTTAGACATGGTGGATTGATTACCATTTGTTGTATTTAGTGTAAAACACTAATACCAAATGAAAAAATTTTTAATTTTGGTCATTTTTGGGGAAAAGGGCATACAAAGGTATATAAGTGATCAAATTCGCCAGAATTCCCCCCCACACTTATTATGAATATTGTCCTCAATATTCAAAGTCAAGCGGGGTAATACAACAATTATTTTATTTTTCTGTATTTACAATTTTTATTTTATTTTCAAAATTTATACAACATGTGCATCTCCCCACACTTAGGTGGTAGAAAGGGGGAAAAGACAGAAATATGGGTGAAAACCCATATTGTATGGCTTGTTTTTGATAACGAAGTCACTAGCTTGACTCACCCCTAATTAATTGGTTCATGGGGAAGTGGAGTGGGATTGCCACTCAAAGATTGGGTGAGAAATTGGAGTGGGATTGCCACTCACATAATTATAAATGATAAGGTAGGGAGAATCTTTTTGATTTTTAATTTTATAATGTTTTTGTATTTTTAATTTTATATATATATATACAAAAGAAAGAAAATTCCTTACAACCTCGAAGGGAATCTGGGTCCTACAGAGCTCAAGCAACTCAGAAATGTACCAACAACCAAATGTTGTAACTGAGGGACTCATCAAACTGAGCAAGTTGTGTGCAAAGGAAAAATGTTTTTGTATTTTATATTGTTTATTGAAAAGAAATATGATACAATATAAGTAATCACTACCTCCCGTGCTTGTGTCGTTTACCACGCTAGCTAATAACTTGTGAATGATTAATCAGTAATAAATATGTCCCTGACGGCCGGTAGTTGAATGATAAGGTTTAATATACAAACAAGGATAGGTATTTCAACAAAATACAAAATACAAGTCACAATACGTAGCACTTTCCTCCGCAGCGGGCCAAAATTTGATCCGCCAAACTAACTAACTTTATTTCCCACCACTTGTGAATGACTGATACTAAAAGCTAGACAAACCGAAGTTGAATGGAAGTTTACCAAGGATTAAAATATCCTTGGATCGTTTATGTCCTGGCGAGGCGTGATATCCTGAATACAATGACTTGTGATTTGTTGAAAAAAATAATATTAGTATAGGAAAAACAGAATCGATTGACTAACACTAGGAATGTGAATAGTAATAGCTCTGTCACAGCCTACGCTCAATAAAACGCATAATCAAACCTAAAAATATTAAAGTATTTACTAACATTAAAACTATTTATTTACTATTTAATAATTTACATAAATATAAAGGAAATGTAAAATAAACCTAAATAAATAAAACAAAAACTTAGAAAAGTTTAAACTAATATAAAAGAAATTTAGAAACTAAAAATATATTTATTATACAAGTATTCTATTTATTATTAATTATTTACTATTATCTAATTACTAATACTATTATTTAATTATTATAAATACTAAACTAACAAACTAAAATCTAAAACTTTTTACATAATTCTAAAATATTAATAAGAAGCTAAGAAAAATATAAAAACTATATTTATTATACAAAAATAAGAAAATTTAATTAAATACTATTATTACTTATATAAACTAATTAAACTAAATTAATGCAAAAAATTAGAAAACTAAAAGTGAAAACTGCAAAAGTATTTTTTACATATGCTAAATAACTTAATAAAGTTATAAAAATCATAAAAAATTATCTAGGATAAAATTTAAATACTAGAACTAATTTATTTTTGGCTTTTTCATTTAAACTAATTAAATTAAAATTAAATCTAAAAACTATCTAATGAACAAGAAAAATGTGAAAAAATTATGGAAAGTATTTTACATAGTAAAGAAGCTGGGCAATATATTATGAAGTTCACATTGGGTTATCCAGATAAGTCGTAATAAGCCAAACACTGTATAAGCTTATTTAAATAAGCTAAAATGTTTACTACTATAAGAAATAAAATGTGCAAAGGATAACTGAGAAGTGAGCTAGCCTAGGTGGGTTATGCAGTGAACTTGTCACCAATGGAACCTAGGTTCGAATCTAACACACAACCTTTTTGCACTTTATTTATTTTTGATTTTTCTTTTTACAAAACTACTTATTAAGCTAAAATATATAACTTTAACAAAGCTAACTTTTTCAAAACTTGGAAATAAGCTCTGTGGGAGCTTATTTCCTCCACAGTTGGCCTTTAAGCCTTAAGCTTTTAAATAAGCTATCACTGAGGTTAAAGCTTGGTTATGGGCTTTTTCTGGTTATAGAACTATATATATACATTACTTATATAAGTTTAAGGGATTATAAGCTTTACAAACTAAGAAATAAGCAAATCGTGGCTTATAAGGCTTATGAGTCATTCACTTTGAGCTTATGGGCTCACAGTGGACTCATAAGCTCACAATAAGCTTGAAAAAGCTATAAAGTGGAAATAAAAGGTAAAAGTATATATGTACAAGTATTATGTGGATATTTATACAAACTTAGTGCACTGGGATTAACTTATAAGCTTAGAATAAGCAAATAAGCAATTCTCAATACACCTCAGTCCAAACCAAGGCCTGAACTTTTGAATGGCCATTTAAGCTGACGGGTTAAGCTCAAAATGGCAAAATGAAAGTTGGAGTTGCAAGATGGCCTGGTAAGCTTTCCAAAAAGCCCAAGTTCACTCTGTGAGGTTCACAGATGAGCTTGTGAGAAGCTTATGAAAATCCTTCCATTTGCCTAAGTACATTGGGTTCCCAGTATGCATAGTCAAATGGGACAAACAAAGCTCCTGCAGCCCTATTAGATAAGCTGCAAGGTTGGATTTAAGCACTGGATCATTAAACCTAGTTGATAAGCTTCCCAAAGAAGCAAATCTCATAAGCTAAGTCCAACAGGTGAGCTTTTTGAGAGCTTACGAAATATAGTGATTAGGTAAGGTATGCCGAGGATTCAACCTAGCTTTTCATGGTGTGATAAGTTTAAGCTACTTGCAGCCTATGTAAATAAGCTACAAGGTGAGATTTAAGTGCAGGATCATGAAGCTGGGTTGCTAGGCTTCCTAAAAAGCCAAGCCACACAGGCTTGTGATCACTAATGAGCTTGGTGTGAGCTTGTGGAAATGGTGTAATATCCTGATTGCTCAGGGGTATGTTGTGAGTGGGCAAACACAAGTTCACACAACTTATCTAATAAGCTTCTAAATGCTCAACCAACACTGAGTATATTAAGTTGGATAGCTTGCCTATCATTAGGCCAAGAATCTCAAGCTCAAGTTCAATGGGGAGACTATTTATGAGCTTGTGAAATCAACTCACCTTCACTGTTTGCTTCAGTGGAAGGAGTAAGATGGGACAAAAAGGTTGGAATGATCAAGCTATGTTGATAAGCTAAAGAGAGAAAAATAAGCAGACACATAATAAAAAGGCCACAAAGGCTACACAAAGAAGCCAAGTACACAAGCTAAGGTCAAGTAATGAAGCTTATGCAAGCTCATTAACTTGACACCTAAACCTGGTGCACAGTGGCAAAACGGGCACAAATAAGCTAAAAAATAAGCACTTAAATATGAAAGATAAAAATTAAAAAAATTATAATAAGCTAGATTAGCAACACATCTAAAACATACTAAAAACACAGAACATGAAATTAAATAACAAAAGCACAATAAAATTACTAAGTTTATTCAAAAACTACTAAAAGGAAAATTTGACTTTTTATAAAAACAATAAAGTTGACTAAAATGAATTTAAAACTTAAACTACTGATTATATATGTTATATTAAGCTATAATGAAACTGAATTAAGCTAAATAACATACTTATGAGCAACTATGATGAAATTTGTACTCAAAATCCTAACAGTGCACTATCTATCAAAGATTAAACATGATTTTGACTATTTAACAAATAAGGACAATATTTTATGGTGGTATGTTTCACTGAGCTATTATGAACTAATATTGCATATAACAACAACAAACAACAACAACACATACACTGCACTCTACTTATCGTATCAGAAATCCAAACAACCTTTAATAGGACTGTTTTTTTTTTTCAAAGCAAATAACTATATAGACCAATCCCATCAAATCCAGAGGTCATATTGTGTCAAAATAGACCTGTTTCAGCCTAAACCAGATGTCAAACAAGTCTAAGCCTATGATTTTCAAAAATTGACATATTAACAGTTAAAATACCAAATCAATCCACAATCCAATCCAAGGCATTACAACCAAATATTAAGCTATAATATGATAAACTAACAACAAAGAAACACAGAAACATAAAAATCATAGCATTTAAAACATTAAAACAAGTAAAAGTGCAAAAATTGTAAAATGAAGCTTACAAGTGATCAATGCTAAACTGAGTACCAAGGCTCGAAACCACTCCTAGCTTGTTGTCAATAAGCTAGAAACCGTAAAGTCCATCCAGATTAGCTTCTATACCCTTAACCGCTTATGAGACCACAAGTTGATTTTTCATTGATTTTTCTTGATTTTTTAGTATTTTCTGTTTTTTAAAAACTATAACTGATTTAATGAATCTAAAAGCTTCATGAGCTTTGTCGTGAGCCTACATGAGCTTAAAGAGTCCATTAAACAACCATAACAAGAAATTTAAATGACATGAAATTAAAGGAATTTTAAGCAAAACATGAAACTAAAATTAGACTGAAATTAAACTGAAATTTAAGTTCTATTACACTAATTTGAGGAAGCTTACAACATTAAAACATTAAAAGACATGAAATTTAAAGAAAGCTTTTAAAAATTACACTAACGACCAATGGCTAATCCAAAGGTACTTCTTCTCTTGCCTTTCTTCCTCTTTTATGCTTTAGAAATCCTCCACGTGTCCTTCTGAGAGTATCCCACCTCTTTGCTTGACCAATGGGTGAGTTTTGAGTGATAGCGATTTTAAGGAAAGACAGTTGATTTTGTAGGGTCCGATTATAGCTAGTGGGGTGGCATTTATTGTAGTGGGTTGAGTGATGATGGGGGGTGGAGGGTTAGTGGAGAAAAGGTGATGAGGTGCCCGAGACCTGTCAAGCAGGCAAGAGATGGGAAGACAAGGTGAGTGGCGGGGTTCTCGCTTGTTTGACTTGGTTTGACCAGGCAAAGTTCAAAAAAGAAAGTGACGGGGGTCCAAAAGGTATAATGGCGTGGGTCAAAAGGATTTGACAAGGCATGGTTTAGATATATGACAAGGACTTGTTTTGTAATTCTCAACCCCATCTTGAAGGACCATTCCTGCCATTTTATCAAAATTGTCACAAGGACCAAAACTGACAAGTTCCAATAGTACAAGGACCATTTTTGACATTTTCAAATTTTCAAAGGACTAAACTTGTCATTTTTGAAAGTTTAAGGACCTAAGTTGTAATTTTGTAAATTTAAATCTCAAGGACTAATTTTGACAACTTAGGAATCCCTAGGGACTTGAAATGATATTTTTCTTTTATTTAGATTTACCGTGGACTGCTTTTTGACAACTTTTGAAACTTTGGGGACTAAAACTGCCAATTATGCAAACTTTATACGTTTTTCACCAGATTTTGATATTTTGCATTTAAAACACATAAAACACTTATTTGTGATATTTTTATCATTTTGATGCATTTCTGAGTGTTTTCAGATGTTTTTGCAGTTTAAATAGTACAAAAATGATGAGTATTTAGACACTCATCATCGAGTCATATCCTTTGTATACAGTTTTGGGATGATTGGGACTCATGGGAAAAGTTAAAGTTTATGAAATGACTGGAAGGGAACATTAATTCAAATTCCCTTATTTGCGTAATAATGTACTCCAAGTGTTTTGATCTTTTCAATTCGGGTCAAATTAGTGTTAGAGTAATAAAAACTCAAGTGTAGGGATGTGCCTACAAATCCCTATCATTTTGATGTTACCGTAGAGGATGGTAGAGTAAAAGTGTATGAAAAAAAAAAAACATACGGGCTACTATCCTACATCTATCTTTAAATTTATGTTTGTTTGTTTCAGTTTTCTAGAGTTTAGAGTGTCGAGTCTTGGCTTAGCAACGCCATTCTCCGTATGCTTGCAACATAGAGATTTTTGACTTGCCACCATTATATTGCCTATCCCACCAAACCCTTTGTTTCCCTACCATAAGCCTAACGTTACAACCCTTTAAAGACCTCTTTGATAGTCTTTCCTAGGTGCTTACGCCAAAGCGATGAAGGTTTGATCTATTCTCAAGCCTATGGTAATCTATGTACTAGGACCGGTTAGTGAGTGTTTATCTTCCATTTCCAATTTGTTATATTTCATATACACCCGAGAGACGTGAGTATCCAAACACCCCATGTGAGGTGCTAGTATGTAATTTCCGTGCTTGTTATGACTTTTGTGGGCTTATATGTGTTGTGGACTATTTTAAACCAATGCTTCATGACCCCTAACTTATAAATTAATTGGCTAAAAGCACATTTGCTTGAGGAAAGCAAATACCAAGTGTAGGGATATTTGATAAGGTTTTAAAATGTACCTTTTGAGGGGTCGTTTAAGCCCTTATTTGATCACTTTTGTATCCGTTATTACTTAATATCGTTCCTTTTCACTTTTTAGGTCTCTTGAAGGAAAATTGCTGGAATGGCACTTATTTGGACGAAAAGGCGCGGATACAAGGGGACGGCGTCAGGCACAAACTAGTGACACCGTCAGAGA
>OU343217.1:203100628-203251164 GCA_910596185.1 Chrysanthemum makinoi | reverse complement strand
AAGTCATTGAGTTTTTAGGCAATTTGAGCAAATATTGTCTTGGTTTGGCCCCGAAGGGAAAGGGATGTTTTGAGGGGGCTCAATGTGTGTTTGAGGGTCTTCATTTTGAGAAGTAGGGAGAGGTTCTAAAAATGAGGGTGGTAATGGAACTTCTTCCATATGATCAAGGTTGTTCCTTGTCTCCCATGATGGGCTAGTTGGTGTTGTAGGTGGTTCCCGATTTAATGAAAAGGTTGGTGAATGGGAGGTTCTTGGTGATGAATGGAACAATGAATATATGTTTGGATGAGGAAGAGGCTCATTCAACGAGTGTAGTCCATTTTCAATGAATGAAGATTTTGATGGCTTGCTAGAACTAGCCATGTTTGGTTTGGAACTAGATGATCCTTTTTCTAGTTGGAAAGGTTTGATGCTAATCCTTGCGGTTCTGTTAGCTTTTTTTGGATGGGTTTGATGAGGTGGGATTCTAGAGTCATTATCTCTAATGGGAGATGTTTCGGTGGATGAAATTTCATGGATCATTTGACCCTTTCTTTTGGATGATCCTATGTTTGAGGAGTTGTTGCTAAGAGCCTTAGTCATGGTGATGAAGGTGCTAATGTGAGCTTCTAATTTCTGATTTTTGAAAGGTAATTGAGGATGGTGCCATAAACCTAAGATTGTTTGGTTTATAAAGAGTAATTTGAATTTGGGAATTAAATTCTTGACCACTTAGAAGACTAAGCATGCTCTTGAGGTTTTGATCAACTCTAGGAGGATAATTAATTTATGCTAAGAGTGGTTAGAGAACCAAAAGGTTACATGAGTTTGAATATAGGAGCTGATTTATGCTCTCTGCATCTACGGATCCCGCAGATCCCTCTCAGTGGGGATCCGCCTGGTTAAAGACCAGGGATCCGGCTATCAGACAGGGTCTAGGTGAAATCATTATGCTTTTGTAAGGTTAGTTATTAATGGATTTCGAGAGTTTGACTTAATTTTGAAGTCTTTGGCTGTTGGATATCTCAAATCCTTAACCATATTAAGTAATGGTGCTTAATGATGGTTTTGGCCAAGAAAATTTGACCTTGGGTAGTCTAACTATATGTTTTACGATGATTCCATTTAATTTGATGTGGAGAAATGGTGATAACAAGTCCTAGGAGTCAGATAATGTCCTAATAGGGATTTACTAAAATCCTTAAAAATAAAAAGAAATGAAAAACCAATTTTTGACCTTAATTTTGATTAAGAGATGATTGAAATCAACTTGCTAAAATTGAAAGATATACCTAACTAAGTGCTATCAAGAGTGATAGATAATGTGTGAGTGTTAGAGCGGAATTATGGTGAGTTTTGACTTGTTGAAAAATCAAGAATATTTCAAAGATGTATCCTAGATAGGTCATGGATGAGAGTGAGATCTTTAACCGTTTGAGAAAAACTTTGTTGGCTCAAGTATCTTATGTTTGACTTGTTGGAGGTGATCTAATAGATTGTTTTGATGTATCTAAATCTGTATTGCATATCAGATACCACGGATCCCACGGTTCCCTTCTGGGAGGGATCCGTCTAGTACAAATTTTGGGATCCGCCTACTGCAGATCAGAAGGCTTTCAGCAAATGTGCAATTTTGCACTTCTTAGTAAATGCACTTCCTAATTGTTTCTATGGGAACTAAATGTACGAGCACAACTACTATGATGTATGGCAAAGTAGAAATAGCTAGAATTCCTATAATGAGTGACGACGACCATTCAAAGGGTCGTAAAATCTCATTTTCCAAGTACCTACGTTAGGATTGTTTAGTGCCATGGTATGGCAATACCTACGAACTACAAGCATAATTTAAAATGTTTACAAACAATTGTTTGAAACTGTTCATCAAAAGTTTGATTCTTCAAACCTTACCTTTCTCCTCCTTCTTCACTTCTTCACCCGTCTTCCACTCTTCATCGAACTATCTTTACTTCTTCTTCTTCAAGAAATTGGCGAAGCATTTGAAGATTCCCTTGGTTTGTTGCCATTCGGGTGATTCATTAAGGATGTTTGGCAATTGGTTGATATAGTCCAAGGGGTCAAGATCGATATTTGTGAGTGGGTTGCTACTACTCCCTTCACCTCCACCTTCTCCTTGCCTTTCCCTTTCGTCCGAGGAGTCCGTGGGTGGGTGTGGCCTCTTGCCTTCCACCATAAACCTTGTTGTTCTACCCTCGGTTAGTGGTACCATAACCTTATTGCAAAAGCTATGATCAAGGGATTGTGGAGAAGGGTCTAAAGCAAAGATGAATTTGGCGAGACGGGTTAAAAGAATTGCATACGGAAGCACCATCTTGTCCATGCTCCTAACACTTGCCATTCTTTTGACCATGTAGTAAGCAAGGTTGAATTGAGTATTGGTCACTAGGCAATAGATCATGAAGCTTAGACATGCGTTGGGATGGTCCTTGTTTCCTACTAAGCATACCACATTTTCTCTAATCACATCCTCCCACTTCCTATACAATGCATACATTTCCGAAAGCTCCATTTGAAAAGGATCCCTATGGATCACTTTTGAATTCCTTGTGACTCTTGATGGTGAAGCTCTTGGCATGAACACGGTGTCCCTTACCGTGGTTGCTTCCGGGATCAAAGTGTAGTAAATGTCGTGATGATCAACCATTGTGTGTAGTTGTTCCAAAGACCATTCATTGGAGTACACACAAACACCTTGATATGGAACCCCTATAATTCTTCCAAACTCTACAAGTGAAAGACTAAACTCTCGCTCATTGATGGTGAATTCAATTGAGATGGTCCCATCATCATTTCTAATTATACCCATTGTCTTGTAGAATTCAAGCACAAAGACCGGGCAAATTTCCTCGTTTATGTCCAATAAACAATGAAATCCAATAGTTGCAAAAACTTCCCTTACGTCGGTATTTGCAAGAAATGATGGATCAACAACTCTCCCTTCATGAAATAGTCTCCTTTCAAGCAACTTAAAGGCCTTTCTATCTTCCGGACTTAGACCATTTTTCCTATGATACATGGGTATGTAGTGGGCGGTGTCTTGGTAATCTTGTTGCTTGTTGCTTGGCATGATTGTTCCTAAACAATGCAACCCCAATGTGGTGTTAATGGTGAATAGTAGCCTAGAGGGTTTGATCACAATTTTGCTCTCATCATCTTTGTTGAGTTCAAGAAATGTGTTTAATTTGTATTAACAATGTTAATTCTTTGATTTAGATTATCTTAGAAAACAATGTGGTGACAAATTATAATAAACCCATTTGAACCCAACTCTAAAGATGAAGAAATTGTAATTCTAAGAATCAAGGAATTAAATTAACAATGTAGTGAAGATTATACTTACACAAGTGATTGTTAGACTTGAGAAGAATGATCAATTTGCTCCTATGAATAGTACCTGGGTTTTTGTTCGTGAGTCTTTGAGGTGAGTATTATTGTAGAACATCCACAGTGATCATTCTTGATCATATACTGTCTTCTGTTGCACGGATCCCGCGGATCCCTCTCATTTGGGATCCGGCTAGTGTAAACCGAGGGATCCGGCATAACAGCAAAGATCAGCTTAAACATTCCTTGATAACTAAGGTTTGGGAGTTCTAAAAAGCCTAATGTTTTGGTGTTTATGGTTCTAAAACTTGTGACTTGAGGTTTTTGAAGATTCAGTACTATTCCTATTAGACGAGGTTCCCTTTTTAAGAAATAGTCATATTTCTTGGGAAGCTTTTCAAACATTATAATAAAATCCCATTTTATTATAACATAAGAAGTTTCACATGGAAATTTATTGACATAGATGAAGTGTCAATAAATTCGTTGTGATGAATAATGATAATGGTTATCAAATAACCAAAATGTCATTATTACGAAATCGTAGTGTAGTTTCTACAAATAAGTCGAAGAATACTATTTTTGATGATGACTTTAATATAGATAACTACTAAAACAATTATTAATAAATCATGCAACTAAGATTTCAATAATAAAATTAAGAGCAAGTGATTAGTAATCATACCTTGGCTAAATATTCTTTTTGCGAAAGGAAATATTTAGATAAGTTCTTTATGCTCTTCTTGGTAACTCCAAATCCAAGTATGGATAATGCTTGGCTAAATATTCTTTTTGCGAAAAGAAATATTTAGATAAATTCTTTATGCTCTTCTTGGTAACTCCAAATCCAAGTATGGATAATGCTTAGGAAAAAAAAATGTTAGAGCATTCTATCATTGTCCAACAATAAACAATATAGTGATTTTAAAATATGACAAAGATAATCCTTCTTTGTAGTTTTCAAATATACACGGATCGTATCAAGTCTTTAAAGTACAACATACTTTAAAAAGCTTGGTAACGAAGCTCTGATGCCAATTGTGGAAAACTAGAAGGGGGGGGGGGGTTGAATAGTTTTACCAATTTAAAACTTCATTTTTAAATATTTAGATCGACTTATGTCAATCTATTTGATTTTTATGTTGGACGTTGATAGATGGATATATAAGCGTGTAATGAAATATAAAGAGTAAGAAGCACATCACCACAACACAAGTTATTTATAGTGGTTCGGCTACAAGGACACCTTCCTTGCCCTACTCCACTCCCCGAGTCACCTACTCGAGAGTTCGTAAGCACTACACCAACTTCTTGTGGCGGAGAAGCCTTCACAACGTCGCTTAACCTTTTTCCGGTACAAAGCTAAATACCGAGTTCTTTCACACCAAGGCGAACCACACCTAACACAACGTCGCCTACCCTTTATACGGTGCTAGGCTAACCACCGAGCTCTTTCACACCTTAGGAGAACTAATCCTTCACAACATCGCCTTTTATTAGGTACTAGGCTAAGCACCTAGTTCCATTACTATGGAGGAACTACTACCCTTCACGACACAACACCTAATCTCAAGGATATCTTCTCCTTGTTACAACATCATCTAGGATATCACCATCCTTAGACCTAGGCATTCTTCCCAAATGCTACATGATTTGATTCTCTGACATCCTTCACTAATGCCTTTGACACAACGCTTGGCACCCTTCACTAATGCCTTCGTCTTGACACCTTTAGCATCCTTCACTAATGCTTTGACACGGATGATGAGCACCTTTCACTAATGCTTTCATCTTGACACTTTCGGCAGAACTATCACCAAGAGAACCTTAGTAGTCTTGATGATGACGAAGCATGGCAACTCATGGACTTGAGCTTGCACGTCTACAAGAAGTGGTGATCTCTCCTTTAAGAGGAACCTAGTAGATCACACAAAAACAAAAGATAAACTACATAGATCACTTAGATATGAGGTTAGAGGGTTAGAATACTTTGGGGAAGTATGTGTGTAAAACCATATGTAGAGAGGAAGAAATGGCTCTCTATTTATAGAGGAAATTCTCTTCTGTTCCCCGGATCCCACGGATCCCTACCACAAGGGATCCGGCTAGCACAAGGCTAGGGATCCGTGGTCCGCTCCTCTTTGCCCATGGGTATTTTTGGTTATGGGTCATGGGTCATGGGTTATGGGTTGATCAATGGTTTTCTTTCTAGATACAATGAACTTGGTTAAGTGGTATATATAAAACCATGGGTTATGGGTCAAAACCATTTGCTAGTATTTACCCATTTAGTATATACTTGTATTTACCCATTTTAGCATACACTTAGTTTTTACCCATTTTAGTATACTTAGTTTAAGTATATGTTTAACCCAATATGTAAACACTAGTTGTTGTACATATGTATCTAAATCATAAAATCACTTATACTTGTTTTAGTGTTTTATGTGAAAACGTAAGTGTGTTAGAAAACTATTAACTCAAACTATTTACGTACTCTATTTGTTTCGTTAAAATGATTTTACATTTGTTATCGACAAAACATTAGAAGATCGTAAAATATAAATAAACGTTTTTACGGCTTATTTGTATTAATAAAGAGTCAGAATCATTGTCTTGTGGATTAGGCTGATGCTATTGTTCAGGTTGAACATCAGCGTCCACTTCTTCCTCTGCTGATAGAATTTCATCTTCACTTTCAGCCTGCTCTTCATCAGAGAATAAGATCCCAGTAACATCAGCCATAGTTAACAAGGTGGGGGTGATGGGTTCTGTATCAGCGGGTGGTATTAATCCCTCTGAGTCTTTGTCCCCTTTGACCCCTCAGAAACTGGTGGGCATTTCCCAGTGTCTTCTCGGAGTCGATTGGTTGTGGGTTCCATATCGGCGGGTTGTTTCTTTCCTCCGAGTCTTTGTCCCCCGTGACCCTGAGACACTGGTGGGTGTTTCCCAGTGCCTTTGGCGGAGTCAGTGGCAGTGATATCCCTATCAGTGGGTTGTTTGTTTCCCCCTGAGTCTTTGGGATCATTCAGTGTGCCCTCAGACAAAGGCTGTGATTTGCTAATGTCATCCTTGGGCGTTGTGGAAGGCGCTCCCCTACCAGCGGGTTGTCTGTTTCCCTCTGAATCTTGGGGAGTAGTAGTTGGGACCAAGGGCACTGATTGTGATTTATCAGTGTCCTTCGTTGTCACCAGGGTGGATGTTGCTTGGTCTCCAATGGGTGTCTGTTCAGTCTGGGGTTTTTTGTGCCTTTTAGGAAGTGTTCCTGAAGCCTCAGGGCCTTGAGACTTGGGTTTGGTCTTAGTCCCAGTCTGATACTTCCCCTTTCTCTTTTTAGGAGCAGGGTTAAGAGACACTGAATCCCTCTGGTTGTTTACAGCAACCATATGAGCCATCAATACAATATCAGTGACTTGGGATGGGTCTTTTTGAAAATTAGATTGACTCAGGGTACTAGGTAAAGCAGTATATTTGTACTCCTGAGGATAATTACAACTCAATAACACTTGCAAAGCACATGAGACAAACCTAGGATACGAATCGTATTTTGTCCTAGTTTTGCTCAGTAGCTTGGTTATGAGATCACTGTAAATGATCTCTCCCATGTCGACAGTGACCCCATTCATCAAACAGTATGCCATCATCAACTGAATAGAATTAACTTGTTCAGTGGATGAATGGTTCCCACCGAGAACCTGAATCACGAATGTGAACAGGATCTTCCAGGCCGTGGGAAATGAGTTTTTGGTGACTGGGGTCTTGTCCAAAAATTTTGGATCCAAAACGATTTGTTTTAACCCATCCTTAACTGTGGAGGGTTCAGGATGGGCAACATAGGCTCCATTATTATAATCTAACCCTGTTGAAGTGCAAAAAGTTTTATAATCCAGGGTTAGTGATTGTTCCCCATTGAAAAGACCGAACTTAATGAGATACTCCTTGAGTGGTTGTAGGTCAGTCTCATTTGTAGAGGGTGATGGGTCATAGGCCGTGGCTGTAGCCCAAAACTCCATGAGGAGGTTTTGGTACAGAATTGAGGGACATTTAACAAAGGCCGTTTTCAATGGGAAGTTAAACAAAAATTTCATAATGTCCTTATAGGCTGGGACAGTTTGAGGGTATTCAAAATTGCCTATGACATTATTTGTTTTAAATTCAACATTGCTAAAATCACCTACCCACTGTGATGCAAACTGAAGAGATTGTGTTCTTGCCATTTCTATTTAAAATGTTTTTAGGGTTTTGAGAAAAATATCTTGACAAGAACAATCAAAGGGTTTTGAATCTCTCAAGTTGTGATGAAAAAACTTTTGTAAAGGTTTACAGAGAAGATTTTTCAGAAAAAAGATTTGAAGAACACAAAGATTTCTGGGTTTGAAAGAGATTTTGACAGAGTTTTATTAGCAGAATTACTTTTTGTATGTTTTAAGGATTTTCTGAGGGGTATTTATAGAGTGATGAGAGGGGTGGTTTGTGCACTAAAGTGGATTTGTAAAGTCGGTTTTTGAAAACGTTTTGAATTTCCACATTTAATGCCACCACTCCACTACCCGCAGTAAAATCCCGTTTTTCAAGGAAACAGTTGCAGTGTACAGTAAAAGTGCACTTTTGCAGTAATAAAATATCCACAGGATATTTCATGTGAGAGGAGGTATTTAATGCCAAGTGGGGTGAGGTAAGATTATGAGAGACCCTTGGTATAGATGACAGTAAGACAATGAGACATTTATTCCTATATTTAATTTGTATGTTTACCAACCTAGGACATTTAAGTAACTGATACTTAATGCATTTAGTTACTCATTCAATGCTCAATATCAACTGTCAAGGTCCCTGAATGAGTCTTACTCATTCAGTGAGAGGTTTGAATTTGGATTTGATCAGGGAGGATGAACTATTTCAGGAAAACTTACTGAGATTGGGATTGGTTTTTAGGTTGCTGACTTTCAATGTCTAGCATTCCCAATTCAGCTTCCAGTCTCTTGAAGGTAGGTTCATCTAAGGGTTTGGTGAAGATATCAGCAAGTTGATATTCAGTGGGGATGAAATGAAGCTCTATGTCTCCTTTCATTATGTGGTCCCTGATGAAATGATATCTGATATCAATGTGTTTGGTTCTTTGGTGAAGGACAGGGTTGTTGGAGATAGCAATAGCACTGGTGTTATCACAGAAGATGGGTACCATTTTGTAATGGATGTCATAGTCACCGAGTTGACTTTTCATCCATAAGACATTGGCACAGATCATGCAGCAGCAACATACTCACCGGTGAAGACATAGCCACCGATTGTTGCTTTTAGCACTCCAACGCACTTTTCCTTCAGTGGAATTGACAAGATCCTGAGGTACTTTTTGTCCATGTTGCACCCAAAGATAATCGTAATCGAATATCCTTGAGGTCAACCCTGAGCACTTTGGATAGTAGAGTCCAAGGCTTGGAGTTCCTTTCAGGTATCTTAGTATTCCTTTGGCTGCAGTGAGATGGGATTCTTTGGGATTGGACTGATATCTTGCTATTAGACAAACTGAGAATTGTATGTCTGGTCTAGTAGCAGTTAGATACATCAGTGAGCCAACAATCCCCCTGAAGTGAGTTTGATTGACTGATTTTCCAGTGAGATCAGGTCCAAGGTTGTTAGGAGGGACCATTGGAGTCTTCACTGAGGCACAGTCAGATATCTCATATTTCTTCAAAAGATTTCTGGTGTACTTCTCTTGACTGATGGAGATACTCTTATCAGTTTTCCTGATTTGTAGTCCAAGGAAGTACGTGAGTTCACCCATCATGCTCATTTCAAACTTCTTTGTCATCAGTTTTTCAAACTGTTTGCAAAGTTTGTAATTTGTTGAGCCAAAGATGATGTCATCAACATACACTTGAACTAGTATCACATCTTATTTAGTCTTATAGACAAACAGGGTGTTGTCTATCTTTCCTCTGACAAACTTGTTTTGAATCAGGAAGGCTGAGAGAGTTTCATACCATGCTCTGGGAGCTTGTTTAAGTCTGTTAATACAAATAAACCGTAAAAACGTTTATTAATATTTTGCGATCTCTTTGTGTTTTGTTGATAACAAATGTAATGTTATCTTAAGTATAATTATAAGGATACATGTTATTTTTGTAAAGCATTTACATATAGCCATTTAAATACAAAAATGTAATAATTAAGCATTTGTTGTAATAGTTTATTAGGATGGGTAAAAACCATAACCCATGGACCATAACCCATGGATCTTAAACCCATACCAAAGAAGACTTGATACAATGTATACTTAGATACATTGAATCTAAAGAAAACCCATGGACCAACCCATAACCCATGACCCATAACCAAAAAACCCATGGGCAAAGAAGATCGTACCACGGATCCCTAGGATTACACTAGCCGGATCCCAAGTGGAAGGGATCCGTGGGATCCGTGGAACAGAGAAGAAATTTGCCTATAAATAGAGAGCCATTTCTTCATTCTCTTCTTACTAAATCTCTCATACACTCTCATTCTCTTCTAACATATAGATCACTTGATCTAGAGAGTTGTTCTTCTTTCTTTCTATTTGTGATCCTCATATAGGTCCTTCTCTAAGGCGAGATCACGAGCATTCTACAAGTCATCCAAGCAAGGGGTCCTTGATTGATTTGTCACTCCACAAGATTTATGTAGCGAAGATCTTGTATTTGATATTTCACATATTTGTTGTGTAATAGTTGTGTTGGTTTGGTCCACCGTGCTACGGACTCGGTATCTAGCTTTGTACCGAAAAAAGTGTAAGCAACGTTGTGAAGGCTTCTCCGCCAAGTGAAGGAGTTTTTTGACATAGTGCTTGAACTCTCGAGTAGGTGACTCGGGGAGTGGAGTAGGGCAAGGAAGGTGACCTTGTAGCCGAACCACTATAAATCGGTTGTGTCTTTTCTATCCCTTAACTTTATTATTTGCTTGCATTATCATTAGATCTATACGTTCTCAACATCCATACGATTTCACATAATATCGAATCTAAAGTTTTTGAAATCAACTTAAAATCGGCAAAACTATTCAACCCCCCTTCTAGTTTTCCACAATTGGCATCAAGAGCTAAGTTTATAAAAGTTTTAAAATAAAATTGTATTTTAAAAACTTTTCGATCACTATGGGTTCTGAAAATTATAAGGAAGGGCAATCTATGCAACGACCACCACTACTTGAAACTAATGGTTTTATATATTGGAAAAATAGATTCGAAACATATGTGAAGTCTAAAGATATTGATCTTTGGTACATTATTGTTGAAGGTGATTTTGAGGCTACCTCAAATGATGATAAAGGAAATTTAGTTCACATACCTCATGATAAACTAAACGATGAAATGAAGAAAAAGCTTTCTAAAAATAGTGAAGCAAAATGGTTTTATATAATGCTTTACCGAAAAAGGAATTCGAAAGAATTTCTATGCTTAAAACCTCTAAAGAAATTTGGAATTCTTTAGTTGTAACTCATCAAGGTAACCAACAAGTTAAAAATAATAAAATTGATTTATTTGTTCAACAATATGAACAATTTTCAATATCGGATGAGGAAACTATAGATCATTCATTTGCTAACTTTAATACTATTATTACATCTTTACAAGCACTTGATGAATCTTTTTCTAGCCGTAACCATGTTAGGAGATATCTAAGGGCACTTCCATCGAAGTGGAGATCCAAGGTGACGGCAATCGAAGAGTCAAAAGATTTGACAATCCTCACCCTCGATGAACTCATAGGCAACCTAAAAGTCTACGAGCTTGTCCTTGCTAAAGATTCCGAAGCCTCAAAGGTGAAAGAGAAACACAAATCTTTTGCCCTTAAAGCCAAAAAGGCTTCAAGCGATGAGGAGAACTCATCTTCGAGTAGTGACGACGAAGAGTACGCTATGGCGGTAAGGGACTTTAAAAGTTCTTTAGAAGAAAGGGAAGATACGTCAAACAACCGTATGACGATAAGAAAGGCTTTCAGAAAAGCAAAGAGGACGAGAAGCCAAAGGATGATCGTACTTGCTTTAAATGTGGGGACCCAAACCACTTTATTAGTAAGTGTCCCAAACGGGATGATCAAAAGGCGTTCGTGAGCGGCACGTGGGAAATGAGCGACGAGGAGGACGAAGAAATTTGTCTCATGGCAAATGACGAGGTATGTCACGAATACTATAGTAGCTCATCACTTGATGACGACTCATTGCATAATGAATATGACAAACTATGCAATATTAGCTTAAAACTAATTAACAAAAACAAGCTTTTAAAGAGTCAAAATCAACGTTTAGATAAAGAAGTCATAGAATTAAAAGCAAAACTAAAACGTTTAGAAAAGGGTAAAATAGCAAGTGGTGAATGTGAACTTTGCTTTCAACTTCAAACACTAGTGGATCACTTAGATTCTAAAATTGCTAGAATGAGCACGAACACTTTAGATACAATACTCGATAGTGTTAAAACCGGTAACAATCAAAAGGGTCTAGGTAGTCAACAACTTGATCCATCAACTAGTGAAAGTAAAGAAACAAAATTTGTTAAGGAACTAGAAAAACCAGCCACTGTTGTGGCGGATCCCACGGATCCCCTAAAAAGGGAACCGGCTAGTGTACTGAAAGGGATCCGTGGATCTGCTGTAGCAAACAATAGCAATAACGTAGCTTCTTCATCTAGAACTGAGTTTGTTATAGTTAATAGGAAGAAACCAAATCATGTCACCACTAGACAACCACCTCCAAAATATAATCCTACTTTTGCAAGAAACAAAGCTCCATCTTTTTCAAAACCTAACTCATTTAGGAGACCTAATAACGTTTACCCGAAAAGTAACCATCAAATGGGATGGAATCAAAACATGCAAAACGGTTTTCCTTTTCAAAACTTTGCTCCATGGAATGCATACTCATCTTATCCATACATGTCTAACATGAATGGAATGTTTAACACTAATGGACCCATGAACAAATGGGGACCAAACTTTTGAGTTTATTATTGTTTTAGGTGTGCTTAAAGGTCGACCTAGACCCCGATGAATGGGTCAAGGATAGCGGGTGCACAAGGCACATGACTGACAATAGGGATCTATTCTCCACATATGAATCCATAAATGGAGGTAATGTGGTGTTTGGAAATAGCAAAAGTAGAATCATCGGTAAAGGTACGATTTCTAACAAATCTCTAACCATTAACGATGTGTGTCACGTAGAAAACCTAAACTTTAATCTCTTAAGTATAGGACAAATATGTGATAAAAAGTGCAATGTACTTTTACCTAAACCGTAGTAAGATACTTAAATATGGCATAACCATAGGAAGAGGAATTAGGAAACATGGAGTCTATGTCATTAAAATCGGTAATGAACCTAAAGACAAACTATGTCTTACCTCTATGGATGATACTTCGACCTTATGGCATCGAAGATTGGGTCACGCCAACATGCGACTTCTTCAATCGCTATCATCCAAAGATCTAGTAAGAGATCTACCTAAGTTAAAATATGAACATCATTTTTGTGATGCTTGTAATGTAGGAAAACAAGCTCATTCGAGTCATAAAGCTAAAAACATGGTGTCCACAACTAGGTGTCTAGAATTACTACATATGGATTTATTTGGTCCATCCGCTATCCAAAGTTATGGAGGCAACTACTACACTTTGGTAATAGTGGATGACTACTCTAGGTATACATGGACAAATTTTTTAAAGAACAAAACGGAAACCTTTAACTATTTTGAAATATTAAGCAAAAAGATCCAAAGACAACTAGGAAGTCCCATAGTGTCTATTAGGACGGATCATGGTAGGGAATTCGATAATGAAGTGCAATTCGGAGCTTTTGTGACGCTAATGGTATTACTCACAACTTCGGCTCCACGACTCCACAATCGAATTTGGTAGTAGAAAGAAAGAATAGAACTCTACAAGAAATGAGTCGAACCATGCTTAATGAACAATCCATACCTCAAAAATTTTGGTGTAATGCCGTTGATACTTCAACGTATATACTCAATCGAGTCTTGATTAGACCAATCTTAGGAAAAACTCCATATGAGTTACTTCGAGGCAAAAAGCCTACGTTAAATCACTTTAGAGTCTTTGGTAGTAAATGTTTTATTCTTAACACTAAAGATTACCTTACAAAATTTGATCCTAAATCAACCGAAGGTATCTTTTTAGGTTATTCGCCAAATAGCAAAGCTTACGTCATATTAAACAAAGAAACAATGAAGGTAGAAGAGTCATTAAATATAAAATTTGATGAAAGTCCACCCAAACCCTCTCCACCTCTTGTCGATGACGAGATTATAGAAAGTGAAGCCATAGTAATAAAGAAAAAGATAAGTGAAGAACCTCTAAGTGATGAAATAATAAACATTATAAAGTCATAGGAAAACTAAACGAATGAACATTAAGGTCTCAAGTTCAAAACCAAAGTAGCTTGCTTTGTTTCGTTTCAACCTTAGAACCTAAGAATACACAAGAAGCCATAAAAGATGAAAGTTGGGTAATGGCTATGCAAGAAGAACTAAATCAATTTGTTTCTAATGATGTTTGGACACTTGTCCCTCCACCTAGTAATCAAACCATAATAGGAACCAAATGGGTTTATAAAAAAATTAGATGCAAACGGAGTAGTGTCTAGGAACAAGGCTAGACTCGTTGCTCAAGGGTATAACCAACAAGAGGGAATAGACTTTGATGAGACCTACGCCCCGTGGCTAGATTAGAGTCTATAAGAATACTTCTTGCGTATGCTTGTGCTAATGATCTAAAGCTTTATCAAATGGATGTCAAAAGTGCTTTTCTAAATGGTGTCATAAATGAAGAAGTATATGTAGCTCAACCTCCGGGCTTCATTGATTTTGAAAACCCAAACATGTGTATAAATTAAAGAAAGCCCTTTACGGTCTTAAACAAGCTCCAAAAGCTTGGTATGATAGACTCAAGTCATTTCTAGTTAAACACAACTACACCATGGGGTTAGTTGACAACACACTTTTACTAAGAAAAGAGAGTCACATATAATCATAGTACAAATATATGTAGATGATATTATATTCGGATCCACTTGTCAAGACATGTGTGATGATTTCTCTAAAATCATGCATGACGAGTTCGAGATGAGTATGATGGGAGAACTTAGTTTCTTTCTTGGTCTACAAATAAAACAAGTAGAAGATGGTATCTTCTTCAATCAATCTAAATACATCAAGGAGATGTTAAAGAAATTCGGTCTAGAAGAGTCAAAACCAATTAGGACTCCAATGTCATCCGACACCAAACTCACAAAAGATGAAGACGGAGAATCCGTAGATAATACTAAATATCGTGGCATGATAGGTAGCCTTCTCTACCTCACGGCAAGTAGGCCGGATATCATGTTTAGTGTTTGCTTATGTGCTAGGTTTCAAGAAGACCCTAAAATATCACACCTAGAAGCCGTAAAAGGATATTTAGATATATTAAGGGTACAACACAATTAGGATTATGGTATCCTAAGGGCACGGAGTAGAAACAATTGTATATGCAGATTCTGACCATGCAGGTGATTACGTTGATAGAAAAAGTACAAGTGGGGTATGTACTTTTATGGGATGTTGTTTAACATCATGGTTTTCTAAGAAACAAACGGCACTTGCAATATCAACAACCGAAACCGAGTATGTCTCCGCCGGCAAAGCATGCCAACAAGCACTATGGATGAAACAAGCGTTAGTAGACTACGACATCCATCTAAGCGACATAGCCATCCTATGTGACAACAAAGGTGCCATCGACTTAAGCAAGAATCGGGTATTGCATTCTCGCACAAAGCATATAGAGATTCGTCATCACTTCTTAAGAGACAATGTTCAAAAGGGGAACATCTCTATTGAGAAGGTAGCATCCGAAGACAACATAGCCGACGTCCTCACCAAACCGTTGAAGCGGGAACAATTCAACCTACTTCGTCTTGGTCTTGGTCTAATGGAACAAACGTCGTAACTTAATTGACTCTACAAGGTATGTAAACACTAGCCTTCTTCTTTCTGAGTCTAGGATTTCTATTTCACGCACAACTCACAAACAATACGGGAATTTTCAAAACCCAAGATGAGTTTTCCACTTATAGCTTTCTTATAATTTTTTTTTACATTTTCAAAGAAAGCCTACTTTCACAATGTTTTCTAAAAAGATGATACCTTCCCGTATCAATTTCACAAAAGCAATTTCTCACATCTAGGACAAATCGCTTTTTCATTATTAATACAAAGTAAAAACCCGTTTTCATTGCATCTCATGTCTTTTGAATGCTAAAGGGGACACATAACTAATATGTGTTTTCGGGTACATTCATTTAAGCAACAATGAATTAGGAGCATTGATAACACAAAATTACGTACTCATGTACTAAATATGTGTTTTCGGGTTATCTCAATAGGATGGTTTTATACTTCTAGTTTATTTTCTATTTCTTTTAGGAGTCGAGATAACCGAAACTCCAAATAGTTTGCATATAGGCACACACTAGGCAAAAATGTTTCCAAAAGAAAATTTTGTGCTGCCTGAAACATCGATCCCGCCTTTATGCTGGGACGGATCCTCAAGGGAAGGATCCGTGCAAATGTAAGCTGTTTTCAACTTCTATTTTTTTACTTTGGATGAAAAATCCACATTTGTTTCATTTTTGGGAGTATGCTCTTTAATGCTTGTGTTCTCATGATCACATGCCTTGAATTCATATCTAATTATTAGATTTTAATCCACATTTTGGGTCAAGCATTCATTACAATGCTTTGTTTTTCTATATATATAATACCCAAAATGCTTGCAATCTCCATCTCCTTCTCACAAACACACTTCATCATGTCATCAAAAAACCCTTTAGGAGAATCATCTAGTACAAAAAATCATGATATCCAAACCTTTGTACTTCCACCATCCAAAATACCACAATCAAATGTTTGGATATCCGCACGGATTAGTATCCGATCTTGTTGTTTAGCTAAACCAACCTCAAATGATTCATTCTCAACAAATAACTCACCACAAGATGCTTCCATTATAGCACCTCCCTCATCACCAACAAATACACCAACTTCATCACCACCTAAAATAACTCTTTTGGAACTCCTTAAGACTCCAACAAGATCTAACCAACCTAAAGAAAAAGAATTCGTCTTTTCAACACCCCCCACATCTCCGATCTTGAAACATCACCACCATTAGCTCCCATCACATTACAAGAAAATTTAGGTTCCTTTCCACCACCATTTACAAACATTCCGGATATTGATCCATATTTTCCTATTTTTCCACCACAACTTCCGCATCACTCAAATCAAAACAACCCGGAAAACTTCCGCACTCATTACCCACATCATTTACATTGTGAACATTGCCAATCCACTAGGGAAATTGCAATAGAAGTTAGGGAAGAAATGCGTTTCATACTCAACCTCATCCTTGATCGCATCAATACCATTACTCATCAAAACCTCCATCCATAACCTTATGCAAGCATGGAAGGAATCACTACTACTATTTTCTACTTTTAGTATTATTTTTCTTTTGAAGTCATTTTCAAGAACAAGTCTTGTTCTTATTTTTACATGCTTGTAAGTGGCATACATACCACTACAATTTGTTGTTTTTATTACAAGGCCTTGTTTACATACCTTGGCTCCTAATCTTGATTCTCGACAATCACAAGATTATATAAGCATGTTACTAACCTTTCTTTTTGTAGGATTTTTATTTTTTTTTCTTTTGACGCCCCAAACAAGGGGGAGCTACCGTCAAGGGGGAGTTAACTTTTTTGTTTATTTCTTCCAAGGGTTAACTTTTTGTTTCGACAAAAAGGGGGAGAAGAAGTAAAACTTAGGGGCTTTCAAAACTTGCATCTATTCTTAAGTTTTACTCATCATAACATTATGTTTTGTCATCAACAAAAAGGGGGAGATTGTTAATACAAATAAACCGTAAAAACGTTTATTAATATTTTGCGATCTCTTTGTGTTTTGTTGATAACAAATGTAATGTTATCTTAAGTATAATTATAAGGATACATGTTATTTTTGTAAAGCATTTACATATAGCCATTTAAATACAAAAATGTAATAATTAAGCATTTGTTGTAATAGTTTATTAGGATGGGTAAAAACCATAACCCATGGACCATAACCCATGGATCTTAAACCCATACCAAAGAAGACTTGATACAATGTATACTTAGATACATTGAATCTAAAGAAAACCCATGGACCAACCCATAACCCATGACCCATAACCAAAAACCCATGGGCAAAGAGGAGCGTACCACGGATCCCTAGGATTACACTAGCCGGATCCCAAGTGGAAGGGATCCGTGGGAACAGAGAAGAAATTTGCCTATAAATAGAGAGCCATTTCTTCATTCTAACTCACCCATCTTCTTACTAAATCTCTCATACACTCTCATTCTCTTCTAACATATAGATCACTTGATCTAGAGAGTTGTTCTTCTTTCTTTCTATTTGTGATCCTCATATAGGTCCTTCTCTAAGGCGAGATCGCGAGCATTCTACAAGTCATCCAAGCAAGGGGTCCTTAATTGATTTGTCACTCCACAAGATTTCTGTAGCGAAGATCTTGTATTTGATATTTCACATATTTGTTGTGTAATAGTTGTGTTGGTTTGGTCCACCGTGCTACGGAATCGGTATCTAGCTTTGTACCGAAAAAAGTGTAAGCAACGTTGTGAAGGCTTCTACGCCAAGTGAAGGAGTTTGTTGACATAGTGCTTGAACTCTCGAGTAGGTGACTCGGGGAGTGGAGTAGGGCAAGGAAGGTGACCTTGTAGCCGAACCACTATAAATCGGTTGTGTCTTTTCTATCCCTTAACTTTATTTATTTGCTTGCATTATCATTAGATCTATACATTCTCAACATCCATACGATTTCACATAATATCGAATCTAAAGTTTTTGAAATCAACTTTAAATCGACAAAACTATTCAACCCCCCCTTCTAGTTTTCCACAAAGTCCATAAAGGGCTTTGTCAAGCTTGCAAACATAGTCAGGGAATTCACTACTCTCAAAGCCTGGAGGTTGCTGAACATACACATCTTCCTTGAGATCACCATTTAAGAATGCACTTTTAACATCCATTTGGTAGACCCTGAAGTTCATGTATGTTTCATATGCAAGGAAGATCCTGATGGCTTCCATTCTTGCAACAGGAGCAAATGTATCATCATAGTCAATGCCTTCTTGTAAACTGTAACCTTTGGCTACAAGTCTGGATTTGTTTTTAATGACAGTGCCATTTTCATCAGTTTTATTCCTGAAAACCCACTTCATTCCTATGACAATGACATCCTGAGGTCATTTGACCAAGGTCATAACCTTGTTTTTATCAAACTGTTGAAGTTCTTCTTGCATAGCCTGAACCCAGCTTGGATGTTTTAGAGCGTCAGTGACACTCTTGGGTTCTATTTCCGATAGAAAATCAGCATATAGACATTCATTGGCTGAAGCTGCGATTAATTTAGCAGCCATGCTTCTAGTGAGCATGCCCTCAGTGGGTTCACCAATGATGTTGACAAGCTCAATGTCCTGAGTCTTAGTCCATTTACTTTGTGGTCTAGGATATGAGCTTGAAGAGGTCACTGGAAACTCAGAAGTGAGTTCAGGTGCAGGAGCCACATAATCATTTTGATCATCTGATGAGATGACTGGTTCAGGTTGGGGTTCTTGAGTTACAGGTTCCTGAACATTTGGTTCAGTGTTACCTATCCCAGCAGGGACTGATTGTTTATCAATGAATTCACTGATGGTTGGTTGGGGAAGGTTGTGAGGTAAGACATAATATGAGATGTCAGCATCAGCTTGGTATGAGGAATTGATTTTAGTGTTATACTCATCAGGAGGATATCTTGATGAGTTACCAATTTCTATTTTCTCCACTGAGGCGTAGGTGAACCTGATGCTTTCTGAACTTTCATCAAAGGTAACATGAAAGGTTTCCTCAACTTGTTGTCTCCTTGTGTTAAATACCCTAAAGGCTTTGGAGATCAGTGAGTAACCTAGAAAGTATCCATTATCAGCTCTGGCATCAAATTTTCCTAGATAATCCTTGTGGTTATGAATAAACACTTGACACCCAAACACATGAAAGTAGCTGATATCAGGAAGTCTACCTTTGAATATCTCATATGGGGTTTTGTTATGTCTCTTGACAATGATTGACCTGTTTTGTGTGTAACAGGCAGTTTTGACTGCTTCAGTCCAGAAATGCTTTGAGAGTGCTGAGCCATTTAACATAGTTCTGGCAGCCTCAATGAGAGTTATGTTTTTCCTTTCAGCTACCCCATTTTGTTCAGGGGTGTAAGGAGATGAAAAGTTCTGGGTAATTCCCTTTTCATCACAGAAGCTCTCAAGCTCTTGATTTCTGAACTCAGTGCCATTGTCAGTTCTGATTTGTTTAACAGTAATGTCATTCTGATTTTCAATTTTCCTGATGAATGACATTATTGTATCAGCTGCCTGACTCTTTTTAGAAAGAAAGTATACCCAAGTGTATCTTGAAAACTCATCAACAATGACAAGTGTATACTTCTCATGCTGGATTGATCTGGGACTGACAGGTCCAAAGAGATCCATATGCAGGAGGTGAAGGCAGCTTTTGATGGAGAAATTTTGTTTGGTTTTGAAGGATGCTCTGTGATGTTTACCTTTTTCACAGGCTGAGCATGGTTTGTCTTTTGCAAAAACCAGTGATGGTAAACCAAGGACTTTGTTTTGTTTTGCCAAGTTGTTGATGTTTTTGAAGTTTAAGTGAGAGAGTCTCTTGTGCCATAGCCAGTTGACAGTTTCAGTGGCTTTGGCAAAGAGACAAGTTCCATCTTGAGAGAGTGTTGACATGTCTAAGACATAAACATCATCTCTTCTAGGGGCTATCAAAACAACTTCTTTGTTGGCATTGAAAATGGTGCCTTGTTTGTCATTGAATTGCACAATGTACTTTGCATCACAGAGTTGACTGACACTGATGAGATTGTATTTGAGACCATTGACATAAGCTATTCTAGAGAAAACTATTCCATTGCAGTATACTGAACCATAACCTTAAGTGGGACATGATGAGTTATCACCAAATACTACCTTGGGTCCTGGTTCCTTTACATATTTGTGCAGATACTCCTTAACACCAGTCATGCTTCTTGAGCATCCACTATCTAGATGCCAAATAGGCTCCCTGGAGTGTCTCTGCACAAATAGTAAACTGGATTAGTTTCTCTTACTGACCCACATACTAGTGGGTTTGGGCCTAAAGGTCTGTTTGAATTTGGCAATTAACTCATGGTCAGTGGTTGAGTGCATTGTGCTACCACAGGTTTTGCATTTAGAGACTGAGGATGACTCAGTGATTCTGGGTTGCTTGGAACTTCTCCTTGCTTGGATGACACTGTCATGCTGAGATGTCTCATGAGCTGGATTTCCGAAAATCTCAAAGAATGTGTTCATGAGACAATCATCAGGATGATGATCATTAAAGCCACAGTGTGGGCAAAGAGGAAAGGGTTTTGCTCTTTGCTTTTGAGCAGATTTGGAGGTTGAAGCATACTGATGACCAACTTTGGTATAGTTTGCTTTACTGAGAGAACTTACATATTGTAAGTGATCAGAAGTTCTGTGATCATCCTTTTTGTAGATCATACAAAAAAGGATTCTATAACAGTTGTCAGTGGTATGACTGGTATAGTGGCATAGATCACACTTCTGCTTGGTTTTGGTGGTGGCTTTTGACTTTGAGGAACTAGAGGAAGCTGACTTTGTTTCCTTGATTGGTTCAGGAACTCTTTCGATGGATTCCATCTTATCAGTTAGCTTCCTCACAAGTTCAGTCAGCTGCTGAATTTGGTCTGCTTCAGTAGGAACTGAAGATGTGGAAGTCTCAGTGGGTGTAGACTCTTGTTGAGTTGGTTTTGTTGGTCTTTTAAGGATGGTTCTACCAAGTACAGATCTTTCTTTTGGTGAGTGTGGATTGAACTGTAATGGAGCAAGCTCAGAACTTGGTGCAACACCCTGAAGAGGTTCCAGGGGTGGAAGTGGTGCTTGAGATTCTGCTTCAGACTCGGAGATATGTTCAGTACTATTGGGCACATCAGGTAGTCCAAGCATGCTCTTTAGAGCTTGACTTTCAGGCTCTAGAATTCTTCCAGAATCGAAATTAGGAAGCTTACTATCAGGGTTAACCCATTCAATCCAATCACTGGGCTTGGGAATAGTCAACATATTGGTAATCATGCCACCTGACACAAATGTTTTGGGAGACTGGTCTTTGTTGTGAGAGTCAGGGAGATGATCTTCACCTATGACTCTCTTTTTGCTGCTGGGGGATCCCACATCATCAAAGACTCTTGGATTCTTAGCAGTCCAACTAGCAATGATATCTTTTTCTTTCTTAAGTTCATCTTGAAGAGCCTAATTTCTTTTAACTAATTCAGTGTTTTGAATTTGCAAAGTGATAGCCTCAAGCTTATTTTGTTTTAAAAGAAGCAGTTCATCCCTACACTTGTTTAGTTCAAAACTTAGCTTGTTATATTTTGAAAAAAGATTTAATCGTTGCTCTTCAACAAACTTAAGGTCAACATTGATATAGTTCATATAGGACTGCCAATCAGAGTCATCATCCATAGAAAGTAAAATATTTACCTTCTTTATTGTGATGTTCACCCACTCTCCATTTCTGGCATGATTTTTCCCAACAGCTAGCTTGTCCTCATCTGAGAGAGCCATCAGTGCACTGACTTGCACCATCTCATCGTCTGAGGAGACTGGCTCTTCATCCCAGTCGAAGGTTTCAACAACGAGGCCTTTGTTCTTACCCTGCACAAATTTAACATTGTTTGTTGTTTCTGAGGGACTGGCCTCAAGCAGTGCAAGCTTAGCTTTGGGTTTCCTATACTTAGCTTCAAAATCAACAGTTTTGTTTTGATCAGATTTGTTTTGAAAATTTTGGTGAGACTGATAGATTTTTGGTTGAAATTTGCTAAAGCTTAAGGACTGATTTGACCTTGATGGTTTGTAAGAGGGTTCAGAAATTGTTTTTGAAAAACAGTCTTTTGCAAAATGACCTTTTTTTTGACACTTAAAGCATTCAGTGTCCTCATTTGCTTTAGCATTTGAAAAACCTTTGTTTCTTTTTATAAACCTTCGAGAGTTAGCAAGGAGTGCTCTTTCCTGAAATTCAGTGTTCAGGTCATTTAGGTACTCCTCACTTGATCTCTCATCAGGCTCATCATCTAAATTTTCCTGAAAATCTTGAACAACACTGTTAGAATAAAAGGCAGTTGATATTGGTGTTGAAGTGGTGGTCAGGGACTTCTTGACTTCCTGAGACTTCTTTAAGTCAGGGTATCGTCTGTTGGTGAGGTTTTCCTCATACATAAATTTCCCATAAATTTCAGGAAGTTCAAGGGTCTGGATATGATTAGCATTCCTAAGTCCCTGAGAGAAATTCAGCCACTTCTTAGGGATACTATTGACAAAACCAACATTAATTTCATGTTTGGACAACTTAACACCATCATTTGACAATTCATTTAGTAGGGTTTTGTAACTGGTGTAAGTTTGAGACAGAGTTTCTGAGTCCTTAGCCCTGAAGGTATTATACTCAAGTTTCAGGTCCATAATCCTGTTTTCCATGGTATCAGATGGGCCTTCATGGCTATGAACTAGGTCATCCCAGGTTTGTTTAGTTGTACTACAGCTTATAACTGACTCCATAATATCATCAAGAAGACATGATTGGATGATAGTTTTGAGTCTTAGGTCCTGGTTGACCACTCTCCTCTCATCCTGAGTCCACTGAGCTTCAGGTTTAGGCAAACCTTCAGCAGTCTTTGGGATAAATGGATCTTCATTTATACACTTGATATAATAAGGTTCCATCCCAATCAAATATCAAAGCATACGCTTTTTCCATTTTTTGAATTTGCCAACTTCAAGTCTAGGGGAAACAGCTGAATAAGCTCCACCCTTTTTATCGACTAGTTGGGGTACATCAATTTCAGCCATAAGGATCCTGATTTAAAAACATTTTAGAGCGGCTTAAAAAATGTTTAATAATCAACCTGGCTATGATACCACTTTTTGTTCCCTATTCACTATCATATAAAACAGTTAAGTATTTAAAAACGAGCTAATAGTGAATCAATGACTGAAAGTAATGTAAGTAAAACACACTAAATAATTTTGAACATAATATTCTTATTAGAAATTAATCCGAAGAATACATTACCCAAGTACTTGCGGAATAGTACTTGGGATTGAAATGACAAAGTTTGGTAACTCCTCTCGAAGCTCAGGCTAAGTCTGAGCACAACTACAAGTACCCACTGAGCTATCTCAGGGATTAAGTTGTATTTGGAGGAGTGAAGGATGGATTGCGTGTATGTGTGTTTTTAAAATTCACAAGCTTAACCTTTCACTCCATCTCTTATGCTATTTATACAAGTATGAGTTTTAACTCTTTCCTAAGTGACAAACTGACAATTTACAGAAGACAAAATACTGATGTATTTTGTCTCTGTTTACAAAGGCTATTTCTGGTATGGGACAAAGCCACTTTCTACTTGTCAGTACTGATGCTGGGCCTTTCAGGGAAAGTTGACTTCTTGAAGATAAGCACTCCGTCTTTATAGCTTCAAGCATAACCGTTTTGTCCGCCCATTCTTCATCTTCTCGCCTTCAGTCTTTAGTCAAGTTTGTCTTCATTGTTAGTAGTTGGAGAGGAGTTTTAGGGATTCAGTGAGTTATTGTCATCACTCACTGAATCCACCATCTTCTTCTTGACTCAGTCTTCACTCTTTAAGTTCCGCCTTACTGAGTGGAGAGACTTCTTCTTCGCCTCATACTGAGTATCCTGAAGATGGCTCACTGAGAGACTATGCACTCAGTGACCTGTTAGTGTTTAACGGACAAAGCACTTAGGTTATTTTCTATTCAAATCCTAGATTAAGGGGTTTGGGTATTTACTGAACCCAACACTTTATTACCGGTCATGTGCCTCGTACACCCGCTATCCTTGATCCATTCATCCAGATCTAGGTCAACCTTTAAGCACACCTAAGAAAACAGTTAACTCAAATTTTGGTCCCCATTTGTTCATGGGTCCATTAGTGTTATATATTTCATTCATGTTAGGCATATATGGAAAAGGTGAGAATGCATTCCATGGTGTAAAGTTTTGAAATTGAAAGCCGTTTTGTAAATTAGGATTCCATCCCATTTGATGGTGGTTACTTCTCGGATAAACATTATTCGTTCTCCTTATAAATGTGTTTGGTTTTGAAAATCATGGACCTTTGTTTCTCATAAAACTTTGATTTTGTTTTAGTGGAGGTGGTTGTCTAACAGTAACGTGGGTTGGTTTCTTTTTGTTAACGATAATAAAGTCGGTTCTAGATGAAGTAGCTACATTATTTCTACTGTTTGCTGGTACAGACCCACGGATCCCTGGTTTTACACTAGACGGTTCCCTTTTCAAGGGATCCGTGGGATCCGTGACTACAGCAGCTGGTTTTTTAGTTGCTTTGACGAATTGTGTTTCTTTATTCTCGCTAGTTGATGCATTAAGTTCCTGAAAACCTAAACCCTTTTGATTATTTCCTGTTTTAACACTATCTAGTATCATATCTAGAGTATTAGTATTCATTCTAGCAAACATGGAATCAAGATTATCAACTAGTGTTTGAAGTTGAACACAAAACTTACATTCCCCACTTGCTATCTTCCCTTTTTCTAAACGTTTTAATTTGCCTTTTAACTCAATGACTTCCTTTTCTAAACGTTCATTTTTGTTTTTCAAAATCTTATTTTTGTTAATTACTTTAGACTAATTTTGCAAGTTTATCATATTCATGATGCAATGATTCATCATCTAATGATGAGTTATTATAATAGAGAGATTCGAGACATATCTCGTTTGAGTCATTTTCCATGAGACAAATTTCTTTGTTCTCTTCCTCACTCATTCCCTACGAACTACTCACAAACGCCTTTTGTTCGTCACGTTTGGGCCACTCACTCATGAAGTGATTAGGTCCCCACATGTAAAACATGCGCGTTCATCCCTTGCTTTCTTGTCGTCTTTGCCTTTCTAGAACCCCTTCTTGTCGTCATATGGTTGTTTGACATATCTTCCCTTTCTTCTAAAGAACTTCTTGAAATCCCTTACCACCATGGCATATTCTTCGTCATCACTATCCAAATAAGAGTTTTCTTCATCGCTTGAGACCTTCTTGGCTTTTAAGGCAAGAGATTTGTTCTTCTCTTTCTTTTCTTTTGATGCTTCGGAATCTTTAGCGAGGACAAGCTCATAGACCTTTATATTGCCTATGAGTTCGTCGAGGGTGCAGATTGATAAGTCTTTTGATTCTTCGATGGCCGTTACCTTTGATCTCCACTTGGATGGAAGTGCCCTTAGATATCTCCTAACATGATCATGACTAGAGAAAGACTTATCAAGTACTTGTAATGATGTAATTATAGTATTAAAGTTAGCAAAAGAATTATCTATACTATACTCATCCGATATTGAAAATTGTTCATATTGTTAAACAAATAAATCTATTTTATTGTTTTTAACTTGTTGATTTCCTTGATGAGTCACAACTAAAGAATTCCAAATTTCTTTAGAGGTTTTAAGCATAGAAATTCTTTCGAATTCCTTTTTAGGTAAAGCATTGTATAAAGCCATTTTAGCTTCACTATTTTTGGGAAGCGTTTTCTTTTGATCATCGGAGAGTTGATCATGAGGTGTGTTTATTTGGTTGCCGGTTTTATCATCTTTTGTAGTGGCTTCAAAGTCATCTTCAACAATGATGTACCAAATATCAATATCTTTTGACTTCACATAAGTTTCGAATCTATTTTTCCAATAAATAAAACCATTAGTTTCAAGTAGTTGAGGTTGTTGCATAGATTGCCTTCTTTATAATTTTCAGAACCCATTGTGATCGAAAAGTTTTTAAAATACGATTTAATTTAAAACTATTGTAAACCTTGCTCTTGATGCCAATTGTGGAAAACTAGAAGGGGGGTTGAATAGTTTTGCCGATTTTAAATTAGTTTCAAAACTTTAGATTCGATATTATGTGAAATCGTATGGATGGATAGAAAGTATAAAGCAATAAGTAATGTAAGTGATGAAAGCAAGTAAAGTAAAGGATAGAAATGACACAACTGATTTATAGTGGTTCGGCTACAAGGACACCTTCCTTGCCCTACTCCACTCCCCGAGTCACCTACTCAAGAGTTCAACCACTATGACAACAAGCTCCTTCAAATTGGCAGAGAAGCCTCACAACGTCGCTTACACTTTTTCCGGTACAAAGCTAAATACTAAGTCCTTAACACGAGGACCAAACCAACACAACTATAACACAACAGCTATGTGAAATATGAAATACAAGATCTTGCTACAGAAATCTTGTGGAGGAACAAATCAATCAAGGACCCCTTGCTTGGATGACTTGTAGTATCTCGTGATCTCGCCTTTGAGAAGGACCTATATGAGAATCACAACAAAAGAAAGAAGAACTAGTATATAGATCAAGAGATCTGAGATTAGAAAAGATAAGTAATATATGAGAGAGAGTTTGTAAGAAGAGGGGTGAGATACAATGAAGAAATGACTCACTATTTATAGGCAAAAAATCACTACTGTTCCCTGGATCCCACGGATCCATTATATGAGGGATCCGTCCAGTGTAAACTGGGGGATCCATAGGACGCTCCTCCTATTTGGGTTATGGGTCATGGATCATGGGTCATGGGTCATGGACTTTGGATCATGGGTATCCAAATAGATACAATGTATCTAGAAGATGCAATGCATCTAGTCAATGGGTCATGGGTTAGCTCCATGGGTATGGGTCATGGGTTATGGTTTTTACCCATCCTAATAAACTATTACAACAAATGAATTATTACAACAATTTATGTTAAATGATTATATATATGTAAATGCTTTACAAAAATAACATGTATCTTTATAATTTTACTTATGATAACTTTATATTTGTTATCAACAAAACACGAAGAGATCGCTAAATATGAATAAACGTTTTTATGATTTATTTGTATTAACAGTTTGGTTTAGGATCTCATATCCATTAGACACATTGTCTTGGAAATTGTCTAGTATCATATTCTTGTATCTATAACTAGATTAGATGGTTTATGTGTTTTTGCCATAAAACACAAGGTTTGTTATGTTGGGACACAAACATAACGGGTGTCATAGATGTGTCGTGTTGGTCGGGTAATGGTTCCTCCTTTGTAATGGAACCCGGTATCTAGCCTTGTACCGGATAAAGTGTAGGCGACGTAGTGATAGGTTTGGTTCTACCTCGTAGAAGAACCCGGTATCTAGCCTTGTACCGGATAAAGTGTAGGCGACGTTGTGATAGGTTTGGTTCTACCTCGTGGAAGAACTCGGTGTCTAGCCTAGTACCGGATAAAGTGTAGACGACATTGTGTAAGGTTTTCTCCACCGAGAATGTAGTTTGTTGATCTAGTGAAGTAACTCTCGAGTCGAGTACTCGGGGAGTGGAGTAGGGTAAAGTGGATCTTCGTAACCGAACCACTATAAATCCCCGTGTTGGTTTGTGTATTCTTTTACTTATCACTTTACTTTTATTCTTGTTTTATATTATTGATTGTCCATGTGGTTGATGTTTATGTTTGTGATGCATACTTGGTCTTTCATATAGTCAAAAACTATAATTAACACTTTACATATTATGACACGCTTGATCAAGAAAAAGTAACCGGACTAATAATGGTGAAACTTGATTTATAATGAACCATTAATCTTACGGAATCTTATGTGATATTAAGGGGTTGGCCTTACATGCCGTAATGCCTTAAATGCATCCTTGCATCGAGATTAGCAAATGCAATGGTTTATACTATATTTGATACAAAAGTTTTAAGTTTGAAACGGAAACGTATTCACCCCGCCCCCCACGATTTCCACAGCACATAGATTACCATAAGCTTGAGAATAGATCAAACCTCCACCGCTTTGGCGTAAGCACCTAGGAATAACTATATAAAAGGTATTTACAAGGGTTGTAATGTTAGGCTTAGGGTAGGGAAGTAAAAGGTTTTGTTGGATAGGGGATATTTAGTGGTGGCAAGTCAAAAATATTATGTTACAAGCATGTAAAGCGTAGCGTTGCTAAGCCAAGACTCGACTCACTAACACTAGATAACTTGAAACAAAACAAACATAAACTTAAACTTAAAAACATAAACATAAAGATAGATGTAGGATGGTAGCGCTTATGTTTTTCTCTTCCTTTTCAACTCTTTTCTCTCTCTCTCTTTTTTCGATTTTTTTTTCATACTTTTTTACTTTACCATCCTCTACGATAACATCAAAATATAAGGGATTTATAGAAGTATCCCTACACTTGAGTTTATATTTAACTAAACTAATTGACCGGATTTAAAAAGATCAAAACACTTGGAGTATTTAATTACGTAGACAAAGGGAATTCAAATTTATCGTTTTTTCCCGTTACTCCATAAAATATTACTTTTACCCATGAGTCCCAATCGTCCCAAAACTGTGTACAAAAGATATGAATCGACTTAGCAACCATGCAAGTAACTAGATAACTGAACTAAGGGTTTAGTAGTGATAACAATAATGCACTAAAGATGAGTGCATACAAGGTAGACTAAGGCGATTTGGGTGTACATTTGGGGGTGGATTGTAAACAATGCTCTTCATTGATATTCTGGAAAACCGAAACATCACGAGAACCGCGAAAAGGATAGGATCTAGGGGTTAACTAGGGGTATCGTGTACTAAAGGTGAGTACAACGCAAGGGTGTGGGGTAATTACTCAACCAATTTGGAAGATGTAATTATATTACAGGTTTCAAACAAGGGTTATCCTAATGCCTCTTATCATTTAGTTACTCCTAACTACACAAGTGTAGTCTCACTAGCAATCTCGGAATGCATCACAAAACAAGTTCTAAAATCTATTATACTACCGGTATACTCACTAAGCATTAAAGGTGAATGCTTTTATTCCTCAAGATCTAGGGGCGAACCTCACATTTTCGGGGTGGAATTTGAGTGGTAAACGGGTTTTGTGCTAGTCATATAATTTCTATCCATGAGACGCTTTATTAAGATTAAAGTTTAGCTCGTAAATGTCATAAAAAATTTAAATTTGGTGCTAAAATTGCCCTAACAAATATTTCTTATGGTTTATTACACTAATTACCAAAGACAAGACAAATAATCAAGTGAGTGAATAGTTTCTAAGTTCTCGTTTTATTCTCCTCCCTACACTTAAACTGAACATTGTCCCCAATGTTTCCCGAAAGTATCAAAGTTATGATAAGGGAAGGTAAGTAAGGAAAAAAAACTAGTACTTCCCTGATTAGCTCGGTATGATATGTGTGAAGTTGCGGTTAAATCATCTTCCAAGAAGAATGCATAAGTAATAAGCTTCATTCAATGTGTGTTTCTTCTTCTTGTCCAATATAACCTGCACACTTATAAGAAAACAAACAAAACCTTCGCGTAAAATCGGCGGTAAAACTATATATGACACACAACTACACTAGAAAGCAAGTAAGATATAATGCTTGTGAAATGGATGTTTGCAGTTTTTCTGAAAAATTAAGGCCTGGGAATTTCCCAAAATTTACAAGTTGCACAGAAAACGAAAACTGAACATTTTGTTTCTCATAGCCTGACGTCGTCAGGCTTTAATCCTGACGCCGTCAGGTTGTCCTAAAAAAAAGTGGTCTGATGCGTTTTTCTAGAAAATTTACCTCATTAAAACCTGGAAAATTCCCGAAAAACATCCATTATGACTTGATACAAGCATTTGACTCTAACAAACACACAAATATATCAATTTCAATAGTTGTAATTCTCATGTTCATGTTCTTAAAAACTTATGTGATCTTCCCTACACTTATGTTTTCGTAAAATACCTTTATATGTAATTAAGACGAGGTTAAAAACAAAATAAAACATTTTCACAAAGTCTAACATGAGAATAAACAACAATGAAAAAGATACACGAACACACAAATTGAAAAACAAAACAAGAAAACAATTAAGCATGGGTTTCCTCCCACGAAGCGCTTTTCTTTATTTATGAGCCTTGTAGCTAGACTCAAAATCGTGCTCTTACGTGACTTCCTTACTGTTATCATTTTCATTCACTAGGTTTTTATCATAAGGTTGTATGTTTACCGTGAACTCCCTCCCATTGACGTCCAATAGCATAATGTTCCATTTCTTATGTTTGTCCTTTTACCGTATAGGGGCCACACCATTTTGGCCTATTCCTTCCTCTGAATGCTCTTAATCTTGAATTATACAAGAGCACCTTGTCTCCTCCCACAAACTCTTTAGGGATCTTTTGGTGAATTTTTTCCGTGGTGTAGTTGTGCCCTATGATTTGTTTACTAAATTTCCATTTTTCTAAATCTATCTCCTTACTCATGCACTCTCTAATCTTTTCTTCCCATTCAACAATTTTCCTCTTAACTGCACTATTGGAGACTCGTGAATTCTTATCATATTTCTTTTCCTTAATCTTCAAAGGATATCTCCAAGCAATAGGTATCCTAACTTTGCTTTTGCCAATTTTAAGTATCATAACACCCTCACCGCATTTGATTGTTACCTTGGCGGTGGCCAGGAAAGGTGTTCCAAGGATTAAGGGCATGTGTTCATCTTCCTCAATGTCTACAATTGCAAAATCCACCGGATAGATACTACTTGCAACCTCAATTAACACATCTTCCGCTATTCCTGAGGGATAAGCATAGGAATGGTTTGCTAACGAAAGTCTAAGACTTGTCTTGGTTGGATTCTCCTTAGTCAACTTATTACAGACTGATAGCGGCATTATGCTTACATCGGATCCCTGATCGGCTAAGGCTTTTATATTTTCTAAGTCACCAATGTTACATGGTATTATGAAGTTCCCACAAATCTCATGCTTCTTAGCTACTGGTTTCTTAAGAATTGCTTCGTACAAAGGTCCCATAGACATAGTGTCATATTCTTCCTCTTTTATTTCACCTAAGAAGGTTTTCTTAAGAGCACCATTATACCTAAAGTTATTCACTTGGTTAACAATTTTTCTTATTGATCTCATGCTTAAGGTATTGCCCTATGGTTTTGGGTTTATCTAATTTCTTAGCCTCATCTTCATCCTTACTACTCAAGCTGTTCTCATTAGTCTCAATATCATTTTCCTTAACTACCCTATCCTTATCAGGAACAATGGAAATGGCGTTAACAAACAAAGTGGAGGCAGCGCGGTCATCATTCTTCACCTGCACTTTCTCGGGAACCTTCGTCTTAGTGTACTCCTTCACTAAGTTCATCATCTCCGCCATTTCGCCTGTATTTCTTCCCTCTGCCTATAAACTTCTTCCTTAAATTTGGCTAATCTCTCTGAGTGAGCCGCCATATAGTCTCTCATTTGTGTTTTGAAGCTTGGTGAGAGTGGGATTGGAGAGGTAGAACGGAAGCGTCTTAGGGAATTCGGGTTTTGTTCACGGCTGGGTGATTTAGAGAGGGGTGTTGGGCAGTTGGCTGAGTTTCTGAAATTAACCGTTGCTCGATGGACTGGTCCAGGTGCTTTCTTTTGCCTTTCAACTAGATAGTCGATCCTTTTTTCAAGAGCACAAACTTGCTCTTCGGTGATGTTGGAAGGCATACGAGGTATTGATATGGCATTTACCATGCTTTTAGGAGTTTCATAAGATTCACTCCAATCTACGTATCTTTTACCGGCGAGCTCTTCAATGATATCCCATAATTCTTCCGCGTTCAGATTGCTGAGCCTTCCACCGGCCGCTCGGTCAATGGATCGCTTGGTGAGGAAATTGGCATGATCGTAAAAGATTTAGACTTGAATCCAAAGATCGATGCCGTGATGAGAGACTTTATGGAGCAAGTCCTTGAATCGACGCCTCGTAGAGAGTTTCGCATTGATGTTTTTGGAACATCAAGATGTCATTCCTTGGGTTGGTAGTTCTCCATGGTGACAAAAATTGGGCGAGGAAAAGAGTGGTGAGATCATCCCAATTTGAGATGGATCTGGCGGGAAGTCGCTCAAGCCAATTACTAGCTTGATCTCGTAGAGAGAATTGGAAGAGACGCAAGCGCGTGGTCTCCCGTGTGGTAGCATCAAGGTCGATAGAGTCAACGATTTTAAGGAAATCCTTGTGATGCTGATTAGGATCTTCGGAACGAATTCCATGGAATGCACATCCGTTTTGCACCAACCGGATGGTGTCGGATCGCAGGGCTGTAGTTTGAGCTTGAATGCGGAGCTCGATGGTGTTCCTATAGCCTTGATGGCTCAGTCTAGAGTATTAACCAAGAGTACCTCCTCTTGGCGGGTCAAGTGGTGGAGGATTGAGTGGAAGTGGTTGATGTGGTGGTGGATCGTTGTTTGGTGGTGGATTGTCACCCATGGTGGTAAGTGACAAGGTTACGAACAAAAACACAAAGAATAAGGATATACTACATGGAAGCTGATGAGTGCTTATTCACTCATCATTTTTACCCATCTAAAGACCACAAAAACGTCTAAAAACACTGAAATATGACCATTTATACTGTAGATATCCTTGGAGTGTGTTTTTATGTATTTCAGGTACAAAGGATCGAAAACAGGGCAAAAACGGACAGAAATGAGCTCGGATTGGAAAGCGTGCTTTGCAGACGGAGCCGGAAGTGGATTTTCTATATTTTCAGAGCCCGGATACATATTTGGGAGTGAGCTTGGGGAATCAGACTAAAAACCTAACCCTAAAAATCCAAATTACCATTTTACCTTTTTCCCGAACCCAAAATTTCCAAATTACCCTTAAAAAAAACATTTTTCATTAAAAACAATTATTTTATTTAAAACCATTTTTTTTTTACTTACAACACTTATTTTTATTAAAAAAAATTTTTGTTAAAAACCAATTTTTTTATACCAATCACTTTTCTAAAACTTCATACATATACAAAATACCTTAAAAACTTAAAATCCTTTTAACTAAATACATATCCCCTCCTTTTAAAAATCACATAAACCCAACCCACCTTTATCCTTTTTAACCCACTGGCCTGTTTTTACCCACACAACAACAAAAACCAGAACACACCAAAGCTATTTTGGCGCCAAAATAACAACCCCCCTCCTTGTCTTCTTTTTCCCAGTCACTATCTCAAACCCTATCTCTCTCTGGTCCCCTGCTCGCTCAAGCCCCACACCCACATGGGTATCACTGCCATGTTGGCAATCCTCATCTATCTCATTGGAGCTCTTATATGGACGGCTCAGATTCATGCCCTTGGGCTCCAAGTTGAGATTAATGGCTGAGATTGAAGCCAAGAAAGCACAAAAGGATCCTTAGTCTCATTCCTCTCACATCAAAAGCACACAAGCTCAAGCACTTGAAGACCCATTACAGTAGTATAAATAGTAGTTTGTAGCCATATGATAAGGCAGTAGGTTCTAAATAGAATTTTTAGTTTAATTTATGTTTTAACTTAGTTGTAATGTTTTATTTTTATGAATGAAAAAAAAGTTTTCCTACTTGTCTTATTTTTCTGCTTATAGGCTAATAAGCACTTGAGTGCTTATTAGTTTTTTATCTCTTGTTATCTATTCTAAAGTCTTAATTTTTTCTGCTAATCAGTCAAAGAAAAGAAAAAGCCAAATTGAGTTTTTTACTTCATTTTCAAAACAGTTAAGCCCTGTACAGGGGTGTTTGGTTTTGGGTCTCAAGTGGGTCAAAACACATTTCTACCCACTTTGACTTTGCAAGTCAAAGTGGTTTTGAGGTTTCCTAGTAGATTATGTACAAGTAAAACTGATTTTACAAAGTTTTGTTGAGTTTTGAAAAAAAAAAAACATATCTGTTTCTGCATCAGCATACCTGCTGATGTAGGGGCTGTTTACAGCTTATTTTTAAGCAAAAACTTTTTCCAAATTGCTTTTTCTTGCATCTCTACATACCCATCCTTAGTTGTCTTTACTTAATTTGCACCTAGGATAGTTTAATCTTAGCTAAAATTGCATTTAAAATTTGACATTTGACCATTCTCTTTTCTGTTTCAGCAGCTAAATCGCCCAAGTGGCTCTTCTTTTTGATTTTTAATTTGCTCAATACTTAGCTTTAGAGTCTAAAAATTGGTATGCTCAATCTAGGCTAGGTTGTTAAGTCATAAGTGATTTTTATTGAATTTTACAATAGCTTATAGATAGCTTAATCTCCCCTCCAACAGGCCCCCTTAGGACTGTTTTACTGTTGTGTCACATCAGCAGCCCTGTGCATCTCTTATCTTTAGCCTATGTCAGGATTCATCTAGCTTATTTAGGACCTTAGGAGCTTATTGAGATAGAATAGGTTAGGATTATTAGTTAGTAGCTTAATTGTTGCCCATTAAGTGCTTAATCTTTGCTTATTTAGCCCATTGTAGCCTTTGTCATAGTTAGAATAGCTTATATTCCAACTGCTTATCTGTTTTTTTTTTACCCCTTTACTTAGCTTCCTTTTTATTATTTCTAGCTTATTTTAGTTTAACCATAGTGAGTTGTTGCTTGTTCCTTAATTTCCACAGCTTATTGATGCTCTTTGTGCTCAAAACTTGTCAAAAAGGGGTGTTTGTTTGTTTTTTTCCTAAACTGTTGAGGAATAAGCAGTTGTATCTGCTTATTCATTGCTTTTCACAAACCAAAACTTTAGAAGAAATTGCTTATTTGAATACAATTTATAAGTTGTAAAAGAAACATTTGAAAAAAAAAATGTTTGCAAAAAAAGTAGCCATGCTGGGATTCGAACCCTGGCCACCCAGCTCACCACACACCACTCTCACCAACTGCCCTAGGGTCTTTGTTCAGTTTATACTTGCATCATTTATATCTTAAGCACTAAGACAGTTTAAGCTCTTCTAGCTTATTTCACTACTTTCCAGCTTATTTCACAAAACAGTGCCATAGCTTTTTATTTTTCTTAAAATCAGTAAGGCTCAAAGTATTTTCTGTGAAATTTTCAGATTTTTCCAAACTAGTGTAGTATTTTTTATAATTAAATTAGATTAAATTAGATTTTAATTCTTAATAAATAATTTAAAAGTCGAAAAAATACACGGCTTTTTCCTAAAATTATTTTTAACCATTTAGAACGTAGTAAAATTAATTTCACACTCGTAGGACTTAAATTGCATCTTTTCACTTTCGAGGCTCGGGATTAGCCCGGGTTTTCGCGTTTTTGCATTATAGCACCCTAGGACTTAATTTAGCTTAGTTTTATTGTTCCGTATTCTTAGTAGTAGTTAATTTAGTCATTTACTTCGTTTACATGTTTTATTTTCTTTCCCGTTCTTTAATTTGTAGAATAGCGTAACCAAAATCAAAAATTCCCGATCCATTCAAGCACTTTAATTCCAAACCTCAAACGTCACCGTCAATTCACACCTCGTTGGGAAACGACCCGGGTAATCACTTACCCGGTATCACTTATAGAGTATTCGCGAGTTTTGCGTGTCAACCTTTTTCCTAAACGGTTGATTTGTAATTCTCTTTCGCGGGTATTTATTTCGTATTTGATATTTTTATATAATAATTGACTTATATCAATTTTGGCGCCGTTGCCGGGGAGGTTGTGTTGCGACAATATCGTTACGGTTTGACGATTAGTGACTTGAAGATCCTTCCTCGTGAAGTTATTCGCTTTCCAAAAACCCAAAAACCCAAAAATATTTTCCTTTTTCAAAATTTATTTTCCCTTTTATATTTTCTATTTATCAAAACCCCAAAAATATTCTTCTCATTCCTCTTATTCGTTGATTCTATTTCTCTTACCCTCTTTCACCGTTTGATTCTATTCTTCGTATCCTCTCGATCACTTAATTCTATTTCTTTAACCCTCTACAAGTTTAATTCTCATGGCGACGATCAATTATCGTCGTTGTTTCCACTGCAAAAGCCGTATGGAAGAGGATCAACTTTATTGTCAAAATCAGGATTGTTTATGTAAGCGATGTGGAAGGATGGGTGCAAGCAAATATTGCTATTGGTGCGAATTATCCGATAAAAACTCTCTCGATGATTCTCCAAGTTTTTCCGACCATCCGCTACAACCCGATGTTTGTTCTATTGTTTCTGAGCCCAAACCGTCTAGAATTGATCAAAATCTTTCGCGATTTACGGTTAAGGTTAAGAGAAAAGAGCAAGAACCGGAGACCAAAACGGAAGTGGTGGAAACTGCTAGCTCTGAGAGCACACCACTTGTCCCATCTCCGGAATCTTCAAGACGTTTTTTAGAAGATTTCCTTAGGGACGGAATGAACATGATTGATAACTACCTTAATGAACTTCGTCTAAAGTTAACTTCGGGAAGTACCGCTACAAATACCAATTGTGATGTTGTTGAGCCCTCGATTCCTACTCCCATACCCGAGATATCTTCGTTCGATCACGATTATTGCTACGGTTGTGGAGACGTGTTACCAAAAGGATTTCGTTGCTACAAATGTATGTGCGAGTGGTGTGGAAATTATCTTACTAATGGATTTTGTTCGATTTGTGCCGAGAATTCATTCGCTTATGATTCTAATCCAAATTCCTTCAATTTTCCTCAAAACGATTTCAACTACCCTCCACAGAATTCATACGAACCACAACCGTACTATCAAGATTTCAATGATCCTTCATTTCAAAATTTCTCTCCTCAAATTCCTTGTTGTGCAAATTGTGGGGGTCCTCATTTTGATTATCAATGTCAATCATGGAATCAAAATTACCATGGACCTGATCCTTGTTATAACACTCCTTGTTTTGACAATTTCCAACCCCCACAATTTTCCGTCATTGAACAATTTCCCGTCATTGATCAACATCCTCGTGAGAAAAGTATGCTAGAAGAACTTGCCGAAGACCAAACGTCTCGCAACGAAAAATCTATGCTAGAATTACTTGAAGAAGAGGAACGAGCCGCTAAGATTCAAAGATGTCTTGAAGAAATACGAATCGAGGAACGAGCACTTGCAAGACGTGCCCGATGGCTCGCGACTTACATTGACGATGATGATGATAGTGACGATGATGATGAAAGTTTGTCAGCCGAAACCACACCCGAAGAGCCCGTAAACTCTCTAAGTATGGGGGATGAGCATCTTAGCACTATTCCGGAAACGGAACCGTCTTGTGCTGAGAACCTTGTCCCAACCCCAAGTGAGTGTGAGGGTGTCTCCGATATGATGTGTGATGAGCCTGTTGATGATGATTCTTCTCCTCCCACCCCTAATGATTCTGTTGAGATGATCTCCGAATCTGAAAATGATTATACGTCGTTTGATGATTCTTTATCGTGTGGAGACATCGAGTATGTTGAGGAAAATCCTTCTGAGCTCGTCAGCTTAGAAGAAGTGAGAGATTTTGAGCCCGAAGATCAAGAAATCGACACTGATTTTGATACGGACGATGAAGATATTCTTGTTGTGTCCGAGGAACCTTTCACTATGGCATTCACTAATCCTCTGTTTGACTTAGATTCTGAATTTACCCTAGTTTCAGATAACCCAATCTTTGACATTCAGAATGAGGATAGTGACCTTTACTTGGAAAACCCCATTACCTCTTTACCCGAGCTCGAGGATTCTACTTCTGAAGAAAAGAATAGTGGCAATCCCACTTCGACTTTAGACCTTCTCGAGGAGTTCGCCGATGAACTCGCTCTTATTGATCATTCTCCACCGGGAGATGATAATGTGCACTTCGACTTTGAAGCCGACCTCACTGAATTGGAAAATCTTTTATACAATTCACCTTTTGATTCGTCGAGTGACACTCTTATGGAGGAGGTCGACTCATTTCTTTCTCCGGATGACTCGATGCCTCCGAGTTTTGAGAGTGATGAGTATGGCTTAGATCCATCATCCACCCGTCCGCCTGCTAAACCGCCGGATGATGGAACCTCTTCTAAGCCCGATACGGATGTTTTCATTGCTTCAGTGGTGGATAAGATTGTTGAACATTCACTCAATGTTCCTCAATCTAATCTTTTGCCCACCCATCCCACCCGTTGTCAATCCATTGACACTCTTCTTTCTTATCCCATTTCTTCTCCATATCTTATCTCCTACGGGAGTGAAGATACCATCTTTGACCCCGGCATTTCTCATTCTTTTGAGCCGGTTATATCTCATCGGAGTGGAACTTTCAGCACATTCAATGTTTATCCAAACTATTTGAATGAAAGTCCGATTGAGATTTTCTCTTCCACTTGCTCCCCCATGGACCAATGAATTCGGGGTCGAGTCAAGCTAGCGACTCGGTTAACAAAAACAGTAGCATTTCATGGGTGTCCACCCATGTTTCTGACTTCTTTCTCTTTTCTAACACTAAGTGTGGGGGGAAACCCCCACTGATGTTTGCTTGTTGTGTGCTTGCTCTCTGTTTTCAGGATTCCCGTAGATCGTGATGATTGATGCGCCTGTTTTCAATCCAGCCGCCCAATATCCGATCTTTTTGCTAACGTTTATCTAGGGATATCTTTATAAATCCTTTTGTGAAAAAAGATTTCTCTTCCACACTTGGCTAGTAGTATTACCTTTTTCCGTTCTATAGTTTCGGCTACGGCCGGTACTTTGAATATTGAGGGCAATATTCAATTCTAAGTGTGGGGGGGAATTTTAGCGAATTTTGATCACATGTGTACCTTCTAGTACCCTAGCACCCCCGTTTTGACCAAAAATTTTAAAATTTTATCGCTTTAAGTCAAGTATTTACATTTACAAGAAGTGCTTTGCACAAAAATAAAGCGTTAATGCTTCGTTATTAATGGTAGTTTAGTCTTGATTCGGCTAGAGCAAGGGGAATCCCGACTCTGCTAGAGTGTTGATCTAGCTGCTCTCTTAACATTTAGGCTAAGGTTTTACGCGTTGTGCAAATGAAAATGCTAAGCGTGGAGTAGTTGGTTCTCTTTAGAGCTTATATAAGTAATCTATGGCTTTTTCTCCCATAAGCTAACTAATTGGACCTAAATACGTGCTCGTTGTCAAACTTTTGAACATTCAAAATCGTCTTGTTACAATAAAAAGTTTTTAAGCAAAATTGATTTAGAGTCCGAGTTCAACTTTTTATTTAAATTTCCGAGAAAGCATACTTTCAAAAATCTGAATAAATTTGCAAAATGAAAGTATCGAAAAGTGCTTGAATGATGCAAAAGTTGCAAGTTTAAAGTTCAAAGTCAAAAAAAAAAAAAAAAAAAAAAAAAAAAAAAAAAAAAAAAAAAAAAAAAAAAGAAAAAAAAGAAAAAAAAAATGAGTTGCGTGAATAAAAGCATTATGTTGCTTATGAATAAATGTGCGAAACTTGCTTTTTCTTAAATTTAAATCGGAAGTTGAACTCGTATTCGTCAATGTTGTCTAAAAGTTTGACGGTAATTTGGAAATCCTTGATTTCAAAGATCCCGAAAGCTCCGATACTATTCTCGAGGGTGAAAACCTAGCCTCCTCAAAAGGACAAGCTGAGAAGAAAGTCGCTACATGGAGTGATCTCACCTTTGAGTTTAGAATTTCTAAATTATCGTCGGTTGTAATCCATTTAGGTTTAGTTTTAACTTAACGGTAGCTTCGTAAATCTTTGGAATCGAATTCCCGCTAATTCCGGTACTATTCTCTGTGAGGTGTCAAAAGCCCGGTCACTTAGAACTTATGTTTTGGGATGTGCCGAGAAGAAAGCCGCTACATGGAAGAGGCCCTTTCGATCCTTAGACTTTCATCGTTTCCGGTGGGTTAGTACTTTGGTTAAGTGGATAACAACCATAACAAATGTCGATTTCAATGGTCAAACTTTTGAAAATGAGCACAATCACTTAAATTTTATAAATTGCGGGAGTGAAAAGTTAAGTCTCGACTTACATAGATTATTGATATAAGTAGTGTTAGCATTTTACAAAAACGTTTGCACAATAAGTTTAAGCTTGGTTTGAGAGTATAAAAAAGAGGATGACGATTACAATTCCCCGGAGACATCCCATTTTGTGTGAATCCCGTTCCATGATGCCATGTTTTGATAATCAAGCATTTTATTTATTATCATTCAAGTTTAAATTTCTCGTAGTTGAATAAAAAGTCGAAACGGGGTATTCTTGGTATTTTTCATCCTTTCATTACTTTATATGATCGGATTGCTAGGGACTAGCAATTGATAGTGTGGGGGATTTGATGAGTGCTTATTCACTCATCATTTTTACCCATCTAAGACCACAAAAACGTCTAAAAACACTGAAATATGACCATTTATACTGCAGATATCCTTGGAGTGTGTTTTTATGTATTTCAGGTACAAAGGATCGAAAACAGGGCAAAAACGGACAGAAATGAGCTCGGATTGGAAAGCGTGCTTTGCAGACGGAGCCGGAAGTGGATTTTCTATATTTTCAGAGCCCGGATACATATTTGGGAGTGAGCTTGGGGAATCAGACTAAAAACCTAACCCTAAAAATCCAAATTACCATTTTACCTTTTTCCCGAACCCAAAATTTCCAAATTACCCTTAAAAAAAATATTTTTCATTAAAAACAATTATTTTATTTAAAACCATTTTTTTTTACTTACAACACTTATTTTTATTAAAAACAATTTTTGTTAAAAACCAATTTTTTTATACCAATCACTTTTCTAAAACTTCATACATATACAAAATACCTTAAAAACTTAAAATCCTTTTAACTAAATACATATCCCCTCCTTTTAAAAATCACATAAACCCAACCCACCTTTATCCTTTTTAACCCACTGGCCTGTTTTTACCCACACAACAACAAAAACCAGAACACACCAAAGCTATTTTGGCGCCAAAATCACAACCCCCCTCCTTGTCTTCTTCTTCCCAGTCACTATCTCAAACCCTATCTCTCTCTGGTCCCCTGCTCGCTCAAGCCCCACACCCACATGGGTATCACTGCCATGTTGGCAATCCTCATCTATCTCATTGGAGCTCTTATATGGACGGCTCAGATTCATGCCCTTGGGCTCCAAGTTGAGATTAATGGCTGAGATTGAAGCCAAGAAAGCACAAAAGGATCCTTAGTCTCATTCCTCTCACATCAAAAGCACACAAGCTCAAGCACTTGAAGACCCATTACAGTAGTATAAATAGTAGTTTGTAGCCATATGATAAGGCAGTAGGTTCTAAATAGAATTTTTAGTTTAATTTATGTTTTAACTTAGTTGTAATGTTTTATTTTTATGAATGAAAAAAGTTTTCCTACTTGTCTTATTTTTCTGCTTATAGGCTAATAAGCACTTGAGTGCTTATTAGTTTTTTATCTCTTGTTATCTATTCTAAAGTCTTAATTTTATCTGCTAATCAGTCAAAGAAAAGAAAAAGCCAAATTGAGTTTTTTACTTCATTTTCATAACAGTTAAGCCCTGTACAGGGGTGTTTGGTTTTGGGTCTCAAGTGGGCCAAAACACATTTCTACCCACTTTGACTTTGCAAGTCAAAGTGGTTTTGAGGTTTCCTAGTAGATTATGTACAAGTAAAACTGATTTTACAAAGTTTTGTTGAGTTTTGAAAAAAAAAACATATCTGTTTCTGCATCAGCATACCTGCTGATGTAGGGGCTGTTTACAGCTTATTTTTAAGCAAAAACTTTTTCCAAATTGCTTTTTCTTGCATCGCTACATACCCATCCTTAGTTGTCTTTACTTAATTTGCACCTAGGATAGTTTAATCTTAGCTAAAATTGCATTTAAAATTTGACATTTGACCATTCTCTTTTCTGTTTCAGCAGCTAAATCGCCCAAGTGGCTCTTCTTTTTGATTTTTAATTTGCTCAATACTTAGCTTTAGAGTCTAAAAATTGGTATGCTCAATCTAGGCTAGGTTGTTAAGTCATAAGTGATTTTTATTGAATTTTACAATAGCTTATAGATAGCTTAATCTCCCCTCCAACAGGCCCCCTTAGGACTGTTTTAATTGTGTCACATCACACCCTGTGCATCTCTTATCTTTAGCCTATGTCAGGATTCATCTAGCTTATTTAGGACCTTAGGAGCTTATTGAGATAGAATAGGTTAGGATTATTAGTTAGTAGCTTAATTGTTGCCCATTAAGTGCTTAATCTTTGCTTATTTAGCCCATTGTAGCCTTTGTCATAGTTAGAATAGCTTATATTCCAACTGCTTATCTGTTTTTTTTTACCCCTTTACTTAGCTTCCTTTTTATTATTTCTAGCTTATTTTAGTTTAACCATAGTGAGTTGTTGCTTGTTCCTTAATTTCCACAGCTTATTGATGCTCTTTGTGCTCAAAACTTGTCAAAAAGGGGTGTTTGTTTGTTTTTTTCCTAAACTGTTGAGGAATAAGCAGTTGTATATGCTTATTCATTGCTTTTCACAAACCAAAACTTTAGAAGAAATTGCTTATTTGAATACAATTTATAAGTTGTAAAAGAAAATTTTGAAAAAAAAAATGTTTAAAAAAAATGCTCTTGCTGGGATTCGAACCCTGGCCACCCAGCTCACCACACACCACTCTCACCAACTGCCCTAGGGTCTTTGTTCAGTTTATACTTGCATCATTTATATCTTAAGCACTAAGACAGTTTAAGCTCTTCTAGCTTATTTCACTACTTTCCAGCTTATTTCACAAAACAGTGCCATAGCTTTTTATTTTTCTTAAAATCAGTAAGGCTCAAAGTATTTTCTGTGAAATTTTCAAAATTTTCCAAACTAGTGTAGTATTTTTTATAATTAAATTAGATTTTAATTCTTAATAAATAATTTAAAAGTCGAAAAAATACACGGCTTTTTCCTAAAATTATTTTTAACCATTTAGAACGTAGTAAAATTAATTTCACACTCGTAGGACTTAAATTGCATCTTTTCACTTTCGAGGCTCGGGATTAGCCCGGGTTTTCGCGTTTTTGCATTATAGCACCCTAGGACTTAATTTAGCTTAGTTTTATTGTTCCGTATGCTTAGTAGTAGTTAATTTAGTCATTTACTTCGTTTACATGTTTTATTTTCTTTCCCGTTCTTTAATTTGTAGAATAGCGTAACCAAAATCAAAAATTCCCGATCCATTCAAGCACTTTAATTCCAAACCTCAAACGTCACCGTCAATTCACACCTCGTTGGGAAACGACCCGGGTAATCACTTACCCGGTATCACTTATAGAGTATTCGCGGGTTTTGCGTGTCAACCTTTTTCCTAAACGGTTGATTTGTAATTCTCTCTCGCGGGTATTTATTTCGTATTTGATATTTTTATATAATAATTGACTTATATCAGAAGCTAATGAAAAAGAGAAAAAATCTCACTTGATAGGAATCAAGCGAGGGAACCTAAAGAGATAGAAGTCTAACTAGCTATTCTATTCCCCGGCAGCGGCGCCAAAAACTTGATAACAGGGTTCGGGGTCGAGAAAACCTCCTTTTCTACGAGCAAGCTTTTCAACCCTCTAGGCAGTGAACCTAATCATTGTAGTGTAGTATGGGGTAAGCCTCGGGGATTGATATCGTTCTCTAGGGGAATAGGAATGCTAGAAAGAGATTTATGACGAGAAGGTGGGGTTGAGGATGATTCTTTTTTTTATCTTTTTTATGGTTTTTTAGAAAGCAAAGGTAAAATCTCGGGGTATATGATTGGGGGTGGTTCTTCTACCGATTTCTCTACTTTACTAATTATCTAATTTAACTAATTACTATTGATAGTTTATGCTAATTGAGGTGTGCTCGTATGGTGATTAAAGATGTGTTCACTTAGATACTATTACTGCCTAGTTATCTTTTATTGGTCGGTTGAATTGTCACGTCCTTTATCTTAACGTGTTGTATTCCTATTGGTCATAGGGGGTACGTATTCTCTAGTTCTATGAATGTATCTCTCCTATAGAATACACGGGATCGGCAAGTATAATACTATCTTCCCCAAATACACTATCGTCATAAAGCACACTCAAGCAATAAACACAACGATATCCTAGTTGCACTCCTATGACTTTTATCAATTATGACAAGAGACAACCTAACAACAATCAATAACTAGGTTTCATAGATCTAAGCAAACACACGAGTAATTTAGCTAGACATGTTAAACAAGCAAGCATACACACAATCAATTAAACATGGGGTAGACATAATGATAAATTGGAATAACAAACTTATCTTGATGTGTAAAATAGGGTATGAGACCCTAGAATAATGTCCAAGTCGGACTTCAACTGAGTTAGGGTTTGCTCTTCAAAATTCTACCTCCTAAAATACAGAAAAATTGAATTCTATATATAGATTTACAATCACGACGGCGTTGCCTTTTGCTAGCGACGCCGTTTGGTCGCCGTCATTAGGGTTTCGTTTGGGCCAAGTCATTGTTGGGACGGTGTCACTTGAGAAGTGTGACGCCGTCAGTCTTCATGCAGGACGTCGTCTGAATCTTAGATCTTGGGCGTCTGGTGTGAAAAGTGTGAGTGACGCCTTCCAGAAATTAGGCGTGACGCCGTCAGGCTTTAGGACCAGAAATTTTGCTGAGCCGTCGCATGCACTTTTTGATCAAGTCTTCATAAAGGGACGGCGTCTCCCTTTGGATGGGACGACGTCAGGTGTAACGAACAGGCTTTGAGTGTCTTCGATCTTGACTTTGTCATTTTCTTCATGTTTTTGCTCCTTTTCGTCCAAATATGCTTCATTCCAGCATTTTGCTTCCAAAAGACCTAATAAGTGAAAAGGAACGATTTTAAGTAGTAACAGATATAAAATGTGTCGAATTAGGGATTAAATGACCCCCTAAAAGTATACGTTTTAAATCCTTATCAAGTTCTTCCTTTGAAATGGAACTCGGTATCTAGCATTGTACTGGATAAAGTGTAGGCGACGTAGTGATAGGTGTGGTTCTACCTCGTTGAAGAACTCGGTGTCTCGCCTAGTACCGGATAAAGAGTAGGCAAAGTTGTAAAGGCTTCTCCGCCACATTAAGGAGATTGTGTTGTGTAATGCTTACGAACTCTCGAGTGGGGTACTCGGGGAGTGGAGTAGGGCAATGAAGGTATCCTTGTAGCCGAACCACTATAAATACTCGTGTCGTGGTTTTGTGTTCTTTTACTTTTTATCTTTGCATTACTTACTTATATTCTTATCTATCATTATCCAACACACATATTAAATAGGTTGACATAAGTTGATCTAAATACTTTAAAACAAAGTTTTAATTGGAAAAACTATTCAACCCCCACTTCTAGTTTTCTACAGTGACCTTAAGGCCTGATTCATTAACGACAGGTAACAATAAGCATAAAACTTTGAGTTCTACTAAACAAACAATTATTGTTCAAACACCATTGATCTTACTCAACACATTCTAAAAATTGATACACTAATCCATAGTATGGTTTTATCTCAAGAACAACATCGACCAGCTCATTAATAGATGCAAGAAACCATCAACACTTCAAAAAGTATTGATCCCATTAAAACAACACACAGTACAATCCTCTAACATGTATGCCACTTTTCAAGTTGGTAACCAGTTATGCCATGTCAGTTTAGTAGTGCAACGAACTTGTGTTATGTGAGTTATCGTATTCAGTCCCATAAAAGGCCCTAATCATTGGTTCAGTGTGTTCAACCAAAGAAATATGTGAAATTGAAGAGAATGTTGTGACAAGTAATTTGGGACAAATTATTTTTTTGTTCCATCCTTTTTTGTTTCCCATCTTTCTTTGTGAAGTGCATTATATTGTTGATCAGGGCCTTTTGTGGAACTAGAACCAAGAGTCCGAGAATATGCAAAACCATACAGTTCGTGCAATAAAAAAATTCAATTTGCATAGTTTGGTTGCTCATTTTTTATAGACTTAAAAGAAAAGGGAGTCCAAATTTAGATAATTCATTGAGGTAAATGATTATGATGTTGTTGATATTGTCAAGAAATGCGTTGATTATGATTTAATGAAAAACTATTTATCTTTATGGAAAAGAAAACAAGTTTCAGAACAAGTTACAAGACCAAAACTAGATGTATTTTGGTAGTAACAATAAATGGACAATGACCATTCTTTTATAGCTATTCAAACTCGGATTATGAAAAAGCCAATAACGTTGATAAAATGGATTTACGCCAAGAAACATGGGTAGCAGAAGCGTATATGTAAACACAATTATGCAAATTCTTTTAGCCCATTTTTTATCCATTTTATCACATGTATTGCCTTTTACATAATCTTCGTCTGAACTACTGCCAAAAAATGCATTAGCTATTTTTGTTGTCAAAACTGAAATACACTGATCATTAATATCATGATTGTCGTATCTTTTTCTTTAATCTGAAACACGTTTTCTTTTTAAGAAAGATATCATATTCACCATGATCGTTCTCTTCATTATCATCTATCTCAGTGATCTATTAAATCTTGGAAACTATTGTTACAATATCTTAGGTAACTAAAACTTCTATACAGAGACACTAATAGCAATTGACCATTAAATAGTTTGAGCCTTTACATAGGTTGCTACTTTAAGCTTCCCCTCGAATCGCCTTTACATAGGTTGCTACTATTTGTACGCCCAAGTAATACCAGCAAAATTCTGTAAAACTTGTACGCTTACAACAATGGCATACCAATAGGATTTCAAGCAGAAGTCCAAAGTCCAAAGTACAAAGGTATGTATTAGCTTGCAGCATATATGTATTACTTACCCACATTCCTTTGTAGGTAGATGGTTTTACTACATAATTCATATTGGAATTTAGAAATAGCCTTTAACACTAATAAAGTTCTTTTTCTGAATTCCAATTTGACTTGCGAGCTTAAAGCATCCATCTACGAAGTAATGTGTGTAAACACGATGCCAAAATTGACCAGTTAGGCAATTAGATTGTGGAGTCATCGATTAGACTCTTTTGACTCTAAAGTCCATTGTGTTCTTTGTTTGCTAATATTGACATACAATGTTCAACATAGCGGCCTGATCTAAGCTTCCCCTCGAATACCTTTTGTTATCTTAATGATCTAGTAATACTTCCGGTGCAGACCCTTGTGCAAAGGGTACTGAAATGGCAAAAGGTATTTGAGGGGGACCTCAGAAGGGTCAAGTATGTTGACGTTTTTCTATTATAATTGTTTGATGAAATCATTAACTATTTGAAAACAAGATCATTGAACCACACAAGTAACAACAATATCTTCAAAATTCCTCATACCACTAAAAGAATACAATACAGGTTTGTAGGTGGATGGTTTAACTTCGTGATTCATATTGGAATTTAGAAAATGGCTTTTAACATTACTAAAGTTCTTTTTTTGAATTCCAATTTGACTTACAAACTTAAACTAGCCATCTACAAAGTATTGTGTATGAGCATGATGCCTAGATCCACCAATTAGGCAATTGCATTCTGGTGTTATTCATCACTCTTTCGACGTCTCTAAAGTCCATTGTATTCTTCGTTCGCTAATATTGACATACAATGTTCAGCATGGCGGCCTAATCTGAGCTTCCCCTCCAATACTTTGTGTTATCTCAATGGTCTAGCAATATGTCTGGTGCAGACCCTCCAATACTTGTTGTTTGTATATTATGGCTGTTTAATGTAATCAGTAAATATTTTGTGCAGCAGATGCTTAGTGAATTGCTTTAGATTGCTGCTTATTAACACCAACAATGACTTTTACACACAAAAAACCAACATTTATTCCACATTTGCAATTTGCTTCGACAATGATCACTCCACTTACTATTCTGTTTATATTTTTTTGCAGGACAAAATTGTGGACAGATATAAGGACAATAGTATGCATATGGATAGGGATATCAATGATGACTCACATGGTGCTAATGAGCGTATACCACTTGAATGTTCACAAAAATGATGATTGATAGGTTGAGAGGAAAATGTCGAGCACTTACGACCGGTACATAGGATCATAACAAAGCCACCCATATGGCCGTATACCAAAGCAAGACATGTATGCCGCTGTTGTCATTAAATCTCTCAATCATAAGTATTAGAGATCTTCCTTTTAGACTAACAATCACCAACGTTGTCATCAATCAAGTGATATACCCACATTAGCACCATGTGAGTCGTTATCCATTACCATATCCATTTGCATACCACAGTCCCTATGCCTATCCACAATCTATTTTTTAGGACGTAAAGGGACGCCGATATAAAGTAACGCTCAACAATTACACCAAAGAAGTCTATGTAACACGTTTGAAACACATTTCTTTGTAAAACTATACATGTATCTCGAAACATAGCTGATAAAGATTTAAAACATGCGTTTTTAGGGGCCATTTAAGCTCTAAACTCGTACATTTATGATCAATTATTGCCTTAAATCGTTTCTTTTCATATTTTAGGTACTTGGGACGCAAAAGATGGAAACCGACAGGTTTTGGACTAATTTGGACCAAAAAACGACCAAGTCACGAAGAAGTCTGGAAAAGGGCTCCAGACGGCATCACAACCTCAACGTGACGCCGTCACTTGCATTTGGATGTGATGATTTGATGGAAATTTTACATGTGATCGCTCAAAACATTTGAGCAAGTTAGAACCTGATGGCGTCACTTGTATTTGAAGACCAAGATTCAGAGTAAAATTACACGAGATGGCTCAGACCTTTTAAAGAGATACGGCATTATTGACACAAGGCGACGCCGTCAGAATAGCGGCAATACAACTGAAGAAACCCTAATGACGGCGAGCTGACGGTGTCAAAACCATAACGTGACGCCGTCACAATTGTAAAACTATATGAATTTTCGTATATTTTTCATTATTCATGTAACACTTTGGAGAGGCAAACCCTAGATGAATTTGGGCAGCTTTGTAAGGCTTTTTTAGCCACCATACTCATATTTTGTTGAAGTTAAGTAATCCCTCTTTAATTATTCAATATGTCTATGTTTTGTTTGATTATATGCTTTTTTTTCTTCACTTTAACATGCTAGGCTAAATTAATTAGTGTTTGCTTAGATCCAATGAAACCTACATATTAAATATTAATTGTCTTCTCTTGTTTGATTGGTTGTCTTGCGTTAGGAGTAAGAAAACTAGCTTCTTAACCCATTTATTAGCTTGAAAGTCTTACTAAACACGTTTACACCCTAGAGTGCATTGGTGGTTTTTATTCGTTGTATTTATTGTGTGAGTTGCGGCTTGTAGATAGTAGGAGATCCTAAGAAGATGACTTAATTGTCACTTGTAGATCTAGAGTTTTTTAAAGGAGACTTATACACTCATAGAGTTAGGAAATTTGGCACCCTACGATAATACCAGAATACAACGCGCCAATTAGGGGTGGAAATGAGTCGAGCCGCTCGTAAAAAGCTCGGGATCAGATCGATAAAAAGCTCGAACGAGCCGAGCCTAAACGAGCCCGAGCCCGAGCCTAAATTAAAGCTCATTTAATAAACGAGCCCGAGCCTTATACACCAAGCTCGATTAGGCTCGCGAGCCTAAATGAGCACTAGAATATTTTGTGTATACATACATATATAATACATAGACGAGTAAACTAGTTTTAAAGTAAATTTGTAGCATTAGAGAATCGTAATATGATGCGTGGTTGCATAGTATATATAGTTTTTAAAAAAATTATGTGGAGTTGATATAAGTGTGTGAGTATATTTTCTAATAGGATTGTTTTAAGTTATTAAGATTTTTAGTAATAATAGATTCAAGCATTACAAAAGCAACGGTATTAAAATTAATTACCAACATGTGTTTTTTTTATATTCCTATTTCCCACTATCAATTTGTATAGATATTTAAGCATTGTTCAAAGCTATTTGTTTAGGGTACAAATAATTATCGCTAAAGATAACAATACTATTTATTTTTGGTGATTTTAATAAACTTACATAATTATTGATTTAAGCGACTACATATATGCTAGTCCCTTAAATGGTGCAAGAGCAACATTTTTTAAAATAAATTACATGGCTATACAATGGTCTCTCATTTAAAAAAATTGTCACGGTTCCACAACTGTCAAATTTGAAACCCGATCACCGGGTGGTTTCCGTTCCGATAAAAAAGTTCAAAAATGTCTTAAACCGGTCACCCGTCAACCGATCTTTTCAATGTGAATAAATTATGTACTTTTCATCTTTTCCACCGCTTAGGCTATTGATATTGGTCTTTTCAGTTCCTCTACCCACCGATCTTCTCTTTTTCATCTACCGACTTCGCTTCGCATATCAGATTCCAAAAGTAACTTTGCTTTTTGAAAGATTTTAAATTGGTGTATTGATTTAGTTTGTTGGTTTTTTATATAATAATGACATGTGACTACCAATATATATATATATATATATATATATATATATATATATATATATATATATATATATATATATATATATATATATATATATATATATATATATATATATATAGAATCCGGATCGATTGAGAAGGTTTTATTTTGAGAAGATTGAGAAGGTTTTCAAAAACGATAGATTTTTAACTTTGATTCATGTTTAATGTGATTAAAGTTCAAAATGAGTAAAAAAAATTGAATCAATGTTAAAAATCTCTTGATTTTACGATATATGTAGAATACTGAATCATCTGTACAAACTTAATGAATCATCATCATAACTCGATTTTAACAATGATTTGTGAATCAAATTTGTGATTTATAGATTCGATTCACTATAAAATGATGTTTACTAGTGAATCAAATAAAAAACATGAATCAATTTGCTCAAACGAAGATTTCTCAATCTTCTCAAAATAAAAACCTTCTCAATGGAACCGGAGCCTATATATATATATATATATATATATATATATATATATATATATATATATATATATATATATATATATGTATATATATAAATTTAAGTATTAGAATCATTATTTTGTTCTATTGATTGATGTTAAAAGAATGTTTATACCACTATTTGTTCATTGAGAATGTTGAGTATCACTGTATTATCCTAGGATCTTGGTTCAGTTAAGTATGTGATGCATGTTGTAGCTATTATTTCGATAATGATTCAAGCACTTTATGATGAAGAGTATGTGCGATTTCATTTGATTAGTTAGGCTCTAATTATACCATATTACTTTGTTTTAGGTATATTTTGGTTTGCAAAAAAAACATACTAATGCAACACGGAGGTGTAACAAATCCGGTTGGTCCAATGCATGGTTACACATCGAATCCATTGCAAACAGGAGTTGATGATCGATCATCACATTCTGGACATGAGTACATTAATATTGATGACGAGACCGGTGCAACTAACGATACTAATAGAGACGCAAGTGAAAGAGATACATGACATCTTTTTGTTAATCAACAGTGGATGCTAATCATGCTATATTTTGTATGTAATGTTTTACTTTGGTTTAAAATTCCTTGTATTTCTATATTTCTTTACTTGTAGTTTTTTAATTTGGCTTGGCCACAATTTTCTTTACAAGTTGTTTGATAACTGAATATTTTTTTCCCCTTAACGAGCTCAAAACACGAGCCGAGCTCGAGACTAATAAAAGCATGTCATAAATGAGCTGAGCTCGAGCTCTATATATGAGCCGAGCTCGAGCTCAAATCTTAAGGCTCAAAACGAGTCGAGCTCGAGCTCGAGCCTTCTAAAATATAAACGAGCCGAGCTCGAACTCTGGCAGGCTCGGGCTCGACTCGGCTCGTTTTCACCCTTAGCGCCAATTAAGTAAGGACGTGACAATTCGACTAATTAATAAGAGATAACTAGGGAGTAAAGAAATCTAACTAAACACATTTTTCCTATCATAAGAGTTACCAATTTACTTTTCCGCATATTTAGTTTTTATTTAGTTTAATTAAGTAGTATAAAAAAACCACTCTTCAACCCCGAGATTTAAATTGCTTTCATATAAAAATATAAAAATATAAAAAGAATCATCCTACACCTCTAGGCCTAATTCGTCATATACTTCGACCTTCACAACACTATTCCTCTAGAGAACGATCAATCCCTCATGTCTTACCTATACTACACTACAACGGTGATGACGTATAATATGTATAACAGGCCCACTAGACCCAATACACACTATACACATACTGGGCCCGGGCCCAGGCCCAATAACGATAAAATAACTAAGAACTCTGGACCAACAGTAAGCCCAATGACAAAATTAGCTATAGTCCACACCTAAAGACGCACGCAAGATACATGGCAGGCTGAGCCATCAGCCGTTGAAGGTATCATGTGTCTGCATCCGCGATTGACACTGATAACGCTCAAATTGTACATGTTTTTAGTAGCGTTATCCGTGCTTTTATGTGTGTTATTTGGCTATAATCAAATGCTTTGTAACTTAATCGTATAAAAGTTTGTTTGCTAGTTCATTTGTAGCCAAGTACATGAAAGTGGAGAAAAAGACGGAAAAAGAAGTAAAATATGAAGATTTCTCCATGTATGAAGAATTCCCGACAAAAGCAAGACTTGTGGAGTATATTCGAGAAGATAAAGTCATCAAGTTAATGGTCCAAAGACTCAAGAATGAAGTTCAATAAGGGAAACGAGAAAGAAATGAAGAAATGAAGCTAAAACGAAGACATATTGGAATACTCGTTGTTCCCGACACACCTTCACCATTTTGGCCATAACTTTTGCATACGGACTCCGTTTGACCCCCAGTTTGCGGCCACGGAAAGCTAAGAGAAAGATATACAAGTTTGTTTTTTTTAATCATTTTCTATCAAATGGCTCCAACCAATCGGTTGGAGCCCGCAACCGAAATGGTTGCTCTAATCTGACCTCCCCAAGTCATGTTTAATGCAATATTAAGTGTCATTAAGCCCCAAGTCCGATCATATGGTCCTAATAACTCCTATACCTGCTAATTTATGACACTTTGTGCCCAAGAAACTTACTTGGTGGCCAAGGGTGGCTTCTACCTATAAATAAGACCATTTTGGCTTAGTTTTGTGTGTGTAATTCTAGCCTCCACCCTTAAGGACGAATTTTCACCAAAATTATCTCTCTCAAAAGACCACAAACCTCTGCCATTTCCAGAAGTATGCTTGGTTAGAAGTTGTAGTTGATTGGAAGCTTGAAGGAGTGCTATAATCCTTTACCCTTGCCTAATGTAATCTTACTTTGGGTAAACCTTGTTACTTTTATGATGTTGAATGCTATTGTTCATGTTTGGTTCTTTGATTGTGTTGATTATGTGATTCTTGTGAATGTTGTCTTGATACTTGTTTATTTCATATGAGAACTTGTGATAAAAGGATGTTAGGATAATTGTAGTGTTTGTTTGGAATATGTTGATAACATCATATTTGGTTAAATTGGAACTTGTTCTTATTTATTGTTTTGGTTGATCATTGTTGAGTTTAATGTCGAAAGTATTCTTAACAATGGTTAGTTCCAATTCATTAGTCGACGAATGATTTTGGTCTTGTACTTTGTGACGATTGTGCAAGAGAATTAATAAACATAACAAGTAAAGGTTTAATTTGGATTAAGGCTGAAAGGAATATTTTGAATATGTGTTGTAATTATCTTTCAAGTAAATGGAACTTCACGGATTAATAACTTCAAAGTATAAGGGCCGAAAGGATTATTTCTTTGTTGTTGTTGGCAAAAGGCTCATGACATGACCATTTGATTGAGGTTTATGCATCTTTGATTTATAAAACACTAGACTATTATTATTAGTTCAAGAGGTCGAAATATTACCTTTAATAATATATATTTTCCAAACTAAACATCCTAATATCCTTGTGATCATTTGTCTAAACATGTATGTTCTTTGTGTGCTTGTTCTCATATTGCTTTTCTTAGTGGTTTGATCAGTGACAATCATAACCACGACCTTGTTACTTGCTTAAACAAACAAACGACACTTGTAGTGCAACCAAATCTCTTGGGACGACCTTGATTTACCAAAACCTATACTACAACTTGACTAGGGTATACTTGCCCGAATGTGTTCCTAGTTAACCGGTAATTCTTGATTATAAATTTAAAGCTCGGTGAACGCATCAGACACGGAACCTTGTCCAACAAGCCTCGCCTATAAAAGGGGATCTAATCCCCATACAAGGTACAACTTTCTCTCTCATAATCACACACACATACTGTTACTTTCTCTGACAAGAATGCGTACTTACTCTCACGCCGGAGTCTAATCGTGGGGTCCGTCCCCACGGTAAGGCTAACGGTTTACTCTTCTATTGTAGGGAAACTAATCAAATTACTTGGATTAATACAAGATCAACCCATTAGCAGCTTGTTGGCCCAGTCCGACAAGCTACATTCACACCTATCACAACCCATCACACTTTTTGTACTAACAAGGTGGTGCCATCCGTGGGACTGATAACATCAAATAGTTCTGAATATTAAGTGTCAATTTCCCCCGATAATGCTTGTAATTTATATCATTTATATGGATTTACGCTTGTTTTCCATTGTTTTCCACTTTCAGGTAAATTACGAGCATTGGAGCTAAAGAGACGCAGAATTGGAGAAATATCAAAGATTCATCATAGTATGCTGACTTTGAAGAAGTTACGGCGTAACTCATCTCTCACATTACGCCGTAACTAAAGCGTGACTCAGAAAACCAACTCATCAGAAGGTTACGGCGTAACTTTCCCCAAGGACTACGACGTAACTCTATTAGGTCAAATGAGGTTCCACGCCGCTGATAACTACGCCGTAACTATTCCACCAACTACGGCGTAACCAAGTAATATTGAAGAATACGGCGGAACCACTCAAAAGGTTACGCCGTAACCAGCAGATCTAGTGCAAAATACGAAGGAATTGAAGGTTAAGGCATAACTCTTATATTAGTTACGCCGTAACCGAGATCTGGCCTATAAATACCCCACGATTTCCAGCATTTCAAAGCATCCCATTCCACACATCACAATCAAAGAACGTGGAAAGAAGCCAAAGGCAGGTCTAGAGGAGCATACGGAGCTGTCTCCAAGGGAGAAATCACTCCCCTACGATAAGCATTAGCATTTTATCTTTTCTTTACTTTCGATTCATGTATTTCATAACTTTGAATATTGAATTGATTTGTATGGTTAATATGAACGGCTAAGCACCTCTTGGTGCTGGCCTAGTTATGATTCCTTAATTGTTTTGTTTGCGTTTACATTACTTCCGTATAATTATTTCTAAGTGTATGCATGCATAGTTTATTGGTAGCTACCCTTATTTCGGTAGTTTTGAATGGCGGTAGAGGCCAATTGCCTAGAAGATATGACCAACTGACCCTAGGTGAGCGGACTGAGACGGGAATGGTAAGATATGACCAACTGACAACCCTTTCTACTTGTGCGATATGACCAACTGATCACCTACCGTTTGGATGAACTTAAGAATTAGGGGGTGAGTGTTTAAGTTGCAAACGCCCGGGCACTCACTATTATAAATCTAGCATGTAGCGGTACTTAATGACTTGGCTTAGGGGACCAGGAACAACAGGACTTATGAGGGGACACCTGACTTTTCCTGTGGTGGCATCTTTGCTGATAGGTTAGGGCGAATTGACCAAATGCTGTCCTCTCGACTTTGACCCCACCTGAAGTAATTGGAGGTAAGTAGACGTAGACATTACTAGCTGGGAGGAATAACTAGGTTAGCACCACTCTCCTCTATTGATTAAACCTTTGCTTTTATCTGCTTTCGTAGTTAATTAATTCCTTATCATAATCATTATTAAAATCTGTGACACTTAGACTTAGTAATAATCCAACACACATAGCTCTTGGGATGACCTCGGTTTTACCATATAATACACTACACGCGACCGGGTACACTGCCTTATAGTGCATTAGGGTAGACCATAGGTATAACGAGACTCTAAAAATATTAAAACTTGGTCAGTAAAACCTGCATTAAGTTTTTAGCGCCGCTGCCGGGGAGTTATATTAGGATTGCTATTAAGTCTTTCATTTTCGTTTTGTTTTAAACTTTTCTATATTTCTCACGATCATTGTTCAAGTTTTCAGGTACCATGGAAGTTGTTAACATCGATGACCTCACTCTTGAGGAATATTTGGCGTTGACAAGAGCAGAACAAGGGCCGGGTCTCATAAGACCGGCGATTGGAGCGGATGTCCGTTTCGAAATTAAAGACCAATTTATGAGGGAGCTTCGTGCTAACCCTTTTTCAGGAAACAGGGACGAAGATGCATATGAGCACGTTGAAAATGTCCTATATATCGCAAGCCTTTTCAACATTCCGGGCGTGTCTCATGATTTTGTTATGCTAAGGGTATTCCCAATGACTCTTACTGGAGCTGCCAGAAGATGGATTGAAAGATTGCCTGCCGGGGCAATTAATACTTGGGCTCTACTAAAAAAACACTTTATTCAGAGGTATTGTCCACCGTTGAAGATTTCTAACCAGCTTTTGGAGATCCATAATTTTAAACAAGAAGACGATGAAACATTGTATCAAGCTTGGGATAGATAGAATGATCTCCTTTACAAATGTCCTACACATGATCTGAACAACTAGCAAAAGGTCAACATCTTCTACAAAGGAATCAACGTAACTACAAGGCAGATGCTGGACTATCAAGAACCTATCCCGAACATGACTCCTACTATTTCAATTGAAGCCATTCAAAAAATGGCTGATCATTCTCAAAAATGGCACGACGGAGGAAGTAAAAGAAACCAAAGCGGAAGTTTTGACGGAATTGCAGCAATCGCTAGTAAAATTGAAAATCTTAGTCGAGACATGCTGAAAGTTAGAGAAACCGTTCATGCCATCCAAGTGGGTTGTGAAAGATGTGAAGGAGGACACCTCACAAAGAATTGTCCTCACGTCGACGATGAAAATATAATTGAAGAAGCCAAGTATGGAGAAAATCGACCGTTTTACGGAGACAATCGAAATAGTAACGGGTATCATTGAAATTACAACCGTGGGCCTTATGGAGAAAGAAAACCCAATCTTGAAGAAACAATTAACAAATTCCTGGAAAGTTCAGCCCAAAGACAAAAGAAACAAGATGAGTGGTTAAAAGAATTCCAGGAAAACACTGACAGAAGCCTTTCCAATCACGACACAATCCTAAAAAACCTTGAATCTATGGTGGAAAAGCTTAGTGAGAAAGTAAGAATGAATAACAATAAACCTGAAGGATAAAGACCCTCAATGGAATGCAAAGTCATTTTTGCTGACGATGTCTCAAAGATACAGAGTAATTCTCACATTGAATATGCGAATACTGGAGAAAATTTCGTCGACAGTCTAGAGTTACACCGTAACCTGTCTGAAGTAAGGGTGAGCAAACGGACCGGCCGGACCGGACCGACCGAAGGACCGACCGGACCGACACGGACCGAGACCGGACCGACCACATTCGGTCCGGTCCGCAGTCTCGGCTTTTTGGTAAAGTGGTCCTCGGTTCGGTCCGGTCCGGTCCAGTCCGGACCAAAACCGACGAATTTGGCCTAGTTGGACCGGACCGACCGAAGGACCGACCGGACCGACAAGGACCGAGACCGGACCGACCACATTCGGTCTGGTCTCGGTCTTGGCTTTTCGCCGATCTCGGTTTTCGGTCCGGTCCGGTCTTGGCCGGTCCGGTCCGGTTTTCCGACCGTGCACACCCCTAGTCTGAAGAGTTACGGCATAACTATGTTTTTGACAGCGATCGAGGAGTTATGACTGATATTGATAAGGATAACTCAATCGAGTTACGCCGTAACCATACATCACAGTTACGGCGTAACTAGGATACATGGGCAGACAGCTTTCTCGAAGTAGACGAATCAGGAACACATGTAATTAACGGATGGTCCCACGACATTAAATTATGCCCTCTGTCCCCATCTAAAAAGAAATATCACTGGTGCAAGGCGATACCCGTAACTAAAGGGGACTCGTATGATCTATGGGCTTCATGTGACCCTAGAAACAAAATTTGCGACGGGGCGATAAGGATAGGATCTAGAATAACAAATTTATGTGGGCAGGGTATACAGATGAAGAAAGATTAGAAAAACTCTCCTTCGAGGAAGAAGAGGAGCCGCCTATCACTCACTTGTGTACTCCGATAATCATAATCGACGATGAATCCACACGAGCATGGCCTACGTGCGACCCCTTCTGCGAGTATTGCAATGGTGGGGATAGTGAAAAAGAAGAAGAATGGATGTGCCCTCACGAACTTGAAAGACATAATATCAAGTTCGGAGATTTGACATTTGATGATTGGTACGCAATACAATTCGGGAATGCTAAGATTAACCCGAATCTTCTCAAAAAGCTCAAGATTGACTATGAGGATCATAATCAAGAAAAAGAAGTGGCTAATAACGACATCCAATGCATGGAAGATCATTTAAGCGAAACTGACAATAAGGAAATACGAAGTCACTGGTGTGAAAGGATAAAATATCCTGGGGAAGTTTTCTGGGCATCATGCAACCCTTATGACGATAAATGTAACGGGGGAAGCAGCTTAAGGAGAATGGGAGAAGAAGAATTCTTTTGGACCTCAACCAACGATGAGGAAAGAACAAGTTTGCCTTGGTTGGACAACCTGGGATTTGGCAGTTGGGTGAAGATTAAGTATGGACATGTAGATACGTTAACAAAAGAAAAGATTTAGAAGGAATACATGAGTAAAGAAAATTCAAACAACGAGAGTCCTAACAACACGAGTGGAATAACAGTTGAGGATGACAAGGAGTTGGTAAGAAATGAAAAAGAATAATGCAAGCGTGTACTAGTGGAGAATCTGCTCGATGAATAATGGTTTAAAGGTACCACTTCTGACGACGACATTGAGGGGATTTTAGATTACCTTGAGTTGCAAGGGAATGAGGAATTTACTGACCCCGACGATGAAGCATATGAGCAAAGGAGGTGCAAACTCCTTGGGATTCCCTACAAGAAGCCACCACGAATTGTTGTCGAAAAGTATGAGTTCACTCGCTACCATTTGGGGCCGGAGGAAAAATTTTGCAAAATTCGGAAGATCGAGACTAAAGAATACCTCCGCACTGCCACGAATGTCGCTCGGGTCAGGCATAACTTAATGAAAGATATTGAGGAAGTCGACCAGGTCCAAAGACCCCCATAAAGCTCCGCGGCTCTGAGTCTAACTTAAAGACTCGTAAATAAAGAAAAGTGCTCTTTTGGGAGACAACCCGAATTCTCCCTTTCATTTATTTTGTTTCCATTTATGTAGGATTTTGTGTTTTCTAACCATTTTTGCAGGAAACGAGGAAGTAATTGCTGCTGCAGTTTGCTGATCTGACCATAGTTACGGTGTAACTCATCTTTTTGATTAAGCCGTAACCAACCTTTTGCAACAGAATTTTAGACGCATTACCAATTACAGCGTAATACCATCTCTGTGGTTACGCCGTAACCACTCGTTTTGCAGCTTATGTCAGGTTTTGCCAGTTACGGCGTAACTCCCTCAAAGAGTTACGACGTAACCTTCCTCTGCTTTAATTCTTTCATTTTAAAACGCAATAACCTTGTATTAGTATTTTAAATGAACTTTGTGGGTGTGTTCCCTGTAAACCCTCATGAGACTTCACTCGTCCACTTGGGACACCAAGTGGTTTAAAAGGCTTGTTTCATATGCTAAATGCAACCGTGATTCCTACGAAAGTGAGTTAGGTTTGTTTTTCATTTTTTTTTCTTTTTAGAATTATGCTTTTCGTTAGTGTGATTTCAGGGTTTGAAGTTTGTTCATGATGCTTATACGAAGGCACGTCTCTTTTTCATGGGCCTTCTTTCTTTGTGGAGCAAATTTCAGGGAAGTTCTCGCTCTAATTCTACTTTTCTCTTCACATTTATTTAATGCTTAGTACAAAAGGGACTTTGTACAATGCAAGTGGGGGGACGGGAGTAGAATTATCTCTTGAACATTATTTTGCCCTCGTTTTTCTAGTTTATTTTGAAAAATTATGCCATTTTTAAAGTTTTGACATGTTTTTCTTAACCTAACTAGATTAGAACTTAGCCGAGCACATACAACCCTTGATATTATATGGTGAGATTAGCCTTATCCGTTTCCAATATTTTACCCCAAATCCACCAAATTATGAGTGTGTCGGTAGCTTGTAAACTTTAGAACTTGGCCTTTGCATCATTTCGAGACCATAGACGAGGTATGTTGAGTTAGCTCGATGTATTTGGACTTTTCAGTTTTAGAAGGCAATATTATAGGATTATCACCCAAATAGCCTACCATTGCATGTCTATCGATTAGTCACCTCGACTTCTCGACCCCCATGTGAAACCCTTTTGTTGCACTCACCTTTAGTGCAAGATACCCCTAGATACACCAATCTGAGCCATTCCTTTCATTTTGTTAACCCAATATATTGTTTCGATACACCTATACACCTTAGCCTACCCTGTAGTCTTTATTTGTGATTGGGAAGTCATCATTTGCCTAAGTTCAAGGTTCAAGTGGAAAGTGTGACAACTGGCAATTTAGGGAGTCTATTTTAGGTAACCGCATTACGTTAAACTAAACCGAGTTTTGCCTTTATCACTATTTTTATAAACCATGACTTGATTTTATATATTCTATTGGTTTTTACGGTTTATTTCATTATTAAATGAGTTATCGTATGAGTTTTAACTCTATTTGGTAGGCACTATTCGATTCGGCACTAGAAAAGCCTAAAACAAGAATTATTGTAACTTTTAGACCGTAACTCGAAAACTGACAAATAAATAGTCAAAACTCATGGAAAAACGTAAATAACGATGTTAGAAAGTTGAATAAACATTGTGAGACACTCGGGGGACAATATGCGAGCTCGAGAATGGGTAAACGAGATAGTTATGAAAAATTACAACTCCGACCCCCCAATTATCCCCATGGCCGGCCACCCCCTCCCCCATTTATATTTATTTTTGAGTCCTTGGTCCAAGTATATAAGGCCTCACACCTCCTCATTTCACCCATTACTTTCTCTCACTAAAAACACACACACAACACCTTTCTCTCTCCCCTTTCTCTCTCTAAAAACCCTAGCCACCACCACCCTTGGCCGCCGGACACCACGGTCACACCGTCGCGCGTGACCAACCACCACCACCACCAAATCAAATATCTTTTCATCCTCTTTCCATCCATATATAATACTCATACTAAAACCTTCATTAACACCCTCAAATCTTAAGATTAAGATTCGGATTTTTAGGGTTTCAAGTGGGTTTTGCAATTGGTGCTTGAATAAGGTAAATGGAACAAGATTTGAGCTTGTTTGAGCTATTATAAGCCACGAATTGCAATCTAGGTTTCGACCTAATGATGAAATTTAGGGATTTTGGGTGGAACATGAAATTAAGTCTAATTAGTGTCTAAATAAACAAGTAATTAGTGTTTGGTAAGTGTGTGGTGTATCAATTTGATGGGTTTATGCATTTTAGGTCTAGTTTCATATTTTTGGTTAAGATAGATGATGGGTTTTGTGTTTGGTTATTGATTGGAGCTTGAATGATTGGATTTGGATGTTGTGGAATGGATTTGGGTAATGTTTGAGTGGTTTGGAAGGGTGTTCGAGCCACATAGGGCACGTACGTGGCCCTTGGCTTGCGCACGTGACCCACTTGGGCCACGGGTCCGGGTCGGGTCGATTTGGTAGCTTGTTGGTTGATGTAGTTGAGGTTTGGATGAGACGCGTAGAGCCGAAAAGCTTCTAGAGCTTGTTTGGTTCACGTGGTCTTAACCGCGACCGTGTCATGACCATTAGGGTCATAACATTGGTTTCGAGTATGTTTGGTTGATTGATTGGTTGGCGAGATTGTTTTGAGTTGGTTTGGGATTGAATTGCGATATTATGACATTTAATTTGGACTTGATATATATATTGTTGATTTTGAGCTACATCGGCGTTACTTTGACTTTTTAGTCAATAGTTGACTCCGACAAAGCCGTAACATGGACTTTAGTATAATTTGGACAATTGATTGATTAAAAGCCGAGAAGTTATGACTCATGCTTGTGGACTCGAAACGAATAACGATATGAGATTAATATTGGAATTTGACGAAATATCTATATATATACATGAAAGTGCTAATAAACTATGAAATATAAATAATAAATGGGCTTTTGTACCCAAAATGTCGATAACAAGTTTTATCTTGTTATTTACTATTTTTAAATGGAAACTAACGACTAAATTGGAAATGTTTTGTAATAAATAAGTAATTAATGTTTTGAGTACACGATTATCAATAAAATTCGACTGTGGACATTTAATACTAGTTTAAGTATTTAATTGCTTACGTTGTGTGCATGGGTTACGGATAACATAGCATTAATAGTGTTGATCCACGTGGGTAGCGAACTTATTAGGTTGACGAATCAAATAAGAGCCCGCTAGGTACGTTGGGTAACCCTATTAATGGGTGAATTATCCTTATGACTCTTTAGGATACGATTGATTTGTGGGATAATAAGCGACACGAATAAATAAATGAGTTTATCGAGTTGACGAATTCGATAAGGTCTACTATTTATTCCGAAACTTATTGGACTATGGAGCTTATCGCTTAGACGTCTCATTGTGTCGCATTGAGTCACATATTGTGTTGAATGAAGTTGCATATTGTGTTGTGAAGCATAACGTATTGGTTATTTGAGTGCATTCAAGCATCATATTGATTCGATACATACACACGAGGAATACCAAACCCTAGGATTAAATGGTGAAACGAGACGTTTTTGGAAATAAAGAAATGGAATATAATGGGGTAGATAACGTTGATTTCGAGGAACATATATATTAAAGTTGGTCTACATTAATAGGTTGTGTCGAGTCGATAGTTGTTGTGCCATGATTACCGTTATCTTCTGCTAGTGTTTATTTGTGCGTTGCTTGCTTGCGTTGATTGCTTGAGGTGAGTTTCATAGCCCCACTTTTATCTACGTTTTTAACTATAGTGGGGTGAGAATCATGCTACTGTTTTTGGACTGTTAAAACTATTTGGATTTTCTTATATGCTTGACTGTTTAGATAGATGTGCGGTAGTTGTTGCCTTAATCTAGGTTTAACCGTGCCTAACTAAGAATATACTTCTACCTCGACCTAGTCCGGGGTTGGCAATTGTTCTAGATTTTGCCACAATAGTGCTGGACTAGAGTCGCGGGGCCCGAGTAATCCCTGGATGCGGGATATGATTAGAGATCCGGGTAGGATCAGTGTGTGCAAACGGTATTTATCTATCTTAGGTCTTGCATAGCAAATCAACTCTTACATGTCCACTATGATTTTGTTGAACTTAAACCTATGAACTCACCAGCGTAAGCTGACCTTTTAGCATGATTTCTCAGGTAATTGAGAGATGTTTGGAATACGTGATCGGTGGAAGCATGGCAAGAAGGCGGGGTTCAAGGATCATTTCTGACTTTGATAAACTTTGGGGACCTATTTTATTAAATCGTGTTTTGGGCCTAATAATTATACTTTTGGATTAAATGTTTTGAATACTTAAATTTAGGATTGGTTTTGAATGTTAAATGACTATCTTTTTGCTATACTTGTGTGCGATACCAATCCAATAGTAACGCCCCGAAAACTTGATTAAGTCTTTCGTTGTACCGAGATTTGGGGGTGTTACAGATTCGTATCAGAGCTCAAGGTTATAGAGAATTAGGTATTTTATAAACCCTAAACTATAACCACTTTTAAGAAAAATTGATCCTCGACCGACGCACGCACGCCCGCTTGCCAAGCCGAAGCTTCTTATTTGATTATGGTATGAACTGCGATTGGAATTATGAGATGATATGTTAAGGGATATTGTGAACTGATTATGAGATATGATTATTGATTTTGAAAATGAGATATGATTATTTGTTTTGAGTAAATGAGATGTGATTATTGAGATACAACGGTATCTGATTTTAAGTAAACGATATATTATGATTTTGGGATTCTGAACTTGATTGATTTGATATGGGATTATGTGATGAAACTGAACCTACTGTTTTATTAAAGGCATGTTTTGAGTAATGCGGTACCTCTACTTTTAAAGCTTTCATTACGTGATATATGTTTTGGTTGAGTTGATGTGCTTATTAAAACTAGTTGTTTCGAACACTTATACCTACCCTATGCCATTGTCACAGACTATGCCTTCACTAGCTTTTGATGTGTCTGAGGAGGTCCTTGTTGTTGCTAGTTCGCCAGCATTGACTCTCATGTCGGTTGCGCAGGGTGATCCTTATGAGATTGCCCGTCACACTAGTTCATCATCATCAGATCGCCCTAGCTCGTTTAGGCAGCTCACTTTACATCAGGTCTTAGCGCGAGCACAGACTCCTAGGCTTGCTTATAGCACTTCCCGCATGTCTGTGAGACCACCATCATCACCTATCCATTTAGCAGCATCACCATGTCTTAGGAGGCCTAGATCTCCTAGTATACCACCTCAGGATTTACCTACACAGAGACTCTGACTCATGGACTCTCCCCCTATGGATGAGGGCGAGGAGGAGCATGAGGTTGAGGAGGAGCATGAGGTTGAGGAGGAGGATGAGATTGAGGAGCAGTATGTTGATGAGGATGAGGATCCTCAGGAGGAGGATGATGAGGATATCCCATAAGGGGGTACTCCTCCATTGCAGAGTCCTGCACATTCTTCGGGACCAGGTTCTCCTTTGCCTGAGCCTGAGTCCCCTGGACAGCCGTTAGACATTGACTCACCACCCTACTCACCTTATATAGGTAGCCCGTTAGGATCTGAGATACCACCAGAGATTGCTTCAGAGCCCGAGGAGTATGGTGAGACGGGTCTGATGTGGGAGAGGATTACATCACAGGGTACTAGGCTTAGTCAGTTGACTGATCGTTTGGTTGGAGTATCGAGGGCTAGTATAGAGGATTTGAGAGTTGATATGGGTACTGTAGTCAGGAGGACTAGGGTCTTGCGTGAGGGTATGTCGGAGCTCCAGGAGCAGGTTGGGGACCTGCTGAGAGGGTTCGCGACAGCTCGTGATGCTGATAGAGCGATTTGGCGTAGGATTGGTGAGTTGGAGAGAGAAGTCCCAGAGCTTAAGAGTGATCGCGACGCTCGACGTGTTGAGCTAGCATCTTTGTGGAGAGAGGTTGATGATGTTAGTAGATCAGTTAGTGGTATTCGTAGACGTGGCTAGATAGTATTAGATTTATGGTTTTGTACCATCTTGGAACTAAGTAGTACTTGGTTCGAGATGTTGGATTATCCTAGTTGTCTTACTAGTATCGTTATTAGGATCGTTTTTGATTTCTCCTTATCCTTCCATGTATTTCCACTTTTGAAATCTATGAGTTATGGTTATTGGAACGTGCACCCTTAGTTATGATTCGGTATTTGATTGTTTTGCTTTGGTATAGCGTTATCCTTATTGGCCTTGATTATGTATTCAGGCGTTACCCTTGGAACCCAACTCTATTTTAGAACGTGAATTGTGAACTTATGAAACTGTTCTTCTTGCCTCCAGAATGGTGGCAACAAGACGAAACCCGCTTAGGAACAACAGAGCAGCTCCTGCTACTGTTGTTGCCCCTGTTCGTCGAGGTCGTCGTCCGGCCCCGACCACACCACCTGTTGAGAACCCGAACGTTGATAACCCAGCTGTAGGGAACCCGAATGTGAACGACCGTGCTGAGAATGGTCCTATTCCACAAAACCCTCTACCTGTGAACCCAGCCCTCATTGACCAGCTAGTGTCGCAGCGTGTCGCTGAACTGCTAGCTGAGGCTAATCTCTCTAACACTTCTAGTGGAACCCCGATGCTGAATCGAACTCGAGGTTGTACCTACAAAGAGTTCCGATTATGTGGTCCCATTGAGTTTAGAGGAACTGAGGGAGTAGTTTACCTGACTAGGTGGTTGGAGAAAACTGAATATGTGTTTGCTGTGAGTAACTGCGATGAGGATTGTAAGGTTAAGTATGCAACATTCACTTTGAAGGATGAAGCGTTAACCTGGTGGAACAACTATCACATATCAATAGGAATTGATGTAGCTTTGATGAGTGTCTAAATACTCATCATTTTTATACTGTCTAGACTACAAAAACATCTGAAAACGCTCAGAAACACATCAAAATGATCAAAATATCACAAATTAGTGTTTTATGTGTTTTAAATGCAAAAATATCAAAATCAGATGAAAAATGTATCAAATTTGCAAAATTGGCAGTTTTAGTCCCTCAAGTTTTAAAACTTGTCAAAATTAGTCCCTATGCATTTATTTTGAAAGGAAAAGCCAACCCAAGGTTTTGAAAGTCAATTTCACAAAATATTACACTTGGGTTACAAGTTTTCCAAAATTACATGTTTAGTCCCTGAAAATCCAAAAATGGCAAAATAGGTCCTTGGGAAATTTTGAAATTTGAAAAATGAAAAAATGGTTTGTGAACTTTGGAATTACATCATAATTGGTCCTTGGAAGTTAATTGGGAAATGTGCAAAAATCAGTCCTTGAAGTTTGGGAAATTACATGAATGGCCCTTGTGTTATTACTACAACCAAACGGACCCTAGTTATTAATACCCTAAGCCCAATCCAAAGCCCAAACAAACACAACCCGGTCTATTATCCCAACCCGGTCAACCAACCCATCCCATGGTCAAATAAAACAGAAAACCGCGCCAAAACAGTCTTCCCTTTCCACTTGGTTGCCTGCAAAACCAGACAATCCATTCCCCCAGCTCACACCTTTTCCACCTTATCCCTTACTATGTCCCCTCCACCTCAATAAACATCCAAAAACCATTAATATCAAATAACCTGCTCTAGACCTTTTGGCGCCAAAAAGTGACATATGGCAATTTTGATGAATTCAATGGCTGAGATCAAGTGGGAAGTGCTCAGAAACATGTGGGAAGATGTTTGGTATATATAAGGAGCAATGAGAAGCAACAAAGAGTAGTAGTTAGTTTTAGTTTTTTTCTTTAAATGTCGTTTTTTTAATGTTTTAGTTTTTAGTGAAAATGTTGTAATTTTAGTTTTCATGTATCACATGTAAGTGAAAACATCATTGTATGTGCTTTTGAGTTTCAATTTAAGTCTTTTATATAAATTCCAAGTTTTATATTCACGGTTGAACTTTTCATTTTCAAGCTCCTTTGTTAAAGCTTTTAACTGCTCAGTTTTAATCTCAATCAAGCTTCTATAAGCTTATCAAAGTTTTTTACAAGCTAATATTCAAGTTCAAGCACTTTTGGAAATTGGTCAATGAAAGCCAAAACTGGCCAAGAATGGTTTTGGTGATGATGTGGGATGATGCAGAGGTGGAAATAGGTTGGAATAGCTTAGGTTAGAGTAGATTGGGTTTGGTTTTTAGCCTGTAAACAGCTGGACTCATGTGAGTGATTATCCCATTTTCAAGTTTCAAGTCAGATTTCATATTTTGTTTGTACTGATATTTGTAGTTATAAACTGTTTAGACTTGTTTATATAGTTGTATTTAGGTCATGTAAGTGTAGTTTGATCATTGATTTATGCTTGTGCAATCTTTAGCTTAGTTTTTGTTTGAAAAACAGTTAACCAAGGGTGTTTGGAACTGCTGCACTTTCTGTATTAGAGGCCTCATCAGTGGTTATCTTTTGTTGTTTCATGTTTGTTTAGTCCCATTGAACTCATCTCTGTCAATATCTTGTGCCTGTATAAGCTCAAAGTCAAAACTCTCTTTAGACTGTCTTAGCAGCAAATCTGTTGAGATTTTGAAATATCAAAAGCTTATTTTGTGTTCTAATTTCATAAATACATCTTGCAGTAGTCTCATTTCACTTTAATATATCATTTCCAGTCCACAAATCAAGATCAAACTTCAAATAAGTCAACTTTTTAGTTTTTCTCAAAAAGTCAAATTTTCATTTGGGTCGTTTTTGAATAAAAAAGATAATTTTACTGTGGGTTTAATAATAAGTTTTAGCTTAAAAGCTCTTAGGTTATTAAAGTTTGGTTGCTAAACAAAAATATAAAAATACTGGTTCAGTTTCAATTAGCTTGTAAAGTGCTTATTTGTTAGCTTATTTTGGCTACCTCTTTCTGAAAAGTGCCCTGTGCACAGGCTTTGTGCAGCTTTTGTAGCTTTTGCACAGAGCTCATCTGAGCACCTCTGGGTCTGATTTTTGGTTTACATGTTCTTAGCCAGGTTATCTTGAGGTCCCTTCTTTTGCTTTTCAATTTCCAGCTTATTCAAGTGCTTATTTTCTTGTTGCAAGTAGGTCCCCAAAACCTGTTTTAGCTCATTAGATCAAATAAGTCAAATCTTGGTATCTTGCATTTCAGTAGCTATGGATTGTTGTTTTTAGTTGCATTTGAGTTATTGTAGCATAGTTTGGCTTCTGTAAACAGTTGGTGCTTGTTGGTCTTCATTAGCTTATCCCAAGTGCTTATTATTAAGCACTTGTGCCTTCAGTTCCATAATTCCACACATAAGCACTTGTTTTTCCATTTTTCCTTGATTCTCTGTATTATTTTAAGCTTATCTTGAATTTTTCATATTTTTCCTAGCTTGTTTGCTATTTTTCTGCATTTAACTCTATTTTTAGCACTTTTTAAATAGTTTTAATACAAATAATTAAGAAAAGCTTCTAAAAAAATGTGTTTTCAATTTTCCTAGATTAAGATAAATATAAAAGTCATAAAAAATATTTTTCCATAATTTTCTTAGCTTAATTAGTATTTTCTAGCATTTTAATTAGTTTTAAATAGTTTTAAATTAATAATAAATACATAAAAAGTGTGAAAAATATATTTTCAGTTTTAAAATTAGTTTTATAGTATTTTAGATTTTTCTAAATCATAAGTTTATTTTTCTAGTCTTATTTCATATTTTCTTTTATTTTAGGGTATTGTTAAATAGTTTAAATTAGTTTTTAAATAAATAATAATTAAATAAATAGTTTTAAAAATAATTTTTCTTTTCTAATAATTTTCTAGTATAATTAGGATTGTAAAAATGTATTTTTCATATTCGTAGGTATTTTCCTTCTTTATTTTCACGTTTTATTTTGTACGTTAACGTAGTTTTTAATTTAAACGTAAGTTTTAGGTTTTAAACGTTCATCACTTTAAATATAGTGATAGCGTTTATTTAATATCTTTTATCTTTTTAATTTTCTTAATTTGTATTTAAGTTGCTTTATTTTATAAACTTTTTCAGTAGTGTAATTATCCATCCAAATCCTTTCCGATCACTATCCTTAGTGATCATTCCATCATCTGAATTTGTGTTTTACACACCATTGAGTCTCCGTGGGACTAAACGACCCGGGAATTCACTGTATTCTCCTGGACTTCATTGCATTTGTGTCTGAGCAGTTTTAAGCTTCTTACGGTCGGTCATTCACAAGTGGCTGGCTTGTGTGAGGTAGCTTGACTGTAGTTCAGCACAGATCAAATTTTGGCGCCGCTGCCGGGGAGGCTTTAGCGTGTGTTCAGCCTTTTTCAGACCCATTCTTGCACATATACCACCATTTGTAAAAAGTTTTTATCATTCTTTGTTTTTATCATAATGTTTTTCAAAAATACCAAAAATATTCCTCTTTACCCTCTTACCTTTTTGATTCTTCATTTCTTACCCTCTTTTAACCTTTGATTCTTTCTATGTCTTATCCTCACCTTCTTGGTTGTCAATGGTGTGGTGGTCCTTATAATGGTGGCAATTGCCCCAATTGTAGCGTGGTGGAATCAGGAAACGGGTCTGTCTATAACCAAGATCCCTATTCTTACCATAACACAGCTGATTTATTCCATCAGCTACCACACTGTGAGACTCAGCAGTTTTACTGTTGTGAGTATTGTGGTGGTTCACATTCCAGTTCTGATTGTCAATCGGGAAACACGCTTGTCTATGAGCAAGTTCCTGATAACAATTATGACTACAACACATACCACTCACAGCCACATCAGTTTTACTGTTGTGAGTATTGTGGAGGTCCTCACTCTAGCTCGGATTGTCAAACAGGGAACCCATTTCCTTGTAACAATTACGACTCTTCGTATCCAGACCAACCTCCACAGTACCAAATGATTCAAGCGACTCCTCATGAAACTACGACAGACCTTCTACTGAAGACTCTGGAGTTATTAAAAGAACTTAAGGAGGAGTCGGCTATGTCCTCCCAAGATAATCCAAATGAAAAATCCATGGAAGTGTTGTTAGCCGAAGAGCGGGCTGCTAAATTAGATTCCCAAATTGCCTTTGAACAATCTGTTAGGGAATCAATTGCAAAACAAAAAGCAGCCAAATCTAGCTCTCGATTCCGTTTCATTCCTGATGACGATGATGATGAAGATATCCTTGATATCTTACAATTTTATAACGGTTCATCAAGTTCATCAGTTGAAACTCCTTCCATGAAGAATCAGGGAGAAAAGACTATGATGGAATTACTAGCAGAAGAACAAATGTTAAGTATAAAACATATGTATGCTAGTCCTTCTAAACTCCCTCAGTCTGTTGCTATCACACCGGAAGCTCCCACTCACTCTCTAAACATGGGGGATGAGCTTCTTAGCACTATTCCAAAAATGGAATCGTCTAGTGTTGAGAGCCTTGTCTCAATCCCAAGAGAGTCACAGGGAATTTCTGATCATATGTGTGATTCTTCTTCCCCTCTTGAGTGTTCTCAAGATCATTTTGAAACTTTCTCTGATCTTAGCGAAGATTGTGCTTCATATGGAGACATCGAGTACGTTGAGGCATCACTTCTACAATCTGATGCTGATCCCCTTCATGAGGAGTTCTCCGGTGAACTCACTCACATCAATCCACTCTTTGATTTCGAAGCTGATCTGGGAGAGACTGAAAGTCTCATTGATAATGATCGTTCACTCACTTCTTATCCTAACAGTCCAATAGAGAATGTTGATCACTTTGTTCCCGAAACATTCAAAGCTACTTTCACCAATCCTCTATTTGAATTCGACTCTGAATTCACTTCAATTTCTGAGAATCCACTCTTTGATAATCAGATCGTGGATAGTGATGAGCCTACAATGGAACAAGAGTTCACAAATTCACATCATGTGAATGATTCTCTTCATGAGGAGTTCGCCGGTGAACTCTCTCATATCATATCTCCGTTGGAGTATGATTGCTTGGATGGCAAAAATCATGATCGGGGGGAGAGAATCTCAATTTGCATAGTTATGACAAATCTTCCCACCCTCCCAACCGAGATGCCTTCCAACCCAAAGAGCTCAACCAACAAAATCCAAATAAGTGCAACTGCACTTAATCCCGAGGAAGAAGATCTAGTTATGATTGTTATCATGATCTTCCTTCTTTTCTTCACCTACTCGGTGACTTCCTCTCTTCTTCACTCCTTCGGGAATGAAGACACTATTTTTGATCCCGGCATTTTCATTTATCATTTGTGAGCCGGGTCTTTCTCTCTATATCTCATCGGTGTGGAACTTTCACGTGCTTCAAATGTTTGTCCAAACATCTTGAATGAAAGTCCGATGGAGATTGTTTCTTCCACTTTGCTTCCCCATGAACCATTGAATTCGGGGTCGAGTCAAGCTAGCGACTCGGTAATCAAAAACAGTAGCACACACCATATGGGTTTTCACCCATATTTCTGATTTCTCACCTCTTTCTACCACCTAAGTGTGGGGGTGATACCCCACATGTTATATATATATATAAATCTTTCAAAAAAAAAAAAAAAAAAAAAAAAAAAAAATCTCTTCTAAATAATGGTCGTAATATTTCCCTTTTACGTTCTCAGTTTCGGCATAACCGCCGGTACTTTGAATATTGAGGGCAATATTCATTTCTAAGTGTGGGGGGGAATTCTCACGAATTTTATCATATATTATCCACCCAATTCCCCCGTTTTTGGCCAAAATTTTTTTTGGAGTAAGTGTTTTGCACTTACTCAGTTGGTTATCAGTCCGCCATGTCTAATAAACAAAAGGATTGGCTAATCCAGGAGCAAACGGCTCTTGGTAAAGATATCTCAAATCCGTTGACGGCTTGCAATTTGCCCAAAATTGTATGGTATTCAGCTCACCATATCCTTAAAAGTGAAGAGTTGGCTAGCCCGCAAGGTTATGGCTTGTGGTAAAGGCAGTGGAAAAACCATAATTGGTAATCAGCTCACCAAAGATAATTTTGATAATTTATCTAAGAGTTGGCTAGTCCAGAAGGGTACGGCTTCTGGTAAAGACACATCAAATCCGTTATATGGTTTATGATTTGCCAATAAATCAGATGGTTATCGGTGTACCATAGTTCTTACTTGAACTAAAACATTTGGCTACTCCAGAAGTGATGGCTTTTGGTAAAGAGTTTTTAAAATCCATTAAAATCTCAAATCATTGCTAGGGACTAGCAATATCTTAGTGTGGGGGATTGATGAGTGTCTAAATACTCATCATTTTTATACTGTCTAGACTACAAAAACATCTGAAAACGCTCAGAAACACATCAAAATGATCAAAATATCACAAATTAGTGTTTTATGTGTTTTAAATGCAAAAATATCAAAATCAGATGAAAAATGTATCAAATTTGCAAAATTGGCAGTTTTAGTCCCTCAAGTTTCAAAACTTGTCAAAATTAGTCCCTATGCATTTATTTTGAAAGGAAAAGCCAACCCAAGGTTTTGAAAGTCAATTTCACAAAATATTACACTTGGGTTACAAGTTTTCCAAAATTACATGTTTAGTCCCTGAAAATCCAAAAATGGCAAAATAGGTCCCTGGGAAATTTTGAAATTTGAAAAATGAAAAAATGGTTTGTGAACTTTGGAATTACATCATAATTGGTCCTTGGAAGTTAATTGAGAAATGTGCAAAAATCAGTCCTTGAAGTTTGGGAAATTACATGAATAGCCCTTGTGTTATTACTACAACCAAACGGACCCTAGTTATTAATACCCTAAGCCCAATCCAAAGCCCAAACAAACACAACCCGGTCTATTATCCCAACCCGGTCAACCAACCCATCCCATGGTCAAATAAAACAGACAACCGCGCCAAAACAGTCTTCCCTTTCCACTTGGTTGCCTGCAAAACCAGACAATCCATTCCCCCAGCTCACACCTTTTCCACCTTATCCCTTACTATGTCCCCTCCACCTCAATAAACATCCAAAAACCATTAATATCAAATAACCTGCTCTAGACCTTTTGGCGCCAAAAAGTGACATATGGCAATTTTGATGAATTCAATGGCTGAGATCAAGTGGGAAGTGCTCAGAAACATGTGGGAAGATGTTTGGTATATATAAGGAGCAATGAGAAGCAACAAAGAGTAGTAGTTAGTTTTAGTTTTTTTTTCTTTAAATGTCGTTTTTTTTAATGTTTTAGTTTTTAGTGAAAATATTGTAATTTTAGTTTTCATGTATCACATGTAAGTGAAAACATCATTGTATGTGCTTTTGAGTTTCAATTTAAGTCTTTTATATAAATTCCAAGTTTTATATTCACTGTTGAACTTTTCATTTTCAAGCTCCTTTGTTAAAGCTTTTAACTGCTCAGTTTTAATCTCAATCAAGCTTCTATAAGCTTATCAAAGTTTTTTTACAAGCTAAAATTCAAGTTCAAGCACTTTTGGAAATTGGTCAATGAAAGCCAAAACTGGCCAAGAATGGTTTTGGTGATGATGTGGGATGATGCAGAGGTGGAAATAGGTTGGAATAGCTTAGGTTAGAGTAGATTGGGTTTGGTTTTTAGCCTGTAAACAGCTGGACTCATGTGAGTGATTATCCCATTTTCAAGTTTCAAGTCAGATTTCATATTTTGTTTGTACTGATATTTGTAGTTATAAACTGTTTAGACTTGTTTATATAGTTGTATTTAGGTCATGTAAGTGTAGTTTGATCATTGATTTATGCTTGTGCAATCTTTAGCTTAGTTTTTGTTTGAAAAACAGTTAACCAAGGGTGTTTGGAAATGCTGCACTTTCTGTATTAGAGGCCTCATCAGTGGTTATCTTTTGTTGTTTCATGTTTGTTTAGTCCCATTGAACTCATCTCTGTCAATATCTTGTGCCTGTATAAGCTCAAAGTCAAAACTCTCTTTAGATTGTCTTAGCAGCAAATCTGTTGAGATTTTGAAATATCAAAAGCTTATTTTGTGTTCTAATTTCATAAATACATCTTGCAGTAGTCTCATTTCACTTTAATATATCATTTCCAGTCCACAAATCAAGATCAAACTTCAAATAAGTCAACTTTTTAGTTTTTCTCAAAAAGTCAAATTTTCATTTGGGTCGTTTTTGAATAAAAAAGATAATTTTACTGTGGGTTTAATAATAAGTTTTAGCTTAAAAGCTCTTAGGTTATTAAAGTTTGGTTGCTAAAAAAAAATATAAAAATACTGGTTCAGTTTCAATTAGCTTGTAAAGTGCTTATTTGTTAGCTTATTTTGGCTACCTCTTTCTGAAAAGTGCCCTGTGCACAGGCTTTGTGCAGCTTTTGTAGCTTTTGCACAGAGCTCATCTGAGCACCTCTGGGTCTGATTTTTGGTTTACATGTTCTTAGCCAGGTTATCTTGAGGTCCCTTCTTTTGCTTTTCAATTTCCAGCTTATTCAAGTGCTTATTTTCTTGTTGCAAGTAGGTCCCCAAAACCTGTTTTAGCTCATTAGATCAAATAAGTCAAATCTTGGTATCTTGCATTTCAGTAGCTATGGATTGTTGTTTTTAGTTGCATTTGAGTTATTGTAGCATAGTTTGGCTTCTGTAAACAGTTGGTGCTTGTTGGTCTTCATTAGCTTATCCCAAGTGCTTATTATTAAGCACTTGTGCCTTCAGTTCCATAATTCCACACATAAGCACTTGTTTTTCCATTTTTCCTTGATTCTCTGTATTATTTTAAGCTTATCTTGAATTTTTCATATTTTTCCTAGCTTGTTTGCTATTTTTCTGCATTTAACTCTATTTTTAGCACTTTTTAAATAGTTTTAATACAAATAATTAAGAAAAGCTTCTAAAAAATGTGTTTTCAATTTTCCTAGATTAAGATAAATATAAAAGTCATAAAAAATATTTTTCCATAATTTTCTTAGCTTAATTAGTATTTTCTAGCATTTTAATTAGTTTTAAATAGTTTTAAATTAATAATAAATACATAAAAAGTGTGAAAAATATATTTTCAGTTTTAAAATTAGTTTTATAGTATTTTAGATTTTTCTAAATCATAAGTTTATTTTTCTAGTCTTATTTCATATTTTCTTTTATTTTAGGGTATTGTTAAATAGTTTAAATTAGTTTTTAATTAATAATAATTAAATAAATAGTTTTAAAAATAATTTTTCTTTTCTAATAATTTTCTAGTATAATTAGGATTGTAAAAATGTATTTTTCATATTCGTAGGTATTTTCCTTCTTTATTTTCACGTTTTATTTTGTACGTTAACGTAGTTTTTAATTTAAACGTAAGTTTTAGGTTTTAAACGTTCATCACTTTAAATATAGTGATAGCGTTTATTTAATATCTTTTATCTTTTTAATTTTCTTAATTTGTATTTGTCACAGTTTCGCAATTTATTTTCACATTCAAATTTCGTCAGTGGTAATTCCAAAAATTATTCCAATATATTTTAATACTCATATTAAGATTTTAAAAATGTTATTATTAGTTTACCATTGTTATATTTATATAAATTATGACCAATCCTCTTCAAGAAATCCTTGATGGAAATTTATTTTATCTAACGCTACCTTAAATATTCAAGTGTACAACTTAGCTACTTACTTTCAAGTAACTTTACATTCACTTACACTTACACTTATATATATTACATACTAATAATAATAATAAGTGTATATATATATGTAGTATTAATTACAAGATCTACCATCAAGACTTTTTCTTACTTATATATATATTCACACTCCAACTTCAACTCATAAAAACCAATAATTCAAAGTGTTAGATCAAGTCTTTTCTCTTCTCCTTCTTCCCTCAAAAATCCGCCACCTATTTAGTGATGTTTCTTATCAAGTTCTACACAATCTAGTTTACACTCCCTAGGGTGCTCACTAAACCTCATCAAGCAACTTGTAAGCCTACTTTTTCATATATATTTCATACATTTCATGAAGCCCTCATGGCATTGTTGTGATTTTATTCAGATTGTGTTATATAAATATTTTAACAAGTATGGTTAGAAGTTTATAAAAGTGAGTGGTTTGAAAAATGATTTATCCTTCTAGTAAAGGTTTGATGTGGTTTATGCTGTTATAAGTAGTCACATAAACCTCAAAAATGGTATTTTTATCTATTATGGTTCGACTAGTATTTTATTTTTAGTAGGATTGGCGAAGAGTAGATTAAGGGATTTTTGTGGTGAAGTTGTGGTTAAACAAGTAGATAAAAATGGTAATTTTAAAATAAGCGTGAAGGTTAGTCATTTTATAAGTTTTATTAAAGTTTTAGAAAATAGATTTTTAGTTATGAACATAAAACGGAGTTATAACGAGTTTTTAAAAACTATATTTTCCGGCTGGCCAAACAGTGGCCTTAGTGAAGTCTCGAAGTTTAAAAAATATATTAGTACTCTTCATTACCTTGAGTGGATATAAAGAACTTGAAAAAGCGGACTAATTATGGTTAACGAACTTTGAGTCTGCATTTTAATCAAGATTTTGAGGGCCTATTACTTTTCCTATGTATATATTATGTCAAGTCCGATGTAGATCAATTACAAAACCATTACGTAGTTTTAACTATATTTTCACCATTATCTCAAAAGGACATTATTCAAGTAACAATATTTTTTTATAACTAGTTTTCAAGTAGCATATTGGGTGATACAAATGCATGCATATCATAGTCATAACATTCATTTTAGGTTTGTTTCGAGCCTCATTTTCACATCATTTTGTTAGCATATTAATTGAGTTCATACCCCGCTTTTACTCGTTTAAGGCGAGATACATGCTTATTTATCAAAACATTTAAACTCTATTGCTAAACAATATTACTTATACTTTAGACTTGAGTGCGTAGACTTAAACAAACATCCCAATATTTATATGAGGCCATTAATTTGGATTGAGTAGTTGGAGGAACATCCCACATTCATATGTTGGAAGGCCATTTTATGGATACATCCCAACGAGGAACATCTTGTTGGAAGGGATTGTCATTCTAGGCAAGTGAAGTTTTGTATGGCGGAACTTAGTATTTTAGATCATGCAATTACAAACTTATGAGTGTTGACACTTTTTAGCATGTTTATCTCAGGTCTTAAGGTGATAGCATTTCATGGAATGGCATACATTGAAGTCTTGTGCTTTTAACGACATGTTTGTAAACTCTTTGTGTATTATCAAACTTTGGGATTGCTTTTGTGTTGTAAACTGAATGGTAAACTTTTCAAAGATTATAGAATCCATACTTTGTGCTATGACGTTATAGACACTATCGATATCGTGTAATTATCCATCCAAATCCTTTCCGATTATCCTTAGTGATCATTCCATGAATTTGTGTTTTACACCATTGAGTCTTCGTGGGACTTTGATTGCAAGGTTTAAGCTTGGTCGGTCATTCACAAGTGGCACTTACAAGGCTCTCCTAATTAAGGTCCTAGGAATGAAGTCGAACCATAAGGTTAAGGTGGACGAAGAGTTATCATTGAAATGGTTCGGAACTTAAGATTGAAAGGTATACTGATGGATTGCCATTGGCTACTCGAAATGATGTCATCGCTGCCAAGCCAGTTAATTTGCAAGAGGCAATTGCTGTGGCTCAGAGTTTGATGGACTCTTCTGTGCTAGAAGTAGGAGACAAGAGTAAGAATGATAGGAGTGATAAGAGGAAGAGGAACGAAGTTGTTAAAGGGAATGGCAACAAACGGAATGAGACAGCCAGAGTGTTCGCCATAGGAAATGGAGGTGGGAAAGATTATGAAGGTAGTAAGCCTGTGTGTGGTCGTTGTAACCGACACCACCATGGACTGTGCCCGAATGTGTGTAGGAAGTGCTCTAAGGTAGGACTCTTGGCCAAAGACTGTAGGTCCCGACCACTTCTGCAGGCATAAGGAGCGGATGGAAGGCCACTGTCACCAGTTTTGGATGTGGAAAGAAGGGACACTTTAAGAATGAGTGCCGAGAGCCGTGGATGAGAGGAAATCTCGGTAATGTAGGAGGATTTGCTAACCGAGGTGTAGGAAATAATGGCTTAAACCCTGTGAAGCGTGAGGTTGTGGAAAACCAGGGAAACCATGGTGCTAGGAATCAGAAGAGAGACATGGGAACAACGCGTGTTTACGCTATTGGGAAGGAAGCTGGTGAGGACCCTAACGTAGTTACGGGTGCGTTCCTTCTCAATAATCGCTATGCTTCCATACTGTTTGATACTGGTGTGGATATGAGTTTCGTATCCACCAATTTTATGCCATCACTAGGAATCTCCCAAACACCTCTAGGGTTTAGTTACGATGTGGAATTAGCAAATGGGAATAGAGAGAAGATAGACACCGTAGTTTGAGGTTGTACCTTAAGTTTCCTAGACCTCCCGTTTAGTATAGACTTATTGCCGGTTACCTTAGGAATTTTTGACGTCATTATCGGAATGGATTGGTTGTCGAAGAACGGTGCACACATCATCTGCGATGAGAAGATTGTACGTTTACCATATGGAGGAAAAGTTTTGAGCATACAAGGAGATCGGAGAAACTGTGGAAGTCCTTCCCGGATGAGCATCATCTCTTGTATTAAGGCCCAGAAGTACATCGATAGAGGAGGTTGTCTTTTCTTGGCTCGAATTTCTAAAAAGAAAAGTGAAGAGAAGAGTGAAAGAAACCTTAACGATGTACCCGTCGTTAGAGAATTTCCGGATGTGTTTCCCGACGATCTGCCAGGGATTCCACCTGTCCGACAAGTGGAATTCCAAATAGAGTTGATACCGGTCGCGGCACCCGTAGCCGGGCACCTTATCGACTTGCTCCAAGAGAATGGAGGAACTGTCCAAACAGTTGGCGAGTTGTCGAGAAGGGATTCATTTGATCAAGTTCGTCACCGTGGGGAGCACCAGTGTTGTTTGTGAAGAAGAAGGATGGATCGTTCCGGATGTGTATCGATTATAGGGAATTGAATAAGTTAACAGTGAAGAACCGATATCCGTTACCTAGAATAGATGATCTATTCGACCAACTCCAAGGAGCTAGTGTCTTTTCTAAGATCGATTTACGATCTGGATATCACCAGCTTAGAGTTCGAGAAGATGATATCCCTAAGACTGCGTTTAGGACTCGTTATGGACACTAAGAATTCCAAGTGATGTCGTTTGGTTTGACCAACGCACCAGTGATTTTCATGGATCTCATTAATCGAGTGTGTAAACCATACCTGGATAAGTTTGTGATAGTATTCATAGACGACATCTTGATATACTCTAAGAGTAGTGAGGAGCACGAAGAGCATTTGAGTCTCATTTTAGGATTGCTGAGAGAGGAGAAGCTGTATGCCAAATTCTCTAAGTATGAATTTTGGATTCCGTCCATGCAATTCTTAGGTCACGTGATAGATAGTCGAGGTGTTCATGTTGACCCAGCTAAGATTAAGGCCATTAAGGAATGGGTAGCTCCTAAGAACCCATCAGAAATCCGACAGTTTCTAGGGTTAGCAGGCTATTATAGGAGATTCATTGAGGGATTTTCCAAGATAGCTAAGCCACTGACCAAACTAACACAGAAGGATGTTAAGTATGAATGGGGAGAAAATGAAGAAGAAGCATTCCAACTTCTGAAGGAGAAGTTGTGTAGTGCACCCATCCTAGCTTTGCTGAAGGAAGTGAAGACTTTGTCGCAGTGTCATGACGCCGCATAAAGGCTTAGGTGTTGTTTTGATGCAACGAGAGAAGGTGATTGCTTATGCATCCCGACAACTTAAGAAGCATGAGAAAAACTACACCACCCATGACCTTGAGTTAGGTGATGTAGTGTTTGCTCTTAGGATTTGGAGACATTACCTGTATGGAACCAAGTACGTAGTATTCACCGACCACAAGAGTTTGAAGCATATCTTAGATCAGAAGGAACTGAACATGAGACAACGTCGTTGGTTGGAATTTCTTAGTGATTATGACTGTGAAATTCGTTATCATCCCGGTAAGGCTAATGTTGTGGCTGATGCACTTAGTCGTAAGGAGGACATTCCACCCCTACTTGTTAGATCATTAGGAATGACCATTGTTTCGCCCTTACCATCTCAAATTTTAGCCGCCCAAGCAGAGGCATTGATGGAAGAGAACCGTCCTTATGAGAATCTTCGTGGAATGGTAGAAAGTGAAAACGGCATCTTGAAGCTCTCCGACGGAACATTATGCTTCAAAGACAGAAGCTGGGTACCATTTCATGGTGGAATCCGTGAGTTGATTATGCACGAGTCGCATAAATCAAAATACTCTATTCATCCCGGAGCCGACAAGATGTATCAGGATCTTAAGAAACTTTATTGGTGGCCCAATATGAAAGCCGATATAGCTCAGATGTCGGTTGGTGCCGACTTGTTCTAAAGTTATGGCCGAACATCGAAACCATCGGGACTCTTAGTTCAACCCAAACTCTCGGAATGGAAATGGGAGCGAATAACCATGGACTTTATCACTAAATTATCGAGAACAGTTAGCGGCAATGACGCTATCTGGGTAATAGTTGATTGTTTGACTAAGTCTGCTCACTTCTTAGCTATTAGTGAAACCGATAGTCTTGATAAGCTTGCTCGATTGTATCTTAAGGAGATAGTATCGCGTCATGGAGTACCGATATCTATCATTTCCGATAGGGATAGTAGTTTTACATCCCACTTTTGGAAGTCGTTCTGACAGACATTAGGAACGAATTTGGACATGAGTACTGCTTACCATCCACAGACCGATGGTCAAAGTGAGAGAACCATTCAGACTTTAGAAGACATGCTTAGAGCCTGCATTATTGATTTCGGCAAAGGCTGGGAGATACACCTCCCTTAGGCCGAATTCTCTTATAACAATAGTTATCACTCTAGCATTAAGGCCACCCCATTTGAGGCACTGTATGGCCGAAAATGTCGTTCTCCTGTTTGTTGGGCTGAAGTTGGCGAGAGTCAACTTACAGGTCCCGAACTTGTCCTAGAAACCACTGAGAAGATAGTACATATTCGTAATCGGTTGCAAACCACTCGTGATAGACAAAAGAGTTATGCCGATAAGAGATGTAAACCTTTAGAATTTCAGGTTGGAGATCGTGTTATGTTGAAATTTTCTCCTTGGAAAGGAGTGATTCGTTTTGGAAAGCGTGGAAAACTCAATCCCCGATATATTGGTCCCTTTCCAATCTTGGAAAGAATCGGACCTTTAGCATACCGCCTGGAGCTACCGTCGGAACTGAGTAGTGTACACAATGTCTTTCATGTTAGTAATCTTAAGAAATGTCTTTCGGAGGAGAATATAGTGGTGCCTTTAAGATATATTCGTATTGATGAGAAATTGAATTTTGTTGAGGAACCGATTGAGATTATGGATCGTGAGGACGTTTTTCGTAGGAAGTATCCTAAACTTTTCATGACACCAAGCAACTCGGAGTGAAACCCGGGACGGGTTTCTTCTGAAGTTGGGAGGCTGTGACAACTGGCAATTTAGGGAGTCTATTTTAGGTAACCGCATTACGTTAAACTAAACCGAGTTTTGCCTTTATCACTATTTTTATAAACCATGACTTGATTTTATATCGTCTATTGGTTTTTACGGTTTATTTCATTATTAAATGAGTTATCGTATGAGTTTTAACTCTATTTGGTAGGCACTATTCGATTCGGCACTAGAAAAGCCTAAAACAAGAATTATTGTAACTTTTAGACCGTAACTCGAAAACTGACAAATAAATAGTCAAAACTCGTGGAAAAACGTAAATAACGATGTTAGAAAGTTGAATAAACGTTGTGAGACACTCGGAGGACAATATGTGAGCTCGAAAATGGGTAAACGGGATAGTTACAAAAAATTACAACTCCGACCCCCCAATTATCCCCATGGCCGGCCACCCCCTCCCCTATTTTTATTTATTTTTGAGTCCTTGGTCCAAGTATATAAGGCCTCACACCTCCTCATTTCACCCATTACTTTCTCTCACAAAAAACACACACACAACACCTTTCTCTCTCCCCTTTCTCTCTCTAAAAACCCTAGCCACCACAACCCTTGGCCGCCGGCCACTATTCCGGCCACCACGGTCACACCGCCATGCGTGACCACCCACCACCACCACCAAATCAAAGATCTTTTCATCCTCTTACCATCCACATATAATACTCATACTAAAACCTTCATTAACACCCTCAAATCTTAAGATTAAGATTCGGATTTATAGGGTTTCAAGTGGGTTTTGCAATTGGTGCTTGAATAAGGTAAATGGAACAAGATTTGAGCTTGTTTGAGCTATTAGAAGCCACGAATTGCAATCTAGGGTTTCGACCTAATGATGAAATTTGGGGCTTTTGGGTGGAACACGAAATTAAGTCTAATTAGTGTCTAAATAAACAAGTCATTAGTGTTTGGTAAGTGTGTGGTGTATCAATTTGATGGGTTTATGCAATTTAGGTCTAGTTTCATATTTTTGGTTAAGATAGATGATAGGTTTTGTGTTTGGTTATTGGTTGGAGCTTGAATGATTGGATTTGGATGTTGTAGAATAGATTTGGGTAATGTTTGAGTGGTTTGGAAGGGTGTACGAGCCACATAGGGCACGTATGTGGCCCTTGGCTTGCGTACGTGACCCACTTGGGCCACGGGTCCGGGTCGAGTCGATTTGGTAGCTTGTTGGTTGATGTAGTTGAGGTTTGGATGAGACGCGTGGAGCCAAAAAGCTTCTAGAGCTTGTTTGGTTCACGTGGTCTTAACCGCGACCGTGTCATGACCATTAGGGTCATAACATTGGTTTCGGGTATGTTTGGTTGATTGATTGGTTGGCGAGATTGTTTTGAGTTGGTTTGGGATTGAATTGCGATATTATGACATTTAATTTGGACTTGATATATATATTGTTGACTTTGAGCTAAGTCGGCGTTACTTTGACTTTTTAGTCAATAGTTGACTCCGGCAAAGCCGTAACATGGACTTTAGTATAATTTGGACAATTGATTGATTAAAAGCCGAGAAGTTATGACTCGTGCTTGTGGACTCGAAACGAATAACGATATGAGATTAATATTGGAATTTGACGAAATATATATATATACATGAAAGTGCTAATAAACTATGAAATACAAATAATGAATGGGCTTTTGTACCAAAAATGTCGATAACAAGTTTTATCTTGTTATTTACTATTTTTAAATAGAAACTAACGACTAAATTGGAAATGTTTTGTAATAAATAAGTAATTAATGTTTCGAGTACACGATTATCAATAAATGTCGACTGTGGACATTTAATACTAGTTTAAGTATTTAATTGCTTACGTTGTGTGCATGGGTTACGGATAACCTAGCATTAATAGTGTTGATTCACGTGGGTAGCGGACTTATTAGGTTGACGAATCTAATAAGAGCCCGCTAGGTACGTTGGGTAACCCTATTAATGGGTGAATTATCCTTATGACTCTTTAGGATACGATTGATTTATGGGATAATAAGCGACACTAATAAATAAATGAGTTTATCGAGTTGACGAATTCGATAAGGTCTACTATTTATTCCGAAACTTATTGGACTAGGGAGCTTATCGCTTAGACGTCTCATTGTGTCGCATTGAGTCACATATTGTGTTGAATGGAGTTGCATATTGTGTTGTGAAGCATAACGTATTGGTTATTTGAGTGCATTCATAGCATCATATTGAGTCGATACACACACACGAGGAATACCAAACACTAGGATTAAATGGTGAAACGAGACGTTTTTAGAAATAAAGAAATGGAATATAATGGGGTAGATAACGTTGATTTCGAGGAACATATACATTAAAGTTGTTCTACATTAATAGGTTGTTCCGAGTCGATAGTTGTTGTGCCGTGATTACCGTTATCTTCTGCTAGTGTTTATTTGTGCGTTGATTGCTTGCGTTGATTGCTTGAGGTGAGTTTCATAACCCCACTTTTATCTACATTTTTAACTATATTGGGGTGAGAATCATGCTACTGTTTTTGGACTGTTAAAACTATTTGGATTTGCTTATATGCTTGACTGTTTAGATAGATGTGCGGTAGTTTTTGCCTTAGTCTAGGTTTAACCGTGCCTAACTAAGAATGGACTTCTACCTCGACCTAGTCCGGGGTTGGTAATTGTTCTAGATTTTGCCACAACAGTCTTTGGACTAGAGTCGCGAGGGCCCGAGTAATCCCTGGATGCGGGATATGATTGGAGATCCGGGTAGGATCAGTGTGTGCAAACGGTATTTATCTATCTAAGGTCTTGCATAGCAAATCAACTCTTACAGGTCCACTATGATTTTGTTGAACTTAAACCTATGAACTCACCAACGTAAGCTGACCTTTTAGCATGATTTCTCAAGTAAGTGAGAGATGTTTGGAATACGTGATCGGTGGAAGCTTGGCAAGAAAGCGGGGTTCAAGGATCATTTCTGACTCTGATAAACTTTGGGAACCTATTTTATTAAATCATGTTTTGGGCCTAACTATTATACTTTTAGATTAAATGTTTTGAATACTTAAATTTGGGATTGGTTTTGAATGTTAAATGACTATCTTTTTGCTATACTTGTGTGCGATACCAATCCAATAGTAACGCCCCGAAAACTTGATTAAGTCTTCCGTTGTACCGAGATTTGGGGGTGTTACAGAAAGGTTCGGAAATCACGCTTTCATTGACGACATATTCCTGAAGATCATTGAAGACCCCCCAAATTCCCATTGTTCATCTCAAGTGGGGGGATATTATGTTTAGTTATTATTGTTATGTTGAAAAAAAAAGTTGTTATGTTATTTAGTTATTGTAAAGTGCAATGTTATAAGCACTATGTTATGAGCTTTATAGATTTAGTATCGAGGAGGCCACCTCGGTCACATTCGAAGATTGGAGTTGGTAATTATGCCAACAGTTGGAGAAAAGGTAGTGTGCCCATCACGACGTCCTCTAATGACACATTTACCTAGTTATTCATGATCCGGTTTCTTGACTTCAAAGCTTGAACTTTGGGCGGATGGTAAGTGGTGATGACTTGGTTATAGATTTAGACTACATGCTTGATTTTTATTTTACACCATTTATATATCCCATGTCTTATCCTACCCTTTAGTCATCAAGCGTGTCTAGGTGATGCAGCGAGCAATCTTTGGTGTATTGGCCATGGATTTGGTCATGTATCATTGATTTTGTCCACTTCTCCGTGACATGTTAGTAATGACGAGTCACCCCTTAACCTTTGTCGTGTCTACCCATATTGCCTTCGAGAATTGTTTAGCCCTTAACTCTAGTGGTGGAGATTTGTGTAACCGCCAAGCTTATGATAGAATACATGCTATGACTGTGCGATTGAGTGATCACCCCGAAATTGACACTTAGAATAGTTGAGATATTTGAGTGTTTTGTTCCCATTTCGTGAGGTGTTCGGCTTTGTTTTATTCTAGCATAAGGGATTTGTAAACTTATATTTTCCAGGTTTTGGGAGATATCTTTTTAGGAATCTTTCTAATAAGGTCTACTTGAGGGCAAGTAGAGTTCAAGTGGGGGATATTTAAATACATCAAATAGTCCACGAATATTAAGTGTCAATTTCCCCCGATAATGCTTATAATTTATATCATTTATATAGATTTACGCTTGTTTTCCATTTTTTTCCACTTTCAGGTAAATTACGAGCATTGGAGCTAAAGAGACGCGGAATTGGAGAAATATCAAAGATTCATCATAGTATGCTGACTTTGAAGAAGTTACGGCGTAACTCATCTCTCACATTACGCCGTAACTAAAGCGTGACTCAGAAAACCAACTCATCAGAAGGTTAAGGCTTAACTCTCCCCAAGGACTACGACGTAACTCTATTAAGTTAAATGAGGTTCCATGCCGCTGATAACTACACCGTAACTATTCCACCGACTACGGCGTAACCAAGTAATATTGAAGAATACGGCGTAACCACTCATAAGGTTACGCCGTAACCAGCAGATCTAGTGCAAAATACGAAGGAATTGAAGGTTACGGTGTAACTCTTATATTAGTTACGCCGTAACCCAGATCTGGTCTATAAATATCCCACGATTTCTAGCATTTCAAAGCATCCTATTCCACACATCACAACCAAAGAACGTGGGAAGAAGCCAAAGGCAGGTCTAGAGGAGCATACGGAGCTGTCTCCAAGGGAGAAATCACTCCCCTACGATAAGCATTAGCATTTTATCTATTCTTTACTTTCGATTCATGTATTTCGTAACTTTGAATATTGAATTGATTTGTATGGTTAATATGAGCGGCTAAGCACCTCTTGGTGATGGCCTAGTTATGATTCCTTAATTGTTTTGTTTGCGTTTACATTACTTCCATATAATTATTTCTAAGTGTATGCATGCATAGTTTATTGGTAGCTACCCTTGTTTCGGTAGTTTTGAATGGCGGTAGAGGCCAATTGCCTAGGAGATATGACCAACTGACCCTAGGTGAGTGGATTGAGACGGGAAGGGTAAGATATGACCGACTGACGACCCTTTCTACTTGTGTGATTTGACCAACTGATCACTTACCGTTTGGATGAACTTAAGAATTAGGGGGTGAGTGTTTAAGTTGCTAACGCCCGGACACTCACTATTATAAATCTAGCATGTAGCGGTAATTAATGACTTGGCTTAGCGGACCAGGAACAACAGAACTTATGAGGGGACACCTGACTTCTCCTGTGGTGGCATCTTTGCTGATAGGTTAGGGCGAATTGACCAAATGTTGTCCTCTCGACTTTGACCCCACCTGAAGTAATTGGAAGTAAGTAGACGTAGACGGAATAACTAGGTTAGCACCACTCTCCTCTATTGATTAAACCTTTGCTTTTATCTACTTTCGTAGTTAATTAATTCCTTATCATAATTATTATTAAAATCTGTGACACTTAGACTTAGTAATAATCCAACACACATAGCTCTTGGAACGACCTCGGTTTTACCAAATACTACACTACACGCGACCGGGTACACTGCCCGTTAGTGCATTAGGGTAGACCATAGGTATAACGAGACTTTATAAATATTAAAACATGGTCAGTAAAACCTACATTAGGGGCCCAGTACACAACTGCATTCCGAAAATAAAAATGCTCACCAAGAGAGCTCGCTCTGATCCGACACACACTCCCGTGTCTGTGATGCGAAACAAGGGGGAAAGAAAAACGCAATATATCTGGAAGGATATGATGGGCCCGCATCCAGCGCAGCCGTCAAAAAGTACTGCAACAAGTACTACGACCAGATCATACCCATTATGACAGAGAAAGTTCGGAAACAGGAAGAGAGAATCAAGGCTAGAGAAATGCTAAAAACTCGGTTAGGTTTTAGCAAAGCATCACAACAATCCGAATCTGGAAGGCAGATGCAAAGAAGGATCTGAGAAAGAAGATCGAATCTCAAAAGCGCCGGAACACAAGAGAAAACTCTAAGCCAAGGCGCAGCCGGTCCAGATCTGCGCGAAAGAAAACCGTTGAAAAAGAGGAGGTGTTCAGAAGGCTGCTCAAGAGTGCGTTCCATAGGCTTGGGGACAGAGAAAAAAGTATCTTCGTGTGCTCCGGAAGCCAAAAGAGAACCAGTAATCGCAGATCTGAAAAAGAGGACAGAGGTACCCACCACCACTCTTATTCGCAAAGAATGGAACCCTACTCCAGAGAATACGAAGATAGCCGAACATACTCGTGGAAGACAGATCGACTCTCCGGAAGAAAAGATAACGGGGACGATCGCAGGGGTTCCGGATCAAAAAGGGAAAAGTCGGATGTCGAGGACGACGATTTAGCTAGGCAATGGGTGTCCAAGGAGACTGACCCGTTCACTCCACGCATTCGCTATTTCGACATGCCTAAGAAGACACGAATGCCTACCAATGTGAAGACATATGAAGGAAGGAGAAACCAGAGAAGACTTTGTAAAAAGATTCAAGGTGGAAATCAGAGATGTCAAAGGCGTCCCGAAAGTCATGAGGTCTCCAACTTCATGGATGGGATCACTAACCCCGAGTTAATTAAAAGGTTGCATGATAATATACCCAAGTCGGTAGATGAGATGATGAGGGTAACCGCATCTTTCCTCCGAGGGGAAGTAGCCGCAGGAAACCACGAAAAAAATAGATCGCTACACCAAGTACAATGGAAGTCACATGAATCTGGGCAGAAGCAAGGCTTCAAGAGAGGGTACATAAATCAACTCCGATCGGAGAGGAAGCAAGATAGGTTTACCCTCCTTTCCAAGACACCCAAAGAAATATTGGCATTGGAAAAGGCAAAATTTAAAATTCCTCCACCTATGCTCACATCGGTCGAGAAAAGGAACGCCAATAACTATTGTGAGTTCCACGGAGAGGTGGGACACAACACGGATGAATGCATGCACCTGAAAAGGCAGATAGAAGAACTGCAGAGAACCTGAAAGATGTCAAACGTGATAAAGGAACTCAAACAAAATAGTGGCAAAGACAAGTCCAAAGCGCCTAAAAAAGGGGAAACGTCAGGAAAAGATAAACCTCTCGCAATCCTGATAGTGCAATCTCAGCAGTGAGTGATACGACAAAAAATTACACAAAGCTTTTCCCCAAACCAGAATATCTCATTCCCATCACTCGCTGAAGAAGAAGGAAATGACGAGCCAATGGTCATCAAAGCAGAGATAGGTGGGCACTTCATACACCGCATGTATATTGATGGAGGTCCCGCGTCAGAAATCCTATGCGAGCATTGCTTCGAGCGACTCCGGCCCAAAATAAGAAGGCAAATGATGCCCGCCACAACCCCCCTTCTTGGATTTAGCGGAGAAGTAATATGGCCGATTGGGCAGATATCATTGTTAACTAAAATCGAAGAAGATGAACATTCAGCATCAGCATGGATGAACTTCATGATTGTAAGGTCTCAATCGCCATATAACGGAATTATAGGAAGGCCGGGGGTGCGAAAATTGTAGGTCGTACCTTCAATAGCACATGGAATGATAAAAATCCTGGTAGAAGGTGGAGTGCTCACGATTCGCAGTAGCAGGATGGTCTCATTGGAATGCACTATGGTTTCCGAACCAACACCACAAGCCAAAACGGAAAAACAAATGGAAAAACGAATACACGTGGCGATACATCCGGAAAATCCAGAGCAGACAATAGCCGTTGGATCAACCTTGTCAGCTGAAGGACGTAAGAAGCTGTGCGACCTGCTGAAGCAGAACTTAGATATATTCTCCTGGTGTCCGGAGGATATGATGGGCGTCCCAAGACACATAGCAGAGCACAACTTAAACATACGATAAGGGCACACTCCTATAAGGCAAAAGAAAATAGGCCAGGCACCAGAAAGAAACAAGGCGATACAAGAAGAAGTAGAAAAGCTCGTGGATGTGGGAACCATGAAAGAAGTACATTACCATAGTTGGTTAGCTAACCCAGTGATGGTGACAAAGCACGACGGAAGCTGGAGAATGTGCGTTGACTTCAAAGACCTCAACAAAGCTTGTCCAAAAGATGGTTACCCGTTACCAGAGATAGATTGGAAGGTTGAATCACTCTGCGGATACCCTTTCAAATGTTTCATGGATGCATACAAAGGTTACCACCAAATCCATATGGCAAAGGAAGATGAGGAAAAAACAGCCTTCATCACAAGTCAAGGAATATTCTGCTACACCAAAATGCCATTTGGACTAAAAAACGGAGGAGCGACATACCAGGGGCTAGTAGATAAAGCTTTCCACAAGCAAATTGGCAGAAATCTAGAAGTATATGTAGATGACCTAGTGATCAAAAGCTGTTCGGAGAAAGAAATACTAAGGGACATAGCGGAAACCTTCAAAACATTAAGAGAAATAAACATGAAGCTAAATTCCAAGAAGTGTACTTTCGGAATGGAAGAGGGAATTTTCTTAGGATACACCGTGAACACTAAAGGAATCAAGGTATGCCCAGACAAAGCGGAAGCCGTACTAAACCTTCCATCTCCGAAATGCCTCAAGGACGTTTAAAGACTGAATGGGAAGCTAGCAAGTTTGAATAGATTCTTGGCTAAATCTGCTGAAAAGTCACTACCCTTCTTTAAAACACTCAAGAAGTGTACAAAAAAGAGTGACTTTCAGTGGACAAAAGAGGCGGAGGAAGCTTTTAAGCAGATGAAGAAAATAATACCAAACCTCCCCACCCTCACCGCACCTCAGGAAAAAGAGGAACTCAAAATATACCTTGCAGCTGCTAAAGAAGCAGTCAGTGCAGTCCTGATGACAGAAAGGGAAGGAAAGCAAACACTGATATACTTTGTAAGCCGAGCCCTGCGAGGACCGAAAATAAACTACACACCAATGGAGAAGCTGGTATTATCTTTGGTACACGCTACAAAACGCCTGAAGAGATACTTTCAAGCACATACAGTAGTAGTCATCACGGACCAGCAGATAAAACAAATACTGTCAAAACCAAAAGTTGCAGGCAGATTGCAAAAATAGAGCATTGAGTTGGGGGAATATGATATACAATACAGGCCAAGAACATCCATCAAAGGACAAATTCTAGCGGACTTCATAGTAGAACGGCCAAAGGACGATGAGGAAGACGAGCCAATGGAAAAAGAGGAACTTCCACAACCCTGGATCCTATTCACAGATGGCTCATCTTGCATAGACGGTTGCAAAGCGGGACTAATACTGACAGACCCTCAGGGGATATAGTTCACTTATGCTTTATGGTCTGGCTTCAAAACAACAAACAACGAAGCTGAGTATGAAGCCTTAATAGATGGGTTAAGGATAGCTGAACAAATGGGAGTCAAGAATTTGCAAGCAAACGTATACTCAAAACTGGTGGCAAACCAAGTCAACGGAACGTACATCACAAAATAATCAGGGATGATCCAATACCTAGAGAAGGTAAAGGAACTCCTGAAAAACTTTCAGATGTTCTCAATCAAGCAAGTACCCAGAAGTGAAAACATAAAGGCGGACGCCCTGAGCAAAATGGCTTCTACCAGCTTCGCGCATCTAAAAAAGCAAGTACTGGTAGAAGAACTAAGTAAAAAGTCAATAGAGGAGATACCGCTCGTAGCAATCACGGAAGAAGAAGGGTACACATGGATTACCCCGATATATGAATACTTGGCAAAAGAAATACTTCCAGCTGAGGAAAAGAAAGCACGGGAAATTAAAAGAAAATCACATAGATTTGCAGTAATCAACGGGACACTTTACAAGAAGTCCTTTCTCGGACCATGGCTACAGTGTGTGGGACCCCTCCAAGCCAATTATGTGCTAAGGGAAATTCATGAAGGGTCTTGCAGCATGCATGCTGGAACAAGGTCCGTAGTGGCCAGAGCCCTACGTACCGGATACTACTAGCCCACCATGCATGAAGATGCCCGGAAGCTAATCCAAGCATGCAAAAACTGTCAGGTACACAGGCCAGTCCCGAAGCACCAGCAAGAAAAGCTAACACCTATCACTTCCCCATGGCCGTTCTACAAATGGGGAATTGACATCGCAAGACCTCTACTGGAAGGACCTGGGAAAGTCAGATTCCTCATAGTAGCAATAGACTACTTCAAAAAGTGGATAGAAGCAAAGCCGGTCGCCACCATCACAGGAAACCAGATCAAAAATTTTGTATGGGAAAACATTGTGTAGATTCGGACTTCCCGGAGAAAACATTGTGTATGGGAAAACATTGTGTAGATTCGGACTTCCCGGAGAAATAATATCCGATAACGGAAAGCAGTTCTGAGATAACCCATTCAAAGAATGGTGTGAAAAAATGAATATAAGGCAACACTTTGCTTCAGTCAAACATCCACAAACGAATGGACAGGTAGAAAGAGCAAACAGAAGCCTAGGGGAAGGAATAAAGTACCGATTGGAAGAAAGAAGTAAGAATTGGCTGGATGAGCTGTCGCATGTCCTATGGGCACACCGCACAATGATTAAATCCAGCAACGGAGATACTCCATTCTCATTAACATATGGAACAGAAGCTGTCATCCCAGCTGAGATAGGAATGCCTACATGGAGGACAGCGGAGGCTAACATAGAAGAAAATGATGAAGCATTGGAAATGAACTTGGATCTCCTTGAAGAAAAAAGGGAACAAGCGGCAATACGTGAAGCAAAAAGCAAGGCGCAAATGGAGAAATATTACAACTCAAGAGTCCGCAATACAAGTTTCAAGCCAGGAGACTTGGTATACTGCAACAATGACGCAAGCCATGCCGAAGAAGGAGGGAAATTAGGACCCAAATGGGAAGGATCCTACGAAGTCACGGAAGCACTAGGAAAAGGCGCATACAAGCTGAAGGACCGTGCGGGAAATCCAGTTCCACGGACATGGAACGTTTACAATCTTAAGAGATGTTACATACATCAAGTGTAAGCGACCCATCCCTCGCGGACTCCGCTGAGGAGGCTCAATGTCACAATCTATCTTTTTATATTGTAATATTTTTTTGTTGAATGAAAAAAGGTGAAGCTTAGCTACCTTCACCAGCTTTTAATTTTAAAAATTCTTGATCGTTTACTTTAAATAAAAAAGAAATATTAACATATGTAAGTAAGACGCGCATACATGTGGGCACGACCCATAGAACGTTATTCCGAATAACAAAAGGCTGAGTAACCTTCAAATTAACTTAAGATACGTAAGAGATGTTGCAAGTCCAGTATCGGGCGAATAACCCACAAGTATTCAGAAAAGACTATTATAATAAGCACTTCAAAGTGAAGATTAAAAATAGCAAACACTAAAATGTTTCGAAACAACAAAATATGCATACAATAGATAGTCTAAAGAAAAAAAAGTTTCGCGCTTCGGCAGGCCACAAAATAGGAAACACAAAGTATCATAACAACAAATTACACTTGGTCGAAAGGGTTTGTAAGCGTGTCCATCCCAGACTGCCCACAAGCATCCGCACCAAGGCCGCTTGTGTCACCATCATGCTCAAGTATGTTCGATACTCTGGAACCAGACACACGAGTTGAATCCACCAAATTTTCCACAGATAAAGGGCTAACCCATGAATACCAAGTATCTTCAAGAGCCAACCAATCATGCAGAGAACCTTCCCTTGCCTTTCCCTCTCTATCAAAGCAATCTTTGATCGAAGCGGAAAGAGAAGACTCACTCACTCTGAGAACCCCCAGAATGCTTAACAGGAATGGACAACTGCTCTAAATAAAACTGAGGGTTAATAGCAGACGAATCAGCAGAGGACACCCCAGGATGAAGTAACTGCATAACATCCTCAACAGCAGAATCCTCAAGCGCTTTCAATGAGGACAACAAGGGGAATTGGATACCACGAAGCACTTGAAGAGAGTTCTTATAGTCAGCTTCAGCAGAAGGGTTAAAAGCCTCAACACGAGAAAGAGATGTAATGGCCACACCATGATAGTGCCCGAGGACAAGCCCATCTTGCATCCCCTTGTCAATAGCATAGCTAATGGCCGCACTCAAAGCATCAAGGTAATCTTGAGAAATGCCAACACCTGGACACGACAACGGCGAACCGACATAGCAGCAAGCAAACACGGGTGGAGCCTCTCCTCCAAATACAGGACAACCTTCATAAAGAGCTCCTTTAAACGAACAAGTTTCGCAGCACGAGGGCGGAGGTCCAAACATTCACCTTCCAAAACTTGTACCTGAAAATGACAAACGTTGCAGATAATATAAAAGAAAAAAAGGGGGAGTGGAAGGAAGAAGAAAAAAACCTGTTTAACAAGTTCAGCGTTGCGGGATTCAAGAGAAGAGTTAGCACACCGTAATTGCTCAAGCTCGATATCCTTACCATAAACGAAAGACTCGAGCTCTTTAATCTTTGCGCACAATGCTTCATTTTCTTTATCAGCCGCTCCCAAAGACGATACCTGGCTACGAAGAGATAGCATCTCAGAAGTCTCAGATTCAGCTCGTGCCAACTGGGACTCCAGCCTATGAATCACGTCAACTTGGAGGCCACAACTGGTAGATAACCTCTCATTCTCTTGCAAATAGCGCTCTCCACGCATCCGTACCTCAGAACCAAAGCACAAGTGACGAGCTGACAGGACGTCGAAATCTGAAAGAAATTGATCATGGCTCATCTCATGAAGTGAAGAAAAAAGCCTAGGAGGGGCAACCCCATCAACAGCTTCGTGGCAGTCTAAGGGATTGTCAAGAAGAGATCCATTAGACACTTTCCACTTGTGAGGTGCTAGTATGTAATTTTCGTGCTTGTTATTACTTTTGCGGGGCTTATGCTTGTTGTAAATTGTTCTAAACCAATGCTTCATGCCCCCTAACTTATAAATTGATTGGCCAAAAGCACATTTGCTTGAGGACAAGCAAATACAAAGTGTAGGGATATTTGATAAGGATTTAAAAGGTACACTTTTAAGGGGTTATTTAAGCCCTTAATTGCTCACTTTTATATCCGTTACTGCTTAATTTCGTTCCTTTTCACTTTTTAGGTCTCTTGAAGGCAAAATAATGGAATGATGCTTATTTGGACGAAAAGGAGTGAATATGTGAAGAAAATGGCTAAAGTCAAGATCAAGACACTCAAGCTGCTGAAATTACACCCGACGGCGTCACAAACCAAGGGCGACGCCGTCCCTCTTTGTGTGATTTGATTTGTGATGGCTTAGTAGCGATTTTGCTATTTTGCACCTGACGCCGTCACTCTTTAGATTTTACGCCGTCACTCTTTGTGTGTTTGATTTGTGACGGCTCAGTAGCGATTTTGCTATTTTGCACCTGACGCCGTCACTCTTTAGATGTGACGCCGTCACCCTTTGCTGACAGAAAATCTGCCTATAAATAGAACATTATAACTTCACTTTTTGTAAGCCCCAAACCCTAAGTCCGATTCTAGGTTTTAGGTAGGTGTTTTTCCAGCAACTTAGAGGGTTTCAAACACTCTATAAACATCGTGTAATGGTTTGTTTGTTAATCCATCCTATGTTATGTCTTCAATTATCATAATTGTTGATTGCTCTTCATTAATTATGCTTGGCTAATTCACCTAGTGTTTGCTTATGGTTGTATGAAACTTGTATCTAATTAATTAGATCTTATTGATTTCTTAGTGATGCTTGTGTCTATCTTCATCATTAGGGGTGTGACAATTTCAATGAGTCTAATTGGTTTAGTTTATAATTCTTGCATTCTACTGTCTCTTGTTTAATTGGTTGTCGCACTAGATTAAGGAAAACTTGCTTCAATCGTCGAGTTGTGAGCTTGAACGTCTTAAATAGTGATCTATAGCCCTAGAGTGCACTAGTTGGCTTTCGTTGTATTTATTGCATGAGTTTATGCTCATAGAATTAGGGACCACCGGCACCTCCCTATGAATAAAACATGGAATACACACACCAATTAAAACAAGGATGTGACAATTCAGTAGGTAGAATTAGATAGCTAGCAAGGAGTAATGCATCATAAGTAGATACGCTTCACGTTCCTGGTAGACCCCTAATTTAGTTAGTATCTTTTGGGTTAGTTGACTAGCAACTAATTCCACCCTCCCATTTAAAACCGAGATATTTTAATTCATAAAATATAAAAATACAAAAATAATCATCCCTCACCTTTCGACTTAAATCGACATACACTTCAGCCTAACGACACTATTCCCCTAGAGAATGATATCAATACCTGAGGCTTACCTAATACTACACTACAACGATTAGGCTCACTGCCTAGGGTGTTGAAAAACTTGCTCGACGAAAAGGAAGTTCCTCTGACCCCGAACGCGCGTTGTACGCATATCAGCAATGTACGGTGAACAACAACCTCCATAATGGTAGACTCCCCCTCATGACGAGGACGCGTAGTCATCGTAACCTTTAGAGGTTCCGGAGACTAGATATACTCGGGCCAACTCATCACTGTACAGTAAAGAGGACATATCAGAATACGGATAAAAAAAACTCACCAGTTTGATCATCATGAAGAAACTCAGGGTACACGTCCTCACCCAAAGCATAATAGCGGCTCAGGCCAACCCAACAAAGAAAGGTTCAGGGAATACCCGAAGGGAATAAGGGTTGGCAGCAAGAACAACATATTGATCAGCATTATACTCATCAGGGCGAGGAACAGAGTCTTTAAAAATGTTCTTATTAGAATGCCACGGAAACAAAGCAGGACAAGCAAAGTCATCAACCCAGAAAAATCGGTTGTTCCAACTCTTTACAGAATCAAGAGTCTTAGTGTGAACTACAGGAACAACATCGCGCTTACTAAAGGAAAACCACCCTTTGGACTTCGAATTAACATAAAAGCAATGAAACAAACCAACAGTTGGTGTGATGCCATGAGCACGACACAAGATCTCAAAATGAGAAATCCTGCACGCACCCAGAACCGAAAGCTGGGAAATGTTAATACGATAATGCCTAATCAAATCAACAAGGAAAACAGACAGAGGCAGACAAAAATTGGCAAGATAAAAAAAGCGGGTATATAAACCAATTTTCCCAGAAGGACACGCATGCATCGTACACTTGCGAGAAGGAAGCTCCGGACGAACCTCCAAAGGAAGATGACAAGTCCTAAGGAAGGAACCAAATGTCTCTGGAGGAGTACTACACTTTATGTCAACAATCAAAGTCATAGCGAACGGATAAAGGGCGGACGGATGAAGGAATTCTCTTCTAAAAAAGATACAACAAAACGGCAATGGTGAAAGTAAAACAGAGGAATAAAAATTAGGGTAGTATTTATACTAAGGGAACACCTAAATTTGGATGATGACGCGTGTCAAAGAAAGCCGGAATAAACGATCAAAATCAAGAGTAAAAAAGAGGTGCGTGAGATATTAGGTTAAATCAAAGCAGAAAACGAAGAGTCGACAAGCGCCCACGTCGCACGAAACACTTCCCAAAGAAATAGAGGTGTCAGAAAGACGCGTCAAAAAGAGTGAGAAAAGGAAACGTCTCCGTCAAACTTAAAGTCTAGCAAATACCTACCACACGCGACAATATCTGCATGCAATAGATATGCCAGACTAGGGGGACTGGATGACGTGGCAATCCCTAAAAAGAAGGAAGCACCAGAAAGACATTTCAAAAAGGCACGGAAAGGAAAAGTGCTCAGTCAACTCAAGTATAGTGCACGCAATAACATCCGCAGGCAGCGCACACACCAGACTGGGGGGACTTGATGACGTATAGTATGTTAAACGGGCCCACTAGACCCAATACACATATTGGGTCCAGGCCCAATAACGATAAAATAACTATGAACTCTGGACCAACAGTAAGCCCAATGACGAAATTGGCTATAGTCCAGACCTAAAGACGCACGCAAGATACATGGCAGGCTGAGCCATCAGCCGCTGAAGGTATCTTGTGTCCGCATCCGCGATTGACACGGAACCTTGTCCAACAAGGGTCCGGCTCCGGCGATTAACCACTATGTGCGAATATCTAGGAAACCTAGCAGTAAGCCTCGCCTATAAAAGGGGCTCTAATCCCCATAAAAGGTACAACTTTCTCTCTCATAATCACACGCACATACTGTTACTTTCTCTAACAAGAATGCGTACTTACTCTCACGCCGGAGTCTAATCATGGGGTCCGTCCCCACGGTAAGGCTAACGGTTTACTTTTCTTGTGCAGGGAAACTAATCAAATTACTTGGATTAGTACAAGATCAGCCCATCAGCAGCTTGTTTGGCCCAGTCCGGCAAGCTACATTCACACCCATCACAACCCGTCACACTTTTTGTACTAACAAACGGTTAGATACACTGCTTAGGAGGATTGTAAAACTTGTGGTTTTGCAATTCCGCCATTAATAACTAACAGTATTCTTTGTCAACATTTAAGTGATATACCGTCATAAGCATTAGAGATCTTCCTTTATATAATATACTTGAAACACGATGCATTGTGGAAATATACATGTATCTCAAAACATAATTAATACAAATATACATGTATCTCGAAACAACCACAATTATATGAATAATAACTTGCAGTAATACTAACAAAATTTACAGCCAGAAAACCCGCAGCAACGCGCGAATGACTCAACTTGTTTCTTCAAATAGATTTCTTTCAGGATTTAACTACATCACAAATTCACAATACTTGTAATGAGATCTTGACAAGAAACATTTATGTCTTCTTTGGCCCAATCAATATGATTTTCTTTTGACAGGTTGATTACTCAATTATTAACGTTTCCCTTATGTGTTTTAACCTAATAAACTACCAAGGTTCAAGATTTTGTGGTTAAGAGTCTATTTAGCATGTACATGCACCAAATTAACTTTGTGTCATCTCGCTTTCAATATTTCAAATTCTGGCCAAATTTTGGTTTTCGAAATTACATATCTTATTCTCATATTTCATATTTTTTTCACTGCCATCACAAATCAAGTTCGTGTATGCAGATAAATGAAAAACTATGAATCAATTGCATGTGCCTATTAAATTTTACTTTGAATAGCATTTTAGCTATTGGACTCCGAAAACATGAAATAAGAACACCTTGAATTTCTTTAGTTAACTGGTAAATTGACTAAATTCTTTTTACACTATCGTAATCAAGATGTGAGATTGAATCATGTTTGACGCAAACGACCCGAAAGTGGCCACAACAATCTCTACATAAATGCAGAGCTTCACCCGATTTGAGTATATGTGGCGATAAGTAAACCATTCTAAAAGATCGTTAGATCAAATACCATGGTTATTAAAAGAAACAAAATTGTACCTCAAATATTATATCCAGAATGTGTATATAGTCCCATGTTCAAGACAAATAAAAATTTTGTCAGTGGCTTGAAGATGATTAATTTTAATGGCTCTATCCAAGCAACATTGACATAAATGACATGGGATAAGATATAGAGTAATTAACATGGGCAAACTAATTAACATTTTAGTTTAAACCTATCTTATCTACGTTAAAGTGTTTTTATTCACATAGCAGCAAGTAAATTTAAACAGACAAGTTAAGGAAACATGCTTTCCAGTTTTTTGGGAGATAATATACGAGTCCGAGCTCAGTCTCCATAACTCTAACAAACATTAACTATGTATCATCAAAGAGAGTTACGCGATCACCAGTTTATGCACTCTCCACTTTACTAACGGACTGGTAGCAGTGGTAAAAATTATCAATTCAAAAGTTGTAAAGTTGTGATGATTGGTGTTTATGACCCCATTAGAGTGTTAAAGATTATAAGCTGGCCCCATTTGAGTGTAAAAGATGATATGAACCACATTTTTTATTCAAGACTAGACGTTTGGAGTTTTGGACCCTTTTTGGACCCAAGTGCAAGAAAACAAGAAAGCCCAACATTATAATTTAGCTTAGATTTTGTGTAGATTTAGGTGTTGTTTGATATTTCCGTTGAATGACGAGTTTGATTTTTTTTTATTATTATTTATTTTATTTTTTTTGTACGAAATGAAAATGCTAAGTAAAATTGTGTTCTTTTTACCTTTGTAAAAGTTACAGATGTAACAAATGCATTGTTCTTTTGTGTTTTTATCTCGTGAACAATACTATTGGACAAAGAGAGTATTAAACGAATCGAAATTCATATAAATGTCCGAGACTCTAACTTAAAAAAACTAAAAGATACTCATAATTTATGCAAATACATCAAAAATTGCTATATGGTGGGCAACTAAATAATTGGCTAGAATATGGCCTTTGCATGCTCAGACCCTAAAACGAATTTAGATACCTAATACTTTTCCAGTCCAATGGGCTTAGAAAGAATGATTCTTAAAGATTCAAATCCACCTTGGGTTCACAAATCGGGTAATACCCACATGAACTAAAAAAGAAACCGAACTTAACAAAATCAAATCAAATTTGCAATCTATCCGAATTTACTAAAATTGAATCGAACCGTATTGAATATTCAATTTTTGGCTTTGATATGGTTTTATTAAAACTAGACGAGTACCCGCGCTTAGCGGCAGCGGTTTCTAGCGGCAGATAATTAACGATATGCGATATTGTGGTAAGTGTTTCGTAACATGCGATAATTCAACTGAAGCAATTATTAACATGTATCAAAGAACATATAAAAATATTTATTGAAACTGAAAATAAAACATTACATCAATTATGAGATAACTAACAATGCACGTTACTCGACGTGTGAAATTTTTTAGTACACGGCACTTGAGGTGTTGAATCCTCTTTGACAGAACTCTTTGATTGGCTTCACTTTGTAGTTATCATTCATCAAGGCATGAGATTTGACTCAATTAAAAAAACTTCAAACCTAAGAAACTTAACAAAAATATATACACCCGTTGTATAATGTATTTTGACCAAATTATTTCAGGAAACTTTGTATAATATCTTTGAAATTAATGCGCCGGAACAATCAACGATTAAAGCACCAATCAATCACAATCATTATAGCAATATTTGGAAACAGATTTGTATTTAACGTATTTAATGCGTAAGAACAAGAAAAAAAATGAACCCCGTGACTAAATAATAAATCGATACAATGTTTTGTGATTGTAAACATTCAAGTTATTCACAACAATATCCCTACAATTTCAACTATACTATATATAAATGTCAAAACAATATTTTTAAAAATCATATGGTCATTGCACACATTTTAATATTTAATAACTGAGATCGCATATGATACACACACTATGAACTAACATAACAATAAAAAATAAGTTGTAATATGGTGCCTTATAAAACATAATTTGTTGGTAAACTTTTAGAAATTATTAGTGTTACGTTTAAATAAATTTTTTTTTTTTTTTGGGAAATTACATTAGTAAAAGTTGTCATACATTTATTTGAAATTTTAGGTGTGAATTGTTATGATAGTTATTTCATTAAGGTCAAATTCTTTGAATTTTTATGTAGAAATTTTAGTTTGAAAGGAATTTCAGAAATTTAACATTACTCACTTTTTAAGTTTATGGATACATGCTTTGTATGTATAATAATAATAAAAAAAAGAAGTTGTATTGACTTTCCAACTTTATATATGCCGAATCTGTTTTTATTTAATATTAGTTTGCATTCTTAATGGTAATTATATACATATAGTTATAGAATTGATAAGTTAATGGTAATTATATTACATATGAAAATTATTTTCTCAACATTCAACAATGCATTAAAGATAATTGGTTCAACATTCAATATTGACTTTTAACTTTCAATTTTTTACTTTAGTACTTCAGTGCCATTTGTAAGGCTCGCCCCAGTAAGGGCACTCAATCCCATCTATTTTTCTGCCACGTCAGCTTTTTCTCTCCAGCGACCTTCAGGCGATTGGGTACCCCAGTAAGAGCGACCATGATCAATTTAATATATATATATATATATATATATATATATATATATATATATATATATATATATATATAGGGGATATCTTGGCTACAATTTTTGTAGCCAATTGGCTACAATCCTTCATAAAAATTACACTAGCAATGATTCAGGGACCCACAAAAAAGAATCAGGACCCACAAAAATAATCAGGGACCCACATTTTTAGTACATAATTGTAGCCAATTGGCTACAATTAATTGTAGCTAATATATTCCATATATATATATATATATATATATATATATATATATATATATATATATATATATATATATATATATATATATATATATATATATATATATATATATATATATATTTGTAACACAAACTAAAATTTCATTAATAATTAAAATGTTACAATACTAAATAAAAATAATAATATATTAAATATAAAAACGATACGAAATCATAAATCATAAATCCTAATCTAAATGCTCCCCGCATGCAGAATCATACGAGGGAGTCCGATAACCGGCAAATTCTTCGATGCGAGCCAAATCTTCCTGGTCTAGCAGAGATTCCCCAACAAAGCTAGCAGCTGAAGTTGATGCACCTACACCGGCTTTTTCGTTCTCTCGATAGCTCCAACTGATTTTGGTTCTGATGTTGTTCGTTATCTGTTGAACACACTCCCACAACTTGTCAACAATGTCGTCGTCTTTGTGGGCTTTATCCATAAAAAATTTGTCGATCACGGCTTTTCGTTCAGGCGTAATGTCGTTGCAAGTCGTGTAGTCTGCTCGCATGCGTTGCTTCTCTGCCCTTGCCTGCTCAAACAGATTGATAACGTCTATAATAGCGTTTTTTCGAGCCATATCATCTTCATCGCATTGGTTTTTAACGTACATTTGCATATCTTCAACGGAATGGGGGAGACGGCAAGCCATAATAAATCTTGTGTTGAGAAGTAGTTTGTGGATTGAAGTGTGTTAATGTTGTGTATTTATAAAGGTTCAATTTTTAATTTTTTTTATTATTATTTTTTTTACCGTTATGCAACGGATATACTCGATAAAGTGGAACTTTACCATGTTGGTTTCAAAAGTTCACTCGATCGATTAGCCACAGGAGGACGATCGACACTCACTCGATCGAGTAAGTCGATCGCCTCCCCTTACTGAAACCAGCCTAATTACTCTGTGTAATAAAGATAATCATAAAAGAGTAGATTTAACCAAAACTATGTTCATAACCTCCTTTCTTTAGATTTAACCAAAAGTATGTTTAGTTTACTTGTAAACTTTGCTTTGTTTTTTGTATTGCTTAACTTTAAGAGTCTTAGTCATTTAATGCTAGAAAAGACCTTAATATTTTATAAGATAGTTAGATAAACATTTTATTTGCAAGATGTTTATATTAGTTTTCGTGGGCCTCTTACGTCATTAATATGTTTTTTAAGTAATTATTGCTCACCTTTCAAATTTTTTATCTTTATTTTTACTTGTCTAACGGGACTAAAACATATTTTTTTCATTTCCTAACACAAAACAAAAATTATGTTAATTCCAGTAACATAGAAGGCTATGAAACAATAAAGCGAATCAATTATTAATTATCAGTATTTATCTTCTGTTGAATACGAGAAAAAGTAGCACAAGTTTTGAGGTTTATAAGTTGTTTTGGTTTATTTAGTGGAAATTATAAATTCATTTTAGAGGGATCCTAAAGATAACATTTTTCCTTAATATTTAACTTTGACTTTCAAGTTTTCACTTTCACCTTTGACTTTTTTTTCCATTTTATATAGTAAAGATAAAAACCGAATCAAATCGAAACAAAAACCGAATTCATATAAACCTATATATATATTTATATATTTATATGCCAAAAAAAATAATTAAAATTTCTAGTATAAATATAACACTTTTTAAACTTGATTTTTTTCTTTTTTTTGCTAAATATTTATATAATTAAATAATTCAGACCCAAAAACCGAACTAAATTCAAATTTAGTTTTCGGTTTGGTTTAATCCAACTTGAATTTGGCTCGGTTTGGTTTTCGATTTAAAAAAAAAGAAAATTAACCAAACTAACCGAACCAAATAAATCAAATAACCCGATAACCGAACCGATGAACACCCCTAATCCACTCCATCCAAAGCTACATGGTTCGAATTTACATAGTGAAATTTTGAAATTTCAACTTTTACAAGGCTTATTTATCTCCTTTTTTATCAAGATGTTAATTCCATGCATACAAATTGTGTCTATAAGTTGTATGAGTTCTTTTTTCTTCATTGTTAGTCAAAGACCGTCATGGTTAGCTAATTGAACTATTTTGTTTTTTTACTTTTTCAATCCAACCATGCGTTTGTTCATGATTAAATCCATATTCCTTTTAAAATGAGCTACACAAAATTTTTAGAAAATAGTTGTTCATTGAAGTAAAAAAAGAAGGAACTCTACTCAAATTAGCCGAGAAAGTCCAATTTTTTTAGCGATGCATATGACTTATGCTACCTAAGCAGTATTGTTGTCCCTATTGTTACATATTGGATTTCACAAACACATCAAACCATAAACACAAATAGGCGTATAAGATGAGGTTTTAGAGAGAGAAAGAGTTAGAGGTTTGGGAACTTAGTGAGAGAAAGTAAAAGTATTATTATGAGCTCCAACTCTCTACCTTGGGAGGTAGAGAGTATTTATAGTCTTACACAAATCGCCACCTACGGGCTGTGGATCAGGCATACAGTGGGTAAAGACCCGTCCGTCCTCCACGGTGTTACTTAACTAAATACTACTTAACATTAAATAATCTACGACTACGAGCTTTCTAACGATTACATATACTTGAGGTGACCGACTCTTTAATGACTGGATTTACTAAATCCTAACAATCTCCCCCTAAGGGAGGTCACCTCAAAAATACATTGAATACAAACAGATATTACAATAAGATTGTTCTTGGATTCTTGTTAAAGTTCTTAGCTCTGCAGCTCGTAGTCATTGATTCTTCATTTTTGCATGTTGGGTTAATCAAAGTGGAGGTCTTTAACTGATCCACGTGATAATGAGTTTTGAGCCATCTTTAAGATCATCAACTATCATAAATCTCTGACTCTTCCATTGTGGTGTTGGTATTATGTGATGTTGTGACATTTGGACCGACATGCTCACATTCTGGATCATGATATATTCTCATCAGAGTAGCGGAAGCTTTCGTTGATTCATGATATTGGCAACAGTGTAGCAGAAGCATGGAGTGAGAATATCAGAGTCATTGATGCACTAATCATGATTTATTTTGAAATGAATGTGATGTGTGAGCATGCGGCTATGGATTGATCGCTTCATTCTGATAAGCTGCAAACGTCGGGCGTACCTGCATACAACAGTTAGTAATAAAGCGCACGAAAGTGTCTTTGATCACTTTCGTTGAATTGAGGTACACGGCCCACGGTTCCCCGTTGATCAGTACAAGTACTGCTTGTGAACAGGTATAATTCCGAAGAATTTCCTTGACAGGGTTTCGCAGCTGCTCTAGTTGTTCTCAAACCGGAACGTCTCAAAGAAGACAACACGGAGTGAGTGAACCAGCGAATTGAGATTCACTGATTGATGAAAAGATATTTGAAAAACAATCGTGTGCCGCACAATAGAAATTGTTTTTGCAATACAACGAAGGTTTTAATGAAAATCAATTATCAATCATAAACACCTTTTATTTTGAAATATTAGTACACAGTCGATGTGCTACAGAAAAGAGTTTTTAAGCACAACGACCGGTTTTTCAAAGGTATCCGTCAATCCATAACCTGTACCAGGATTGATTCAAAAAATTGAATCTCCCCATTGTTTATGTTCAGTTGTCACATGGTTGATCTATTGGATATATCTCACATGCCACCCACCAGGAGCTTGTTTGATGTTGGTTCCAGAAGGCTTTCCATCTTCATTGTGAATATGTTAGCATATCACTAAGATGTTCTGGCAATACCACAAGGATAATGCGTAGGACTCATAAGATATAATCTCTCTTTCCACATTGTGTGAAACAGAGAGTCTTCATTGATAGTGTCCTAAGGAGATTTATTTGATGATCTCGTGGCTCTAGACTCAATAGTGCACATTTGGTTCCTATGCCGGAGACTAGGGAGAGGGTCTCCTTTTTCAATATCAACAAACTCTAAGAGAAAGTCGATAGATTATGTAGGTTCCCCGTGAGAATGAAACAAGCCCTTTTAAGAGGAACTTGAGTAGCTTGGAAAGTTGTAGTGCAGTGCGTCACTGGGTCCATGACGTCTTGTCTTCAATACCGATGTTACCTTTGTAACTAACAGTAGCATATGAATTGAACCAGGTTTCTGCCCTAAGGTTGAATTATTGGAGGGCTATTTCTTTTCACCCTTTTCTCATTCATTTCTTTTTCATTCTTCAACCTCTTCAGTGCTTACCGAGACTTCATAACTAGAACCTTGTTGGGTTTATTCCAGTACTAGCTCAGTCTCATTCCGCACTCTTCCCATATCTCACTTTTCTCATTTTTTCATCAAACCTAAGGACTTCTACACTATCTAGTGGATTGACCCTGGATAGATCCCTCCGGTTCTGGCGGATCATGGGAACAAATACCTAACCTTATCATCCTTATATCACCATACATAAAGTAAATTTGGTCGGTCTATTTGGTATTGTTCATCTGCCATTGGAATCAATTAAAACCATTTGAGAATCAATCCAGATACTTGTGATATATTATCAAAGCATTTTGTACCTGAATTGTTTTTGATATTTTTAGAAAGAGAGCTCCCCCTCAACATGTGCCTCATGTATTTGAAATCATTTTGGCACACGGAGGCAAGAGGAAGAATTAACTTCTTTGATTACCATTTTCTAAAAGATATCAACATCACTTCCCTGATCAAATCAAGTAGATAAAGCATATTAAGGAAGGATGAGGTTTTCATAAATTTGCTCCCCCTCAATATGTGCCTCGAGGTTTGAAAGAGTTTTGCACATATTAGAAGGAACCTGCACTTAGATACAAATCAATCACGTTTCAATTCTTTGTGTTTTAAAATAGATGCTCCCCCTCAACATGTGCATGGAAAAATTGAAATCGTTTGGCACATGTGGGGAGGAAAGCTTGCTAAACACTTACGAAACCATTTATCAAATTATCAGTTTAAATCCAATTTAAATCACAAATTCTCCCCCGATCACAATTTTCAAATCATTTGAGATTTGTGATCTATGTAGATTTAAATTGATTTTGAAAGCTTTCGAGGAGAATTGTGACTTGATTATTAAAACATTTTAACTGATAAGGATCGGATTTTGAGACTTTACACTCCATTGATTAAACATGCATGATTATCTTTTGAAAACAATTGTATGTCGAACAACCTTTTGATTTAATTGAAATCATTCTCCCCCTCAATCAATGACATAAGTTGTTGATTGAGAGATAAATATTTTGACAAAAGTTAAGTCCAGATGATTTTCAAAAATAGAGTTCGAGTTATTTAACAAAGCAATTAGTTTTCATTAGATGGTAAGTAATTGTTTTAAAGAATCAGAGCATGAGATTTAAAAACCAAGATAAAGCATGGCTCTGTTCTTTCTTTGAAAAACGGGTTACTGCCTGAAATAACAATAAACCATAGTTTCACTTTCTCCCGAAAATATTTTTTGATTTTTTTGATTTTTTTTTAAGAACATTCGAACAATATCTAAAGTCCCGTGTCATTCTTTGAATGACAACACAAAGACGGTAGATATTTTTGAATCGAGAAAAACATGACAAAATGATAATATTTTTTGAAATTTTTCAAATTTTTATGGATTTTTTGAAAGTTTTATATTTTTCTATTTGCTTTTTGAAGGTTTTGAAATTTTGTATTTTGCTTTTCGAATAAATATTTACAAGATATGGATGAAGAAAGACCTTTTACTCCTCTTCTTCCTCTTGAAGACGTTTAAGTGTTTCCGGTTGAAGACTCTTTAGACCAAGTCGTGAGAGGATAAACTCAAAACGTTCTCTAGGAAGAGCTTTGGTGAAGATGTCTAGTAATTAGTATTCAGTCGTCACAAAATAAAGTTCCACCACACCGTTTTCTACTTGCTCCCTGATGAAATGATGTCGAATGTCGATATGTTTTGCTCTTGAGTGTTGAACGTTGTTGCATGAGAGAGCAATAGCACTTTTATTATCACAGTACAGAGAGATTTTGTTGAATTCAAAGCCATAGTCAGATAATTGGGATCTCATCCATAGGATTTGAGCACAACAAGATGACATGGCTATGTATTCAGCCTCTGTAGAGGAAATAGAAGTACTCATTTGTTTCTTTGAAGACCAGCTCACAAGCTTATCACCCAAAAACTGAGCACCTCTAGACGTGCTTCGACGTGTATCTTGACATCCTGCATGATCAGCATCTGCATAGGCTGTTAGTGACATACCGGTGTCCTTCGGGTACCAAAGTCCCATATTAATGGTTCCTTGGAGATACCGAAAGACCCATTTAACCGCTTCAAGGTGCTTTTTGGTAGGCTTAGCCTGATATCTAGCACACATGCAAACAGCGAACAGAATGTCTGGTCTACTGGCTGTGAGGTACATCAGGGATCCGATCATACTACGATATTTCGTTTGGTCTACCATGATCCCTGAGTGGTCCTCATCCAGTTTAGTATGCTCTATCATAGGAGTGTCAACAGGGTCACTAGAATCAAATCCAAATTTATTTAAAATCTCATTTGCATATTTAGATTGATTTATAAAAATGCCTCCGGGACTTTGTGAAATTTGTAATCCCAAGAAAAATGACGTTTGTCCCATCATTGACATTTGAAATTTGGAACCCATTTCATTTGAAAAACGATCACATTCATTGGGGTCAGTCGAGGCAAAAATAATATCATCAACATATATTTGAACGTGAATTAAATGTTTGCCTGACTTTCTGGTGAACAATGTCGGATTAACTGCTCGTTTGCTGAATCCAGTAGATAGAAGAAACTTTGATAGCGTATCATACCATGCCCTTGGAGCTTGCTTCAAACCGTAAAGAGCCTTCTTCAAACGATAGACGTGAGTAGGATGCTCTGGATTCACAAACCCTTCAGGTTGGCTGACGTATACGACTTCTTTAAGATCTCCGTTACGAAAGGCCGTCTTTACATCCATCTGATAAACTACCATGTTCTTACTTGCAGCATTAGCCAAGAAGATTCTGATTGCCTCGATACGAGCAACAGGAGCAAATGATTCTTCAAAGTCAATACCCTCCTCTTGACGGTATCCTTTTGCAACCAATCGAGCCTTGTTCTTTAAAACATCACCATGCTCATCAAGTTTTACTTTGAAGATCCACTTTAGAGCAATGATCATAGCACAGTCAGGAGCGGGTACTAATTCCCATACATCTAGTCGATCAAACTCATGAATTTCTTCTTGCATGGCATTGAACCAAATGTCTTCATTCATAGCAGTTTTGACGTCTTTTGGTTTGATCTTAGAGAGTACAGAGTTGAAGAAGCACCATAAGGCATCGGTTGCAAGTTGTCGACGAGTGGATACGGAACGAGAAGGGTTTCCAATGATGTTGTCCAATGGGTGATCATGTGTCCACTTTCTAAGGTGTTCATGTGGTTGTTGTTGAGGAACAGAAGTAGCACAGTCAATTTCTCCTGATGAAGATGGTTCTGATGATGATTCAGGAGAAAATATATTTTCAAAAGGTTCATCTTCTTGATGAGCAAAAGGATTTTCATCATCTGTAACAGCATCAACATTTCCATTGTGTACACTTGATGATTGAGGCATTGATGATGATACCGAGTGATCAGCAGAAGGCGCTTCTTGACTTAGTGACATGGAAACTGAAGGGTTAACTTCATTGACAGGGATAGGAGCAGCCTCTGATGATGGAATTGACAGATCATTAGCCCTTGGCTCATAGTGTTCATCAAACATAGGATCAAATAATTTCTTCAAATCATCTTCTGAAGGAGGTACATAATGAGTTGCTGGTGAGGGATTTGAAACGATAGTAGAAATGATAGGACTACTTGATGAAAGTTGAGATGCGGGTCCAGAACTGGATTGTCCTGGAGCCATTTGCCCGGACAGCTCATCGAACGTGACGTGAGTAGTTTCCATGATATCTCGAGTTCTTTTGTTGCAGATTCGGTAACCCTTCTTGTTAGATGCATAACCTACAAAAACTCCAATGTCCGCCTTAACTCTTAATTTACCTAAATCTTGACCGTCATTCGTTGGGTAGCAGAAAGCACCAAACATACGAAGGTAAGAGATATCAGGTTTTCGTTTATGGACAAGTTCATATAGAGTTTTTCCATGAGAGGTATGTATAAGGGAACGATTTTGGGTGTAGCAAGCAGTGGCAATGGCTTCAGCCCATAGAAACATTGGAACCTTTGAATAAATTAGCATTGTTCTTGCGGCTTCCACAAGAGTTCAATTTCGTCTTTCAACTACACCGTTCGGTTGAGGAGTTCGTGGAACACTTCTTTGATGACTGATCCCAACACTTTCATAAAACTGAATTAAGTCTTTGTTAACAAACTCTGTGCCATTGTCTATTCGAACAATTCTAACGGTATTGTTGAGTCGAACCTGAAGCTGTTTGATAAGTTTGATGATGACATCTGGAGTTTCATCCTTTGTCCTCAAAAACTTTACCCAAGTAAATCGAGAGTAGTCATTAACAATGACTAGAATGTATTTCTTCCCATTTATCGTTTGCACTCTCATTGGTCCGCACAGATCCATATGAAGGGTATGAAGAACTTCCATTACTGAGTTTGTGGGTTTTGGTTTGTGGGCATATTTCGTGCTTTTTCCCAATTGGCAAGCTGAGCAAAGATGATCTTTTTCATATTTTAATCTAGGTAAGCCTCTGACAAGGTCCTTTCTGGACAGGTTATTCATGGTGCCGAAGTTCAAGTGATTGAGACGACGATGCCATAACCATGACTTTGTTTTCGAAGCCTTTGACAACAAGCAGATTGGAGAGGACTTCATCATGTCTTCGATAGAGATGGTGTATAGATTTGAACCATGGGTTCCTCTTAATAGTTCCACACCATCGAGTTCTCTAACGAAGCAAGTATGTTTTCTAAATGCCACTTCTAGATCAGAGTCACATAATTGACCAACAGAAAACAAGTTATGACCAAGACCTTCAACATAATATACCCTGGAGATTACACTTTTGCCAACTACATAGTCACCATAACCCATAATTTCTCCAAAATGGTCGTTCCCGAATCTAACAGTTCCGATGAATTTACTTACGAAGTTCATGAGCCGCGAGCGATCACCAGTCATATGCTTGGAACAGCCTGAGTCCACGTACCATAGAACGATTTGAACGATCTGCAGTTGAACACAGACAAGAATGGATAACTGGATAATTGGGAACCCCATGCAATAATGGGTTCCACTTGGTTAGTAACAGTAATTGGAACACCCACATCAGAAGTAGGAACAATGGAATCATTAGAATTAGATGCAGTGCTAGTGTCCATATTTGACCTATTCAAAGTATGTTCACTTCTTAAGGGAATAGTTATACCAGTAGGCATCCATTTTCTAGTGAGCATTGACTTAGCAAATTTAGGGCAAAATTCATTAACCTTATGCCCAGTAGGTATCCATTGATAACCTATATTACTAAATTTCCTTCCTGTGGGTTTCCACTGTTTTCTAACTTTCTTTCGCCTTTGCCTTTTAGCCTTTTTAGCTTAATTTTTTGCATTAACAGTTTTAATAGGGCATTTGACAGCATTAGACAAAACATTCACACAACATTCATGATTAGTAACAGAAATCAAGCAGTCATCATTACATGGTTTGCGAATAGTAGCAGAATTCGAATTAATTACAGTACGCTTATAGCTAATACTAGAATCAACATGATTCATTTTATTCAACTCAAACTTAATATTCCTAGGGTGATCTTCTACTCTCTTCCAATGCACATTCTTAGCTTGCGAGGTCCTATCTTGCTTGGTATTGCCTGGAGGCTTTGACCCGCTTGCTTTTATGTCACTGATTACTCCTGTAGAGGGAATTATGGGAACATTAGTTGGTTGATCTACTTTTTGCATTCCTGAACTAGACGTGCAGGGATCTGAACTACTTGAAGGCACATTTGTGTTCACTTTCTTAAAACTGGGCATAGAATGGTTTGTATGCTTGGCACTAGGCATAGAACAAGGCATCACAGCTTTACCTTTCGCACCTAAGGATTTAGGACATGTTGCTATTAAACATTCTAGCAACTCTTGAGATCGTTTGGCCTGAATGCAAGCAAACCTAATTTCTCTATCAAGAGGCTTATTTATGAAATCCTCTTCCACAATCTCACGGAGATATTCAAGACTATCCTTAAGGTGAGCACAATAGTTATGAAACACAGGTTCATTATTCCTAAGATGAGGAGGAATGTATTTAACAGTCACAGTATATTTGCAGTCTGAGGATGACTTTGATGCAACATTCTCATTAAAAACAAGTGGCAGTTTCCCTTTTTCCTAACTCCTCAGATTCTTAATTTCTTTTCGTAAAGACATTATTTTTTCGTTTTTTTGTCACTAGTGACTTTCATTGAATCATATAACTCTTTAAAGTGTCGTTTAACTTTTTCATTTTCTTCTAGAAAACTCTCGTTTTCTTTTTGTAAAGCATTAACTAAGTTTTGAAGATGAAAAGTTTGAGAACACTGAGAATCTAAAGGGGGAGGCATTTGGGAGCCAGTCACATTGTTCTTTTCACCCTTTAATTGAGAAATTTGGGCTTTCAACTTTCTGATCGTGTTACAATGAGCTTGAATCTGTTCGTCACGTTTGTTTATCTGAAAAACTGCATCAAACTCTGGAACATCTGAGGATGTCTTGATATTTGAGGTTTTGACATTTTCTTTAAGATGTTGATATTTTAGTTGTAAATCAAAATGTTCAACTTCTAGTTTAGAAAGATGTTTTACCAAATTATCGTGATCATCCTGATCAATTTTCTCATTTAGTTATGAGTTTTTGTTTTCAAGCTCAATGACACGATCATGGGAAACTTTTAATGCAATAGATAATTCATGAAATCGAGAAGCAGTAATAGAGTGCTTAGTAACAGTATAAAACACATCTTGAGCAACACAACTCGAAATCAAATTCTCATTTAAGATGTGCAAGTTCTTTCTTTCAACTTCATTATATTTGAGTTCCTGTTCATAATCATTGACCTCAATTATCAATGCATCAAACTCCTTTTCCATTTCTTTAATATCTGAATTTATCCCTTTTTGAAGACTCCCAAATTGACCTTTTAATTGTTTAAAGAAAGGCATGACCTCAGTTAAATAATATTCTTTAGTTTGCTCAAAACCCCTTTCCCCCTCAGTTATCCCAGTAGGTGTGATTCTCTTCTTACACGTTTTCTCAAAATCAACAAACAGCTGATAAACAACATATAAGCTGATTAAGGTCTTGCTATTAGTGGCAATAGATCTAGGAACTAAATGCATTGGTGTATTAGGAGGATACACAGTTGCTTTAGGGAATTTCCTACAAGGGGGATTCTTTTCAACAAGATTTTCAGCTTTTTGCATATCCATATCCTTTTTCCAAAACACTTGTTCAGGGGTCAATAGAGTCTGAGGCTTAAACTTGTTTAAGGATATCCAATTTTCCTTAGTGTAATCATGGGGTTTGATTGTTATATTATTCATTTGACACTCAGGATCTTCTAGCTTCTTATTCAATTTTTCCCTAGTGACTTCATCTGATTTCTTATCTTCCTCAGTGCACTCAGCGCAACTAGGTTTCTGTCTAGGCTTAAGGATTTCATTACCATCATAAAGTACCTTATGAGCAGCTCTAGCCTTTTTAATGACCTCTGGATTTGGTTCCTCAACAAGGGGAATGCTATGCTTATCGCTTAAGACTCTATGCTTAGTGATCAAGTGAGCAGTCTGAATGGTATTCCCTTGTACGTACAACTTATTTTCAAGCTTGTTTTTCAAAGTTTTTAGATTGGAAAAATCATTCAAAAGTTTTGATTCCTTAGCATTGAAATCTTGCTTAAGCATTTTAACATTTTCTTGAAGTTCTTGTTTTTGCTTAGCAGTTTTAGAAAGCTTTTCTTGTAAGGAGTTTAACTCTTGTTTTAATACTTCTTCTCTAAAATTACTTTTTCTAATAATTGTACGCATTTGGTCATCCATTTCCTGCTCACGGGTGGTTAACTTAAACTTAGCACGTTGTTCATAAATAGCAACTTGTTCTTTATAGGCATTCAGTTCAGAGATAACAGAATCATCAGGGGCACATGCAGTGTATTCATCAAAAACATAATCATCATTGACTGCAGAAGATGCATTACTTGGTACAATCTCACTTTCACTTTGCTTCACATATTGATCATATGGGACAATATTACTATTACCATCATCATCAATATCTGATTCATAAGTTTCAAGAGACTGTACTTTATTATGCATCTTTTGCTCATCAACATCATCATATAGTTTTAATACCTCTGAAATGATTTTGTCTTTGGATGGACCAGCTTGTTGTGGTGGAGAGACCTTTGGAGAGACCATAGGTGAGATGTTAGCCATGAAGATTGTTTGGGCAGTAGGTTCATCATCGTCATCAGAGTCAAATGCATCACAGTCAGCTACTTTAAATGCATTTTGATGATTATGACCTATCTCCTGAATTGGTTGTTCATCAACATCAGCATCATATGTCTTGGCATTGCCCTCAGCAAGAAACAACAACTCCTCTTCATCCAACACAGCTCCATTGTCCTGAGCTTGCACAAGTAACATCTTATCTCTGAAGTACTCTGCATTTTGTGGGCGTTTTGGAGATGTGCAGTTTCTAGCTATATGTCCATCACCACCACAGTTGTAGCATTTGATCGACTTTGCTTGTCCTTGATTCCCATTCCTTCCCCTATTCTGATTTACCACATATCCTCTACCAACTCCTCCTTTTCCCTGTTCATACTGCCTTTATTGAACTGGTTGCACCATAACCTTCCCATCTCTGACAGTTGCTTGATTGTGTGGATTGGATGCTGTTCTGATGTTATTGTTGGTGTGAAGACTGTTGGTTTGTGGACTAAGGGTCAAGTTTTGTTTAACCATAAGAGCCAGTTGATTAATGAAGTGTCCCATAACTGCATCAGCATCAGCTTGCTTGAACCTCGGATAAGGAATGAGTTTGTGATTACCATTACCTGTAGGTATGACTTGAGAGGCTTTGGTAGTAATACCAACATTGGTGTAGAAGGCAGTTGAGTCATTTGATGAACTGGTTTCTCCCTGCTTAGATTTGAACTGCTCAAGAATCTTTTTTTCAAACATAGCATGTCTCTCATTCTGAAGAAGGAAGGCATATAGTTGCTCATAGTTTGTGTCCTTCAATCCTTTGGTTAGCTTCACAGAGGTGACAAACTTGTGCCATTCGGGATTCATGTTGTTCACAAACTTTGAGTTCAGCTGAATATTTGGCATAGTCATTTTGATGTTCCTCATATCATTCACAAGCTTATGGAATCTCACGTAGTACTCATAGACACTCTCATCTAGTTTCATCTTGAAGTGCTCAAATTCATCATACAGCTGTGATTCTCTGTCTTCCTTAGTTAATTCAGAACCTGAGAGAAGCATCTTGACATTATCCCAAACAGCCTTGGCTTCAGTGTTGTGATTGATTAGCTTGTAGATGTCTTTTGGAAGACCCTGAAGTATGATGTTTGAAGCCCTGATATCAGCATCGAATCTCTTTTTCTCCTTATCACTGAGCTCATCATACATCTTTGGTCTGTCCATTCCAAAGATCATTGTTCCATCTGCTGCATTATCAATTATGTCTCTTGTAGTCTCAATCTGATACGGTCCTTCATCAATAGATTTGAGAATGTTGACCCCATTTTCCGTTCCAAGACAGTACAATCTGATTCGTTGAGCCCAAGAGTCATAGTCAGTTCTGTCAAGCATGGGTGGACGAGTATCGAACCAGTGCTTGAACATCCTCAGCTACAGTGGAGATGATTGTAGGTACGTTGGTAGACATGTTAACAGATTACACGGGATTTTATAACTCTATGATTAAACCGGGAAATAGATTCTTTCACGGGATTTTACTAAATCAAGAGAAAACCGTATTACAAACAAAAATCAACCAAGTCGCTAAGAATTCTTGAACCAAGTCGCTAAGCCCAAGTCGCTAGGACCCAAGTCGCTGGACACAAGTCGCTACACATTCAAGTCGCTAAAGAGCAACTAGCTAAGGTCCAAGTCGCTAACACCAAGTTGCTAAGAATTATGACAACAAATCGCTAAGCACCAAGTCGCTAGACACAGTTAAGTTGCTAAAGAACAACTCGCTAATATCCAAGTCGCTAGTATCAAGTCGCTAACAATTTACACTACAACTCGCTAACAATTTCTGAACCAAGTCGCTAGCCGTAGTGGAGAATCCACTAACTTGTACTATTTGTCGGCTTGTCTCAATAGACAAGTCGCTAGGCTCAAGTCGCTAACAACTAACACTGTAACTCGCTAACTTTTACTGAAGCAAGTCACTACGATGAAAAACACAACGAGAACCAAGTCGCTAGCAAGAAAAACTTCAAAAACACACTTTTCAATCCAAAACAAGTTCAACCACAGTGATTCAAGCTTACCAAATCAAAACCCAAGCACTTACAATGATTCTAAACACAAAAGTAAACCCAAAATTTAAACTTTAACACTAGAAATGATTCAAATGATGCAAAAACCACTAAACTTTTTCAAACTCAAAAACCATCTAAAACCACTAGAAATCCAAGGATATGTAAGAGAGATGATCAAACCATTGCTCTTGATACCAATTGTTACATATTGGATTTCACAAACACATCAAACCATAAACACAAATAGGCGTATAAGATGAGGTTTTAGAGAGAGAAAGAGTTAGAGGTTTGGGAACTTAGTGAGAGAAAGTAAAAGTATTATTATGAGCTCCAACTCTCTACCTTGGGAGGTAGAGAGTATTTATAGTCTTACACAAATCGCCACCTACGGGCTGTGGATCAGGCATACAGTGGGTAAAGACCCGTCCGTCCTCCACGGTGTTACTTAACTAAATACTACTTAACATTAAATAATCTACGACTACGAGCTTTCTAACGATTACATATACTTGAGATGACCGACTCTTTAACGACTGGATTTACTAAATCCTAACACCTATTTATGGACTTTTCTCTTGTCAACTCAAGATGTTCACCAATGATTATTTAAATTTTGGCATGCTTTGGGAATATGGTGACACGTTACACTGTGCCATATTGAAAAAGTTTAGTTATTTTATTGAAGGAAATAGAAATTCTATCATCTCATATGCAAGGTGATATGTAGCTATTTTAGTTAGCAACTCTCCAAGAGAAGAGAAAGGGAAAAAGAGACTTTGGAGCAATTTTCTAATATCCATTTATATGCCAAACGTTACAATTTATAAGTGAGAACAATGCATAAGTGAGAACAATGCATGAAGACTTCCTAAACTTTGGGAAGTAACTTGACTACTAACTGATAATGGAAACGTGCAAGCTAAATGTAAGAGTGGTGGACCACTTATTATTCCTAATATTATGCATGCATGACAATACTAATTCAACATGGGAAAATAATGGATGGCTTAGTCAACAGCTACTGTGAACTTGGTCTTTAGTCCTCAAAACGTGCAGGTCTCTTCTTGGTACGGGTCGGGCGGGTTTGGACTTCTTCATGGGTAACCCGAAACGTATCAATATCCCCTTCTTCGACATGGACCTTGTCCTCAAGGTCCGACATCTCAGAACGTAATGCAATCTCATCAGCGGTTTCCTAGGTTGACTCTGATAAGTCACGTCCCTTCCATTTAACAAGGACCTGATGGTCGGTTAGTCCCTGTTTTTTAACTGTGTGATGGTCTAGTATCTCTTCAGGTTCCAGGACTAGCATGTCATCTATAAACATGTCAGGTAACGGAAGGGAAGAGGGGTTAGGATCACCTTGGCTTGGACGGAGTAGTGACACATGAAAAACCAGATGAATACGAGAACCAGTTGGAAGGTCGAGTCGATAGGCTACCTTCCCGATTTTCTCGAGTACTTTGAAGGGCCCAAAAAAATGCCTGCTGAGCTTATGACTGTCCCTTCTAGCAACCGATGTTTGACGATAAACCCACAAACGTAAATAGACCAATTCGCCCACTTCAAAATCTTTGTCTACTCGATGTTTGTTTGCTTGATCGGTCATGCGTTGGCGAGTTTTAATCAAAGTCTCCTTAAGAAGAGAAATTAGACGTTCATGTTCCACAAGTGTGGCATCAATCGAGGCCACTTGTGAGCTAACCAACATATAACGGGGAAGTGATGGTGGTGGACGCCCATAAAGAGCTTGGAATGGGGTCATTTCAATGGCACTATGATAGCTCGTGTTGTACCAAAACTCCGCTAAATAAAATACTTGTTCCAACTGTGAGGTTCATCACAGGCAAAACAGCGCAAGTAAGATTCCAAACAACTATTAACAACCTCCGTTTGTCAATCCGTTTGTGGATGGTATGCACTTGAATGGAGAAGTTTGGTCCCCATCTTACCGAACAACTCTTTCCAAAACCGACTAAGAAAGATTGGATCTCGATAAGACAATATGGATTTTGGTAGCCCATGCAAACGAGAAACGTGATTGAGAAACAAGTAGCAAGTGAGGTTGCGGTGTAGTGAGGTGGTAAGGCTAGGAAGTGTGCAAATTTGGTGAGTCGATCAACTATAACCCAAATAGCTGATTTTCCATTTGAAGTGGGTAAATTTGTGATGAAATCCATTGAGATTTCTTCCCACACTTGGTTTGGGATTGGCAAGGCTTGTAAGAGTCCATATGGTTTTTATCTAGAATATTTTGTTTGTTGGCATTTGGTACACTCTCGGATAAAGCGATTTACATCCTTACGCAGACTAAGCCACGAAAATGACCTACTAATACGTTTGATGGTTGCTATAATGCCAAAATGCCCACCAATAGTGGTTGAATGAAATTCATTTAAAAGTTTAAGTCTGAGAGAGGGTATATCATGTATGAAAAGGCGATCATGAATGTAGACTAACCCGTCATGTATATGGTGACCTGGAAGAGCGTCAACGTGTTGAGCGACCCGAGATACAAAGTCACGACCTTCTTGGTTATTGGTGTAGTACTCACTTAATTCTTGAAGCCATGGAAAAATTGGAGTTGACAAGGACAAAAGCTGTGATTCTTCTATGCAACTCAGGGCATCTGCGACACGGTTTTCTTTTCCAGGCTTGTAATGTACTTCAAAGTCGTAGCCCAGTAACTTACTAGCCCACTTGTATTGTTCTGGAGATTGTACCACCTGTGTTAACAAATGTTTAAGGCTCATCTGATCTGTAAATACACGAAACTTACGACCCAATAAGTATTGGCGCCACTTTTTGACAGCTTCTGTAATTGCATAAAGCTCACATATATAGGTGGAAGATGACCGCAAATGAGGGGAAAATTTCTTACTGAAAAAAGCGATGGGTTTATCCTGCTGAGATAACATGGCACTGATGCCGGTCCCCGAATCATCAGTGGTTACGTCGAAGATGAGAGAAAAATCTGGTAATGCAAGAACAGGAAGTGGCGACATGGCCTTTTTAAGGATGTCAAAATCTTTCTGAGCCTCATCATTCCATTAGAACTTGGACTGTTGAAGCAAGTCAGTAAGTGGTGACGTGATGTGGGCATAATTGCTAACAAAACTTCTATAGTAACCGGTTAAGCCCAGAAACCCACGGAGGCCCGTTACTGTCGATGGTTTGGGTCAATTGCCTTAATCTTCTCACAATCGGTTGCGACTCCAGACTGTGAAATAACATGACCAAATTAATGCACCTCTGTAACACCAAAGGTACACTTTGAGCTCTTGGCGTAGTAACGATGTTGGGCGAGAGTATCGAACACATGTCGAAGATGTTGATAATGTTGTGCACGGGATGGAGTATAAATCAGTATGTCATCGAAAAAAACTAACACAAACCTTCGTAATACGTCACGAAAAATGTCATTCATGGCCGCTTGGAAGGTGGATGGTGCATTAGACAATCCGAAGGGCATTACAAGGAACTCGAAATGGCCATCCACGGTTCGAAAAGCTGTTTTATGGGTGTTCGCGTCCGCCAAGCGGATTTGATGATAACCGGCTCTAAGGTCGATCTTGGAAAAGATTTGAGCACCATGAAGCTCATCAAGAAGTTCATCAACCATAGGTATCGGGAATCGATCTCGAATGGTGATAGTGTTTAGGGCACGATAGTCGACGCAAAACCTCCATGTACCATCTTTCTTACGAACTAACAAAACAGGTGATGAATAAGGGCTATGGCAATGAGACCGTTTTTCAGCATATCCGCAATAAGATCCGTCATGATTTTCTTTTGGTAATAAGGATAATGATACAGTTAACATTAACCAGTAGTGTGTTGGGTTTCAGTGGTATATGGTGATCCTGGAAACGTGGAGGAGGTAGGGATGTGGGTGGTTCAAATATATGGGAATAATCTGTGAGAAGGTTTTGTATGTGGGGGTCCTCGGGTGGGGTAGGGGTTTGTACTAGTGGTGAGGTTTCATATTGGAATATGAGGGTGTGCATGGAGGCAATAGCTTCTTTTTGCATGAGATGTTGAATGGTGCTAGGGGAGGCCGGTGTGGAAAGTGGTTCACCGATAAGAGTAATGGTTGAGCCGTTGGATTGGAAGGATATTTTTGGAACGGAAAAGTCCACTAAGATGGGTCCAACAATCCTAGCCACGACATACCGAGAACAACGTTCGCACCCTCGATTGGGAGAACAAAAAAAGGAATGGTGAACGATGTGTTTTGGAGGTGAAGGAAAACGGTTTGACAAAGCCTGTCACAATGGATATGATTTCTGTTACCTACCATGACAGGAAATGATGGAATAGGCGTAAATGGTAGTTTTAGGAAGGAGGCAATGTGAGGTTGGATGATGTTATGGGTGCTACCCAAATCAACAAGGACCGTTACAGAATGCCCCATTATGTAAGCTGTGATGCGTAGTGCTTTAAGAGATGCCAACTGATAACATCAAATAATCGTGATTTTCTAAGCATTAATTTCCCCCTCTATCATCACATTCGGAGTAAATTACTCGTGAAAACATCCTTATTCCTTATTATTTCATTTCAGGACTTATTCAATACAAGGAAGTTGCAGTTGGACGTTTTTAAGCCCTATTGATAAGATTGTCTTTTAACTACGGCGTAACCAAGTGATGAAGTTACGACACAACTAAAGATTATGAAGTCTACGGCGTAACCCTCAGCTCAGGTTACGCTGTAACAACGGATAAGCACCCAATTGACAAAAACTACGGCATAACCCTCAGCTCAGGCTACGCCGTAATGAATAAATACACATGATTTACAAAAGCTACGGCGTAACCCTCGGCTAAGGTTACGCCGTATCCATGGATAAGCACAAACAATTGAAAGAAGTTACGACGTAACTGCCTAATAAGGTTACGCCGTAACTAGTTCGAAGCCTATAAATAGTCGAAGGTTTCACCAGTTTTAATTATCTCTCCTTTCCCAAACCTTCTAGGGTTTGGGGAGGGTTTGGGGAGATCAAAACACAGAAGAAGCAGCATGGCTTAGGAGCGCTGAATAACGAAGTCCTCGTCTACGATTTCCGTTGTATTCGAGTTTGAATTCTTTTTATATTTTCTAGGAATTATACTATGAATTCATATCATTAATTGAAGTTTGCATTTATGTTATTGTTATTCTCTTTAATTCTTTATAGACATTTACTAGTCTTTTCATAGATCGCTAGCCTTGGTAGTATTATAAGCTTGGTAGTATCTAAAGGGCTGTGAGATATGACCAACTGACCCCAGTCTGATAGATTGCGAAGTATGGAAGGAATTGGCCAGAGTACAACCACTCTTCGTGTGCGAACTGACCAAATGATCACCTATCAATTGGAGGTATTTAAGAGGTTAGGGGGAATCTAAGTTCCTAACGGTCGGGTTTCCACCGTCTAGATCTAGTAGATTTGGTGCTTAATGACTGCTATTAGGTTGCCGAATGATCCCGAGTGACCTGTTCATCTTGGTGAGTAATCTAAGAACCATAGGCCATGACGAATTAACCAAAGGAGTCTGGTGATAATTAACCACTATATTGAAACCTAATATCGAGAATCAATTCATACTTGTATCCTTCGTTAAGCTTCGTTTATTTGACTCTTTATCCTAAATTTCTGGTGTCTGTGTGAGTAGAATAATAGCATATCAATTAATTACAACAACTTTGTCATACCAATATATTATCAATATCATTTCTAATCATCTTAATTCTTTCAAGGTCACAGCTCTCTTGGGACGATACTCGGATTTACCTAAGGCTTTACTACATCTGGTCGGGTTCTCTGCCCGTTAGTATGTGTCTATCCTAAGTTATCTAAGTTTTATAAATATTAAAAGCAGGATGAAATAGCACATCAGCTTTTTGGCGCCGCTGCCCCGGGAGCAGTTAATGGAAGATCTAAGGTATATCATATTCACCTCATTAAGAGATTTGAGCACTTTCATAAGGTACGTTTCTCAATCTCTCATATTGCAATAGTACAAATTTATTCTCCGATGCTATTAGTTACGGCGTAACTTCTTTCTAGGGTTACGACGTAACCATTTTATAATCATTAAAATAATAAAATCTTTTGATTATTTAATTACGACGTAACCTCTGTTTAAAGTTACGACGTAACCTCTATACAATCATATTTCTAAAAATTAAATCTTTAATTAAAAATTAAAATATTAAATATTTAGTTACGGCGTAATCCATATTTGGATTACGACGTAACCCCCTTCACAACATTTAATATTCTGAAAATATTAGTTACGGCGTAACTATTTAGTAAATTACGCCGTAACCTCCTGGCAGTATAAAACCTTATACGGATTAAAAACTAGGTTTTACATAAAATCCTTTCACCGCCTACCAAAATCGTAAATTTTTCTCTCAAAAATTTTTCCAACAAAATCTCTTCATCTCATCATTCACCATGGCTGGTAAAATCTATTACTACTCTTTTTGATACATTTATTTCGATTATTTATTAGGGTTTATATTTTAATATTTTAGGGATCTTGCTTATTTGAGTATATTATTGCTATTGGTTTGATTAATTGACTGTTATGATGATTTCCCCATGTTATTTTGATTCATGTCCTTTCTCTATGGGTCGATTTGGGTGTTTTAACTTTATTTAAAAATGGTTTTGGGTCAAACACAAACCTAATGGGTTAGGCGCAGTCCCTCAGCATTAACAGGTTAAAATATACAAAAACTTTTTACCACTTGGAAAAATTGATGGTTCCGGCGTAACCTATTGCTTAAAAGTTGACCATCTTAGGTGCTGAGTTTCTGGGGAAAGTTACGGCGTAACTAGGGGTACGTTGCACCGTAACTGTTGACATTTGTGATTACGGCGTAACCATTATGTTGAGTTGCGCCGTAACTTCAGAAATTATCTAATTACGGCGTAACTATAATTTAGGTTACGCCGTAGCTTTACATCAGTAAGATCTGCACTTAGTGTTATCTGTCTTATTTACAGGAGCAAACAACCCCTCCAATTGGTTTAGGTTTCTGGCACACGATGATGCAGGAATTAGGCAATTGTGCCTTAATGAGTTCGAGAAATTAAGGATGAAAGATATTTGTCAACCGGAAGCACTTGATTTTGATGCGTTTAATAGTTTGGCAAATGAGAAAGCTGGTAGGAAGTTGAGGAAGTTCTGCAAAATTAAGTTCACATGTACTGCAGGGGAGTTCACATGCAATGCGTGGTTAAGGCTTTTTAGGATCACGGAGCCGGTCATTTCGGAATATGTCCGGGAATTCCTTGCTAGTGTTGAGTTTCGTACGGATATTGATGATGATGATGAGGCGGAGTCTTTGTTTTTCCAACTTGGAGGTGTGAGAAGAAGTTTGACTCTAAGGCAGTTTACTGTGAGAATGGGTTTGTATACTGAAGAAGAAATGGAGTCTGAAGCTTTTCGTAGGTTCTACAACACTTGTTGGAGGAGAAGGGATGAAAATCAAGACACTGCAACCTATTTCAACCTGATTGCTATCATGGATGGTTATGATTCTAAGCATCTGCCACCCTACAAAATGGTCAGGAACCCCATTCGTCGATTGGTGCACCGCCTCCTTGCTTGCTTTATTCGAGCAAGGCACTTTGCAAAGGAGAAAATGACTATGGATGACTTATACCTCATGGAAGGAATGGAAGGGGGAACAACATCGATGTCCCTTTCTATTTGGCGAGGTTTATGGGTAGTGGTGCTAAGGGGTTTACATCTAGGAGCCCAATGCAGGGGGCTCATTTCATTGGGAGGTTGGCTAGGAGCTATGATCCGATGACCGATGCAGCTTTGGCTCGGGTGACCCGTGGTAGGGAGACTAGCTTGATTGGATTGAGTAAGCTAGTTGATTCGGGATTTGCACCCAGTACATGTATGGAGTGATTGAGCAAGCTAGGACAGCCCCGAGGAGAGAAGTCGGGGAAGGTAGTGGTGTTGGTGGTGAAGCTGAAGAGGATGTTGAGGAGTAGGTGCCCAGGGGACGAAGAAGGGCACACGTGAATGTAGGGGAAAGGTTACAGATCATCGATGAGAGGATCGAGGGAATGGTGTAACACCCCCAAATTTGTTTTAGCGGAAGCATACGTGTTATTTGGGAGCGTTACGAAAGTGGTGAATCATAACACAAGTAATAAAGAACGGAATACATACTCCGTTTGACTTCATAAAATAGTTTTTTTTTATAAATAATATCTTACAACCTTGTTTAGATAAATGGGCACATCCCATAATTTCAGTGGTCCCAAATTTAAAACATCAGTTTGTGTAAAGACACTTCTTTAAATACTACTACAACCATTATCCCGACTCTTGCCTTGCCTCCATGAACATAACTTGAGCACCTGAGAAAATATGCTAAAAGGTCAGCTAAAAGCTGGTGAGTTCATAGGTTTAGATTAAAATAGTAAGTTTGGACCATAGGCGAAGTAATATAATCATTACAATGAATATAATGATATATGGATGAATGTCTATTACGTTAGCTCTAAGTTCATGCAACCGATACTACGACAGTTTCTGAATGCTAAAATATATCATACAATATAGGGGCCCATAGCGAGTGTTTTGTCCCTCAACACTCGATTCCGACATGATATACGTTTCGCCTTGGCCTAAGCATGGCCAACCGAACGGAGTAGTCACCCTCAATAGATCTATTTATAACATTCGCGTTTCCCAATGGGGAATTGACGATTCATGAAAAAGGGCATTCTTCTAGGGACATAAGGGCTTAGGCTAAACCACGTAATAGTAATCATGCAATAGTTTAGGTCCATAAAAAGGTTTTGCATATTTCTCACCCAAAAATGTATAAAACAGTTTATCAAGTAAAAGAGGGGCTATGAAGACTCACCTTAGCAAATGTGCAATCCAAATGTGGGATTTAGTGATTGTTGTGAAGCGGCACCGACACGCGACCTTGATAAGGAGGGTAATGTTTTAGTTCATTGTTTTAAGTATCACTTACTTAAAATAGTTCAATTGTTTTTATACTTGTAGTAAAACTAAACTTAAGTTTGTAGCAATGATTAAATGGTTTTACTAGTAAGTATACGAAGTATATATATATACTTTTCATGTTGACATTAATATGGTTTTAAAATCCGAAGTTTGATATGAAAAATAATTACAAGGTTCCACTAGTAAGTATATAAATCTATATATACTTATTTAAGTTGACACAATTGGTATTGTCAAAATTATAGTTAATTTATTTTCTAAATGTATTTAGAAAAATGCATGAGTTAAAATTGAAATCTTCCAATTTTAATGGATCATAAAATAATATAGTGATCTTTATTTATTTATCAAGATTTGATTTTTATATATATAGAGTTCTAACGGGGAGTTCACTTGACATACATTCATTTACACATTGTCGTTAAATTTTGACGTACATTACTACGTGAATCATGTTTTTAGAATACTTGTTGTTTATGTCAAGCTTTCATACATTTTTCGTTAAATTGCAACTAGTGTACATAATTGACGTTAGGACGATATGTACGAAATGGAATGAAGACTAAGCGGTTACGAGTTTGGTTCAATAATCGATTCCAAGTTATGTTTTGTGTTAAAATCTGTGAACTCATTTTATTACTCGAACAATTACGCCGCAGGTGTAATGGGCTGCGGCCCATTGTTTATTATTATGGGGAAACTGAATTTGGGCTAGGCCCGATGTGAGTTACATGCGTGAACGGGCTTCGGCCCAATGGTAATGTAGGAGTTGGCTGCTCCAACAGAAGGGGTACACACAAGTTGTTACTCACGCAATTTTTAGAAGACAAATGCTAAGATGTAAACACCAGGTTTTATCAATATGCACAAGTCTAGTTTCAAAGCTTCACGGGAGTAACTTGGCTCGAGACATACTTGTTCGTTTTTGCTCCAATTTGTGAAGTCGAACCTCTCGGCTAGAGAGTATGACTCCGTCATTATGGTACCACCAAAAGAACGAAGTCGTCGACAAACTTTCATGGTCCTGAAGTAAGTCTATTAGATGACGAATACGTACTTAATGTCGACAAGTTAACAAAAGCGAAAATGACCATGTACAAGACTTGTTTCGAACGAGAACTAGCTAACATCATTAACTAGAAAAAAAAATGCGAGCAAAGGTGTGACGGTATCATATATTAGTTGAGTACTAGTCAACTCGGTTCCATTCCGTCAAGTACTTTACCATCACGGACCTTGACAAAATATAGACTACTCATAATATATTTTAGCAAATGAGCACACTTGACTTGAGTTTCTCCCTAGGCATACATAGCGACTTAGACACAAGGTTCACCACTGAATTTGAGTCACAAGACACTAAGATAACGAGCATGTTTCTCTAGTTTAAGCAAAGTTATAACAAGGTTCGACACCCTTTAAATGACAAGAATGTCGACTGAAAAATGCGAGCATCAAACATGGGTTACTAGTAGACTTTGTAAAAGTTGACTTATTTAATTGTTCTTGTTTCATACTTTCGACTGGAAAACCAAACGGACCTAATTTCGCAAATGACCACTTAAGCCTAAGTTAATATAGATTGTTTGTCAAACACAAGGATTATAACATGTAAAACTCAACTTTTCTAATTTCTCTTGGTTTATACCACTCGATAGGAACAAGGTTAACACAACAAATGCAAAAACTCAAATCTCAAATAATCAACTCACAACTCGACATGGAATCCAAGAACAAATACAATCGACATGACCAAATCATATAACAATTTCTTTGATAAAATTTTCCAACTTAATATCATAAAACAACATGAAAACATTACAACAAGAAGAATGAATAACCTCAACTTGAAAGAGACGGTTGAAGGACGAAAGTTGCTTCGTGGGTTTCGAACCAAACAAGTCTTGATTTAGCTCCAATACACTCCCAATTGCAAAACCCCCAATTCAATTTTTGAAAACCCTAAGTTTCACAAACCCTAATTTTTGGTAAAATTGATGAGGAAACTGAGTTGGGGCGTTTGCATCTCTACTAGAGATAAATGAAGTATTTTGGGGAAGAGCTTGACTATCTTTCTCTTCTTGTGACTTGGTTTGAAGCCGAAATTAGTTAACTTCTAAAAACCTAGAAAATCTTGGACTTTGGCTCAAGGTAGATTGATGTTGAGATATGCTTCTCTTGGGTGGCTTTGTCTTGACTCTTCTTGGATTCATTCGAATAGTAGCCGGCGCCTCAAAGGAGTGGATTTGAGAGACACAAGTTACATGGTTTTGGTAAGAGAGAAGAGGAGATGATGGAAGAAGCATGTTGGGTTTTCTTCTTTGGGGAGATTCGACCTACAAGGAGGGTGCAGGAGTAGAGGTTGAAGAAGAATATTTGATATCTCTTTTCCAGGTTTTTGTGCTTTTGTCGTGTGTGGGAAGAGAAGACAAGGGAGTATTTATCTCAAATTTGATAAAGGTTTTTGTTTATAAAAGAAATATAAACGTGTGTATATATGTAAATTACACTTATGGTTTATTTGTGTTTGAGTCTTATAAGAGTTATTGTTTAAGTGAAAGTGTATTAAATATTTTGTGTCCCGCGAAATTAAGTTGTGACCGAAGTATCATTGTTTGATAATTTTTATAACGTAGTATCTTATAGATACGCATCGGAGATATTATTATCTTTGTAATATTTTTTATTACGGAGGTTTGTCATTTGTTTTATCAAGCCCTTATCATAGTGTCGGTACGCGTGCAGTGTCGGTCACTGGGAAAACGAGATAACCTCTCGTCTTACAATTTAATCATAAGACAAAATGAAATATTCATAAGTGATATGGATGCAAAAGTGATGCAATAGTCTACTGTTTGCGAGTTATCTACTCAATGATCAGGCAAAGCTTATGCATGCTTGATGACTTATGCTTAGTAATAATAAATTACTAATTATTAGTTAAATTTTTGTGAAAATTTACCGTGTGTCACATCCTCCCCGCCTTAGAAGAGAAAACCGTCCTCGGTTTTCAGTTAGGATTACTTGCTGAAGTAGAGAAAAGATGTGGGTATTTACGCTTGAATTGGTCTTCACGCTCCCACATGTATTCTGGACCTCTTTGAGAGTTCCAATGGACTTTGACGATCGGGATGCGGCTTTGTTTAAGCCGTTTGATCTCTCTATCCATTATTTCAATGGGTTCCTCGACAAAATTCAATCTTTCGTCAACTTGGATTTTTTCCAAGGGGATAGCAAGAGTTTCGACAGAAAGACATTTCTTCAAGTTGCATACGTGAAACACGTTGTGCACAGAGTTGAGTTCTTGTGGTAATTCGAGTCGGTATGCTACCGGTCCGATTCTTGCGAGAATTTTGAAGGGTCCAATGTAACGAGGATTTAACTTTCCACGTTTTCCAAAACGGATTACACCTTTCCATGGCGCAACCTTGAGCATAACTTTATCTCCCACTTGAAACTCAAGTGGTTTCCTTCTTTTGTCCGCGTAGCTCTTTTGACGGTCACGAGCTGCTTGCAGTCGGTTTTTGATTTGTACAATCTTCTCAGTAGTTTCTTGAATTAACTCCGGACCAGTAAGTTGACTTTCTCCGACTTCGGCCCAACACACAGGTGATCTACACTTCCGACCATAGAGTGCTTCATATGGTGCGGCTTTGATGCTTGTGTGATAGCTGTTGTTGTAAGAAAACTCGGCTAATGGCAAGTGCTTATCCCAGCCATTTCCAAAGTCTATCACACATGCTCTTAGCATATCCTCCAGAGTTTGAATGGTTCTTTCGCTTTGCCCATCAGTCTGAGGATGGTAAGCGGTGCTCATGTCGAGGTTAGATCCTAAGGCATCTTGAAGCGATTTCCATAAATTTGAGGTGAAACGGCTATCTCTGTCCGAGATGATGGAGATTGGTACACCATGACGCGCGATGATTTCCTTCAGGTATAGTTGTGCAAGTTTGTCCATTCCGTCACTTTCTTTCATCGGTAGAAAATGTGCTGACTTGGTGAGACGGTCAACTATTACCCAAATAGTGTCGTAGCCTTTAGAGGTTTTAGGTAGCTTAGTGATAAAGTCCATTGTTATACGTTCCCATTTCCATTCGGGAATTTCGGGTTGTACCAGTAGACCTGAGGGTCTCTGATGTTCGGCTTTGACTTTTGAACAGGTTAAACACTGGCTGACATATGTTGCAATGTCGGCTTTCATGTTTGGCCACCAGTACAATTTCTTCAGATCGAGATACATCTTGTCGGATCCTGGGTGGATGGAGTATTTAGACTTGTGGGATTCGTGCATAATGATATCACGAATTCCCCCGTAAAGTGGTATCCAACTTCGCTCTTTGAAACACAAAATTCCATCCGACCTTTTCACGAATCCATTTTCACTTTCTGGCATTCCGTAAAGGTTCTCGTTCGGACGGTTTTCTTCCTTGAGTGCTTCTGATTGTGCCTCTAAAATCTTGGATGGAAGGGGTGAACTAATTGTCATACCCAAAGATCTGACTCTAAGAGGTTTTGGTCGCTCTTTTCTACTCAGAGCATCAGCAACTACATTCGCTTTACCCGGATGGTAACGAATCTCGCAGTCGTAATCACTGAGTAACTCCAACCATCGGCGTTGTCTCATGTTTAGTTCTTTCTGATCTAAAATGTGTTGTAGACTTTTGTGATCGGTGTATACGACACACTTCGTGCCATATAAATAATGTCTCCAAATTCTGAGTGCGAACACAACTGATCCTAACTCCAAATCGTGCGTCGTGTAGTTTTTCTCATGAGTTTTCAACTGGCGAGAGGCGTATGCTATCACCTTCTCTCTTTGCATTAACACCGCTCCTAGCCCCTTATGTGAAGCGTCGCAATAAACAACAAAGTCTTCACTACCTTCGGGTAAGGCCAGAATAGGTGCACTACACAACTTTTCTTTAAGGAGTTGAAAAGCTTCTTCTTCTTTTTCTCCCCAGTCAAACTTGGTGTTTTTCTGGGTTAGCTTGGTTAAAGATTTGGCAATCTTTGAGAAACCTTCAATGAATCTCCTGTAGTACCCAGCGAGTCCTAAGAATTGGCGTATTTCAGTAGGAGTTGTGGGTGTCGCCCAATCCTTTATTGACTCGATCATAGCGGGATCTACATGAATACCCTGGCTGTCGATTACATGACCTAAGAATTTCACAGTCGATATCCAAAATTCACACTTCGAGAATTTAGCATACAGTTCCTCCTTCTTTAGCAGTTCCAAGATCAATCTAAGATGCTCCTCGTGTTCTTTCACACTTGATTCGTTTGTAGGCTTAGGGGTATGTGTGTATGGATAAAACCACAATATCGATATCAAAAATAATCCACAAGGAATGACTTAAAATCCCTTTAGGAAAAAGGATAATGAATCAAATCCCGTGAGTGATAGTGATAAGGATTAGGAAATCCGAGTCGTGTCCCAACGAGGTGTGAATGGGCAACGTCGTTATTGGTTTGTTATTAAAATGCTCGATGTTTTGGATTGACGATTTTGATATTATATAAACTACGGGAAATAGGGAACAATTAAAGGGAAATTACACTACCGGGAATCTTAAATAAGCGAATGAAACTAAAACGAAATTAAAGAAACGTAAATAAAATGCAACTATGTCTAATCTAAGTCCTAAAAATGATCTAAAATTATTTTTAAACTAAAAATGAAATTTAAAACTTAATTATGATTTAAAACTAATTTTTATGATTTTTCTTTTATTTATTTGAATTAAAAACTAATTTATAAATTCTATTTTAAAGCTAAATATGTAAAAATGATGAAAATAAATGTGAAAATTATGAAACTAATTTTTAAAAATCTAAAATAACTAAATAAACTTTTTGAAATTAATTTTTTATTTTTCTGATGATTTTTCAAATTTATATGAAATAAAAACTATTTAAAACTAATTAAATGGCTAAAAATTACTATTTTAACTAATAAAATTATGGAAAAATATTTTTTTGGCTTTTTATATTTTTCTTAATCTAGGAAAAATGAAAAGTTATTTTTTTGAAGCTTTTCTGATTTATTTATATTAAAAAGTAATGAAAAAGTCCTAAAAACTGATTTAAATAAGGAAAAATAGCAAACAGTAATGGAAAATTATGAAAAATTCAGAAAAAGTCTAAAATTATATTATAAATCTACGAAAAATAATAGAAGTGATGCAGGTGTGCAAGAATTAGGTTCTGTAGTGAAAAGTATTATGAATAAGCTAGACAAAATAAGCTACAAGCTGCAAAAGAGCACCAAATGAATACAGCAGCTATATTATGGTATAATAACTCAAATCCAGCTAAATAAAACTACTCTTAACCTCTTATGTGCTGAGTGTAATGATTAGACTTAATGACTTGCTAAGAAACCAAACAGCCTTGACTACCTATTATAAGCTAGTGCAACAGCTTTTCTAATAAGCTAATCAGAAAACCAGAAATGTGGAATTCAAGGCAACCAAGCAAACTACAATTAAACCAAATTACAGATCCTAACTATCTAATTTGACCTCAGTGCAAATTCTGAAAGAAACCAGGTTCACAACTCAGTATTAGCTGAGTGTGAACAGGGCAATTCAGCTGATTTGGACAGCTTTTTTACAGCTTAATAGTACTTCCAAAAATTTCACAAAAATCATTTTAAGAAACTTGACCAACTGAACTTGTTTATCCCAAAATTTCACTTGAATTGAACCAAAGATGAAGCTATGAAAAATCTATAAAGTTTTGTAAAAATCGGTTTTGACAATTTTGACTTTATAAGACAGATTTGCAATTTGACTAAAATGAGTTTTGATTTCAAATATATGAACTGAGATTGATCTTTTATGATGAAAGATGATTGAAATAAGCTAGATCCAATAATTCTAAAGCCTTAATTCAAGTTTTGACCAACTGATTCAAGCAGATATGGACTAGGATTCAGATGTAAAATGATTTTGGCTTTTAGACCAATAGTATGCAATTTAACCACTAAAATAACTATAACTACCCTACTAGAGACTAATGCAACAGGTTTTAACCAATTCCTGAACTTCTAACTCAGATTAATAGCTTGATCCAAACAGTACTTAATAAGTCGAATATGCAATTTATCCTAACCTATTCTCTAATCTAGCCAATGATAGTAACAAATCTATATTCTAACCACTAAAATAGAGCTAAAAACAACAGAAACAACAATTAAACATAACAGAAACAGAATATTCAATAATTCAGTTTGAGAATAATACTCACTTGGATCCTTAGCCACTATGGCTTGCCAAATAATCAAGTAACCACTTTCCTAACTAATCTCAACCTATATCCAACTCAGAATCAACCCATTTCCATTGCCATATCAGTTTACCAGAACCAGATAAGCTATGCAGATCAACTTTGTTTGACTAATTTTTGAGATTTGAGTGGATTTTGAAATTGAAACAATATAAAAGCTCACTATAAGCTATAACAAGCTTAAATGAACCTGATGAAACAGTAGCTGAAGTTTTAGATAAGCTTGTAAGAAGCTTTTAGAATATTTTTCATTTTTCAACTAATTTTTTCTGATTTTTTTATTTATTTTTGAGCTAATGAAGAAACAGGCTGAAAATCAATTTTAAGAGTAACAATGCTAATCAATAATAAAAACTGAACTGAATTTAAAGCTTTAGAACTTAAACAATAACAATAAGCTAAAACTGAATTGTATTAAAATAAGAAAGTTGAGTACAAGTAATGAATTACAAAAGCTGGAATTTAAAACTTAATTAAAAACTGAATACAAATGATATTTAAGCTACTGAATAAGGAAGAAAAGAAAGATGATCTTTCCATCGTGAATGAGGAGGTCTTTATATACTTGAGCTTGAGGCTAAGGAAGGATCCAGAAGGTGTGATATGTGCTTTCTCTGAGCATTTGTGGCCCTTGGATTTAATCCCATCAGTCATCCTTTCATCACGACCCTTAGATTGATATCTCCACGTATCTTCGACCAATCAGGTGAGAGTATGATGTGATATGACACACGGATTGCCAGCGTGGCATCCGTGTGTCAGTCACGTGTCAGAATTTCATGTCAATTTCAGATGAATTAGTGTTGGATTTGGCGAATTAGTTTTGGTGGGATTTAGGGTTCATAAGCTGGGTTTAGTGTTTGGGGGTAAAAAACTTGGCGCGTATAGTTTTTTTTAATATATTTTGTTTTGTGATTTCATTTGACCGGGTTATGAGGGGTTGAAACGTGTTTGGGCAAAAGGTTGGACCGGGTATGGGATAATGACCGGGTTGGGCTGGGTATTTGATTTATATTTGGGCTTTTAGGAGTAGTAGCAATAGTTTGATAAGAAATGGATCCATCAATCAACTAAAGGACTAAAGCTGTCAAAATTGAATTTCCAGGGACCAATGATGTAAATTCTGAAAATATTATCCAAGGGCCATTCTTGACACTATCCAATAATCCAAGGACCAAACTTGTCATTTTCTGAAACTTCAGGGTATTTCTTGCCAAAAGATGAAAGTTCAGGGACTGATTCTTCCGGCTCAGTTTAGCACTCTTTATCTCTCGTGCTCGGGTTTTTGTCAGATTTGGCTTCTTTTTTCTATTTTTTCATATCCGTACCTGCACATGCATAAACTCAAGAAAACAACAAATATTAGCAATAAACGGCTCTTTCTTGGTTATTTTGGGTCTGATTTGATAAAGAAATGATATGTGTTTTAGCACATATCAAAATACCCCAGACGAGACCATTGTCGTGTCCTCACGCAATGCAATCAACTCACGCTTCTAAAACCAAGGATTTCAATCTCTTTCTACTAAACCTATGGAAAGTAGCAAAGATTCCTCAAAAGAGATTAAGAACCCTTAATTCTAAAAACGCCCCGTTTACCTTTTAATTCACATGTATAGATATTACGATAAGCACATTCCGATTATGAGTTACGGTTTGTTGAACTTTCATGTCGATCAATAACTCCAACATTTTTCAAACGACACGTTAGGATCACGGAGTAAGAAACACAACACAGCGTGAAGTGACCATACGGATAGAATACATCGTCCCTGATTTTTCACAAGCTCCCAAACTAAGCGTAAAATCGAAATCATTGTTAAATATGATTCTAGATGCTAACACTACCCATGGAAGTTACTTGTGTAATTACCTTTTCTCCATTTTCCTATTTTCCTCTAGATTTTTATTTTTGTGAGAATTGAATTTCTTCAATTTCTCGTTTCGATAACTTTTATTACGATAAAGATACAAAGCTAAGTCGCTAATTAGTTATCCATCTTCCCTCGAAAACCGTTGCACACAAGAATGAGGTCCACATCAAGGTCCTAATTTCGCCGATTTATGGAGATATCTCCCGGATTCAAAGTTTGGTTTAACACTTATTTCAGCACATTTGCATTTTTGCAATTTAGGCCCTTGGTCTTTTCAACCACTAACTCAACGGGATTACCGTTTATCAGAAGTCTTATTATGACTTTGGATTTTTCCTCTGCCTTTTTGGAAGTCTATGACAACTTTTATGGCTTTGGATTTTTCAACTTTAATACATTTGGGCTTTATTTCATGTTAATTTTGTGCCAAACTCCGAATCCTACGGCTTTTATAACAATAGAAACAATAGCAGCAAACTATCAGGAATCAGTTGTCTATTACACCGCAACACTGACAATACCTTGATGTGTACCCAACTCTCATGGGCAAGGATTCTCTAAAGAAGAATAAAGAACTAACTATCGCCAAAAACTCAACATCTTTAATTATTATTTAACAGATATGGGGTGAAACAATCTTGTGGGAACAAAAAGCCATAAGTACCTTCGATGGGCTCTAAAGAGAACCATCTACTCCACGCTTAGCATCTAAACTCATAAGTAACTCTATCATTCCTCGATCTCCGCAAATTTAAAATCCCAAATAATGAGATCCGCGGATGCTTAGCCGATAATTTTTAGATTATCTATGGTTAAGGGAACAAGCTAGGGCTCAACACGCCCGGTCAAGTCAGAATTCCATTCCTACTCTCACCAGCGGAAAGTCAACAAGGTGTCAAAACATATATTAACTTAGCAAATGCTTCGTAAAATAATCTCAAGTCTCGCATTTTAAAGTCACTTATTAGAAACTAGCACATTCTTGTTTAAGCTTCGCATATTTAAAATCACTTAGGGAGACTTGCAAATTCTTGGCCTTGTGAGCTAGAATCGCATTTTATAGCCTCTTGTCTAAGCAATTAGCAAAGGCTATTTCAAGAAAAACGCATATTTAAAGAAACTTCTAAGAGACTAGCAAGGACTTTTCAATCATAAAACTAACAAAAGCTTACAAAATTTTTTAAATTTTTCTCATTTTTGCACATTTTTTTTCATTTTCTAAGGAAAAACGGGGTTGCGAGAGTACACGTAAAAAATAAGCAAGTGCGGTCAAATCAAATCGAAGATTACCCTACCCCAGACTAAAACGAAACATTGTCCTCAATGTTTAAAGCAAGGGTATCACAAAAATCTAAAAGTCGTTTATTAAGTATGCTCAAAGATAAACGTTAGGTGATAAGATTTCGGATATCGGATTTCCATCAGCATCGAACATGAAACTCGAGTGGAGAAAAGACAAACTTCGAGCACGAGAGTCTTCATATCGGGAAAATCCTAGACAAAACATCACAAACAACCAAACACGAGAAATCGAAGAGGCTAACCCCTTCACGTCACTTATTAGAAAATAGAAAAAAGATAGAGATAAGCATGGGGTGCCTCCCACGAAGCGCTACTGTTTTTGGTCACCGAGTCGCTAGCCTGACTCGTCCCCGAATTCATTTGTCCTTGGGGAAACAAGCGGAAGGGATACCCGGATCAAAGATGGTATCCTCACTCCGGAGAGAAAAAGAATGGGTGGGTTGGGAGGGAAAGAAAATGTCGGGCTCTAGCACAAATGGGATAACATCTCCCGAACTCACATAAGGTGTATCAAGAAAGAATGATCCATCATCCGGTGGTTTTGCGGGTGGACGAAATAATAACGGATCTCAATGAGAATACTCCAAAGAAAATGGGAGCTCATGGTAAAGGATAAGAGGTGTAGGCTCAATATAGAAGGCATCCATCGGAGGATCCTTATCTCGGATGATGTTTTCAACAAAAATCTCATTAATGCATATCCCGGGTTTAAAGATCTTGTCTTCACATGTGGGCTCATCGGGATAAGTGATGGTGGACTCGTCAGAGAAAGGGGAGTCAAGAAATCCATCACATAACAACACATCCCCCTCGGGGTCATCATCAGCATCCTCAATACCCGGTGGTATTAAGTCATCAATGGGTACGTCGATTTCTTCCATATCAGAATCACTTGGCGGCTTATCAAGGATATCTTCTTCAACCATTTCGAAATCAATCTCCATAATATCCTCAATGTCGGATTCATTACTTTCTTCATCTTGCATAACATCACATGACGGGAGAGAAAGGTCGTAACACAGATATGGGACAAGTGGTGTGCTCTGAGAGCTAGCAATATCCACCACTTCCGTTGTGGTCTCTGAATCAGACTCAAAATCTTGGTCGAAAAGAGGATTAACTTCGCAAAAGGTGTAGTCGTTCTTGAATTCAAAAAGAGGATTTGAGAAAATCCCTGAAGTAACCTCGGAGATGTCAAGAGAATCACATAAAAGCGAATCACAATCACTGTCAGATACATCCTCGGACTCACTTGGGATTGGGTCAAGGCTCTCAACACTAGACGATTCCGTTTCCGGAATAGTGCTAAGAGGCTCGTCCCCCATTTTGAGAGAGTCAACGGGTTCACCATTGTCCGTGGAAATATGATCATCGACCTCTTCCAAAACGTCGTCACTTCTCTCATCCGGTGTGAGTGAAGGGGAAGGGTCGGAAATGAAAGGCTCAGAAACGGGAGTGGGATTGCCACTCGGAGGCGTATATTCGTCATCAGAATCAGAATCGTAATCGTAATAAGAAGTTGGACGATATGGAATTACTTTCGCGGCCTCTTCAGCTAATAATTCACGATAAGTTTTCTGATTAAGATCTATTTCTTTTCCGTGGGCAATTTTATCAACAAGAGTCTTACAATCAATAATCATATCCAGAAATTTTTGACGAAATTCTTCAGACCATGGCGAAGGTTGTGGTTGAATTTCTTGGTATTGTGGAGGTGGGTTATAAGCATAGTCGTAATTATCACAAGGAACTTGCTCGTAAACAATCGGATTCTGCATCTGACAATCGGAATTAACGTGCGGACCTCCACAATACTCACAACAATATGATTGTTGCGACGAATACGGGTAAGGTTCATAACCAGAAGTTGAATTGTTAAATTGAGCTTGACATTGAAAACCTTGGTGAGGACCTCCACAGTACTCACAAGAGTATGTTTCCGGCTCATGGTATGGAGGTTGGTTAGGGAAATCGGTTGTCTCATTGTAAGGATTGTGGTGAAACTCGGTTCCTGATTTTCCATTGCTACAAGCAGGACAATTCCCACCATATTCGGGTCCTCTACACCATATGCACAAGAGCGAATTATCTGGATAAGAGTTAGCGATATTCTTCATTTCCGTGATAGGCTCGGGAGTCACTTCGGGCAAAATATTCCATTTCCCTCACCGGAGAGGGAGTAGGAATCGAGGGTTCTTCAATTATGTCATTATAAAGAGCACTCTTTTGTTCTAGCCGGGCATAAAGACGGGCGAGATCTGGATTTGGATTAATAAAATTATTGCATACATCACAAAATCCATTCCGACAATTATTTCCGCACCAGTCGCATATACATTTCAAACATCGAAATTGTTTCTCTTCCATATGGCTTTGGCAGTGAAGACAACGACGATAAGATCATATCTCGGGTTGAGGCAGATGGTCAGAAAAATTTCTAGAATCATCGAGAGATTGTTTATCGGCTAAGTCGCACCAATAGCAAGATTTGCTAGAACCAGGTTGTCCACTCGCTTGCATACACATTCTGGATTAAGACAACAATATTGTTTTTCTTCCATACGGCCTTTGCAATGAAAACAACGACGATAATTGATTGTTTCCATGAGAATTTAACATATAGAGGGTTAAGAAGAAAGAATTATCGGTTTAGAAGATAAAGAAGTTAGAATTATTAAATCAGAGGGTAAAGAAGATTATTTTTGAGTTTTTAAAAAACAAATTTTGAAAAGGAAAATCTTTTTGAGTTTTTATATTTAAGAAAACTTTGAAAACGCAATCTTTTTGTAACCTTCGCGTCAACCGGTGCTCGGTAGCTCCCAAAAGTACGCGCAAATGGCAGCGGGAACGAAGAGACGAGTGGATCATTCTTCAGTCTGCATTTAATGTCAAGACTTCTGTTTACCCCGTGTATAGGTTGTACTTCTGAGGTGAGCCGACGTAACAATTGACGTTTCAATTTCTTTTGTTGGTTTTTTAATTTTTTATGGTTTTGTAAACACTCTAGGAAGAATGTTTTGGTGTTTTTAGATGTTTTTGGGTTTTTGAAAAGATATATATACAAAAATGACGGTAACTTCACTCGGGGAAGGATCTTCAAATGCACGCGATTCGAGACGGAAATCTGGTTAAAATTCACTACAAGCCCTCCCCCGAAGCGGCGCCAAAATTTGATTCGTTTGTAGGCTTAGGGGTATGTGTGTATGGATAAAACCACAATATCGATATCAAAAATAATCCACAAGGAATGACTTCAAATCCCTTTAGGAAAAAGGATAATGAATCAAATCCCGTGAGTGATAGTGATAAGATTAGGAAATCAGAGTCGTCCCAACGAGTGAATGGGCAACGTCGTTATTGGTTTGTTATTAAAATGCTCGATGTTTTGGATTGATGATTTTGATATTATATAAACTAAGGGAAATAGGGAACAATTAAAGGGAAATACACTACGGGGAAGGAATCCTAAATACGCGAATGAAACTAAAACGAAATTAAAGAAACGTAAATAAAATGCAACTAAAATAAAATCAAATCTAATCTAAGTCCTAAAAATAATCTAAAATTATTTTTAAACTAAAAATGCAATTTAAAACTTAATTATGATTTAAAACTAATTTTTATGATTTTTCTTTTATTTATTTGAATTAAAAACTAATTTATAAATTCTATTTTAAAGCTAAATATGTAAAAATGATGAAAATAAATGTGAAAATTATGAAACTAATTTTTAAAAATCTAAAATAACTAAAGAAACTTTTGGAAATTAATTTTGTATTTTTCTGATGATTTTTCAAATTTATATGAAATAAAAACTATTTAAAACTAATTAAATGGCTAAAAATTACTATTTTAACTAATAAAATTATGGAAAAATATTTTTTTGGCTTTTTATATTTTTCTTAATCTAGGAAAAATGAAAAGTTATTTTTTTGAAGCTTTTCTGATTTATTTATATTAAAAAGTAATGAAAAAGTCCTAAAAACTGATTTAAATAAGGAAAAATAGCAAACAGTAATGGAAAATTATGAAAAATTCAGAAAAAGTCTAAAATTATATTATAAATCTACGAAAAATAATAGAAGTGATGCAGGTGTGCAAGAATTAGGTTCTGTAGTGAAAAGTATTATGAATAAGCTAGACAAAATAAGCTACAAGCTGCAAAAGAGCACCAAATGAATACAGCAGCTATATTATGCTATAATAACTCAAATCCAGCTAAATAAAACTACTCTTAACCTCTTATGTGCTGAGTGTAATGATTAGACTTAATGACTTGCTAAGAAACCAAACAGCCTTGACTACCTATTATAAGCTAGTGCAACAGCTTTTCTAATAAGCTAATCAGAAACCGAAATGTGGAATTCAAGGCAACCAACCAAACTACAACTAAACCAAATTATAGCTCCTAACTATCTAATTTGAGATCTGTGCAAGGCCTGCAAGAAACCTGGTTCACAACTCAGTATTAGCTGAGTGTGAACAGGGCAATTCAGCTGATTTGGACAGCTTTTTTACAGCTTAATAGTACTTCCAAAAATTTCACAAAAATCATTTTAAGAAACTTGACCAACTGAACTTGTTTATCCCAAAATTTCACTTGAATTGAACCAAAGATGAAGCTATGAAAAATCTATAAAGTTTTGTAAAAATCGATTTTGACAATTTTGACTTTATAAGACAGATTTGCAATTTGACTAAATTGAGTTTTGATTTCAAATATATGAACTGAGATTGATGTTTTATGATGAAAGATGATTGAAATAAGCTAGATCCAATAATTCTAAAGCCTTAATTCAAGTTTTGACCAACTGATTCAAGCATATATGGACTAGGATTCAGATGTAAAATGATTTTGACGTTTAGACCAATAGTATGCAATTTAACCACTAAAATAACTATAACTACCCTACTAGAGACTAATGCAACAGGTTTTAACCAATTCCTAAACTTCTAACTCAGATTAATAGCTTGATCCAAACAGTACTTAATAAGTCGAATATGCAATTTATCCTAACCTATTCTCTAATCTAGCCAATGATAGTAACAAATCTATATTCTAACCACTAAAATAGAGCTAAAAACAACATAAACAACAATTAAACATAACAGAAACAGAATATTAAATAATTCAGTTTGAGAATAATACTCACTTGGATCCTTAGCCAATATGGCTTGCCAAATAATCAAGTAACCACTTTCCTAACTAATCTCAACCCATATCCAACTCAGAATCAACCCATTTCCATTGCCATATCAGTTTACCAGAACCAGATAAGCTATGCAGATCAACTTTGTTTGACTAATTTTTGAGATTTGAGTGGATTTTGAAATTGAAACAATATAAAAGCTCACTATAAGCTATAACAAGCTTAAATGAACCTGATGAAACAGTAGCTGAAGTTTTAGATAAGCTTGTAAGAAGCTTTTAGAATATTTTTCATTTTTCAACTAATTTTTTCTGATTTTTTTTTATTTTTGAGCTAATGAAGAAATAGGCTGAAAATCAATTTTAAGAGTAACAATGCTAATCAATAATAAAAACTGAACTGAATTTAAAGCTTTAGAACTTAAACAATAACAATAAGCTAAAACTGAATTGTATTAAAATAAGAAAGTTGAGTACAAGTAATGAATTACAAAAGCTGGAATTTAAAACTTAATTAAAAACTGAATACAAATGATATTTAAGCTACTGAATAAGGAAGAAAAGAAAGATGATCTTTCCATCGTGAATGAGGAGGTCTTTATATACTTGAGCTTGAGGCTAAGGAAGGATCCAGAAGGTGTGATATGTGCTTTCTCTGAGCATTTGTGGCCCTTGGATTTAATCCCATCAGTCATCCTTTCATCACGACCCTTAGATTGATATCTCCACGTATCTTCGACCAATCAGGTGAGAGTATGATGTGATATGACACACGGATTGCCAGCGTGGCATCCGTGTGTCAGTCACGTGTCAGAATTTCATGTCAATTTCAGATGAATTAGTGTTGGATTTGGCGAATTAGTTTTGGTGGGATTTAGGGTTCATAAGCTGGGTTTAGTGTTTGGGGGTAAAAAACTTGGCGCGTATAGTTTTTTTTAATATATTTCGTTTTGTGATTTCATTTGACCGGGTTATGAGGGGTTGAAACGGGTTTGGGCAAAAGGTTGGACCGGGTATGGGATAATGACCAGGTTGGGCTGGGTATTTGATTTATATTTGGGCTTTTAGGAGTAGTAGCAATAGTTTGATAAGAAATGGATCCATCAATCAACTAAAGGACTAAAAGCTCAAAACAAGATTTCCAGGGACCAATGATGTAAATTCTGAAAATATTATCCAAGGGCCATTCTTGACACTATCCAATAATCCATGGACCAAACTTGTCATTTTCTGAAACTTCAGGGTATTTCTTGCCAAAAGATGAAAGTTCAGGGACTGATTCTTCCGGCTCAGTTTTAGCACTCTTTATCTCTCGTGCTCGGGTTTTTGTCAGATTTGGCTTCTTTTTTCTATTTTGTCATATCCGTACCTGCACATGCATAAACTCAAGAAAACAGCAAATATTAGCAATAAACGGCTCTTTCTTGGTTATTTTGGGTCTGATTTGATAAAGAAATGATATGTGTTTTAGCACATATCAAAATACCCCAGACGAGACCATTGTCGTGTCCTCACGCTTCTAAAACTAAGGATTTCAATCTCTTTCTACTAAACCTATGGAAAGTAGCAAAGATTCCTCAAAAGAGATTAAGAACCCTTAATTCTAAAAACGCCCCGTTTACCTTTTAATTCACATGTATAGATATTACGATAAGCACATTCCGATTATGAGTGACGGTTTGTTGAACTTTCATGTCGATCAATAACTCCAACATTTTTCAAACGACACGTTAGGATCACGGAGTAAGAAACACAACACAGCGTGAAGTGACCATACGGATAGAATACATCGTCCCTGATTTTTCACAAGCTCCCAAACTAAGCGTAAAATCGAAATCATTGTTAAATATGATTCTAGATGCTAACACTACCCATGGAAGTTACTTGTGTAATTACCTTTTGCTCCCATTTTCCTATTTTCCTCTAGATTTTTTTATTTTTGCGAGAAATGAATTTCTTCAAATTTCTCGTTTCGATAATTTTTATTCCGATAAAGATACAAAGCTAAGTCGCTAATTAGTTATCCATCTTCCCTCGAAAACCGTTGCACACAAGAATGAGGTCCACATCAAGGTCCTAATTTCGCACGATTTATGGAGATATCTCCCGGATTCAAAGTTTGGTTTAACACTTATTTCAGCACATTTGCATTTTTGCAATTTAGGCCCTTGGTCTTTTCAACCACTAACTCAACGGGATTACCGTTTTATCAGAAGTCTTATTATGACTTTGGATTTTTCCTCTGCCTTTTTGGAAGTCTATGACAACTTTTATGGCTTTGGATTTTTCAACTTTAATACATTTGGGCTTTATTTCATGTTAATTTTGTGCCAAACTCCGAATCCTACGGCTTTTATAACAATAGAAACAATAGCAGCAAACTATCAGGAATCAGTTGTCTATTACACCGCAACACTGACAGTACCTTGATGTGTACCCAACTCTCATGGGCAAGGATTCTCTAAAGAAGAATAAAGAACTAACTATCGCCAAAAACTCAACATCTTTAATTATTATTTAACAGATATGGGGTGAAACAATCTTGTGGGAACAAAAAGCCATAAGTACCTTCGATGGGCTCTAAAGAGAACCATCTAAACTCATAAGTAACTCTATCATTCCTCGATCTCCGCAAATTTAAAATCCCAAATAATGAGATCCGCGGATGCTTAGCCGATAATTTTTAGATTATCTATGGTTAAGGGAACAAGCTAGGGCTCAACACGCCCGGTCAAGTCAGAATTCCATTCCTACTCTCACCAGCGGAAAGTCAACAAGGTGTCAAAACATATATTAACTTAGCAAATGTTTCGTAAAATAATCTCAAGTCTCGCATTTTTAAAGTCACTTATTAGAAACTAGCACATTCTTGTTTAAGCTTCGCATATTTAAAATCACTTAGGGAGACTTGCAAATTCTTGGCCTTGTGAGCTAGAATCGCATTTTATAGCCTCTTGTCTAAGCAATTAGCAAAGGCTATTTCAAGAAAAACGCATATTTAAAGAAACTTCTAAGAGACTAGCAAGGATTTTTCAATCATAAAACTAACAAAAGCTTACAAAAATTTTTAAATTTTTCTCATTTTTGCACATTTTTTTTCATTTTCTAAGGAAAAACGGGGTTGCGAGAGTACACGTCAAAAATAAGCAAGTGCGGTCAAATCAAATCGAAGATTACCCTACCCCAGACTAAAACGAAACATTGTCCTCAATGTTTAAAGCAAGGGTATCACAAAAATCTAAAAGCCGTTTATTAAGTATGCTCAAAGATAAACGTTAGGTGATAAGATTTCGGATATCGGATTTCCATCAGCATCGAACATGAAACTCGAGTGGAGAAAAGACAAACTTCGAGCACGAGAGTCTTCATATCGGGAAAATCCTAGACAAAACATCACAAACAACCAAACACGAGAAATCGAAGAGGCTAACCCCTTCACGTCACTTATTAGAAAATATAAAAAAGATAGAGATAAGCATGGGGTGCCGCCCACGAAGCGCTACTGTTTTTGGTCACCGAGTCGATAGCCTGACTCGTCCCCGAATTCATTTGTCCTTGGGGAAACAAGCGGAAGGGATACCCGGATCAAAGATGGTATCCTCACTCCGGAGAGAAAAAGAATGGGTGGGTTGGGAGGGAAAGAAAATGTCGGGCTCTAGCACAAATGGGATAACATCTCCCGAACTCACATAAGGTGTATCAAGAAAGAATGATCCATCATCCGGTGGTTTTGCAGGTGGACGAAAGAATAACGGATCACAATGAGAATACTCCAAAGAAAATGGGAGCTCATGGTAAAGGATAAGAGGTGTAGGCTCAATATATAAGGCATCCATCGGAGGATCCTTATCTCGGATGATGTTTTCAACAAAAATCTCATTAACGCATATCCCGCGTTTAAAGATCTTTTCTTCACATGTGGGCTCATCGGGATAAGTGATGGTGGACTCGTCAGAGAAAGGGGAGTCAAGAAATCCATCACATAACAACACATCCCCCTCGGGGTCATCCTCATTAGCATCCTCAATACCCGGTGGTATCAAGTCATCAATGGGTAAGTCGATTTCTTCCATATCAGAATCACTTGGCGGCTTATCAAGGATATCTTCTTCAACCATTTCAAAATCAATCTCCATAATATCCTCAATGTCGGATTCATTACTTTCTTCATCTTGCATAACATCACATGACGGGAGAGAAAGGTCGTAACACAGATATGGGACAAGTGGTGTGCTCTGAGAGCTAGCAATATCCACCACTTCCGTTGTGGTCTCTGAATCAGACTCAAAATCTTTGTCGAAAAGAGGATTAACTTCGCAAAAGGTGTAGTCGTTCTTGAATTCAAAAAGAGGATTTGAGAAAATCCCTGAAGTAACCTCGGAGATGTCAAGAGAATCACATAAAAGCGAATCACAATCACTGTCAGATACATCCTCGGACTCACTTGGGATTGGGTCAAGGCTCTCAACACTAGACGATTCCGTTTCCGGAATAGTGCTAAGAGGCTCGTCCCCCATTTTGAGAGAGTCAACGGGTTCAACATTGTCCGTGGAAATATGATCATCGACCTCTTCCAAAACGTCGTCACTTCTCTCATCCGGTGTGAGTGAAGGGGAAGGGTCGGAAATGAAAGGCTCAGAAACGGGAGTGGGATTGCCACTCGGAGGCGTATATTCGTCATCAGAATCAGAATCGTAATCGTAATAAGAAGTTGGACGATATGGAATTACTTTCGCGGCCTCTTCAGCTAATAATTCACGATAAGTTTTCTGATTAAGATCTATTTCTTTTCCGTGGGCAATTTTATCAACAAGAGTCTTACAATCAATAATCATATCCAGAAATTTTTGACGAAATTCTTCAGACCATGGCGAAGGTTGTGGTTGAATTTCTTGGTATTGTGGAGGTGGGTTATAAGCATAGTCGTAATTATCACAAGGAACTTGCTCGTAAACAATCGGATTCTGCATCTGACAATCGGAATTAACCTGCGGACCTCCACAATACTCACAACAATATGATTGTTGCGACGAATACGGGTAAGGTTCATAACCAGAAGTTGAATTGTTAAATTGAGCTTGACATTGAAAACCTTGGTGAGGACCTCTACAGTACTCACAAGAGTATGTTTCCGGCTCATGGTATGGAGGTTGGTTAGGGAAATCGGTTGTCTCATTGTAAGGATTGTGGTGAAACTCGGTTCCTGATTTTCCATTGCTACAAGCAGGACAATTCCCACCATATTCGGGTCCTCTACACCATATGCACAAGAGCGAATTATCCGGATAAGAGTTAGCGATATTCTTCATTTCCGTGATAGGCTCGGGAGTCACTTCGGGCTCAGAAACATATTCCATTTCCCTCACCGGAGAGGGAGTAGGAATCGAGGGTTCTTCAATTATGTCATTATAAAGAGCACTCTTTTGTTCTAGCCGGGCATAAAGACGGGCGAGATCTGGATTTGGATTAATAAAATTATTGCATACATCACAAAATCCATTCCGACAATTATTTCCGCACCAGTCGCATATACATTTCAAACATCGAAATTGTTTCTCTTCCATATGGCTTTGGCAGTGAAGACAACGACGATAAGAGCATATCTCGGGTTGAGGCAGATGGTCAGAAAAATTTCTAGAATCATCGAGAGATTGTTTATCGGCTAAGTCGCACCAATAACAAGATTTGCTAGAACCAGGTTGTCCACATCGCTTGCATACACATTCTTGATTAAGACAACAATATTGTTTTTCTTCCATACGGCCTTTGCAATGAAAACAACGACGACAATTGATTGTTTCCAAGGGAATTTAACATATAGAGGGTTAAGAAGAAAGAATTATCGGTTTAGAGGATAAAGAAGTTAGAATTATTAAATCAGAGGGTAAAGAAGATTATTTTTGAGTTTTTAAAAAACAAATTTTGAAAAGGAAAATCTTTTTGGGTTTTTATATTTAAGAAAACTTTGAAAACACAATCTTTTTGTAACCTTCGCGTCAACCGGTGCTCGGTAGCTCCCAAAAGTACGCGCAGCGGAGCGGGAACGAAGAGTGGATCGTTCTTCAGTCTGCAATTTAATGTCAAGACTTCCGTTTACCCCGTGTATAGGTTGTACTTCTGAGGTGAGCCGACGTAACAATTGACGTTTCAGTTTCTTTTGTTGGTTTTTTAATTTTTTATGGTTTTGTAAACACTCTAGGAAGAATGTTTTGGTGTTTTTAGATGTTTTTGGGTTTTTGAAAAAGATATATATACAAAAACGACGGTAACTTCACTCGGGGAAGGATCTTCAAATGCACGTGATTCGAGACGGAAATACGAAAATTCACTACAAGCCCTCCCCGGCAGCGGCGCCAAAATTTGATTCGTTTGTAGGCTTAGGGGTATGTGTGTATGGATAAAACGACAATATCGATATCAAAAATAATCCACAAGGAATGACTTCAAATCCCTTTAGGAAAAAGGATAATGAATCAAATCCCGTGAGTGATAGTGATACGGATTAGGAAATCCGAGTCGTGTCCCAACGAGGTATGAATGGGCAACGTCGTTATTGGTTTGTTATTAAAATGCTCGATGTTTTGGATTGACGATTTTGATATTATATAAACTACGGGAAATAGGGAACAATTAAAGGGAAATTACACTACGGGGAATCCTAAATACGCGAATGAAACTAAAACGAAATTAAAGAAACGTAAATAAAATGCAACTATGTCTAATCTAAGTCCTAAAAATGATCTAAAATTATTTTTAAACTAAAAATGCAATTTAAAACTTAATTATGATTTAAAACTAATTTTTATGATTTTTCTTTAATTTATTTGAATTAAAAACTAATTTATAAATTCTATTTTAAAGCTAAATATGTAAAAATGATGAAAATAAATGTGAAAATTATGAAACTAATTTTTAAAAATCTAAAATAATTAAAGAAACTTTTGGAAATTAATTTTGTATTTTTCTGATGATTTTTCAAATTTATATGAATTAAAAACTATTTAAAACTAATTAAATGGCTAAAAATTACTATTTTAACTAAGAAAATTATGGTAAAATATTTTTTTGGCTTTTTATATTTTTATTAATCTAGGAAAATGAAAAATATTTTTTAAAGCTTTTCTGATTTATTTATATTACAAAGTAATGAAAAAGTCCTAAAAACTGATTTAAATAAGGAAAAATAGCAAACAGTAATGGAAAATTATGAAAAATTCAGGAAAAGTCTAAAATTATATTATAAATCTACGAAAAATAAGAGAAGTGATGCAGGTGTGCAAGAATTAGGTTCTGTAGTGAAAAGTATTATGAATAAGCTAGACAAAATAAGCTACAAGCTGCAAAAGAGCACCAAATGAATACAGCAACTATATTATGCTATAATAACTCAAATCCAGCTAAATCAAACTACTATTAACCTCTTATGTGCTGAGTGTAATGATTAGACTTAATGACTTGCTAAGAAACCAAACAGCCTTGACTACCTATTATAAGCTAGTGCAACAGCTTTTCTAATAAGCTAATCAGAAAACCAGAAATGTGGAATTCAAGGCAACCAAGCAAACTACAATTAAACCAAATTACAGCTCCTAACTATCTAATTTGACCTCAGTGCAAATTCTGAAAGAAACCAGGTTCACAACTCAGTATTAGCTGAGTGTGAACAGGGCAATTCAACTGATTTGGACAGCTTTTTTACAGCTTAATAGTACTTCCAAAAATTTCACAAAAATCATTTTAAGAAACTTGACCAACTGAACTTGTTTATCCCAAAATTTCACTTGAATTGAACCAAAGATGAAGCTATGAAAAATCTATAAAGTTTTGTAAAAATCGATTTTGACAATTTTGACTTTATAAGACAGATTTGCAATTTGACTAAATTGAGTTTTGATTTCAAATATATGAACTGAGATTGATGTTTTATGATGAAAGATGATTGAAATAAGCTAGATCCAATAATTCTAAAGCCTTAATTCAAGTTTTGACCAACGATTCAAGCAAGATGGACTAGGATTCAGATGTAAAATGATTTTGACTTTTAGACCAATAGTATGCAATTTAACCACTAAAATAACTATAACTACCCTACTAGAGACTAATGCAACAGGTTTTAACCAATTCCTAAACTTCTAACTCAGATTAATAGCTTGATCCAAACAGTACTTAATAAGTCGAATATGCAATTTATCCTAACCTATTCTCTAATCTAGCCAATGATAGTAAAAAATCTATATTCTAACCACTAAAATAGAGCTAAAAACAACATAAACAACAATTAAACATAACAGAAACAGAATATTAAATAATTCAGTTTGAGAATAATACTCACTTGGATCCTTAGCCAATATGGCTTGCCAAATAATCAAGTAACCACTTTCCTAACTAATCAACCCATATCCACTCAGAAATCAACCCATTTCCATTGCCATATCAGTTTACCAGAACCAGATAAGCTATGCAGATCAACTTTGTTTGACTAATTTTTGAGATTTGAGTGGATTTTGAAATTGAAACAATATAAAAGCTCACTATAAGCTATAACAAGCTTAAATGAACCTGATGAAACAGTAGCTGAAGTTTTAGATAAGCTTGTAAGAAGCTTTTAGAATATTTTACATTTTTCAACTAATTTTTTCTGATTTTTTTATTTATTTTTGAGCTAATGAAGAAATAGGCTGAAAATCAATTTTAAGAGTAACAATGCTAATCAATAATAAAAACTGAACTGAATTTAAAGCTTTGGAACTTAAACAATTACAATAAGCTAAAACTGAATTGTATTAAAATAAGAAAGTTGAGTACAAGTAATGAATTACAAAAGCTGGAATATAAAACTTAATTAAAAACTGAATACAAATGATATTTAAGCTACTGAATAAGGAAGAAAAGAAAGATGATCTTTCCATCGTGAATGAGGAGGTCTTTATATACTTGAGCTTGAGGCTAAGGAAGGATCCAGAAGGTGATATGTGCTTTCTCTGAGCATTTGTGGCCCTTGGATTTAATCCCATCAGTCATCCTTTCATCACAACCCTTAGATTGATATCTCCACGTATCTTCGACCAATCAGGTGAGAGTATGATGTGATATGACACACGGATTGCCAGCGTGGCATCCGTGTGTCAGTCACGTGTCAGAATTTCATGTCAATTTCAGATGAATTAGTGTTGGATTTGGCGAATTAGTTTTGGTGGGATTTAGGGTTCATAAGCTGGGTTTAGTGTTTGGGGGTAAAAAACTTGGCGCGTATAGTTTTTTTTAATATATTTCGTTTTGTGATTTCATTTGACCGGGTTATGAGGGGTTGAAACGGGTTTGGGCAAAAGGTTGGACCGGGTATGGGATAATGACCGGGTTGGGCTGGGTATTTGATTTATATTTGGGCTTTTAGGAGTAGTAGCAATAGTTTGATAAGAAATGGATCCATCAATCAACTAAAGGACTAAAGCTGTCAAAACTGAATTTCCAGGGACCAATGATGTAAATTCTGAAAATATTATCCAAG
>OU343217.1:203036197-203100528 GCA_910596185.1 Chrysanthemum makinoi | reverse complement strand
GGTCACACCCCCAATTTACTGCTTTTGCAAATGAATGGAATTCCTGGGGCATTGACTGTCATAGCACCACATCACAGTTATATTGAACGACCTAAAGTGCCGCTTTAAAAACACATCGTTGGATATTTCATAAAACATTCAGAGTACAACATCGGTCCCAAAAGGTTTACAAAGTTTGCGGAAATACAAATATGTTACAAATCCAAACGATGTTTTGAAATAAAGTGCCATAATGTACAAATATGTAAGTCGACGCCGCGACTCAAAATGTAGGTCCCTAAACCATGTCATGATGATAATGCCTCGCCACTGAAAATACATTGCTTAAAACGGTCAACAATAATGTTGGTGAGAAATCATAGGTTTATGTAAATGTTTTATACGACTACACAAGTATCTAGCATGCATGACCATCAAGTCACGTGAAAATAATGTTACAATTGCTCTAAGCCCATGACCTAAACTAGACTGCTCAATCATGTATGCCCCTCGCAGAGTGTTTGCCAGACAACCGTAATGTGATCAAATGAAATGCATCCGCTTACCTGGTTGGGATTCACCAACCCGGATGGAGGCGTCACCCTCGATAGATCTATCCACTCATCCTCGCTCAAAAGATTAACGGTTCATGTTCAAGTAATGGGGACTTTCAAATTGGCAAATGCGGTAACTTAAGCAATGTAATGAATTTAACATACTTGGTATCGCATACAAAGAAAATGTAGTGCAATGTATTCCCCCGGGTTTGAAAATAATCAAAGCATGTAAAACGGGGCTATGAAAACTCACTTGGATAAACTCGAATAATGGCAAAAGTGAGTACACCGAGGTTTAATGTGATGCGCCAACCGACCTATTATCAATGACATGATATGTCATGAGTTGCAATGTAATGTTATGCATGCACTTGATATGTTATTTATACCATTTACGAGTTTTGAAAATATTACCGACGCCGAAAATACTCTTTTGACGTCTTGACCAATCAAAATCACTTTACATGTTTTTACGCCAAAATGTCATCCTACAATGGTTTTATAATGATTTTTAGAGAAATTACCACTTTTCGTCGAAACAATGTCGCCGGAAAAATCATGAAATTAACAAAAATGGCTTTGGAAAACTAGTCGTAAAACGGTGTACGCCGATCGTTAGAGAACGAACTCGACTGTTTTGGAAAGTTTGTATCGATATCTAAAAGTTTCAGTTCAGGAGTTTTCGCCCAAAAGGTCTCGAACATAAAGATAATAAGGGTTAAAGATGGTGGTTTTGGCCAATTGAGTGCGTAAAATTAGTTACGCAAGTTTATGAAAAGTGCATATCTTTGTCGCTTCAAACTGCTTACGCTTTATATGTCCTTAGCGTGATCAAGTAAACTAATATATTTTTGAGATGTCGAAATAATTTGTGAAGCTTAAGGCTCATTTTTGACCCGCACAAATAAAACATGTTGCTGAAATTTCTGAAAATAATATTTTCGCCGCCAAACTTGTAAAATCCATAACTTCTTCAATAAGTCCGCTTTTATCCGCTCAAGCTGCCACGGATTCGTTTTAAAGTATATTTTCTAAAAATCAAGGCCAAAATGTCATGCCTACTGTCGGATTTTCCAGAAAAATGAAACAAGGACAGAACACAATATATAGTTATCGAAAATAGTTTTTCTCGGACAAAACCTATTCTAATCCCTTCAAATCAACCCCAAAACTAATCTAATCCTACCATACACCTTCTTAGGGTGTCATGGGTTCCTAATCACCATCAAGACCAACCAATACCAAGGGGATAATTATAGGATGACCAATATGTATATATAACTTCTAAAATCATGAAATAAATGGTATAAATCACATATCATGCATATAAGCTCCAAAAATGAAAAGAAACATATGAAAATGATAAGGAAACAAGAAAATGATAAAAACATGCTTACTAGTGATAGTGAAGAGGTGAAAGTAACAAGGATTAACTTAAATATCCTTGGTTTTTATTTCAAAACCATATAAAGGATATAATCTAGGTTGTAAACACTTAATTTTGCAAAAACTTGATCCCTTGGCACCTTTGATGTTGTGACCGGTTTGATGAGAACCAAAAAGAGGAGAGAAAAATTTTTCTTAACACTTGATAAAATGAATTGTATGAGAAATAATAATAGAGATGTAAGACTTATAAGTAAAACAAACATTTATTACCAATCACTTGCCATGCCATTATTATGAATACATCCTCCCCTTGTCGCCAAGGAGGGATGTAAGATTTTATGTTTTTTTTTTTAAAACTATTACTTGTATATATATTTGTAAAGAAAAGTGTAAATAATTTTTGTAGGAAATGTATAAGTGAATGTAAATAGACATTTGTGGTACAAGTAAGTTTTTATTAGGTCAAAATAGAATGTAATGAGATGATAAAAATTGTAAAAATACTTTCCTTGTGAAAATTGAGTGATAAAATAATTATCGTATAATTTTAAGAAAACGACGTAATAATTAAACTTTAACGATTAATATACCAAATAAATTTGAAACACTAGGAAAACTAAAAATATAGTTTTTATAAACTAAATGTAAGTTTAAAATACCTCGGGATCATTTTTGAAAGTAACGGATTAAATGTAAAATAAAACTCACGATAAAGATTATTAAACATAAAAATTACGCGTAAAATATGAAATGAAATGTCGGGAATGAATTTATGAGATGCACATGATGTCAATGAAATGTAGACTAATCATAGTCCATATGAAATGTACGAGATGTCATGATCATGAATTCGCCGCTAAACCTCCAAGGTTACGCGAATTTGAAACAAGTAAACCAAGTTTACTAAAATGTTGAAATAATGAGACATGAATCGTCGAGAAATGACCTAAAAGTACGGATTGTCACATTCGCCCATCCAAAAAGGAATTCAGTCCCTGAATTCAATCGTTGTTAGGTCTAACGGTGTCGGTAAAAAGATGAGGATACTTGTGTCGCGATCTGGTCTTCCCGCTCCCAGTAAACTCAGACCTCGCCGAGAATTCCAACTAACTTTCACAATCGAATACGACTGTTCAACCGCTTGACCTCGCGTCCATGATTTCTACAGGTTCTTCCACAAAGTTGAGTTTGTCATCAAGCTGAATTTCATCCAATGGAATAACGAGCGATTCGTCCGAAAGACACTTCTTCAAGTTTGAAACGTGAAACGGGTTGTGCACATGACTAAGTTCTCGATGGAAGATCAAGACGATAAGCTACGGACCAACTCGCTCAAAATCTTGAATGGTCCAATGTATCTCGGTTTAACTTCCCACGCTTCCAAATCGCACTCACCTTCCAAGGCGATACTTTCAACATAACTTTGTCACCTACTTGAAATTCCAAATCCTTGCGCCTAACATCCGATAACTTTTCTCGTCGATTTGCAGCTTCTGAGTCTATCACGAATTTGAACAATCTTTTCCGTGGTTTCCGTATCATTTCTCGACCAAGAAGTTGTGCGCCTCCTACCTCGCCCAACAAATGTGATCGGCACTTCACCATAGAGTGCCTCTAATGGTGCCATCTTGATATCGGTGTGATAACTATTGGTGTACGAGAATTCTATCAATGGCAAATGGTTAGCCCAACCATTTCCAAAATCAATCACACATGCCCTCAAAGATGTCTTCTAACGTTTGAATGGTCCTTTCACTTTGACCGGCCGGTGGGTGATATCGCTTCATCTCTAATCCGTTCAATGAATCTTGCAATGAATTCCAAAAGTTTGAAGTGAATCGACTATCTCTGTCGAAAATGATAGAAATTGGTGCTCCGTGCCTCGAGACTATTTCCTTGACATAAAGTCTAGTGAGTTGCTCCATGGAATAAGTCTCTCTAATCGGTATGAAATGGGCTGACTTGGTAAGACGATCAACAATTACCCAAATAGCATCGTAACCTCCCGATGTCTTAGGAAGTTTCATAACAAAGTCCATTGTATGCGCTCCCATTTCCATTGAGGAATTTCCGTTGTTGGAGTAAACCCGGCGGCTTCGATATTCGACTTTTACCTTAGAGCGTGTAAGGCATTTGCTAACGACGCGGCAATTCCGCCATGTTCGCCACCAATAAAGCTTCTAAGATCTTGATACATCTTATCCGATCCTCGATGAATAGAATACTTTGACTTATGCGACTCATGCATAATCAATTCTCGATTCCGCCATACAATGGAACCCACATTCTATCCTTGAAACATAATACTCCATCTGCTCTTTACAAAACCATTTATGCTTTCGCATACCATAAAGCTTTTCCCTTGGTCGATTTTCCTCCTTAAGTGCCTCGACTTGTGCTTCGTGGATTTTCGATGGTAAAGGAGAAATAATCGTCATTCCCAATGATCGAACTCTTAAAGGTTTAGGCCCTTCTTTCCGACTAAGAGCATCAGCCACAACATTGGCTTTTTCCGGGTGATACTTGATTTCACAATCATAGTCGCTGAGTAACTCCAACCAACGACGTTGCCTCATATTAAGCTCCTTCTGATCAAGAATATATTGCAAACTCTTGTGGTCGGTAAACACTGGCACTTTGTACCATAGAGGTAGTGTCTCCAAATCTTGAGTGCGAAAACTACGGCTCCTAACTCGAGATCATGAGTTGTGTAATTCTTCTCATGAGTCTTAAGTTGTCGAGAAGCATACGCTATCACCTTCTCGCTTTGCATTAAAACAGCCCCAAGTCCTTATGTGAAGCCGCAATATACAACAAAGTTCTCAATGCCTTCGGTAGTGCCAAAATCGGCGACTGCAAAGCTTTTGCTTCAACAACCAAAAGCAACTTCTTGTTTCTTTCCCCATTCGCATTCTTGTTTTTCTCTGTGTCAACTTGGTCAAAGGTCTCGCTATCTTCAAAAACCTTCGCATGAACCTTCGTAATTCGCTAGTCCTAGAAATTGTCAATTTCTCAGAGGATTCGCTGGAGTAGCCCAATCTTTTACGGCTTCAATCTTTGCAGGATCAACTTGTAGTCCATGACTATCAATGACATGACCAAGAAATTGCACTTTGTGATTCCAAAAATCACACTTCAAAAATTTGGCATACAACTTCTCATTCTTGAGTAGCCTTAAAATCATCCTTAAATGCTCTTCGTGCTTTCTTTGCTCTTGGAGTAGATCAAGATGTCGTCGATGAACACTATAACAAACTTGTCCAAATACGGCTTACAAACTCTATTCATGAGATCCATGAATACCGTCGGTGCATTAGTCAATCCAAACGGCATCACTTGAAACTCGTAATGACCGTAACGTGTTCTAAACGCTGTTGTCGGAATATCCTCTTCCCCAACTCGGCCGATGATAACCCGACAAGATCAATCTTGGAATAAATACTAGAACCTTGCAACTGATCGAACAAGTCATCAATTCTTGGGAGTGGGTAACGATTCTTCACCGTTAACTTGTTCAATTCTCGATAATCTATGCACATTCGAAAGGATCCATCCTTCTTCTTCACAAACAAGACCGGTGCTCCCAACAGGAACTCGCCTAATGAATCCTTTGTCTAGAAGCTCTTGCAATTGATTAGACAACTCTTGCATTTCGATGGTGCTAGACGTACGGTGCTCGCAAGAATCGTGCAGCTCCCGCACTAAGTCAATATGAAATTTACTTGACGCGCGGTGGAAGTCCCGGAAATCCTCGAAATACTTAAAAATTCACTAACAATAGGAACATCTTCAAGTCGCTTCTCCTCCGACTTTTTCTACATGGGCTAAGAAAGCAAGACAACCTTTCTTAATGTACTTCTCCGCTTTGATGCACGATATGATACTAAGTCTAGTTCCACTTCGCTCCCCACGAATAATCAAAGTTTCGCCGTTATAGGGAAGATGAACAACTTTCTCATCACAAATGATCTTTGCGCGATGCTTAGATAACCAGCCCATGCCGATGACGACGTCAAAACTACCAAGCTCTACGGGCATGAGGTCTATGTTGAAGGGATGATTAAGAAAATTGAATGTGCAACCGCGAACAATGGTGTTGGTGTTAACTAAATTACCATTAGCTAATTCGACAATGTATGATGTATCTAAGGTAGTTGGCTTAATGTTGAGCAAAGGTGCAAATGCATTGGACACAAAACTTTTATCGGCACCAATCAAATAAAATCAAGCATAACGATTATTGAGAAGAAACGCACTGCTATGACATTCGGCTCTCCTATCTTCTCCTCCTCCGATGACGTAAACCCTTCCTCGTGCCAAACCTCCTTGATTCGGATTTGCTTGATTCTTTCCTTTCTTACAATCCTTCTTGTAGTGTCCAGTTCCCCGCAACCAAAACATGTAACTTGTGGCCACTTGCAATCCCTAGTACGGTGACCAACTTTCTTGCAATTTTCACACGGATCGTGACATCGACCCGATTGTGATGACTCAAACACTTATTACACTTCGCAAAACCCCCAGATATCCTTTTTCCTTTTGACCCAACATAAGCCTTAGCAACCTCTTGCCTTTTGGGTGGTGGTTGAGTAGCATTCCTACCCCCGGTGTTGTCCCACTGCGCTTGTTATTGTTGCTGTTGTTGTAGTTGCCTCGTTATTGTTGTTGAAACGGTTGTTGGGGTTGTTGTTGTTGCTTCGGTTGGTGGTGGTGTACTTACCTCGCTTCACCACTTGTGCCATCAACTTCGAGTCACACTAATAGCTTCCTCGATTGTTTGTGGATCAAACGAAGTCACATCTCCTTGAACAACTTCGGGAAGTCCTCCAATAAAAGCCTCTAGCAACTTTTCATTATCCGATACCATCGACGGCATAACGCTGCTAATTCCTCGAATCTCCAATGTAAGTGTCGATATCATAACCAATAGTGACCAATTCATAGAACTCCCGCTCCAACTTTTGATTTCCGCTCGAGGACAAAACTTCTTTGTCACCAAGCCCTTGAATTCCTCCCAAGTAAGCTTAAAAGCATTCTCCATTCCAATCGGTTGAGCGTATGAATTCCACCATGACAACGCCCCATCGAGTAAAGTGCTCGTGGCAAATTTAACCTTACTGTCATCCTGACAGCTAAAGCAAAAACACCCCATTTCTCAAACCATCGTACCATTGCAGAGCTCCCTCTACCTCTAAACTTAGTGGGTTCACCACTCTTGAAATCTTTGTACTAACATTTCTAACCCCAGATCCTCCCAGATTACCAAGTAGCAGTAGCTAGCCTAGCGGCTTCAAAGAGCAGCCACCAAGCTTCTTTTCGACTCTAGAGCATTAGCAATGCTATCATTCACCAACTTTTGAATTTCGCTTGGGTCATTTCCGTAACTTTCTTAGCGCCATAATTCTTCACAATCACAAGATGAAACAATCATGAGAACTCGTAAGTAGAAACAACCATCATACAAATATATCCACAACCACATCATGCATAAAGATAAATGGAATCACAACGAAACAATAACGAAATATCACAAATATAATCACAACACACGTGGATAATATACATGAAAATTTCGCCTACATGGACCGATATCATAGATAATAATAACCATTCCTACATAGTAGAGTCAATACTTGATACATTTGTTTGTACAACAACCAAAATACAACAAGTTCTTTAAACTACGCCACACACCTTGTGACTAGGATAATAATGGTCAAAACTATACAATGACAAAGTCTACATAAGGCACCTCATGGTGCTCACCGCCCCGTCTCAAGATCGCGAACCCGAGTAACCAAACTATCCACCAAACTCCTCAACTCATCAATCCTGACCCCGCAGAAACAATACTCTCCCCGCCTCTAACCGCCTATGCTGAATACTGATGAGATAAGTCAATACAAACCCTGCCTAATATCAAACCCTCGACCTCCTCAGCGATGGGCTCAATCCTATCTACCGACAACTCCTCCAACCGTGGTCAAACTATCAATCCGATCTGCTGACTATCAATACGGGCTCCTAACGCCGGAGAAGGCTGTCAGCCGAAACCGCCCTCTAGAACTCTCACCTAACTCAAATCTAGCGGGTGGCTCGCTCAGAGATGGTGGTGTAGGGATATCAAAACGAGCACGCTTTTGGGCGGCAAGTCCGTCGAGGTAAAGGATCTCTACGAAAATATGATGAAGATGGTGATGATGGTGGTGATGGTGCTAGTAGTGGTGCCGTGGATCGTGAGCCGGGCTAACGTGAGAGGGTGCAACCTCGCTCCTCGAAGGGTTCGGTCTCGCTCGGCCATGATAGGTGGAAAGACTGGAGTAGATCCAATGGAAGATACGATCTCAATGGAATGTGATGCAACATCATCCATGATGGGGTTATCGACATCATCCGAAGCTAGAGTCCGATGATATGGTGATGGGATGTGAATCAAGACATGTCTCGTGACAACCATGTGAAATAAAAGTAAATAATCTCGAATAAAGTGTAAGTGAATCCGCATGAAAAATGAATATGTACTATGATGAAATGATGAGATGCTATGATAATGTAGCTATAGTCTAGGGTCAATGATGCAACCTAGTTCTCTATAATCAGAGCTCGTACCAACTGTCACACCCCCAATTTACTGCTTTGCAAATGAATGGAATTCCCGGGGATTGACCGTCATAGCACCACATCACAGTTATATTGAACGACCTAAAGTGCCGCTTTAAAAACACATCGTTGGATATTTATAAAAACATCAGAGTACAACATCGGTCCCAAAAGGTTTACAAAGTTTGAGGAAATACAAATATGTTACAAATCCAAACGATGTTTTGAAATAAAGTGCCATAATGTACATAATGTAAGTCGACGCCACGACTCAAAATGTAGGTCCCTAAACCATGTCATGATACGAATGCCTCAGTTACCTGAAAATACATTGCTAAAAACGGTCAACAATAATGTTGGTGAGAAATCATAGGTTTATGTAAATGTTTTATACGACTACACAAGTATCTATCATGCATGACCATCAAGTCACGTAAAAATAATGTTACAATTGCTCTAAGCCCATGACCTCAAACTAGACTGCTCAATCATGTATGCCCCTGCAGAGTGTTTGCCGACAACTCGTAATGATCAAATGAAATGCATCCGCTTACCGGTTGGGATTCACCAACCCGGATGGAGGCGCCACCCTCGATAGATCTATCCACTCATCCTCGCTTCAAAGATTAACGGTTCATGTTCAAGAAATGGGGACTTTCAAATTGGCAAATGCGTTAACTTAAGCAATGTAAATGAATTTAACATACTTGGTATCGCATAAAGAAAATGTAGTGCAATGTATTCTCCCGGGTTTGAAAATAATCAAAGCATGTAAAACGGGGCTATGAAAACTCACTTGGATAAACTCGAATAATGGCAAAAGTGAGTACACCGAGGTTTAATGTGATGCGCCAACGGACCTATTATCAATTATATGATATGTCATGAGTTGCAATGTAATGTTATGCATGCACTTGATATGTTATTTATACCATTTACGAGTTTTGAAAATATTACTCGACGTCGAAAAATACTCTTTTGACGCCTTGACCAATCAAAAATGACTTTACATGTTTTTACGTCAAAATGTCATCCTACAATGGTTTTATAATGATTTTAGAGAAATTACCATTTTTCGTCGCAAAACAATGTCGTCGGAAAAATCATGAAATTACCAAAAATGGCTTTAAAACTAGTCGTAGAAATGGTGTACGCCGATCGTTAGAGAACGAACTCGACTGTTTTGGAAAGTTTGTATCGATATCTAAAAGTTTCAGTTCGGAGTTTTCGCCCAAAAGGTCTCGAACATAAAGATAATAAGGGTTAAAGATGGTGGTTTTGGCCAATTGAGTAAAAATTAGTTACGCAAGTTTATGAAAAAGTGCATATCTTTGTCGCTTCAAACTGCTTTCTACGCTTTATATGTCCTTAGCTTCGGATCGAAGTAAACTAATATATTTTTGAGAAGTCGAAATAATTTGTGAAGCTTAAGGCTCATTTTGACCCGTACAAGATAAAAACATGCTGAAATTTCTGAAAATAATATTTTCGTCGCCAAACTTGTAAAATCCATAACTTCAAGTTATAAGTCCGCTTATCCGCTCAAGCTGCCACGGATTCGTTTTAAAGTATATTTTCTAAAAATCAAGGCCAAAATGTCGTGCCTACTGTCGGATTTTCCAGAAAATTGAAACAAGGACAGAACACAATATATAGTTATCGAAAATAGTTTTTCTCGGACAAAACCTATTCTAATCCCTTCAAATCAACTCCAAAACTAATCTAATCCTACCATACACCTTCTTAGGGTGTCATGGGTTCCTAATCACCATCAAGACCAACCAATACCAAGGGAATATTTATAGGATGACCATATATATATATAACTTCTAAAATCATGAAATAAATGGTATAAATCACATATCATGCATATAAGCTCCAAAATGAAAAGAAACATATGAAAATGAAAAGGAAACATGAAAATGAATAAAACATGCTTACTAGTGATAGTGAAGAGGTGAAAGTAACAAGGATTAACTTAAATATCCTTGGTTTTTATTTCAAAACCATAAAAAGGATATAAACTAGGTTGTATAAACACTTGATTTTGCAAAAACTTGATCCCTTGGCACCTTTGATGTTGTGACCGGTTTGATGAGAACCAAAAGAGGAGAGAACAAATTTTCTTAACACTTTGATAAAATGAATTGTATGAGAAATAATAATAGAGATGCAAGACTTATAAGTAAACAAACATTTATTACCAATCACTTGCCATGCCACATTAATGAATACATCCTCCCCCTTGTCGGCCAAGGGGGGAGGGATGTAAGATTTTATGTTTTTTTTTTTAAAACTATTACTTGTATATATATTTGTAAAGAAAAGTGTAAATAATTTTTGTAGGAAATGTATAAGTGAATGTAAATAGACATTTGTGGTACAAGTAAGTTTTTATTAGGTCAAAATAGAATGTAATGAGATGATAAAAATTGTAAAAATACTTTCCTTGTGAAAATTGAGTGATAAAATAATTATCGTGATAATTTTAAGAAAACGACGTAATAATTAAACTTTAACGATTTAATATACCAAATAAATTTGAAACACTAGGAAAACTAAAAATATAGTTTTTATAAACTAAATGTAAGTTTAAAAATACCGCGGGATCATTTTTGAAAGTAACGGATTAAATATTAAAAAAAACTCCATGGTAAAAAGATTATTAAACATAAAAATTACAGTAAAATATGAAATGAAATATGGTAAATGAATTTATAGGATGCAGCATGATGTCCATGGAATGTAGACTAATCATAGTCCATATGATATGTCGCGTGATGTCATGATCATGAATTAGCAGCTAAACCTCAAGGTTCGTAATTTGAAACAAGTAAATAAAGTTTACTAAAAATGTTGAAATAATGAGACATGAATAGGTAATGAAATGACACGAAAGTACGGATTGTCACACTATTGGCTGGAAGGAGGTATTGATACCTTCTTGAATTGTAGAGAGGTGTCACACAACCATCCTTCATTGAAGTGGCGGTTTTGAGATTATTGAACCCACGGATATGATTGCCGGTGTGTTGGGTTCGAGAGAGATGTTCGGAGTGTAGGCGCTAGTGAGTGAAAAATCAAACTCATATTCATGCGTCATAGTTGAACCTATAAAATGACAAGTTAATTGGGAGGTGTTTGTGGACTAGACTAACAGGTTTTAACGGTTTCACTTATGGTTTTGACATACAAGTGGAGTATTATTCTTAGAAAGAGGTTTTGATTTGCATGAAAAAGCTGTTTTCCATAGAGACGGATCAGCGAGTTCCTTTTCAAAAGGGATCCGACTAGTATAACTTCAGGATCCAGTGGTCTGTAGTACGAACAGAATTTATAAAAACATAGGTTTCTGAGTTTTATACCACGAAATATGTTTTATCATACATTTTTCTTTTAGCATGCATACATGACTTCTAATGTATCACGAAAGAAAATAAAACATATAAATCAAAAGAAATAACAAACACATTATGATAATAATAACCTAGATAAACTAGATCATTAGTAATATTGCATTTCAATACTAAGGATGATACATAGGATTGGGTATATGATCCCAATGTAGATTAACAACACAAAGTAAATGTCTCAATATGTGAACTTCATCATAGGGAACCTAAGTCGATGAGTGTTAGAGGCTGATGAAACAGTGCGATGTAAACCATGTTGATGGCCGGATCTTCTTGGTTTCAGATGAGATGGAATGAGGAGGAAGATGAAGTTTTTGAATGAGAGGGAATTTTTGAAAATGGGAAATTTGAAAAAGTGAGGATTGGATAAAGTGGCCGAAAGGGATTATTAATAGGGAAGGAGGAATTTTTGAAATTCGTGTTTTTGTTTTATTATAGTATTAAAAGAAATAAAACATAAGTTTTATATACCACGATTATAGACTAGAAATAGAACACGATGTGAGAAAACGGCTTCCTAATGAAGCTTCATGTAAAACATGTAATTGCACAAAAGATAATCGTATAAATAAATAGGCATACTTAATTATCAAGAAAAATAAAAAGAAAATCATACCTCTAGCTGCCTTTAGGAATGTCTTTACAAATGACACAACAAATGTCACTTAGACGATTCCTCGCTTTGCGATTAAGATACCTTTTTAAGAAAGGTATTCTTGTTACCAAGCGACCGTTTAATTCCTAAAGCTTGGTGTGTATGAGCTTTGACTAATCAACATGACAAAGAAGATTAGTGCATTTAAAAGAAAAAAAATGTTGTTATCAACTCAACATCCAAACATATAGTTTTGAAAGACATGGTGTTTGCTTTTATGAAAAACCTTCTTTGTAGTTTTCAATTAACCATGGATCGTATCAAGTTTTTAAAGTACAATATACTTCAAGAAACTTGGTAACGAAGCTCTGATGCCAATTGTGGAAAACTAGAAGGGGGTTGAATAGTTTTACCAATTAAAACTTCATTTTAATCTATTTAGATCGACTTATGTCAATCTATTTGGATGTGTGTGTTGGATGTTGATAAACAAACATATAAAGGTAAGTAATGAAAAGATAAGAGTAAGAAGCACAAAACCACAACGCAAGTATTTATAGTGGTTCGGCTACAAGGTCACCTTCCTTGCCCTACTTCACTCCCCGAGTCACCTACTCGAGAGTTCGTAATCACTACACCAATCTCCTTATGGCGGAGAAGCCTTCACAACGTCGCCTACTCTTTTTCCGGTACTAGGCTAACCACCGGGTTCTTTTACTCCAAGGTGAACCACACCTACACAACGTCGCTTACCCTTTATAAGGTACTAGGCTAAGTACCTAGTTCTTTCACACCTTAGGTGAACTACACCTTCACAACGTCGCCTACCCTTTATTAGGTACTAGGCTAAGCACCTAGTTCCATTGCAATGGAGGAACTACTACCACACTACACCAACGACTAATCCCAAAGGAGATCTACTCCTTTACAACATCATCAAGGATATCAATATCCTTGGATCTAATACTTGTCTATCTTGTACATCGAAACACACCATATCGAATGTACATCTAAGGCACCTTTCACTAATGCCTTTGACTAGATCTACAAGACACCTTTCATTAATGTCTTGTGTCTTTACTTCTAAGCACCTTTCACTAATGCTTCTATGTCTTGACTTCTAAGCACCTTTCACTAATGCTTCTTTGTCTTGACTTCCAAGCACCTACCACAAGTGCTTTATCCTATAGACGATAGATACCCTTCACTAATATCTTCGTCTTGACTCTTTAAGACATCTTTCACTAATGTCTTCAACACTACACTTCTTTGAAGAAAGAAAGGAATCATCAACAAGAAGACTTCAGTAGCCTTGATGATGAGGAAGCATGGCAACTCATGGACTTGAGCTTGCTCGACTTCAAAGGTGGTGATCTTGCCTTTAAGAGGAACCTAAACGATCACACAAAAACAAAACTACAAACATAGATCTCTTGGATCTAAAGTTAATGAGATTAAACTCAAGGGAGAAAGTATATTTGAAAGGGGTGAGAAACAATGAAGAAATGGCTCACTATTTATAGAGGAAAAACCTCTACTGTTCCCCGGATCCCTACCACAAGGGATCCGGCTAGCACAAAGCTAGGGATCCGTGGTCCGCTCCTCTTTGCCCATGGGTATTTTTGGTTATGGGTCATGGGTCATGGGTTATGGGTTGATCCATGGTTTTCTTTCTAGATACAATGTATCTTAAGGATACAATGAACTTGGTTAAGTGGTATATATAAACCATGGGTTATGGGTCAAAACTATTTGCTAGTATTTACCCATTTAGTATATACTTGTATTTACCCATTTTAGCATACACTTAGTTTTTTACCCATTTTAGTATACTTAGTTTAAGTATATGTTTAACCCAATATGTAAACACTAGTTGTTGTACATATGTATCTAAATCATAAAATCACTTATACTTGTTTTAGTGTTTTATGTGAAAGTGTAAGTGTGTTAGAAAACTATTAGTCCAAACCATTTACGTATTTTATTTGTTTCGTTAAAATGATTTTACTTTTGTTATCGACAAAACATTAGAATATCGTAAAATATAAATAAACGTTTGTACGGCTTATTTGTATTAACATATGCCTTTGCCATCTAATGATGAACCTTTCATTGAAAAATAAATAAAGGTCTATACTGGGGCATATGCAAAGCATATACACCAGATGAATGGAAAAGAAAAATGAACATACTCCTGTCTGTTCAACCTGAAGCGCACCAAAAGCTAATGGAGGCTGATCCTACACGTTGGTCTAGAGCATATTGCCCACGTAGTCGTTACAATTATTGTACATCTAATAGTGTCAAGTCTCTTAATGCATGTACTGTATTGTACAGAAAGCTACCAGTCACAATGTTGACCGACACGTACCGAAGTATGGTGCAGAAGTGGTATTTTAAATGTCGGGAAGCTGCAGGTATTTATTGTCTAAAACAGAAAGTATTTATTAAACGTTTCGCTTGATATTAAATTAATTAATTAATTTATATTTACATTTTTGTGTAGCAAATATGAAGTACGAAATCACAGATTGGGCAGCGCATAAGGTGGAAAAAATAAAAAAGAAAAGTGTCAGATGGGTTGTACACGAAATTAATCAATTTCAATATCAAGCATCTGATGGGTAATATAACCGTGAAGTGAACTTTACGACCGGTGAATGTGAATGTCGGAATGGCAACTTTCCGGGATACCTTGTAGTCATGTTATTGCTGTTACAAGGTTTTTGAACCTAACAGATTATGTGCAATATGTACATGACTGGTTTAAAAAGGAAAAATATTAAGCAACCTATGCGGAGTCAATTCAATTTGTTGTAAATTTTAACGAATGGGAGTATCCAAGCCATATACATCCTCGTACTCCTCAAAAAATGGATAACCCTTAGTCAGGTCGTCCAAAAAACACAGACCGTATACCATCTCAAGGTGAGGAGCCAAAGACTATACACTGTAGCAAGTGCAAAGAAGCGGGGCATAATCGTCAGAGTTGCAAAATCATTTGTCCCTGATCCGCCTATCAGCAAACGTAAACAAAAGCATAAAGATTTTCCAACGGATGAGCAACATGAAACTGCACCTTTTTATGACCCACATCACCCGTTTGATCAAAGTTTTATGAGAAACAACCAATTCTCATCGCAACCATATGGTCAAAACACATACCATAAGCAAGTATATGATCAAAACTCATACTTTTGGCATGCATATGGTGAAAACACATACCCCACAAACCATTATGACCAAACACCAATACCACACGCAAACTTCCGATCATAACCAATACGCGTCACAAACTTACCACCACAACCCATAGTCGTCACAACAATATGATCAAAACACGCACGCATCACAAACATATGATCAACATCACACAACAATCATTCAACCTATCTTAACAAAACCCAACGTAACCACTTCAAATTGATCATCAATACTAGTCTCAAGTGTATCAAGTATCAACAATAAAATTCCCAGCAATATGAATCTGAACATCTAGAAGATCAGCACAAGCAGGATTCAAATAGTTGGTTTAATCGCCTTGGTTTTTAACAAAGTAGAACATTTTATGCCTAGTTAGCAAGTATTGGTATGTTCTGATTGTGTTATAGCATCATGCTTGTCATTTTTCATTATCCAAGTGATGTTTGTATTGTCTGTGTGTTTTAAGCTTTATCAATAAAGATTGAAGTGACAATTCAACTTTTCTTTAAAATGAATAAAGCTGAAATTATGACTCACTGACCATTTATGAAAAATAAATGTCTCATCAACATTGTTGTACCTACTTATAATTTTACACAAAATAATGCCATTGATCTAAAAAGTACATGACAAGTGCTACCACTATATTTTCATTTATATACCACCCCCCCCCCCATCAGTTACAATACACACTACCTCATACACACACAAATACTTTCAAGTTCAAAAACTATGGCAAATTCTGCAAATGAACTGCGTCAAACAATTGTTAGACGACTACGTACCGCAAACAACTTAAGGGCAACAAGAGAAGAATTGTTGAGAAGCATTGCTGAGAAGCAAGAATTCATTAACAATTATAGAGCAATATAGAATTTAGAATCATGTTGCTAAAATCACATTGCTAAACATGTCAGTTGTAGTTTTTATGTTTTCAAATCGTCTAAATAAAGTTGACCATCTACTCTATTACATGTGGTGTTTTCTTTGTTATAATCCTTTCAAGTGACACTCAATTTAAAACACTATATCTTATTCATATTAAATCTATTTTAGACACTATTTACAACATTGAAAAGCTCGGTTCAAGTAGAACGCAATCCGACTAACTAAACAAAATATTTACAACATAGACATATCAATTTTGTAATTAATTTTGTGGGCCATTTCACACACTTTGAGACACAATATTACATTCATGTTAACTCTATTTTTAACATTTTTGAGTTTGCTGGGAAGATCTCATCAAGGACAAGCAAATGAGAAAATAAATAAAGTTTTATACAGCATATACATTTTCGATAACGTGAACAAAGACTGAATTATCATTTTCGTTAACCTTATTACAAACAAAACCCTAAAAACCCTAAAACAAAACTAAAATAAATCAAACACGGTTTCCTAGGCCACTAGTGGTTTTAATTGTTTTTTTAAGAGCATGCACAACCATAACATTATAACACCAATAACACCGTCCACGTCAGTGCCACATCAGCTTTAACATTTAACATTAACATCCCCAATAAACACCCACAACCATAACATCACAATAACATCAATAACATTTCATATTTTCAATTTCAACCCCTAAACTAAAACAAACACTTCATTTATTAAAACACATATCACATTTAACATTAAAACACCAAGTACATTAAACGTTAAACACGAATTACATTAAAAATTAAAGATACAACGCATACTGATGAAAATACAACTACTAAAACTTAAAAAAACGAATCATCCGAGTCCCAACCATCAGAACTGGTTGCCGGAGAATTAAACTCCCCATTCATGTATCGACGCTCCATTATGTCGAAGTAGTTGTCTTGGAGGTACTGAGCTTCCCGTGCTTCTTCATCTTGTTCCATAATCTCCCTAACGTTTTCTTCATCTTGTTCCAGTTGCCGGAGGGAAGCCTCATTTAACCCGCTGGGGTGGTTTTGAAAATCCACCTGTGGACTGTTCACAGGTGGAGTTGGAAAAATTGGGAGGTACGGGATGTTTTCAAAACCCACCGGAAAGACATTTTCTGGTGGTGTAGAGTAAACTTCAGGTTCTGGTAGAGTTGAAAAGCTGGTTTCCGGCAAGTGATTTGGAGTTCAAGAGCTGGTTTCCGGCAACTTTTCTGGACTTGGGAATTGCTGAGAAAAATCTTTGCGAGACATTTTTTGTGTGTGAGTTGTGTGTGTAACTTGTGTGTGTTGTGTGTTCTAAACAACTCTGGTAGAGTTGTATATATAGGCAGAGTTGATTTGAGTTTGAATAAATCCCGCTCATATTTGATTTTTAAATTTCAAATTTGAATTTGAATTTATCCCGCTAAGAATTGACCAGTATAATTTAAATTTGAATTTGAATAGGTTGAGGGGGTGTAAGTGAAAATTTATTTGAAATTGTTTAGGGGGATGAAATGAATTTTTTTTATTAAGGGATAACGTGCGTTAGCCCTGTAATCCAAGGACTAATGGCGTTATAAAGTTGCACTACCAAGGGGATAACGCCACTAACGGGCGTTGTTTGGCCATTAACGCCGTTGGGGCGTGATGGTTGGACATGCTCTAATGAGGGGGTGTAAGTGAAAATTTATTTGAAATTGTTTAGGGGGATGAAATGAATTTTTTTTATTAAGGGATAACGCGCGTTAGCCCTGTAACGCCCAGGGACTAATGGCGTTATAAAGTTGCACTACCAAGGGGATAACGCCACTAACGGACGTTGTTTGGCCATTAACGCCGTTAGGGCGTGATGGTTGGACATGCTCTAATGAAATCGCTACAAAGTAGTATCGAAATGGTTCTAGGGTTACTTTAATGCTTGCGTGACAGAGGTGGGTCTCATTCATTTTCTCTTCTCAGCCATGTAGCAGCGAAATGGTCTCTTATCAGCTTGTGGGGCCCAGATTTGCAGAAATCGTTGCAAAGGAGCAGCGAATAGAGTGTTAATTTTTTCTTTTACTTTTCCGATTTATGTCAATGTAACACGTGTTGAGAATTAAAATCGCTTAAGCAGCGAGAAAAGTAGCCTTTTTGAATATTGCAAAAAAGCATAACTTCTGCGAGAAAAGACTATTCGAAAAGAGTCTATGCGGTAATTTAATTTTTGAAAAAAAAATACAAAGAGCTTATGTTACATATATATCCATACTACTTATAATGCATCTTGTACATTCCCTCCTATTAATTTTTTAAGATTTCATAATATAGAACTTTTAAGCAAATACAAGTAAAAAAGCATAAGTTACAACTATTTGAAGCACAAATAAAACTAAAAAAACACTATTTAACATATACAATTAATACACTATTTAATTTACCATTCACCAAAACATACGACTATTTAACCATAGTGTACAATCTAATCAAGCTACTAAGACAAGCACTTAAAAATAAAGCCATTAGGCTGCCCGCAGTGGTCGGTCGACCGTTTCGGTCGCCATTGCGCCGACCGAGTCGCCGCCATTGCAGCATGAGGGTCGAACTGGGTCGGTCGGCTCCAAAATTGATGAAGGGTTCATCCTCTCAACCGATAACTCACTCGACTAAAAAACAAAAAAGTGAACCGCTACATTATTGAAAAAACATTTTTTACTTTGCAAGATTTTTTTTGTTTTTGTTTGTTTACCACTGGTCACTCCCCAACTCACAGTAATAATAAAGATCTACCTAGATTCGAAAACGAAAAAAAAACTAAACAAAATCTCCGTTATTATTATTTCTAAATTAATTGTTAAAAAAATATGGTGGCATAACATCACATGATTACCAAAAAGATTCAGTTACATGGTATCCGTCGTCGTATCGCGCGGGTTCTGCTAGTCTTTTTTAAACACTTAATACACGCCTAAAAATATAAAGCACCACCATATTAAAAGTAGGGGTAATTATGCAAATATACCTTTTGCTCAAGGTGTCAAAACTTTCTAGGAAAAAAGTTGGGGTATCTCTTAAATAGACCTTGAGACTTGCGACTTTTTCCTTCCAATCAAGGAGCACCAAGTGTCCTTCCACTTTTCAGAACCCAATCATTGAAAGTTGCTTTTCGTACCTATGATTTATAATCGACTTAGATCCAGCGAATTTTTAAGATTCGAGCGAATTTTTTTTGCTATTTTCGAGGAAAAAGTCAAACTTTGGAAACTATTATTTTATTCCTTTAGCCCTTTCCCAATGCTGAGCGACTTAAGCGAATTAATTTGAGCGCCTTTTTTAACTTTGTACTTTTGTACTTTTATATTTTTTCTAACATAACTTTTAAATACTTTTTAAATTACAATGACTATTGTACCCTTAACTATTTTTACATGTTGAGCATCTTCTTCTTTCCTTTAACAAAACCAAACCGCCATTGGTGAATTAGCCTAAAAACTATGAAACTAAAACTGTAATTGGCAACTGCCACCAATTCACTTTTTAAACTTTAACAAAACCAAACCGCCATTGATCAAATGCCTAATTATTTCTATTTCAACTAAAGTACATTTATCATCTCAGATTAGCAATTTGAAGTAAGAGCTCCCTGTCTGCTTTTTGGAAACTGCTTATTCTACCTCAAAACACGCAGGTGAGTAGAAACTTAACCACTTAAGGTAATAGTGTTTGGATATGCTTAATTCAAGTTTTCTAAAATCAATTTTGGGGAATAGAGAACGAAATGTTAGAGGGCTTCATATCTCTTTTTTAGGGTTTCTAGGTTGAATATGAGGGTAAAAAGTGAATATGTTTTTCCAAATTAACGATCATCACAGATCCAAACCATCAACGATCATCACCGATGAACCAAAAGATTGAACCGGTAAGAACTGAACTACCTTGTGTTTTGTATAATGGTTGACTTTGTATTGTTATGTTTTGATTGTATTTTTATCCTCATTTGTAAAGATTGTGTTTTTTTACTTTGTTTGTTATTAGCTAGTTTTGGATTGCTTTTTTTTAAGTAAATTCATGTGTTTGGAAATTGGAATTTCTTATTTAAACCAACGCCACACATTTTTCCGACCTGTGACAACAATAATAACCGTAACTGTTTATCTCCACTAGCAGTGGAAACGACAAGCTAGCAGTGGTACCCGATACCACTAGCAGTGGAAACGACAAACTAGCAGTGGTACCCGATACCACTAGCAGTGGTTTCGAGAAGCCTAGCAGTGGAAACGAATTAACACTAGCAGTGGTTTCCATACTTTTCACTGTGATAAAAAAGTTTTAATAATACACATCTTGGTGTTTTTATTAATGTTACTTAGTGTATGTTATTATTTTACAGGTTCTTGCATCTAACGTTATTGCGTTAGTGTGGAATGTTATCCTATCATATAAAGCTCACAAAGTAGTAACAAAATAGGTATGTGGCATCTCCTTATTTTATCTTTTCCGCTTGTTTGTTCCCGCAAAAGAATAAAAATCTTGCCTTGGGATTTTGTATCAGTAAATACTAAATAGCTTTATGGGTATGCTGAAATTGAATACTTGTTGTGCCTGAAAGTTAATGAAAGGTTAGACTATCCGTATAGTCTTCCAGGAGTGTTTTACTGCCATTCATATATTGGAAAAGTATAAAAATTATTGTTTTAGAAAGAACAGATGAATACTGTTATAGAAAACTTTGTTCATTTACTCTTAAATTTGGTATGATTCTTTCTTAAATTTGGTACCATAGTGGTGATTTTACTTGCATATGCTTTAATTGCAATCCCACTGCTTGCTTTTGGTGGGTTAATCGGATATCGTTTTAGATCAAAGTTTCAAGCACCTTCTGCTACAAAGATATCCCCACGCGAGATTCCTATGTTAACTTGGTTCAGAAAGACTCCTGGTCAAATGTTAATCTCGCGTCTTTTACCGTTTAGTGCAATTGTTCTTGAGTTGCATAATCTGTATGCAACGATTTGGGGTTACAAAATCCTGACTCTTCCCGGTATTCTGTTTATAACCTTTCTTCTTCTGGTCATACTTATGTCGCTTTTGAGCGTTGGGTTGACTTACATCCAGCTGACGGTAGAAGATCATCCATGGTGGTGGAGGTATGTTATTGAGCTGACTCTGATTTTTGGTGTCTTTAGTACTACTTGTTAACCAATGTTGGTATTATGGAAAAATTTTAATAGCAGTATCTCCCTAGTTGTACACTGTATCTGTTAAAAAATTATTGCATCATTGGTCTTTTTCTTGAAAAGGGTATTTGTATCAAGTTAGAGGTTGAAACTTGGTATGTTTGACCTCTAAAGTCAAACTATAAATATTTACTCACAACGTTGCAAATCATGATTTCGGATAGTAAATACTCACTCCTTCCAAGTCAAATAGATGAGTTCAACTCCAATATCGATAGTTTAATTCAATACCAAAGCCTGTCCACTAGCATCACTTGTTACTAATTTGTATGTAGCATCAAACTTGTTTTCTCCAAACCTGATAGAAGTCATAAGAATTTGGAAGTTGTAACTCTTGTATAGACCTTGAAAATCAAACCATTGCCTCTATTCTAGAAATGGTTAATCTCATGAAATAGCAACCTATTTTCACAATGTTTGTGTTTTAATCACTGTAATTTCGTAAAACGCATAAAAACCATTGTACTTATGTTAATTTATATTTTATGGAAATGGTTAAATCTTGATCCTGCATTGACTCTAACTGTGTCATCATTTGGTTTCATGTAACAGATCCGTGTGGCGTGGGGGTTCAGTTGCTATCTTTATGTTCGGGTATTGCATATACTACTATTCAAGATCAAACATGAATGGGTTCATGCAGTCAACCTACTTCTTTTGCTTTAATTTTCTTTTTTGTTATGCATTCTTCTTAATGCTCGCTACAATTAGTTTCCGTTCATCCTGGATCTTCGTGCAACATATCTATAATGCTGTAAAAAGTGAATGAACTTCCTTGAGAATCCAAAAACAAAATTCGAGAAAAAGCGTAAAAGTTTTGTATAATTCATTGCTATCATTTCTATAGTCATGTGTGTACGCAATGTAGCCTGAGGAATTCTGAGCTAAGGTTTGGGCTCTTAGTTTGATTAATGTAGATTTCATGATTCGATAGTTTCTTGTTTGGAAATGTTGTCCATCAACTTTGTTACTTTCGTCTTTTCTCAGTGTTTCAGTTAGCTGGAACAATTAAGTAAATAACCAGTTGCATATATGACAAGTATGTGTGGTTATTTGGGAGGGCTTGAAAAATTAGTGGTAATTAAGTAATTACAAACATATTGGCCTCAATTTCCAGATGTAAAAATAAACCAGTAAGCTGAACAAATAGTTGATCTCTTGTGATATGGCAAGTTATTTGGTTGTTTATTAGGTTCAATGGCTTTCGACTAGGTCTCAATGGCATTTTAGAATGTTTCAATGGTGTCTACACAACAGTCTACACAAGGAGAATGGTATGGTTTGTAATATAGGCAGTGGTTCCCAGGGCAGCTTAACAGTTCAGATGCTGACCCCGCGTATCTTGCATGTTACTAGCACGATTTACTTGCTCCATGTTGGCTATGTGATAGACCCAAAAGGGTGCTTGATGTTCCCATATTCCATTTTCAAGCGTACTGCGTGGCCGTTTCTTATTCTTGCTTTGATGGTTCAACTTCAATCCATTTTCAAAACATGCACACAACATGATGTTCCCATATTCCAAACTTTTAGTTCGGGTTTGATCCATACCCAAAAACCATTGAGAAAATGCAACAATCTTACTACATCATCGAAAATAAGATTCATGGAAAGTTAAATATATAAAAATACATGTTAACAAGATTCATATGGCTTCACTTCCAACATTTCAGAAAGGTGATAGATGCCCATTTCATTCGTCAACTGGTCTTTGTCCCAAAACTGGAATGTCCTCATATCGCTTCTGCATAACCAATGACAATGTCTTAGAATAAAACGTTATAAACATAAATCATTCCATCTTTTGTTTGCTTGAGAAATGCAACTTTCTTCTTACATCTAGCAATCTTAGAATAAATCATAATGACTTATTTTAACTACAGCTTATATCACTAAACATGTGCTTAACGTAGCAGTTTATATCATCCATTCTATACAATTACACACATATACATACCTAGACATAGATATAGATATAGATATACACTAAGATATACATGTATATATATTGCATATGCCTATATGTCTGTGGGTTAAGTCTTATATATTTCCCTTGGGATTTCTAAGAACCTAAAAATGTGATTCTATGTTTGTGACTATTAGTGCCTTGGGATAGCCAATTTTAATCTATAGTCAAGATTTAACAATAATATCTCATTAGAATGAATAACCATACTCACTCTATGTAAACTTAGATTCAAGAATAACAAACTAAATTCAACTATTTGTGGGTACCCAACTCGTTTGATAATAGCAAACCACAAAATCATCCATTAACAAGACAACCACAAATCACACAAATATATCCAATCAGATTATAAACATTACCCCGATGTTGTTGTTCTCCCACAGTTTATGAACTCCATAGTCCACTACCTGTAAAAGTAAATCCGCACAACGCCATCAGTCACTTACGTCAGAATACCAATTAAGAAATGAGCTTATTTTTTCTCAGAATCAGAATCACCATGTTGCCTGATAACAAAATTTTTGTTTAAGTGGGTGTTTAGGATTGCTTACTAAACACGATATTCAAACATAGAGTTGTTAAAGCATTAAAGAGCCCTGATATGAAGTCAACGAATTCAGTTTTCCAATGAACGAGTTTCTTAGCCCAATCTTGCCTATATAAAACATAACATAATCAAAGTTAAAATATTGGTTCCGGTTCATTATAAATTATTAGAAAAGGAGTATTTCACCTGCTCATAGAAGCTATGGCTCGTAAAGCTGGACCGATCCCCAATAGCATTGCCCAAGTCCTTTTCAAAATGGGATTAGAGGTCTTCGAGAGTCATTAACTGTTTCGCTTTAGCTTTCGCCTTTGCACTCGTCAGCCCTTCAACAACTTGATCACACTCCTCGGGAGACGCTTCTTTCCTCTTGGTAGCAACTTGTTCGTTATCATCCTCGTCTTTACCCAAATCCGGTTTAGGTGCTGATGCCACCGAAGAAAACCTTGCAGCTTGTGATACCAACGAACTAAACCGTGCAGAATGTAATACTAAATGAAACTTCGAAGGCAACGTATGCCCGGCAATAGTATGGTATTTATGCGCCCTAATGACTCCCGGTACAGTAAAGTTCTTAAAATCCTCTTGCCTAAAAGATGTACCAGCGTATTTTGTGATTCCGAGTTGTTTTAAAGCAATATCTGGAGGAGCAATTGACTCACTGGAGTCTGAAGACTTGGTAGAGAACCCATGGCTCAGACCTTGAACTGCTCGACCGTAATCATTGTAGTGATCGTAAAGAAGGCGCCTACGTCTCACTATTGCTCTAGAAGCCATTGTCAAAATAGACTAACCCTTGAAAACAAGCGTTTCACAGGTCAAAATAGTAATCTATCGACACCTAACTAACAAAAAGACCCTGCAAAGAACGAAGCATGCCGAAAAATAATCGAAACAGTAACACCTAAAAATCACCACAGGTTTGGATAAACAACCAAGTATACTGAATGGCGTCAAATTCAATGCACACTAGTATAACCAATAAAAGATATCGAATAACAAACAAAAATGAGACACTTATAACCAGCTGCAAATGCAAATTAAACACTTAGAACAGATGAAAGAGCAAAAATACCCAATATCACAAAATCATGTACAATCTACAAATACCAGCATGAAGAAACAGTCTAAAACATACAGTAACACATTATCCAAATGATCAAACAAACATAAGAGCGAATCGGAACCGAAGTCAAACTATGAAACTAAATGAACTAACAATAATCAATCAGAAGTAAACAGTCATCACCAGCTACAGATTCAATAAGAACCATGTCGAATAACAAACCCTAATATCACGAAAACTAACCACAGATTGATCATATAACATGTATATATAACAACACGGTAAACTAAACAGTCATCACTGGCTGCAACTTATCAATTAAACAGTTTTAACGAAATCTAACAACAGTAGATAAGAAGATAGCGGAAACCTAATATTACAAAAAGGTTCTACAAACGGTCATCAACCGAATTTATGTTAAACGAAACTAATACCAAAAGGATACCAGTAACAAACTAATAACCAAAATCACTCATCGGCAACTGCAAACAGAATTAAATCCCTAAAACAGATCAAGAAACAAAAATAACCTAATCTCCAACTAACAATTACAAAAAATATCATACAACCTGCACACACCAGCATGACTAAAAAGAGCACATTATCCAAACCACTCGCAATTAACACTATTAACCTATTTAAAAACCTAAAACGTGTTAAAAAGAGTGAAATAAACGTCCAAAATAAACACATTACCCAAAAAACTCGCCACCGCTACACGAAACTTATAACAAAACAATATCAGTAACAACCAGCAATAATCAGTCCAAAACTAACCTAAAATGATACCAGCTGCAAATAACACAAATCACCAGTAACAAACTAACACACATCACCAGCTGCAAATAACCTATTATTAAAACAGTTACCGAACTTACGATACACGAAATTCGACAAAAATATACCATTAACAACCTAACAACAATTTAAACAGTCATGAGCAGGTGCAAATGAACAGTTATAACCTATCTATCACAGTGAAAAGTATGGAAACCACTGCTAGTGTTAATTCGTTTCCATTGCTAGGCTTCTCGAAACTACTGCTAGTTTTAATTCGTTTCCACTGCTAGGCTTCTCGAAACCACTGCTAGTGGTATCGGGTACCACTGCTAGCTTGTCTTTTCCACTGCTAGTGGAGATAAACAGTTACGGTTATTATTGTTGTCACTGGTCGGAAAAATGTGTGGCATTGGTTTAAATAAGCAATTCCAATTTCCAAACACATAAATCTACTTAAAAAAAAGCAATCCAAAACTAGCTAACAACAAACAAAGTAAAAAAACACAATCTTTACAAATGAGAGGATAAAAATACAATCAAAACATAACAATACAAAGTCAACCATTAAACAAAACACAAGGTAGTAATAACATACACCAAGTAACATTAATAAAAACACCAAGATGTGTATTATTAAAACTTTTTTTTATCACAGTGAAAAGTATGGAAACCACTGCTAGTGTTAATTCGTTTCCACTGCTAGGATTCTCGAAACCACTGCTAGTTTTAATTCGTTTCCACTGCTAGGCTTCTCGAAACCACTGCTAGTGGTATCGGGTACCACTGCTAGCTTGTCGTTTCCACTGCTAGTGGTACATGGCTGTTGATAATAACAAATACAATGTAAAAGTACTTCAGAAACATACAGATATGACCCTTTCGAGAGACAGTTGATATGTTATAAGTGAGCCATTTTCTCAGAAAAAATGAATAAGATAAAAAAAAAACTTGCCCAGTCTTGTACATGTATGAAGCTGGTTTCAAAATCATTACATGCTTACGTTGTTTCACAGACACATAATATGTTTTGTGAATGCAATCCGAAACAATAATTGGTGGAAATGTACAGGGAATGAATGAGAACAATAATTAATGGAAATGGAAGAGACAAGGGTATAATAGACAATTTAGTTAAAATTATAATTTTGAAAAGTGTATAAAAGGTACTAAAATGTACAAAAGTATAAAGTAAAAAAAGTCGCTAATATTATTTCGCTTAAGTCGCTCAGCATTGGGAAGAAACTAAAAGTATAAAAAAATATTTTAGTAAGTTTGACTTTTTTTACTGGACAAAAATAATTTCGCAAGAATCTTAAAAAAGTCGCTCAGATTCGATCGTTGTACTATCATAGCTGGTAAAAGTCAGAAACAATAATTGGGTACACAAATGACGAGGGACACTTGTCAAACTTAGATTAAAAGTAGAAAAGTAGCAAGTCTCAAGGTGTATTTTGGAGATATACCAACTTTTTTTCATAGAAAGTTTTGACACGTTAGAGCAAATATTTGCATAATTAGAGCACTCCCATCCATAACACCATAACACCAATAACACCGTCCACGTCAGCGCCACATCAGCTTTAACATTTAACATTAACATCCCAAAAAAACACTCCCATCCATAACATCCCAATAACACTATAACACAAATAATATTTCATATTTTCAATTTCAACCCCTAAACTAAAACAAACATTTCATTTATTAAACTAAAACAAACATTTCATTAAACCGAAAAACATATTACAATACGAGATTAAAAAAAAATAAATAAAAAAATAATACAACGAAATTAAAAAAAAAAAAAAAAAAAAAACACACTGCAGTTAAAAAAAATACATAGAAAATACTTATTCATCGTCGTCGCTCTGTTGTTGTTGTCCATGTCGTTCAAGATTATTCTGCCAAACATGCTCCATAAGGTCCTGTTGGAGTTGGGTATGCGTTTGTCGGTCGTGTATTTCTTTTGCCTTACGACTGTGAGTATCACATCTTTCGACCCATCTTCGTTGCCTCAAATTTCTTGACGGATCCACCCACAGTTCGTTATAGTCACGTAATTCAAATTTTTGATCTTTTACAATCATGTTATGCATAATAATGCAACAATACATGATTCTACGTACCGTAGCAATTTCATATTGACGTGTCGGTTGTTGTAGTATACCCCAACGACCTTGAAGAACACCAAAAGCACGTTCAATATCCTTTCGGGCACTTTCTTGTCTCCTTTTAAAGTACGTATGTTTTTCATCAGTTGTTGCCGTGAAGGATTTGACGAAAGTTGCCCACTGTGGATAAATTCCATCAGCCAAGTAATACCCCTGTTCATACCTAGTTCCGTTGACCATATAAGGTGCTCTTGGGGCATTATCAACAAGAAGGTCGTCGAATAACGGAGAGTTATCTAAAACATTAATATCGTTATTTGCCCCCGCCATCCCAAAAAATGCATGCCAGATCCATAAATCTTGAGAAGCAACAGCTTCAAGCATAATTGTTGGGTATTTTTTATCACCCATAGCAAAATGCTCTTGCCAAGCCACTAGACAATTTTTCCATTCCCAGTGCATGCAGTCAATGCTACCAAGCATTCCCGGAAAACCATGTTTTTCTTCATGTAGTTGATAAATTTTTTGAATGTCGGCCCATGTTGGTTTTCTTAAATACTCCGGCATAAACAAATCAATAATACATTTGTTAAAATTATCAAGACATAATTGTGACGTACTCGCACCCATTTGCAAGTATTCATCAAATGCATCGGGTGAGGTGCCGTACGCCAATTGGCGTATGGCAGACGTACACTTCATTAGAGCACTTATACTCATTCGACCACAAGCATCGGGTGTTTGCTTAAAGTAATTAAAATGGCCTGGAATATTATCGGAAGTATAAGATTCAATACCTTCAACTATTTGCAGGAATAGTTTCCGGCTCATACGAAATCTTCTACGAAAATTCGGTTTAAATACTTACAACCTTGTACGAAATAATCGTTGAGCAGACGTTCCTCTGCAAGCTCACGTTCACGATATATATGGGTACGAGGACGAGTAGGATGTTGAGATTCACTGCCTTCCCCTTGTTCCAACTGAAGGTGATACTCGACGCGACGCCATAAATTGGAAGTCTGCTAGGTCTTCTGTGCCACCGAGACAGAGGAAAATCACCAGCTTGATTTGGATCCATTGTTACAACGAATTTGATTTTTTGAATAAGTGTGAGAGGAAGTATATAAAGTGTGAGAGGAAGTGTGAAAAAAATAAAGTTTTAGTTGGGTATTTATAGTGGTAAAATAATGTTTTTGATTTTTTTTTTGCAGTTAATTGAAGTTGATAGATTGAGAGGATTTAGAAGTGGAAGTGTGAATAAAAATGGTATTTTGATTGTGTATTTATAGTGGTAAAAAAAGGTTTTTGATTTTTTTTTTTTATCAATTCTAGCCGTTAGTGACTAAAAATGAATTTTTTTTTAAAAGTTAACGGCTAGTAGCCGTTAGAGGGACTAGATTTGAAAATTTTTTGAATTTTTTTTTTCCTGCCCCTTAACGCGCGTTAAGGGGATAACGTTGGGGGATTAACGCCGTGACACAAACACACTTCCAAGGGTAATAACGGGCCAACGCCGTTATTTTTTGGCTATAACGCCGGTTCGGCGTTAACAATGAAAGTGCTCTTACCCTTAAAAGTAAACCCATCCATCAAACCCTAAACCTCACAAACAACACTCTTCTTCTCTATTCACATTCCTTGAACAAGAAGTTACCAATCAATCAATCAACCATGGTGAAGGTACGTATGAACACCGCTGACGTGGCAGCCGAGGTCAAATGCTTACGTCGCTTAATCGGAATGCGTTGCTCTAACGTCTACGATCTTTCGCCTAAGGTCAATTTCAAACCCTAATTTTTTTATTCATATATGTGTTTTATATAATAATACTAATAATGATGATGAATTGATGTGTTGCAGACATATGTGTTTAAATTGATGAATAGCAGTGGAGTAACTGAATCTGGTGAGAGTGAGAAGGTTTTGTTGCTGATGGAGAGCGGTGTTCGCTTGCATACGACTGATTATATTCGGTAACGAAAAACTCGTTTATTTGCACTTTTTAGCTTATGTTTTTGAATCGCTATCTTATTAGGCGTAACATGATATGTTATATGAGGTTACTTGTTAGTCGACACTAGTGTGGTACCTGTGGCGGCAATAGTTTTTTTGCGGCTGGGGATATGTGATAGAGTGTAGATATAGTCATATAGATGTAGCGTTATCATTTTATATGTTTTGTAGGCACATGAATAATTTCTCAAACTTAACTGAGCATCCATAATTGACACAGTGAGCACGTCAATTTGCAATGCAACAATATATATCCACAAGATGTACATATGTTTTGATTCTATGCATAAACAAGTACGGGTGACAATTTTGGCCAGACACTTACAGAAATGGGCTAGGGCTGGGTCTAAACGCAGTTTACCGTTAAACATGTTCTAGGGTTGGCGTGGGTTAAATCGGCTGGGAGATTTATAAACAGGGGACATGGGTTATATGGGTTGCAAGGTACAGTCCTATCATAGCGTACTCGGACACCATAAATTTTGTAAATGAACGAGTGGTCTGATACAATGGCTTGAATCAACTAGGATGTGTAACTAGGCGCAGTTTTTAACCAGAAGTGATGGGATGAAATTTGTGTTTGTGTGCAAATTAGTTTGTGAATAAGAATCAGCAAGCATTTTTATCGTATCTCGATTTTCCAAATATTTTGAAAGTATAGCACTCACCTTATTTAGTAAGTCGACATACATCAACTAGCTATACCTTCTGTCTTTTTATTAATGAGCTTGTGAGTTGTGAAGTAATCTATGGATACTAGATTGTATGGGACGTAGTTTTCCTAGACGGGTTGCACTAGTACGTTAACAAATATGAGATTTGGCTTGTGAACACTGTTTTTTTTTTTTCCATTTACATACCATGGATAGTGGGTAACAATCTCTTGCTGACAGTTGTGAGTATATATTACTATAAAGTCACCTGTGAATGACCATGACCATGACCAAAGGTTCAAACTGAAGGTCTTCTTCCTAGGGTATTTGTTATTTAGATTGAAATGTTTAACGATAGGGGTGACTTCTACAAATAATAAATGACTATTTCAATTTGTTTATAACTGCGGTGAAGTCATGTGTAGTAGCACTTTACTGCAGTTGCTTTGTTGCATCAACTATAATTACCTGTATTCGTATCGATCAACTTGACTACACACATTGAATAACAGAGCATGTCTATAATTGAATACAAGTTACCTTATCTAAGAGAAGGAGATGGATATGTCTGTGTATTCAAGAGATGATCATAAGCTGTAACTGGATAGATCTTTTTGGAAAAATGTATCAAAGGGTATATTTGTTTCTTACTTTCTAAAATGTTTGCAGAGATAAAAGTAATACTCCGTCTGGGTTCACTCTCAAGCTGCGAAAACACATAAGAACGAGGAGGCTTGAGGATGTAAGGCAGCTTGGATATGATCGGGTAAATATTGGTTCACGCCTATATTTTGACTTCATTCATAATCGAGTTAAGTTTCTGATTAACTTTTTTGTATGAGCAGATAATTCTCTTTCAATTTGGGGTCGGTGCTAACGCGTACTACATTATATTGGAGCTATATGCACAAGGGAACATTATCCTCACTGATCCAGACTTTATGGTTTTGACTCTTCTTCGGTCCCACAGGTTCCAAATCTATAATCATGTGTTTTTATTCTCTGTCTTGCTATTGCTCTATATCAACAGACTACATGTCTTTAGATTTTTTGTTATTGCAATAGTTTGGCAAAATCCCGTTCAAAAAAATAAAAAAAAAGTAATTGTTTGTCAAAACTTGAAGGTTGTGTGATTAAGCATCAACCATTTGGTTATTTTTCTTATTGATATGCATTTAATTTTTTAAGGCTTGTGCCTTTTCTATGATTATAACACTAAGTCGCTAAACTTGATTCAGGGATGATGATAAAGGACTTGCAATCATGGCTCGCCATCACTATCCAGTTGAAATGTGTAGAGTCTTTGAGCGGACTGATGGTGCAAAGTTACAAGCAACTCTTACATCCTTCAACAATCAAGAAAATGAACACGTGGAAGATGGCGCGGTTGGAAATGAAACACCTGCTGCACCACAAGCAAAGAAGGGCAAAGGCAAAGCTGTGAAGCCCAATGATACGAGTAAAAAGAAGGATAGTGCCCATGTGAAGCAAGCTACATTGAAGGTTGTTCTTGGGGAGGCTTTAGGTTACGGACCAGCACTATCAGAACATATTATATTGGATGCTGGCCTAACTCCAAACTTGAAAGTTTCCAAGGACCTGAAATTGGATGATAGTAGCATTCAGGCTCTTTCTGAAGCTGTGAAGAGGTTCGAGGACTGGCTGGAGGATGTTATATCAGGTACCAAAGTTCCAGAAGGATACATCTTAATGCATCAGAAGAAAATTGGGAAGGATCAAGTCCCTGTTGAATCATCTGTCACCGACCAAGTAACATTTTTGTCTTTAAGCATTGTTTATAATAACTTTATCAAATAAATAGCTACTAACAACTATTTTATACTATTTTATGTTTGTGGTACATCAGTGAAATCTCTTGTTTCCACGATTTTCTTTAAACTATAAAGAATTAATGATAAATCTACTTGATAAGTCTAAAGTAATGTATCATTAGAATGGTAGGGGTGTCGATAGCCTAGTGATGTGAAATGCAAGTCTATTGCTATCTAGACAAGTTTATCTTTATTATATAAATAAAATCATGCTCCATAGCCTTATCTTTTTGTAAAAATGGCTTTATATCATTTTTATTTTATTTTTATGTTATGTGATGTCATACAAATAATCAGCCCTTTCAGTAATCCTGATCCTCTCTTTCAGTTTTACAACCTTCTCTGTGTTTGAACACATTTTAGATGCATGATAGAAGTCTAAAACATCAATAATGTACTATTTGTTTTTTTTTTTTTTGGTGGTAATAACGCAAGCTTTTGTCTACATTTTGTTTTGACATACTTTGTAACTTTAATCTACTTTTGCAGATTTATGATGAGTTCTGCCCGTTACTGTTAAATCAGTTCAGCTCGAGGGTGAACGTGAAATTTGATACATTTGATGCCGCATTGGATGAATTCTATAGTAAAATTGAGAGCCAGCGATCTGAAGTACAACAACAAGCAAAAGAGAGTAATGCAATGCAGAAGCTTTCCAAAATTCGCAATGATCAGGTCTTAGTCTATCCATGTAGATTCTGTTATCATCCTCCTCTCTTGCTTTCCCATTATCTTCATAAATTGTGCTGGCACCAAGCTTCTATTTTGAATGTAAACGCTTGGAATTGGTTTTCATGCGAGGGTCATTTTCCCAGTTTTTATAAGTCTCTACATTCGTTTGCATCCTTCGGATGAGATGATGAGGTTATAAATCCTTTTACTGTTGGCTGATGATGAAGTTATGAATCCTTTTTCTGTTGGTTGTGTCTAGCTATGTTATAAAAGTCCGACTATGTAACTTCTAAATCTGTTTGATTTGTTGAATAATAAGTTGAAAGCTTCTTCTTGCTACACAAATGATGAGGGATAAATGAAAGCAGTAGTGGTGCAAAAAAGTCTATGGTGTACTTTTCTTAACCTATGCTCGATGCTAAAAGATTAAACTTTATTCTGAATTTATAAAGTTTAGAGAGGGATGATATAACCTTAAACCAACCAAACCTATAACCTCTTCTCAGTCAGATAAGCATATATCAACAGGCTAACAGTGAAGGCAATATTACATGTAGGATATGTGTTTGTTAAATAAATAATCATCAATGCTGTTCAGCTTATTTAAAGTTTATGTTACAGGAGAACAGAGTGCAAACACTGAAGAAAGAAGTAGACCGGTCTGTTACAATGGCAGAACTTATAGAATACAATTTGGAAGATGTGGATGCAGCTATCATGGCTGTTCGAGTAGCTCTTGCGAGTGGTATGAATTGGGATGATTTAACTCGCATGGTGAAAGAGGAGAAGAAATCTGGAAATCCTGTTGCAGGTCTTATTGACAAACTACATCTTGAAAAAAATTCCATGAGTCTTCTTTTGAGTAACAATCTCGATGAAATGGATGATGATGAAATTACTCAACCCGTTGAAAAGGTGTTTTACTTGGACTTCTTACCATCCAAAATTTTATTTTTATCCGTGCATACCTGTGGTAGTTTAGTCACCAGTATAACTATTTAGAAGTTTCAAAAGAAGAATGATATATGTGCTTCGTTTAACATTTCATTTCCTATTTCTTATTACTTTGTATCTTTTGTCTTCAATATTATTATACTTTACTTCTAGGCTAAAATTGTGAGTGCATGTTATTCCTTTTCTAGGTTGTAGTTGATATAGCACTCTCTGCTCATGCCAATGCTCGATGGTGGTATGAGCAAAAGAAGAAGCAGGAGAGCAAACAAGAAAAGACTGTTACAGCTCATGCAAAGGCCTTTAAGGCTGCTGAAAAGAAGACTCGCCAGCAACTCGCTAAGGTAATTTCACATCAAGTTTTTAGTTGAATGCGTACATAATACATCAGCCATGTCTCGCTATTTAGGTTTTGTCATGTTAGGTAGGTGATTTATAGACAGCTTGAATGTTTCAATGCTGGAAATACTAAGTATGCTTTGGTCAAATTTTCAGGAAAAAACTGTTGCTTCCATTTCACATATACGAAAAGTGCACTGGTTCGAAAAGTTCAATTGGTTTATCAGCAGTGAAAATTATTTGGTTATCAGTGGACGGGATGCTCAACAAAACGAGATGATAGTCAAGCGTTACATGTCAAAAGGAGATCTGTGAGTGCATATTGCTAATTGTAACTTTTAACTGGGTGCACCTTAGTGCTTTACTGTTTGTCCTTTATGTCATGGACAATAACTAAATTTGATCATTGCAAAACATGCCAGGTCCCTCCTCTAGATAGAAATTCCTTCTTATTTTAGAAAGAAATGATCTGAAAGGATAAGAAGTAGCTTTGCTAGATAGAAATACCTTGGTTCTTGTTGTGTTAAATCTGCATCATAACATACAATTTTTTTTAGATAAAATGTATCATTGGTTTAAGATCTTGACCGCTTGTAATGCTGTAAAGTTATTCGCTTGTACAGGTAGCCAGTATGTTGGGGGTTTTCTTTTGACAGAATGATTGGCACTGTAAAGCCATACTTCTATATTTTATTCCAGTAGATAAATTGCTCCTTTTTTTAATTTTAGTTTGCCATATCCCCATAAATGTCATGAATCATTACTCAGGACAAGACAGTAATATGGATATAATATATGGATGATGCCCCATATCTTTAGTTTTTTTATTGTTCTTAGGAGCTTAGTTTTTCATTTTTCAATTTTACCGTTCGGCATCATTCCATTTGTTCTGCTTAATGGTTGTAGTGAAGTGCAATTAAATATATCAAGCCTCTCTTCTGGGGTTATCTTTTGGATGCATTTTCTTTCAGCTCTCATTATTTGGTAGTGTTACCTATGCTATTTGGTTATAATTTTCACTGTGATATTAATAATGGGTTGATGACGAACAGGTATGTCCATGCAGAACTACATGGAGCTTCTAGTACGGTGATTAAGAATCACAAGCCTGATAACCCTGTACCCCCTCTTACACTGAATCAAGCAGGATCTTTCACTGTAAGTCGGTATTGATTTCTTCTTCACTATTGTTATTGTTAATATGGAGCTTTTAATCTTGTTACTACTGCTACCATGTAGGTGTGTCACAGCCAAGCATGGAACTCAAAGATTGTTACTAGTGCATGGTGGGTATATCCTCAGCAGGTGAGCAAAACTGCTCCTACTGGGGAATATCTTACTGTTGGTAGTTTCATGATCAGAGGGAAGAAAAACTTTCTTCCTCCCCATCCTCTAATAATGGGATTTGGGATATTATTCCGCTTAGATGAGACTTCGTTAGGGTCACATCTAAATGAAAGGAGAGTAAGGGGTGAAGAGGAGGAAGGATTTATTGAATCTCAAGACACCGAGACCTTTAAGGAGTTGTCTGATTCTGATTCTGAGAAGGAAGAACAAGATACAAAATCTCCAGAAAACGTTTTGGATTCATCAGCAGATAACCAAAAACCAGAAAATTTATCCTCTGAAGCTGGCACCACTCATGAAGTTAGCTCCTCCTCTGATATTATCAATTCAAGACAAGTTTCTGCTGTTGAAGAGGAGGCTACTCGGAGTGGCAATGTTGATAAAGGATTGGAGACATCTGCTGCAACTGAACTCGAGGATCTCCTGGATAGAGCTCTTGAGCTTGGACCAGCTGCTAAAAAGTATGGCCTTCATGCTTCTTCTTCACAAGCAGCAGATGAATATGAGGATAATAACAATGAGGAGAAAAAAGGAACAACAGTGAGGGAGAAACCTTATATTTCTAAAGCTGAAAGAAAAAAGCTCAAGAAAGGCCAAACTCATGGTGAAGTCGGAGATGCTGGTCAGGTGAACGAAAATGTTGCGGAAAAGAAGGTTAAAGTGGTGGAACCAATAGATGCTCAGAGCTCAAAGGTTGAAGGTGGGGGGAAAGTCAGCCGTGGCCAGAAGAGTAAACTTAAGAAGATGAAAGAAAAATATGCTGATCAAGATGAAGAAGAAAGGAAAATTCGAATGACTTTACTTGCGGTAAGTATTCTTGTAATTCATTGTATGAACCTTTTTAAAATAAATTTTACTTCATCATCTATCTTTATTTTTTAAAGGCTTCTAATTGTGAGTTCATTTTAGTGTCTTTGCATGCTTAGGGTGCCCCAGGTTTTCTTTATAATTAAATTCCTTGGGTAACTTTTGATTTGGATTGTAATAAGTATGTGCTTACTATCATAATGGTTGCAGTCTGCTGGCAGACCTAAAGTGATCGAAGAAGAGCCTCAAAGCGAAGCAATAACTGCTGGTGACGAGTTGAAATCTGTTGGCGGTGGTACGTATCACCTCTATTATAATACGTATCACCTCTTTTTATGATAATCATCGTATTTCATGCTACTCCTTTCAACGTTTTTGCTTACCCTCATACAGACCTGCGAATATGCTATTTGGCTGTCTTAAACTAATTTGTCGATTTTTTACGCAGTTCCTGCTCCAAAAAGGTGTTACAAATGTAAAAAGGAGGGGCATCTGGCTAAAGATTGTCAAGAACGTGCAGATGAAGCTCTGCAGGTGCGTGCTAATGGCAGGCATGGAGATGATGATACACTCAATGAAGCTGATAAGATAGCAATGGAAGAAGATGATATAAAGGAAATTGGTGAAGACGAGAAAGAGAAATTAACAGATGTTGATTATCTGACAGGAAATCCTCTTCCAAATGACATCCTATTGTATGCGGTGCCTGTCTGTGCTCCTTATACTGCCTTACAATCATATAAATATCGTGTCAAGATAATCCCTGGAACAACAAAGAAAGGAAAAGGTACCCTCTTCACTTATTCCGAATTCTAATAAATAAGCAGCCTTCAGCCTAATATAAGTTTCATATTACGAAAGCATGTACACGTCAGGAAACACAAAATTTATGATAAATTGGAAACAAAATGTTAGGATCAAATTTCCAAAGAAAGAAATGGACTCTGTTTCTGTATTTTCGTATGACAGTATTTTCTGTTTGGGTTTGTAGCTGCAAAAATGGCAATGAATTTGTTTGGTCACATGCCGGAAGCATCTCAAAGGAAAAAATAGTTGATGAAGGCATGTACAGACCCTGAGCTTATGGCTGCAATAACTGGAAATGTCAAAATCTATGCAGCTGGTCTCAGTCAACTGAAGCAAAAGCAAAAGAAAGGAAGGAAAGCCGCCAAAAAACAAACCTAAGAAGTTTCATCTTTGTTTGTGTTGTTCTTTTTTATCACTGTTACTGTAAATGTGAGTCGAGCGTAATAATATGGAATTGAGCACGAGTTATACAATTTTGGGAAGCGCTTTCTGCAGATAGTCATGGAGGGAACACAGAAACCTCTTTATGACACTATTATATAAAAATGACATAGTGGGTACTTGCTTGTCTTTTCTTTATGAAATCACTATAATCTGCAGAAATCCACTTTCAGAATTACACTGTTACTGTAGAAATTGAGGCAAAGAGTGTTGGTTTCATTTTTGTAGTTTTGCACTACAATATGGTCTTTTCTGAAAGCTTAAAGGTAAGACAAGAGTCACAAAGGTTATCACTTTGACTATATGATTTGCCTCGTGTTGTTAGTGGCTTCACTTATATGCCCCTGCATTCAGAGTTAAGTTTCTTGTACTAAGTGAACCATGAATATCGTGTTGCCATGTCTCACGAACGAATGTGGCATATCATGAGCTCTTACAAGCTTTCTTGCATCATGTTTGAGAATGGTAGATACATGGTATTATGTCCGTCTGATCCATTCAACTTTATTATACTTTGTAATGGAAATTCATCCCACTCAAGATTTATGCCGACACAAAAAATGATTTATGATTTCTTGTAATTGTCTTTTGTTTCATTGTATTCATGTGGCCATGTGGGTATAAACAGGTTGAATTAACATGAAAACGCTGGCTATAGTTTAATTTGCTTTCATAATATTTATTTATTTATTTATTATTTATTTTTTTCTTTTTGAACAGCAACTAACAGTTTCACGATATACAAACCACAAACTATCTCACATGTCCTAAGCAGGACTTGAACCTACAACCATTTCGGTTGGAGAGCTTCACACACGACACAACTAGAGGTATCATTGAGACAAAAGCCCTTTGGTATTTGCTTTCATAAATAAGTGACGATGAATACGCTCTACGTATTACAACTACAATGATTCTTTCAGGTAATGCTTAATTTAGATATTGCATAGGGTAACTGAAATTAGATCTTAAAACAGCACGACTACCAAAGGACCCGAGTTGGTCTTACAAGGGGCCTACTATTTTGTATTTGAGACAACACGCAGGGTCATGTTAGCATCAACTTGTGAGGATCACAATCAATCTTTAAAGTAAATAGGCTAAGTGTGACATTTTGATTAGAAATTGACCCCCTTTCAATGATGGACATAATTAACAACATATTCGTTACTACAAGTGCCAACCAGAATACTACTAGTAACATCAAATAACAGGAAGTTCAGTTAGTTTTCTGCTACTCTTCAGCTGCTATGGGAAATTGGGAATATCATCTAAATCCAAACTCTCTGCAGGCAGATCTTGGGTCACTGCAGCTAATATACCATCTGAGTTCAGTGTCACCCCACTCTGCAGACGTTATAACAAAATAAGTTTTTAATAACCACACTTGGCCATATCAAGAAAGTTGCTATATCTAACTACGCACCAGTCAATTTTCGTTATGTTGGAAGTTCCAATATTTACTAGGTTGTTATTAGATGTCGTAATTAAATAATCTACCTAGCAGTCACTAAAATGAAGCAGTATAACCAAAAAGTGTTATGCAAAGCCACATAATAATCTAGAGGAATCAGTCAACCTTTTGCCAACTTACATTACAATTGCTTCATCTAAATAGGCATGTCAAACTTAACTAGATTATGTATACGTATGAGAATTCAGAATTTGACACTGCACTATTTTGGTACAATAATTTTTCTAAATGACTAATTTTTATTGTTCCAAACATCCAATGATTAAATGCCTGGCAAATGGTTCTAGAGACTACACTACATCCTAGTGGAGTAATACATATAAGGTGAAGACAAAAGTAGAGAAAAACCGATAAGTACACATGTTGTACTTTAATGCTGAAATTAACAATTAGTAGCTAATCAAAGAGGCGGGGGATGCTTAAGCTAAAGTTACCCATTAAGTGGCCCTAACCAATCAAATAGAGAGGGGAACACTTAACGCCTCCAAGGAAATGCTTAAGTAACCGTAAGGGGAGTTTCATAAAAGCCGAGACATTATTGTCTTTTTATGCAGATTTCAGACAAGGTATCTGGTTTAAAAAACTAGTAGTAAACACAAATTCCAAACTCCGACGGTTATTTTCCTCTCCTGACGCAATTTATAACAAATGGCCGAAATGGTAGTTTGGCTCACAACCTTGTTAGCATTTGAGGGTTTGGCAACACATTGAAAGGTTTTTATATGCTTTCTATGGAACAAAATAACTGATCAGAACTTTGGGCGAATTTATATGAATGAGAGTAAAAGGATACATATACCTCGGGCTGGAACTTAAGTATGTCCGCACGAGCCATGGCTTCTGCTTGAGCTATTCTTTGTCTAAATGTCTGAGCCATCTCTTCAGCCTGTAACACAAAGTCATGTATCTATAATTGATCGAGTATATTGTGTGCATCCGCCCAGCGAACCAAACACCTTTTATGTAGAAATAAATAACAAGAAGCTAAGAAGTAGGTGTTACAAGTTCGAACCTGACTTGGCCGTTAGCCAAACAAATTACTTGTCTCATAAATTTTTAGAGAAGTTTCAAGTTCAAAATAATATATTTGCTAGGTATCATCTTTACGAGTGAAAGGACTGTTTTAGCTTGGGTTCACAAGAGTCCTTTCATTGTCCCCCTATTGCAGGGTGTTTGGCAAATAATCAAACAAATTAAACATGCGCAAAGTGAGCATATTATACTTGTTAATGATCTAGGTTAGGTTGAGTTTATCTAATCTCCTATTTCCTAGTAATGTATTCTATTGAATGAAGGTCTTGCCTCACAATAAATTACAAAACAATAGAGGTTTCCTAAATACAAACATTAAAAAGAAATACCTTCTCAAAGACCAATTTGGGGTTACGGATCATGTCCCCAGGAGTCGGTTCGAGTTTCTTAGTAGATAGACTAACTCGTCCTCTCTCACGGTCGTGGCTTAATATCATCACCTACAAGATGAATAATTTCTCATTTAAAATACAACCCACTATGAAACCAATGGTTAGTGAAACAATAATTATAACAACTACTACCTTGAGGGTATCACCAGGTTGTAGGATGGTTGCTATGTCAGATACACGATCATGACTGATCTGACTAACATGTAGAAGACCATTCACTCCACCGATATCAATGAAAGCACCATATGGTTTCAAGGTCTGGACAGTTCCAGTGACCACTGATCCGATTCCAAGCTGTACCTGGCTATCAGCCATTGCCTTACGGTTGCTCATAACGAGTTTTGATTGTTCTTCATCTACTTCCATAAACTTTAATGGAAGATCCTTGTCAAGAAGCTCTTCTGCACTTAATTGCTAGAACAAATATATCGACGAAAACAAACATCAGAAAATCATTGGAGTAATTCTCTTTATTAAATTCTGACTGTCATATGATGTTGGCTTAAAAAAAGGAACTAACGGATGATAATTGCGAGAATGGCACGAATCCACGAATTCCCTCAACAATAGCCACAAGTCCACCTTTATTCGCACCAACAACCTTTCATTCAAATTTGTCACAAAAGAGACAAGAGATTATTAGTTAAACACAAAACCACTAATAAGCACCATTTTTTTTTTGGGTAACCATGATTTCCGACCTTTTGGCCGACTAATCCATGGGGTTTGAACCCACCATAATGAGTTCCTTACTAGTCTTATGGTCTTACCTTACCGGTAAGTAGAACGTCTTCAGCTTGAAGCTGTCTGCAGCGTTCCCAAGCCAAATCATACTGAATTTGGCGTAAACTCAAAATCAAACTATCATCATATTCATTTTCACCAATAATAACAAAATCCTCACGCAACCCGGGAACAATGCCTGCTTCTTCAACATGCTTAATATCATGAATGCTTGCCTCCCTAAGAGGTAAGAATGCGGTTGACTTTGCTGTGATATCGACATATGCACCATTTGCATCTACATTAAAAACAGTCCCTTTCACCTACAACCATACCAACTTCCAGTAAAGATTGTACCTTTTATAGACTCACTGAAGAAGCATATCTAATTTCCCAAAACAAGAGTCCATAACTGAGTTATGAAAAGTCAAAGTTTCATGTAGCATTACTGTCAGATTTCTACATTTAAATAAGCAGAAGTTAGCTGGATACCATTATACCATAACCTACTGGTTAATTTCAGAGTTTGTAAGTTTACAGGGGTGTTGGGATTAGCTTATTTTGCTGGCTTATGAGCTTATATGAAATTGGAAAAGCTCCAAAACTTAGGCTTACCAGCTTAAATTAACCATCAACTCATGTTGCTAAGTTCATAAGCCGGAAAAAGCAAGTTTAGTCAGCAAATTATGCTAATTCAAACGCCCTTAAAACTAGAAACAATCATATACGTATGAATTTAAAACGGAATAATTAGCTCAAAATGTATGCCCTATTAGATATACCAATTGCTTAATCCTCCTATTACAGACGGGTGAGGTTACACGGGGAGGTCAAGTCTTTGACTGGGGGTATCACGTGACCGTTTCTGACCCCTTCTCTTGCCACCCTCAAATGTATTATGTACACCCGGTGAAGTTTGTACTCCAGACCTCTTGTGAGGACATCACGTGTGCTTACACTTAATCTTCCTATTGTTTATACTAAATGACCTTTGCCATTTCAGCATCACATGCCCGAGTTTTTAGTACACACAATAGAAAGATTAAACTGATAAAAAAAAATAGATTAATACGCGGTAAATGTTTTTGCGTACATTTTGAACTAATTATTGCCTTTTAAAAAACTTGGCCCATTTAAATGACATGGGAAAATCAAAGTTTTTACTCCCTACGTCCTGAATTATTTTTCCACATCTTAAAATGACATGGCAATCTAAACCCAACGGGTCTAGATGGGTTTATTTGAAAAAGTGGAACTTGTGCGTTAATGTTCGTTTAAACACCTCATGGGTCTAATTGGGTCACTTCTAAAGTTGTCAGAAAAAGTATGTTGGGGTCTACCCGGTTTGTTAGACTAACGTCAACGTACAAGTTATCACTTTTTGTATAAACCCATCTAGACCCAACGGGTGTAGATTGCCAGCTCTGGGAAATATGGTGGCGTTTACTATATTACACTTATTTGAAATTATTATTACAAAATTTAAACAAAGCATTAAATTATTAGTCGGGTCATATTACAAAAAGTAAGAAAGAGAAAGCTGACTATGTTTTTTATTAAGGGGGTGTTTGTTTAAGCTTTTATACGGGCTTACGAGCTTATTTGATTTCGGCTTATATTTCATGCGCCTTAATTTTGTGGCTTATTTTGAGACTTATGGGGACCGGGGTATGTAAGCTTATTATGATATAACATGCCTGTAAAAGCCAATAAGTCTCAAAAAGCCACAAGATTGAGGCTTATGAAATATAAGCTGAAATCAAATAAGGCAATAAGCTCACATATAAGCTTAAACAAACACCCCCTAAAACGGAAAGAGTAGATGAAGATAAGAGAGAACCACCTTTGTGCCAATATCAGAATTGTAATCATATTTGTGAATGGCAGCATGGAAATCATCAAGAGTGAAAGAAAGACCTTCATAAGGTGAAGTAAGACATCTTTGATAAGCCTGTTGGAACATTTGTTTAAGTTTCATTCGTTCTCTTGTTTGTGCGTTTGAAACTAGTGCAACTGCCATACCCTTTATTATTATACTTCTTGTTTTCTTTTTTTGATTTAATGATGTTGATGCTGAGGATTTAAGGAGGAGGAGGTGTGTAGTTGTAGAGATTGATGATGGGTACTTCAATCCGCTGCTAATTTGATGACCCAATGATGATGACGTCATTCTTTATGCTTGTGGTGGAAGAAGTGATGAATCATAGATTTTGTGTCTATGGTTTAGCAAAGAGGGTTTGTTTTAAGTTTTTACTTGTTTCTGTTTCTAAACTGTTTGATGTTGAATTAAGAGCATGGGTATCATGAAGAGCTCATAGCTCTTCATTTGTGCACACGCCACCTCACCTCCACATCACGAGTAATACTATGATCACAAAAATTTTACAAAAAAAATTCCGCACAATGACATGGAATGGTTATTTGTGGATGAAAATTAGAGAGATAATTTAAAAGTAAGAGAGAGAATGCCACTAGTTAGATGACAAGTCATTATGTAGATAATTTTTTGTAAAATTTTGGTGGTTCTAGCATTTCTTCACTTAAAAATACCCCCCAATCACAACTAACTTACTTCTCATCATTTGGGCTCCACCCACCATCTTTTTTTTTCTTTTCCATATTTTTCAAACAAAATAAATTTCATTCCATTCACTTAAATAAAAATACAACTACAATACGGAAAATAAAATAAAAAAACATACGAAAAATTAAAAAAAACATACGAAAAATAAAAAAACATACGGAAAATAAAAACCATACGAAACTTAAATAATACAACTTCATTTGTAGTATTTTGCTATCAATTCGCCTTGTTTCTTCTTGAGGATCGTTCTTTTTGGCTCCTGCAAATTTTCAATATCATGCATGAGAAACTTCAATTCTCGGCACTCTTGCTCCGACTTTTCTTTTGCAATCCTCGCCTCGTACACTTCTCGTGCTCCGTCAACTTTACATTTATACTCTTGAGCTAAAGCTTCCGCAATAGCATCCTATTGACTCCCCCCGATGCTCGTTGACGACTCCACTGATTTAGATTTTTTTGCCGGACGAGGCTTGCCTGCGGGACGAGCTCTTGGACCAGGGCCGAATAATTCGGCGATATTATCTTCATTGATCCCCTCCGGGGCGTCCCATTTGGGATATTCTCTCTAAACCTTCCATGCCGGAACCATATTAAACTGTTTCCCGGTAAGAGACTTGAAAGCAAGTCTTGCATTCTCAATGTGATCAACATCATTTTCCCCGGATCTACGTTGCAAATGCTTGTAAAAACCATTAAACTTTTGGCAATCACCGTTTATCCGAGTCCATTTTCCCGTGCACATATTTTTTGTACGATAAGGCTTTGGACTACGAGCCTTGAAGTCCTCCCAAATCTGAGTCCAAAACGCATCGTTTAGTCGGTCATTACCGATAGCGGCGTTTTGGGATACCTCGACCCAACACTCGGCTAAAATTTTTTCTTCCTGGCTTGTCCAACGAATTGTGGTTCGACCCTCTTCTTCCTCCTCCTCCTCGTCCGCGTCCAAGTTCACCACGACCTTCTTTTTTTTCTTTGTCGCTTTGGCCGGTTTTTTTCCTTGACGACGTTCTTCACGTGTTTCGGTTGGTGGTGGTTGAGGTACTTTGAATTGTGATTCAAAGTAATGTTGTTGTGAAGCGTAGAATTGCGTTGGTGGTGGTTGTGACGGATAGAATTGCGTTGGTGGTGGTTGTGACGGATAGAATTGTGGTTGTGATGGTTGTGATAGATAGAATTGCGGTTGTGATGGTTGTGATGGATAGAATTGCGGTGGTGATTGTCTTGGATATTGAAAAGGTTGAAATCCGACTTGCGAAGAAGTGTTTGAGCTTTGAGACGATGGGGTGGACGGGTTTGACGAAGACGAGTTGAGGAGATTCATAAACGACATCTCGTTGGGATCTTGGGACATTTTTGGTTGTGGATTAAGATGATGAAGATAATATATTTTTGAATGAGAAGTGTGAATGTTTTTGTAAAAAAATGGGCATTATTTATAGAGTGAGGGGGTAATATTTGGGTTTAAAAAAAAAAAAAAAAAAAAAAAACTTGATCGTTTGAATTCAAACGTAAACTTGAAATGGTCTTTGTCGTTTACCATGTCGTTGTAACGACGAGAAGGGAAGTGGCGAAGGTGCATGGTGTCGTGGCGAGGGGCGGCGGCCAGTGGCGAGCATGCCACGTTGGAAACGGCGAGCCCATCCGTTGCCATACCCCATGCTCTAAGAATTTTGAAGTCTAGTTGCTGAATACTTCATTTCATTCACCTCATTTTTTCATTCTCGTTTATTTCTCGATAAAAAGAGACGGGATATTTATAACATAAAATATAAGCTATTTTAAAATTCTCAACTGTTCTCTAGAGAAGAAAAACCATTCATTTATCCAGGAATTTAGAAATGAAAAAAAAAATAAAAAAAATAAAAAATCTACAACTAAACGCCACCAGTTATTTTATTTTTTTTGAAAAATATTAAATCAAATCACGATGGTGGACGACGACAACGATGATGGAAGGTGGATATTAAGGTTAGAATGAATTACTTGAACGGTAGATTCGAAAATCCCGTCTTTTTTTGTTAGAGAGAAAAAAGTGGAAAATGGAATATTGGTGTTTTCATTTTTCTAGTTAAAATTTAGAAAGTGATAATTCATATTTTTTAAAAATTGTTGAAAAAAAGTATGACTAAATGGGATTTTAGTTTTTCCATTTCTATATGAAAATTTTTCTGAAAAAATGCGATGTTTTTACCAACTAAACATTTCAAGATTTTTCTTTTTTGCTTATGAAACATTTGTCTAACTTATTTTTGAGTTTATATGCGTATAAGATTTCGGTATAGATTTTATAAACTTACTTTTCCGGAATAAAAATGTTTTTTCATACATAAAAATGAGTAATGTTTGATCTTCAAATATTTTTTAGAAATTAAATTTTAATTTTTTTATTTACATTCTTACATAAAAATTCAAACAATGTTGCATTAACGAAATAGTTATCTCAACAATGTTTTCACCGAAAATTCAAAAAATATGCAAGACAACTTTTTATGAATGGGGTTTCATAAGAAAATAGATTTTTTGTATTTAATCGCAGCAAACTATACTATATAAGACACTGTATAACAACTTCTTTTTTATTATTGTGTTAGCTCTTGATGAAAATGGATGATTAAAAAATACATGTTATTGATGAAAAAGTTTGAAACCAAAATGAGGTCGGTATAATTGTGATATTTATTTATTGCGTTTTTTGTTTTAATCATTTATATTTATGTTTTATTTTTCGTATTTTACAAATTGATCTTACTCTTGTTCCCTGTCCCGCTCCCAATCCTGATACGTACTAGAATCCCAACATCGTAATTATAAAAGTCATCAAAAATCTTGTTAATATGTACAATCGCCTATTTATATCGTAAGCTAATTAATTTAAAAAAAAATAAAAATAAAAATAAGATCATAAAACGTTAACCACAATCATATACACATATAAACCAAAAAATAAGCATAAACAAACATCCTATTGCCGAAAATATTTTACCATTACATGAAATTAAGGGTGGAAATGAGCCGAGCCGCTCGTGAAAAGCTCGTAATCGGATCGGTAAAAAGTTCGAACGAACCTAGCCTAAACGAGCTCGAGCCCGAGCCTAAGTTGCAGCTCGTTTATTAATCGAGCTCGAGCTCAAGCTTTACATACAAAGCTCGTTTGAGCTCGCGAGCCTAAACAACATTATGATATTTTAAAACATATATACGAGCTGAACTCGAGCTTATTAACGAGCTCAATAAAAATATATTACGAGCCGAGCTCAAGCTCGAGTCAAACTTTGACTTTTCTTTGCCAAATCGTATAAACGAGCCGAGCTCGAGCCTGTATAACATACCACGAGCCGAGCTCAAGCTTAAAATTTAAGGCTCGAAACGAGCCAAGCTCGAGGTAGAGCTTTTTAAAACTTAAACGAGCCGAGTTCGAGCTCTGGCAGGCTCGGGCTAGACTCGACTCATTTTCCACTCCTACATGGCTGGAATCGTTGATCGCTATGACCAAATTTTAAAGTGTGTAGAGTGATCAACCGCACATGACCTCTAAGTTAATGGGACCCAAAGTCATAGATGCAGGACTAGTTTTAATGTTATACCAATGAAAAAATAGTCTATGAACTTACGATATTTGCATCAAGGAAGATTTTACACTTTCATCATTGCTTTTTAGTTATATTTTTTTAAGAAAAAGATTAAGGGATCTAAAATTTATGACTAATTTTATGTCTAACTTATGTGTTATTAACTTATTAAGTTGTAAAAAAGTGGATCTGATTACTGAAACTAATAAATTATTGCCACACATATTTAAACATAAAATTATACATGAATTTTAGTTTTCAAATCACTTCTCCAATTTTAATAGAGTACTAATGGGTCCATACAGAGTTTCCACTTTTGACCTAAGTTAAGAAACATTGTTAGAGCTATTACAACCTTTTTAAACGAGTTTTTAATGTACAAAATTTACATTTACGAATATTTGCATATTTATTATTTATTTAACTTATAATTAAAAATGAGTTTATGTTTTAAAATTGGCACAATGCTTTCAAAATCTATAAAACAACTCTGTTGGTCGCCATAAAAAACCACTGAAACACAAAAACAAATTGCAAGAAAATAATAGCCACTACCTTATAGGAGTCATATGCTAAACCTATAAAGCACATATCTATACTACTATATAAAGCATTTGGGATATTCTATTTATGAAAGGCTTAAAAATTTCAGATTCAACACTTGCTAATTTTGGAATTATATAAGATTTAAAAAATAGGTATTGGCAAGATTTGAACCCAGGTCTCTTAGTTAAAAGCAAAGTATTCCAACCACTAGACTACAATGAACTTTTATTCATTTAATGTACAACCAATACATATACATAAACGACATCTATTGCATAACTAAAATACATATACAACTTTTGCAATTATTTATACGAGCCTTACAAATTTGTTGTTTATTTGATTTTTTTTCTATTGGTTATTTTAATAAGCAACATCAAGCACTTTTTTTTTGGGTAGCGTTTTAATCTTACGCATTCAAAAAGAAAAACTCATATTCAATTCAATTCGACTCGAGCAACATTCGTTAAACAACATTCGGCGACGTGTACCTATAATCAAATCGTTAAATAACATTTGCCTTCGAATCCGCTGCTTTGCGCGGGTACTATGCTAGTATCATCAAACTAATCACAATTTTTAAATTTATCTTACCTATTTGCAGCTTATTCAAATGTGTATTTTAAAACATGATAATACATTTTTTAATTAACAAAAAAACACATTAAATACACTTTAAATAAACTGATAAGTTGCTATATTTAAACATAATTTTCACTTGAATGAACTAAAACATTCCTTTTATTAATAACTTAATACATGCCTACACATGTTAGCAAAAATCCTTTCTACATATGTATTTATTACTTTCGTGAAACCACTCTTTTTTTTAACGGCGGATTTAAATGAGCTTAGCAAGACGCTAAAGCCCACAAAAAAACAATTACAAGAGAGCAGTCATTGGGCTTATAAGCCAACTCAACCAATCTAGTTTTCTTCTAGATCTAGCATTACATCAAATAAAAGACTGGGACACAATAAGATCAAATAACGACGCTTTAGATGGATGCTCTAAAGAGAAAAGCAACTTATTACAATAACTCCAAATAAACCACCAAGAAACAAAAAACGTGGCTTCCAAGTAATCTTTCACCTCGTTCATTAATCTCAAACTTTGTGAAACCACTTGTTCACAGATAGACAATGTATAATAAATGAGTGTCCAGTGGGCATCTTTTAAACTATAAATACATGCATTTGACGTGTAATTAATACACTCAAACTTACTTTTTTTTAATCAAAAAATGCATTTAATGAACATTAAGTAAGTGTAAAATTTACTATAAACTAATGTGAATTTCAATACACTCAAACTTTCATATATTTATGGGATTTTCTAATATGTGCCACAATGGCACTTGTTTAGAAGCATTAAATGAACTAAATTGTTTTCTAAAATAAATATATTTTTAAATAATACAAAGTTAATCATGGTAGTTAGAAGAGATTTAGGAAATTATTAATGCAAACTAACATTCAAAAATAGTAATTTAAGTTTATTGATTGTGTATAACAAATGCATGATACATAAGTTAGAAAAAGCCTATATTTATACTCTAAAAAATGCCCAGAGCACCATTAGCAAATCCCAAATATAAATTAACATAAATTTAACCTTCTCCACTCGTCAAGTTTCTATAACAAGATTGTTCTATATAGGCATATAGCATTCCTAATTTACAAGCTAAACTATAATAGTAATACATATAGACATTATGTGGTATATACGACAAATTATTCACACGTATATACCACATAATATGTCATATGTGTTTCAACGAGTGAGAAGTTATCCGCGTTATGACGGGTTTTTTTTTTATACAATCTGATTAATACCAAAGAATAAACTCATTCGTTTGGTACTCTATATTATAATTGTACAGTTACATATAATAAACTCATTTCTCTTATTGTTACATACTTACATTACATGTATAGATTAGAATTTAACTCTCGCCAGACCAAGAAAATAGGCCAAAGTTAGCCCAATAGCCCAAACCACAAAAAAAAAAAAAAAAAAAAAAAAGAGTTGTTTTAAACGACAATTAGGATGTAGATAAATTCAAAATTGAAGCCACCGTCTCTTATTATTGATGGGTCAGTCACATAATGCTACTCTCATAAGTTGATAGTATATGTTATTGACTACCGTAAATTCTAAATTAAAGTAATCCTTATATAGTATAGCAATAAACAAGAGTATCAATAGCAATAAACTAGTAATAATTCAAGATACTTTCATAACCAAATTCTCATTCAAAGCAATTGTTGATACAATCATAACAGGCCAAACTACATCTACCACACATATCATGCAACAATTTTGATCCCTGCCGATAAGTTGTTTGCGATGACTATTATTATATTACCTAGATCTTGTAACTTTAGGCTAACAAACTTAAGTTGAGGTGGTCCTTGGACACCTCTACCAAAGCTCCCATCACATATGGTAGCATCAGTCATGGCAGCCGACACAAATGTGCTAAGTTGTCCATAATCATGCGCTTTTAGCGCTTTCTTGCATTTCTTGATGTTAGAAATGGCATCTTCATAGATTGATATGCATTCTGTGTAGTTTTTGGAATTTAAGGAGGAATGAATCAATTTTCTAGCCGCTTTGGCACACTTTTGAGCGTTCTTGATAGAGATGTGGCCGAGGGTGGTGAGACTTGCATTGGTTGATCGAGGATCAGATTTGAGGGAGCTGAAGCATAAAGAAGGATCATGTGCTTGTTTGCAAATATCATTCATTAAATCGGCAAATGTGAGACTGGTTGATGACAAAAAGATCAAAAAGAAAACAAAAGTTAACAAGAAGAATAGGTTGTTGCGCGAAAACCTCATTTCTAACTCTTTAATATGTTCTTGATGTATGCTATTCTTAAGATGAGATTATATAAAGAACTTCATGCTTTATATAGTACTATTTTGAGTATTTTCTCAAATTGACAAATCATGTGAACTGAAATTGCATTTATAGGCATGATAACGCCAAAATGAATATTATCATTAAAAGGGTGTAAATAATGTGTAATCTTAAACATGTTTCATTAGTAGATGATTAGTTATATAAAGAAAGTCAATACCTTTGACTGAATTTATTTCATTTGTAATAAATTGTTTTTATTTATTTCATATTAAAATTTTCCCTCTGGAATTTATTGACTGAATTAAATTATTTTCAACAAAAGTACCAAGAATTAACTTTTCTGAAATTTGATATTTTTTGACGAAATTGCCAACCAAGACATGAATTTTCTGACATGTTGACTAATAGTCATCACCATTTTGAGAGAAAATAATATCTATAGTTGATTGAAAGTCAAAAGTATAATATATGCATTCCTTTCATTGAATAATGTTAACGAGTGGGAACGTAGCGATTTGTGAGGATTGGGCTTCAAAGACTTACTTTGTAGCACTTTAAACCTTAGGGACTAATTTTGCCAAGTTTCTATAGTTAGCAATTAATTCTAGGACTTACTTTGCGTCAAGCTAGGGACTATGCAGTTGGTATAGATAGCAATTAATCTTTGTAGGACTTATTTTCGCGGTACATAACAACATCGAGGACTATTTCGCCAACGGGAAAGTTGCAATTAATGTTTGCTCTGAGGACTTACCTTGCAGCGCCGCTAAACCTTAGGGACTATTTTGCCGATGTTATAGATAGCAATTAATGTCAGGGACTAATTTTCGCGCAACTTAAACATCGAGGTTATTCTGCTTAGTTAAGAAGTTTGCATTTAATGCTTTGCTTTATTCTGTTTCTTCCACATTTAGTATATATAGTAATGTTTTGAGCCAGTTAACATGTAAATAATAAAAAAAAAAAAAAAAAAAAAAAAATGACTACGTGAGCAGTATTCTACTTAAAAGTAAATGAGTCATAACAATTAGAAAACCATTTCACTTTTCATTTCAGTATTCACATGACTTCTTTTTCCTTCATTTCCACCACACCAATAATCACCACTATTTCACTTTTCATTAAAATACCACTTTTATACAAAAATACACCACTAAAAACCCTCACACACTCACAAACTAAATAATATTGTAACTAAAAAAAAATGGCCCCACCTTTGCACAACTCCATAAGCAATGAACAAGTCACCTTTCGTCTATATTTGTGCCCTCCTTCACACATGAGAGATGCCAAACCAAATAAACGTGGCGTGTGAGTGTTGCTTCTCACATATGCTCACTCCCTCCACTGGGAGCAGCCTTAGGTAATTAGTCTCATGTGATAAGCATTACTAAAGCCTCCAACAATATCCTCTTACTAATCTTTCTACACTCACAATAATATTATATATTTTTTTCCATTCACTCTCTCTCTGCATTCAAACCATCAATTCTGACACTTGTCAAAATCCTGTGAATAGAAGGATAAGTAAGAACATATTGTAGGAGGAAATAGCATTTTCCCTCATGTGATATATCACATTCTTCAGGTGTACATAAAATTTGGCTCATGCTTAAGTGTAATTTTATCTTTTGTTTTCACATGGATAACGTTTTGGTTAACAATTATACCTACATTGACACATTTTTTATGGGATAATTTCATCCAAACATCAAAATTTCATATTTTCTCAAAACACAAATTTTTAGTGCATAAATACAATGCCTTTAAAGCATGTGTTGAGGAAACATGAAATTTTGGTCGAAGAAAATATAAAATTGACCCTATTTTTATTAACTTGTGAAACATAAGGATATTCGAATAATCGCATGATGATTCAAGTTGAAAAAAGATATTTATTTTAGATGTTGCAGCAATAAGGTAATCGAAATATACAGGTTAACACTACGATCAATTCATATTAATTTTCATTGATTGCAAATGTCAAAGGTAAGTTCTTTATAACTGGCAAAGAGTTAAATGTTTTAGATTATACGGATTAGTATTTATGATTTAGTTTTATTTTAAAATGTTTAAGATGTTTTATGTAAAACTTGAGAAATGGTTATACGGCCTAAAGATATGATGAAAATTATGCTTAAATCCACATGTTATTTATTGATTTGTGAGAAAAAAAATTAAAATGCAACAAACAAATGCAAGTTTTAGGCATAAAATAATGCATGTCTTTAATCCTATCAATCATTTATGGGTATATTTGACGCAATGGGATGTGACTGGAGTTTATATTATAAGTCGAAAGCTGAAGCATATATTTTTCATAAAGATATTTGACGAATTAGTTAGAGCTGAAGTTTATTAATGTAAAATCACATAGAAATACATCAAATTAAATTCATATATATTTCTAGGTTTTACGTGATAGTCCATAATATATTGAAAAGTATTTAACTAATTTGACTAACTATAAGTTGTTATAAGCCCTTTTTAATGTGCTTGGGCTTATGGCTTATTATAAGCCATAAGCCTTCATGAGTTTGTGTAACAAATAAGGCTTATTTTATAAGTTAACATATTTTAAAATCACAAGCCTTTATAAGTCTCGATAAACCCGTTGCCAAACATATCCTATATCTTCTACTAATTTGACCCATATCCATTATGTTTGGGTTAAAAGGGTCTCTCCTACACACACTTTGGAAACACTCATATTTGATTTGATAGTGTGATTGAGGTTGTAATTTCAACATTAGACCAACTAGTCAACTCTTAAAAACGCAACACAAGCACTCCAAACTATGCCTCTTTTATTGTAGCTCAGCATAGCATATCGTATCTCACATAAACAAATTATTATTAAGCATATCAAAATGCGGTACATAGTAATTTGTTTACAAAAAAAAAGGTGTGTATGTTCAACTACTGAAGTAAAATCATTGAATGATGACAAAGTTATTAGATGTTGATCGGTTTATCATAAGCACCCATGGCAGCCTCCTTCAAAGCCTCACTCAATGTAGGATGAGCGTGTCATGTGCGTGCAATATCCTCACTTGACGCGTCATAAGTTAACGCCAAAGCAGCCTCATGGATGAGTTCACCCGCGTTTGATGACATTATATGAACACCTAGTATCTTGTCTGTTTCTTTCTCTGCTATTACCTTCACTAGTCCTTCTGCGTCATCAATTGACTTAGCCCTGCTATTTCCAATCATAGGAAATTTCCCGACTCTATATGCCACACCTGATTCCTTCACCTGTTCCTCCGTTTTCCCCACAGATGCGACCCAAGGATGTGTGTAAACGACGCCAGGAACCTTATCATAGTGCCATGCTTCGAAATGAATTGACATGCTATACCATCATCTTCTGCTCTATGGGCTAACATAGGTCCAGGGATAACATCACCAATCACGTAAACGCCTTTTACATTTGTTGAGAATCTTTTGTCCACTAGGATTCGGCCAATTTTATCAGTTTCTACTCCTATTTTGTCCAAGCCAAGCCCAGAGGTGTATGGAGTTCTACCAGCAGAAACAAGAACCACATCGGCTTCAAGTATGGATTGTTCACCACCGGCTGATGGTTAAAGGGTTAGCTTGACTACATCTGTGCTAGTGTCGACTGATACGACTTTAGTCTTGAGCATGAATTTCATCTTTTGCTTTTCTAAAACACGTTGAAACTGCCTGCGGATCTCACCATCCATTGTAGGGACTATTTGTGGTGCAAATTCGACAACTGTGACCTCTGTACCAAGTCGAGCCCAAACAGAACCCATCTCCAAACCAATGTATCCGGCTCCAATGAAAATCAGTTTCTTAGGGATTTCTGTTAAGGACAAAGCTCCAGTTGATGATACAATATGTTGAGGTTAAGATACATGATATACAAATAATAACATGTAGACATCACAGAGTACACAGCGGAAGACTTAGAACATAATAGTAATTAACTAACTGAAAATAAACGCTTAACATACCTCTTGCAATTTGGTTAGAACTCTTGAACAAAGAAGATGAAGTGGTTTAAAGAGTTGTCCCTTACCGTTTTACAACTCAAACCAATTGGTGTAAGAATAATGTCTTACCATCACAGTTTTGTACACACGAATTAACCATGAATCAAAGCGATTGCTAGATCTAACACAAGTCCTTGTTTTATGAAAAAACAAAATCAAAACACCCTATGGAGGGGGGTTCGGCCAAACAAAAGTAAAAGAGGAAGAGGGAGAGATCTAGGGTTAATTCAATGCACAAAGTTAACCTTAAACCTTAACTCTAGACCTTGTATATATAGTGATACAATAACTTGGGTAAAAAGCTAGGGTTTGGGCTTGGGAATACCCCCTTTGGCGGCCACATAGAGGAGCAAAAGGGACAACCCGAATCTTTTCCTTTATTAAGTTATTCACCATATATTCTCTCCTTTTTAACATTTAACGGTCGTTAGTCATTTCCGTTAAATACTTAACGATCGTTAGACGGACTTTTGTGTAATAATTAATCGTAATCATTAACATTAATTATTAACTTTAATTCTCATTCGCTAATGTGTGCAATCCCGGTCACGAGTTCGAATCCGGACATTCACGGTTTTATACATATATACATATTCCAACAACTCCCACTTGGATATGTTTACAAAACATGTAATGACATTGGTTAGCGTCTAACAACGCCAATGCCCCTCAACTTCGTGTATGGTTTTCTGAAGAAAAACCACTTTGATGATTCATCATCATATTCATCCTTTTGTTTCTAATACCATGTTAATAAGAATATGGATCTCACTCATTTCTTAATTAACTATTATGTTTCTCGCTTTATATGATTGATCAAGATTACCAATTCTTCTGAACATATTCCAGAAGATATTGGGCATGGCCATGCAAACATCTTGACAACCCTACGAGGGGCCAAAATATTATACTTCAAAATAAATTTAAAGGAAACAAATCCCGTTTTGACTACGCGAGAATTCATAAATTTCGCACACTTCGAAAACAACCCTTATAACTACCATTCATTATAACGTTAGATTGCTTCAAAGAAATGCACTACATCCATGACAGTTCTCTGGTATCTCAAGTCAGAGGATAAATATTCATGATGTACTTAATGACTAAGATCCATAAAGTACCATCATGTGGGTGGGATAAGTCCTATACTCAATCCATTGAATATCATCTGAAATTAGTCATGCTACGCATCAATATACTTTCAAGTATATTCTAACTTGTAGGATCATACATATTATGTTGTTTGATGATTCGGGTGGTCTAGGATAGTGATGATACAAGTAATCCATGTTAGAGAGATGAAGAGAGTAGAGAGGGATTTCTAGAGAGAAAGCTTAAAACAAAAAGAAGAAAGGTTAGATTAGAAGCTCCACCCCTTCCAAGGATGAAAGGGGTATTTATAGTTAGAACTAATCCTCTGTCGGTGAATCACAGTGGGTAAAGACCCATCCTTCCTCCACGGTGTTACTCTAAACTAATAACTAAGCTAATAACTAACTAATTAACTACTAAATAACGTAAATAACGATATGTCTATGAGCTAACATATGCTAGACTATAATTGGGGTGACCGACACTTCCTTATGGAATTTCCAATTCCTAACATAACTAATACTCAGATTTGTCTTAATTCAATATCATTCCCATGTTATTGATCGACAACGGACTATTTAGAATAACTTAAGTTATTCAAGGATTTAAACATGCAAATATAGGATAACATCATAATAAATGAATAATAAACATAACAAAAATATTTTATTTCTTTTGAATAATAATATTTACAGTATCCTTTATCTAAAATACTTAGTCACAGATGGGCATGAAACTACTAGCTAAGCGAAGTCCAACTTATCGACAAATGATTAAGTTTTTCACGGTAAGGCCTTCCGTCAAAGGATGCTCGTTATCATCTGTGTGAACTTTGAGCAACTCAATTTCACCTATCTCGACTTGCTCTCGAATATAGTGATATTGTCTAGGATAGTGTCTGGTGCCCTTCATGACTCCAGTTCATGGGAAAAATATTGCAGCGGAGTTTGTCACAATATACTTAAATAGGATTTTCAATCGACGGCATAACACCAAGCCCCGAAACAAACTTCCTTATCCAAACAGCTTCCATGGCAGCTTCTGACGTCGCGATGTACTCACTTTCTGTAGTAGACATCGCAAGAGTGGTCTGTTTCATGCTCTTCCAATCCACAACACCTCCATTGATGACAAATATGTAACCCGTCGAGACTTATTATCGTCTTTGTTACACTTCCAAGATGCATCGAGTCACTGTAGACGTTCGCCGGATTTCCCCATACACTATGAACATATCTCTTGTAACCCTAAGGTACTTGAGAATATGTTTAACAACGATCCAATGAATTTCACGGATTCTGTTGATATCGATAGTCGGTTTGAGCAAACGCCACATATCAGGCCTTGTGCATCGCACCGCATACATGATAGATCCTACAGCTGAAGTATAAAGAACTTTCTTCATGCATGCCACCTCTGCTGGTATTGAAGCACAACCTTCACTACTCAAACCATGGCTCACTTGCATCGGCAAAAATCCCTTCTTGGAATTTTACATATTGAATCTCTTCAATATTTTGTCAATGTAAGCACTTTTGCTTAAACCAATTAGCCGCCTTGATCCATCGCTGTAGATCTTGATTCCGAGTATATATGCTGCTTCCCCTAAGTCTTTCATCGAAAAACATTTACCAAGATAGGCTTTCACCTCATTTAAACTTGGTATATGATTTCCCATGATACAAGGAAAGTAACATGACTCCCACTAGCTTTGTGATATATACATGGCTCATCAAGATTCTGAGTAAATCCAAAACTTTTGATTTCTCAATCAAATCTTTTATTCCATTGCTTTGATGCTTGCTTTAGTCCATAAATGGACCTTTTAAGCTTGCATACACGATTAGGAAATAGTGGATTCACAAACCCCTCAGGGTGTGCCATATAGATATCTTCATCTAGACCATTCAGAGGTTTTGACATCCATTTACCAAATCTCATAGTCATAGTGTGCAGCTATAGCTATGAGAATCCTAATAGCTCTTATGCCTTGCTGAAAATGTCTCCTTAATCAATGCCATAGGTTTGACTAAAACCTTTAGCTACCAGACGAGCCTTATAGGTGTGTACATTGCCATCCATGCAAGTTTTCTTCTTGAAGATCCACTTACTTCCAATGACTTTAGCATTGGGAGGAAGGTCAACTTCAATCTAGACATCATTATCCTTCATGGATTACATTTCCCCATTCATAGCAATCTGCCATTTATCCTTTTCAGGATCAGCCATGGTAGCCTTATAGTTGGCGGGTTCATTAAGATCCCCAACCATATTTTCCTCCACCTCTACGTTAAGACATAGACGGTCAGGTGCGCGTATAGTCCTTTCAGACCTACGAATGGGAACAACCGGGGAGGAGCGCCTAAGCTTTCAGGCACTTCTTGAAGTTGGCTAGTATTATCAGAAGGTGTTGTATCTTCATGATCATATTCCAGATCATATACTCTCCCACTGAATTCTTGAGATATGAGATTCCTTTCAAGGAAGTCTCCATACCTAGCCACTATGACTTTGTTCTCAGTTTGGGTAGTAGTAGTAACCCATAGTTTCCTTAGGGTATCTTACAAAAACACACTTAACAGATCTTGGTTGGAGCTTATCCGGTGAGTCACGTTTACAAGCGCCCACATCCCGAGACCTTTAAGTAAGAAAAGTTGGGCTTTTCTGTCCATATTTCATATGGAGTCGTAACAACCTTCTTCGTTGGAACCATATTCAAAATACGAATAACAGTGTCAAGGGCATAATCCCAAAAAGTTAAAGGAAGAGTCGCAAGATTAAACATTGATCATACCATGTCAAGTAAAGTATGATTTCTCCTTTCAGATACACCATTTTGTTGTGGAGTATAAGGAGATATGAGCTGCTGGATAATTCCACACTCAGCTAAGTAATCATTGAACTCTTAGCTTATATATTCACCACCTCTATCGGATCGAAGAGCTTTAATCTTCTTACCGAGTTGTAATTTTACTTCACTTTTGAAAACCTTAAATGTTTCAAAGACTTCATGTTTATGTTTAAGTAAATAAACATAACCATAACAACTAAAATCATCCGTAAAGGTTAAGAAGTAGGTAGCACCACGTTTTGACACATGTCTAAGTGGACCACACACATCAGTGTGTATCAATACAAGTAGATCTGAAGCCCTTTCCACTTGATGTGAAAAAGGTTTCCTTGTCATTCTCCCAGCTATGCAAGACTCGCATTTGTCAATTGATTCATCATCGACACTTTGTAAAAGCCCTTCATGTTGGAGCTTTTCCATGCGTTTCTTGCCTATATGAGCAAGGCGACATTGCCAAAGATAAGAAGAGTCCCAGTTATACTTGCTCTTCTTATTGCTAATGCTATACAACGAATTATTTCCATTGGACACACAACCATCCATATCAATTTCAAACACACCATTTATAGAAACTGCATTAAAATAAAAAACATTATTAAAAGAAACTGAAATTCCATAACTGGTAAAAGTGTGCATAAAACCAATATCTTTTAACAAAGAAACTAAAATAATACCCTTAACAATGGAGGGTGCATAATGACAATTATTTAGTTCAAGAATTAAGCCCGAAGGCAACACTAAATCAAAAGTCCCTATGGCTTCAACTACTGCACGCTTACCATTGCCAACGTACAAGTATCTTTCTCCATAGGCCAGCTTCTTCGCTCCTCTAAGTCCCTGCGATGAATTACAGATGTGAGTACCACATCCTGTATCATAAATCTTGGAATTTTTCTTATGAGGAAAAGAAAATAATTCAAACATAAAAATACGTGATGAGCTAGGTACCATCTTATTTTTATTCTGAAGCAACTCACTCAGCAACAATGGACAGTTCCGCTTCCAATGACTGGTGATTTATGAGAGTGTGCCGATCCTTAGGATTCTCCTTTCTCTGCAGGGTTCTTAGCGTGGGATCACAACTTGTTTCCCCTTTCCTTTTCCCTTCTTATCGGCTTGCGGCTTTGGCTTATTCACCCTACCACCTTGTATTGCTAGTACGGAAGGTGTAGGTTCCTTCTTAGGTAACCTGTTCTCGAAGTCTACAAACATTGCATGTAACTCATTCAATGTCTTCCCCGTGAATGCATATTGTACTGGCACAAAAAATCACCAAATCGTTCCTGATTAATGGAGTGATTGATGAGGCCAACACACACATCTTGAGAGTAACCACAGCCGAGCTTCTCCAATTGGTCCAAGTGATGTTTCATCTCAAGGACGTGGTCGGATACAGATTTACCAACCTCCTGCTTGCAGCTATGAACCTTTTCAATAAGTTCATACAATTCAGGTGTTGGTGGCTTCTCAAACATACGTTTGAGTTCATCTAGCATGCTCATAGGCAGATAGTGCTCAAATTGTTTTTGCAATTGAGCAGACATCCCCGAAAGCATAAGACACGCCACATCATTGTGCTTCCTTACTTTCGACCACGATACTCCTCTTTTTCAAGAGCGTGAGAGTATCAATAGGAGCATCGGTGCGTCAAAATCTCAAGTCTTTTGGCAACACGAAGGATGATCCTAAGTGCACGATGCCAATCATTAAAATTTGGGTAAGTCAGCTTGTCTCTTCCAATCATATCTTTGAAAGCAGCACTCATTAAGCTCATAGTGTTATCAGGTTGATGAGCCATCTACAGAAAAAAGTTCAAAAAACCATAATTAGTATTTTGATAATTTTCCTTTTCAATAAAATTAAATACCCAAGGTTCATATTCATATAACCAATTAATTATTATTGAAAACTAGGATCCAAATTGTCATAATCTCATCACGTTAGTTGATTTGCTAGTAATGAATTTATACAAAATGGTAGAGCCCTTGCTCAATTGCCAATTTCAATTGCAATTCCTATATTTATGGGATTTACATTTAGCCAATTTCAATTGCCATGTAAATATGTTTTATCCCCATCTTATGCCTTGAGTTGCCAGTTCTCACCGCCTAACTCAATTAAGTTGTCCAACTTAAGAAACTGAAAAATCATCCATGCCCGTTCTCCGTCACTGGATATTTTACCCTTTGATTACGATCTAAATCACGTTCTCCGCAAAATAAAAGGTAACCTCAGGTGTTTCCGTTTCGTTGGATGGCATACAACTTAAATTAAGGGTAATAATTTTGATGTCAAATCAAATATGTACAAAGATGTCATGCATTCATCTTCGTAGCATAAGTTTTTATTAAAACATTTATATCCTTGTTTTAATGTTTAAGCTTTTCATCATCAAACTTTAATCGAGGTATTGGTTAACCAATTAAAGAATTACCTTTAATTACCACTATATCCTACTGCTGCATGAGTCTTAAGACCCAAGTTATTCGGATAATTACCACAAAAGTGGCGCGTAGAATTTAAGGTCAATTCACCCTTAAGATTTTATGCACATTCATAGGAATACTTGGTAGCTCCATTAAGACGCACAAACGAGCGAAGAATTAGGTCAGCGTGACATACATACTGATGTAGGTTTTACTGACCAGGTTTTAATATTTATAAGTGTCTCGTTTACCTATGGTCTACCTTATGCACTAACGGGCAGTGTACCCGATCGTGTGTAGTGTAGTAATAAGTAAAAGCGAGGTTGTCCCAAGAGCTATGTGAGCAGATTCTAATTAAGTCTAGGTGTCACATATTTTAATTGGTGTTAAGATGGAAATGATTAATTAACTACTAAAGCAAGAAAATAAAGAAAGCAAATAAAGGCAGAGGTTGTGATCAATAGGGAGAAGGGGTGCTAACCTAGTTACTTATCCTATCATGTTATGTTTACGTCTAATTACTTCCAATTGCTTCAAGTGGGGGTTTAGGTCACTAGGACAACATTTGGTCAGTTCGTCCTAACCTATCAGCAAAGGTTTCCACCGGAGATCAAGCTACTATCCTTGAAAGTCCAGTTTTTTTTAGTCCCCTAAGCCAAGTCATTAAGTTCCGCTACATGCAAGATTCATAACAATGAGTGCCCGGGCGCTAGCATCTTAGACACTCATCCCTAACTTCTTAAGTTCATCCAAACGGTAGGTGATCAGTTGGTCAAATCGCACAAGCGAAGAAGGGTCGTCAGTTGGTCAATTCTTACCCTTCCCACTCAGTCTACCTACTTAGGGTCAGTTGGTCAATTCTCCTAAGAAACTAGACACTACTGCCATTCAAAACTACCGAAACAAGAGTACCTACCAACAAACTATGAATGCATATACTAGAAACAATTATACGGAAGCAATGTAAACATAAACATAACAATTAAGGAATCATAACTAGGCTAGCACCGTGCTTAGCGATAATATTAACTAAAACAATCGATTCAATGTTTAACATAATGAAATACATGAATTGAAAGTAACAGAAATGATAGATCGCTAATGCTTATCGTTAGGGAGTGATTTCTCCCTTGGAGATGGCTCCGTTATGCTCCTCAAGATCGCCTTCATTCTCTACCCACGTTCTGCTTTGTGTGTGGAGTGAATGATGTGAAATAATTTAGGGCTAGTATTTATAGGTCGAGATCTAGTTCAGTAACTTAAGTTGAGAGTTACGCGTAACATCAATATCTTCGTATTTTGCTTTGGAAAAGGTTCTGCATAACACATGGAATGAGTTGCTTGCATTATCTTCAATATAATGCTACAAAATCATGGTTATGCCGTAATCATGGAAAAGAGTTACGTAACTTGCGATGGCGTGGAACATCATTTGACCTAATTAGTTACGGCAATCCTAAGATAGGTGCGCCGTAATCTTCATTGAGTTGGTTTTCTGAGTCACGCTTTTGTTACGGCGTAATGTGAGAGAGGAGTTACGCCGTAATTACTTCACAGTGGGCATACTATCATATATCTTTAATAAACTCTCCAAATCCGCGTCTCATTAGCTCAAATGCTCGTAATTTACCTGAAAGTGAAATATAGAGGAAAACAAGCGTAAATCCATATAAATGATATAAAATACGAGCATTATCGGGGGAAATTGACACTTAATATTCAGGACTATTTGATGTTATCAAATATCCCCACTTGAACTCTACTTGCCCTCAAGTAGACCTTATTAGATAAATTCCTAAAAAGATATCTCCCATTAACTGGAAAATATAAGTTTAAAAATCCCTTTTGCTAGAATAAAACAAAGCCGAACACCTCACGAAATGGGAACAAAACACTCAATTCTCTCAACTATTCTAAGTGTCAATTTCGGGTGATCACTCAACATACCATAGCATGTATTCTATCATAAGATTGGCGGTTACACAAGTCTCCACCACCAGAGTTAAGGACTAAACAATTCTTGAAGGCAATATGGGTAGACAGACAAATGTTAAGGGAGTCAAGTCATTACTAACATGTCACGGCGAGGTGGACAAAATCAATGATACATGACCAAATCCATGGCCAAGACACCAAAGATTGCTCGCTGCATCACCTAGACACGCTTCATGACTAAAGGGTAGGATAAGAGATGGGATATAATTGGTGTAAAATAAAAATAACAAACAAATAGTCTAAATCTATAACCAAGTCATCACCGCTTACCATTCATCCAAAGTTCAAGTTTCAAAGCTAAGAAACCGAATCATGATAATCAAGTAGATGTGCAATTAGAGGACGTCATGATGGGCACATTACCTTTTCTTCAACTGTTGGCGCAATGATTGCCAACTTCATTCTTCAAATGTGACCGAGGTGGCCTCCTCAATACTATATCTATTATGAGCTCATAAACATAGTGCTTATAACTTCACACTTTACAATCAACAAATAACTATAACTTTTTTTTTCGAATCACTTCATCATTTTTTTTTTTTTAATCATAACTTCCACCTAAACATAGCATT